>OU862922.1:53978815-54625065 GCA_917880885.1 Limnephilus marmoratus
ACTCGTATATGCGTTGGCAATCCGTATATACCATTTCACATTAAATTGAAATATTAATCTATACGTATAGAAAGTAAACTCGTATATGCGTTGGCAATCCGTATATACCATTTCACATTAAATTGGAGTTAATTTGTTAATGAGGTTTTTAATCATATTTCAATCATACTATCTTAGATGCATTATTTAAGTCTATGGATCGCGTATACGACTTCTTTCAATTCTAAGATCTTCGTTAATTCAATCCATTCATTAAATGAGCCAGTAATTTTGCATAACGAACAATAATAATAAATAATAATAATAAATTTGGACAACTTATATAGCGCTGTAACATTGTTAAAAAATATCTGTATATTTCAATTTGGTAGGCGGGTATGGGTACCGCCGCCCCGGAAACCATTTATTGGATAACCAATTCCTCTGCCATAGTTCACCCCAAGTTATTCGCTACGTTCACGGTGTCAGGTTTATGCGGATCTTGGCGGCGGATGTGTCTGCCACCAACAGCGTGGCAGGCCGGGTTGGGAGGGAGATCTTTTGACCTCTCCAGCATGACTCTCTCGGAACATTGCCTTGCATCGCAGTGGAAAGGATGGATTCATTCGTCCGTCACTCCTGGACACACTGATCCCCAAATTCCTACCCACTCCTCATACCTTTTTCCTTCCCACAATTCCCTTCCCTAAAAAGTCCCTCCACACAGCATCCGCCAAGATAAAATAGGCACTGAGTGGAATTATTTTTCTTAAGGGGAGTGTGTGGAGCCAATACAGAGAAAAAGTTAACGAAAATTTATCTGATACTATGGAGGCCGCGCTAAAGTTTATCAATTGTCGGTCGGAATATCTGAATCGTTGACCGTGCTCGCAAATATTGATAACTGACCATAGATGACGGATTTGGTTAATACCGTATTGATAAAGGGTTTTACCGATCTTCCATATTAGACCTTCAGATCCTCTTCTGTCGTTGTGTTGAAGGAATTTTCTAGTTTCGTCTCGTAGAAAACAGCCTGACTGAATGGTTGGCAAGTGTACTATTATAAGCATGAGCCCTCAGTGTGAAGTTTGGTATGGAGTTTGTACGTTGTATGTATTGCTTGTTGCTTGTCGCTTGCACTTGCTCCTATATACAAATACCTGCACATTTACAAGGTACAGGTAGTGTTGGTTGGAATTCTCTACGCAGTCACTTTATATTCCGTAAGTGCCTCGTCTCTTGTCGCCACTTAACAAGCCTTTCAGTGATAAGTTTGTTTTGATTTCCAACTGGCAGTCTCCATTGTTTTAAATCCGTGAAATTATTTGAATGTACGACACTGCGCTGTGTTTAAATACCAATATTTTGTACGTGTGCCATACGCCAGCCGTAGGTACTGTCAATAATAGTCATACACAATACATACACCATGTCCATACCTCGTGTCTCCACGTCCCATTACTGGTACTCCCAGTGGGCGTTGCGTACAATTTCGATAAACGCGCTTTGTATAAATTACGTATCGCAACACGATATTATTTGAAGAGTTTATTGTCATCGATTGTTCAATCATTTTGGGCCATTCCATAGGCTAATCAAACGCTAATTATTATCAAAATACTATTGTATTTCGTGCACAAAGTACGATTTAAAAAAATAATATTTGTCGCGACAGTTGTAAAGCTATTTTTGTAAGTAATCATCACCACAACCCAACCCAACACAACACAGGCCTGCAGCGCTTTTTTTACATTAGGCTCCACTCAGGAGGCTCTAAGGAAATTAATTTTCCTCGAGGCCTATGTCATCTTTGGAGATGCTGTGTGGATAGTCTTTTAAAGGAAATGAAGAAGAGGAAATTCTGGGAATGAAAAAATATGAGGGTTGGGGAGGAATTTGGAAGGTTAGCGTGTGCATGTATGAATGTATGAATCCATCCCTCCAACTGCGTGCAAGGCGACTGGTCGAGAGATTCTGGTTGGAGAGGTTAAAATACCTCCCTCAACCAGTCTCTCGATCCTGCCTACCACGCAGCAGGTGGGCAGACGCATCGGCCACCAAGACCTGGACTTACCTCACCCCATGAACCCAGGCACCCCTGTTGTACAAACATAGCGAACCGCTCGGGGTGACCTATGGCAGAGGTGTTGGCTATCCAATAAATGGTTCCCGGGGCGGCGTTACCCCAACCCGTCTGTTTGCTTTCCCAACCTCCTTTGCTTAGACTGCAACCCTTCGAAGATCATCCTTATTATATTTTATTTTATCTGATCTATGTGAATTGTACTTTTTGGGTATGTATCTAAACTTTGGGTAAAATTTTGGATACCGGCGACATCAAATAGAGCGGAGTTCGTCAAGGAATGCAGATACACAAGTTTTTTTTTAATAATAATAAAATAAAAGTCTTCACAGACCACTGCCCCAATCGAACCTGCAACCTTCCGATTCAAATTCAAAATGCTTTTAACATTACGCCACCGGAGGCTGGAGATGGAATACGAGCCGTATCTGTACCTACATAATATCTTCCCTCCCAGTATTCTGATGGTAGCACAAATTTAATATCTTGTTCAATTTGAAAAGAATCGACTTGCGCAATCTCCTTTACATCATTTGTAAATGTGGATGCGCGGATCTTGAATCTGTATTGCTTTTTGTACCAACTGTGTTTTACATGCGAATAATGAATGATAAGTATTGTAAATATTTCGTGTAGTACTTATTTGCTACCTATGAAGTTTTAAACAATATTGTTTTAATTAAATGAAAACAATATTAGCGAAACTCAATCAAAAATTTGGAGACAGAAAAAGATATTGGCATCTCTGGGACTCGAACCCAGGACCCTTATTTGCTTACATGGCAAGTGCTCTACCAACTGAACTAAATATCGACCCCTTAGCTCAGTTGGTAGAGCACTTGCCATGTAAGCAAAGGGTCCTGGGTTCGAGTCCCAGAGGTGCCAAGGGGGCATACATTAATTACGTGAGCAGTTTTTCCTCCAATCTAGACCCCCCTTCCCCCCTTGGTGAGATAAATTTGGACCATTTCGTATATTATTTTCAAGTAACGTGAGATTTTTCTGGACCCCCCCCTCTCTCTTTTGATCTCACGTAATTAATGTATGCCCCCCAATATCTTTTTCTAATTTTTCTGTCTCTACATTTTCGATTGAGTTTCGCTAATATTGTCTTCATTTAATTAAAAATATTATAATTTGAGATTTTATTTATAAAGTTAAAAAATTAAAAATAAATATTGTTTTATCTTATGAAAATCAACAGTAGGAAAACATCGTGTAATTAAGAAATTTGTTTACGTAATCAATGGTTATAATAATTATCATTTTATGTATAATAAAACCCACGTTTGTATGAGTAAGGTCGATCCCAATTGTTATGTTACGTAAATATATCTTACTGTTCTACCTACCTATCTATATTCTATCCGATTTACCCGTATATTATGAAACTTGAAAAAACCCTCATATTTATCTGACATCTAATCTATCCAAACTGTAAACTGTTCCCTAAAACACTTTTATTTATTGATCCGAAATGGTTTCCAAATTACGCATATATGTATGTATAAATACCTAACTCGTTGATTCTTACTTACGTTATCGGAAAAACACACACAACTAATTGGTTCGAACTGTTTCACATTATTATATGACTGATAGATTCAGTTTTCCAAAATACTAAGTATATCTAAATGATACTAATCTAATTACTCAAAAAAGTTCCACACATCCGACTTTTACTTGATGTTTTAAGAGGTTCACATAATATCTAACTAACTAACTAACCATCACGCCGTTTCCCCGCAGGGGTAGGCAGAGAGGACGGACCGCCAAACAACTCGGTCTTGGCACACACTCTTTGCCTCAGTCACATTTTTACATCGTTTCATACATACTATTCTGACTTTTGACATGGCCCGACTCAAGTATCTGATTCACTTGATCGTGCCACTCTTCCTCGGGCGTCCCCGACTTCTTCTACCATTCACATTCGCGTCGTATATTCTTCTTACACTACTTTCTTCGTTCATAATATCTAATCGATCCAAATTGTTTTTCAAAAGACCCAATTATTTTCCTGATTCAAACTGCTGTCCAAAAGAGCTATTTTTTCTAAATCTGACGTTGTCATTTATAGAATTTGTTCCAAAGAGAGAGACAGCCAAATATCTGACTGATCCAAGACGTTGTCTCAAAGAGAATGAGTCACTTAACAACTGACTGATCCAATACGTTATCTCAAAGGGAAAGAGCCAAATATCTGACTGATCCAAGACGTTGTCTCAAAGAGAATGAGTCACATAACAACTGACTGATCCAATACGTTATCTCAAAGGGAAAGAGCCAAATATCTGACTGATCCAAGACGTTGTCTCAAAGAGAATGAGTCACATAACAACTGACTGATCCAATACGTTATCTCAAAGGGAAAGAGCCAAATATCTGACTGATCCAAGACGTTGTCTCAAAGAGAATGAGTCACTTAACAACTGACTGATCCAATACGTTATCTCAAAGGGAAAGAGCCAAATATCTGACTGATCCAAGACGTCTCAAAGAGAAAGAGTTACATATCTGACTGATCTAATATGTTGCCTCAAAGGGAAAGAGCAAAATATTTCAGTGATGAAAACTATTGTCCAAAAAGCGTACATATCTAATTGGTGTTTGTTTGTTTGTTGCAGGGCAGCAGCGGCGCGGGAGGTTCCTCAGGAGTCGGCGGACCGGGCGCCTGGGAGACGCACCGCGTGTCCGTGTCGCGCGTGCCGGGCTACGGCTTCGGTATCGCGGTGTCGGGCGGGCGCGACAACCCGCACTTCGCCAGCGGAGACCCCTCCATCGCCGTCAGCGACGTGCTCAAGGCGGGCCCGGCCGAGGAACTTCTGCAGTGAGTCCTACCTCCTACTAACTACCAGAAACTTCAGAATAGACTCTGAAACTTCCCCTATTTGAATGCCAGGTTCTCTAGATTGACGAAACTGTGACCTATCTAATAAAGAAGTCAAAATACTGTTTCAGCGTTTTCTACACCAGGAAATCGATAAGCAATCTTAATTCCTGCTGGACCCCTAGCACGGTCGATCGGTAAAGATTGCATCGATAACTTCTTATCGTTTCCCAGGATCGTTTCCAACTGCATCGGTAACTTCCCATCGTTTCCAACTGCAGATCGCTACATACAAATAATAGTTGACGTCGAATATATTAAGAACACTTAGTCATTGCGAAGCGTTATTTATTCGTTGGCGATCTGCAGTCACGCTAGGGAACGATGAGAAGTTACCGAAAGTTATCGATAGAATCCTTATCGATCGACCGTGCGAAGGGTCCTTACAAATTTGACTTTGTACTTCTAGCAGCCGCAGAATTGGGTCGAATCGAAGATTAGCTATAAATTGCAAAAAATCGGAATATTCTAACGTAAATGCATTTTTATAATGATTTCCATTTTCCATTTTCTATTTTTTTAATAATTTATTTTATTACATTTGTTTACATACTATTAATCCAATAATAACACAATACGAAGCAAAATACGAACTGAAACACAGTAGAAATGAATGGTACGTACCTACCTAGCTTCAAATTAGCTATATACATATACCTGAATAAAGCGATTACAAATTGCACAAAAACTTACACCAGTATTATGTATTATGAATTCTGATGTGAGTTTTTGTGCAATTTGTTTTTAATATTAGCAAAAAAGCCTTCCTGCTACTACTTATGTAGAGGCACTGCTGAAAACCAGCTACTTTACAGGATAAATCCTGAATTCTGGCTGAGCAGTTTTTATAAATAGAATTAACGATGAAAGAATAAAATGTGTAATATTGTAAAAAATTGTATTGATGAATAAACATTATTATTATTATCAGTGGCGGACTAAGGGGGGGGGGCGGCTTCCGGGGGGCCCCCAAACTCCTCCATGTTCCCTTGATCATATCCTAAACATGCCTTTAAGGCACCAGGACACTGTATTTTTTTTCTTCATTTTTTGAAAGATGCACTTATTAAGAATGCTCTCACCAATTTTTTAAAAGAAATTCGGTAAATTGACGGCGATACAATATTTTATGTGAAACCGTTTGAAACAGTTTTGAATTATCCTTCAGCAAAACTTTGAAAGTCTTTTTCTCGAAAATTTTTAACACGTTTTTCAACCTGGTTGACAACATATTAAACAAACTATACATCCGATTTGCATTTACCAATTCTTAAACAGTTTGAAAATCCAGTGTCTATAGTATAGCACCATGTAAGGGAATTTCGATATCGAATTTTATTTTCAATTTTTTATGGTAAATTTTCATCGTTCATAAAAATAAAAATAAATTGGAATGGGGCCCTTTATAAAACAATCCCTACGTGGTGTCTTAGTCAGGGCCGGATTAAACATGTTGGGGCCCCTAGGCAATGCACGTCTCGGGGCCCCTTTGCCCTAGGGACCCCTACCCGATGCGGGTCCCCAAGGCAGTAGCCTACACTTCTTATGGATAATACGACCCTGGCTATAGTTACTGGATTTTCAAAGGCAGTGCCCTATACTGCCTTAAGGACAATACGGCCCTGCAAGGACAGGCTTAAGCATGTTGGGGCCCCTTTACCCTAGGGGTTCCTATCCGATGCGTGGCCCCTAGGCAGTGGCTTACACTGCTTTGTGCCCTGCCAGGGCGGGCTAAACATGTCCTAAGCAATACACGTCTCTGGGCCCCTTTACCCTAGGGGCCCCTTCCCGATGCGGGGCCCATAAACAGTGGCCTACACTGCCTCATGGGCAGTCGGGCCCTGCCAGGGCCGGCCTTAACATGTCGGGGCCCCTTTACTCTAGAGGACCCTACCCAATGCGGGGTTTTTCTAATATGTTGTCAACCAGGTTGAAAAACAACAGACACAAAAACCAAGATAATTCAACACACAAACTGTTTAAAACGGTTTCATATAAGATGGTGTATCTCCGTCAATTTTACGAATTTCCTTACAATATGTGGTGAAAGATTATTGACAAATGCATCTTTTAGAAAATGAATTAAAAAAGCGACAATTTTTTTTGTGTCGTGGCGCCTTTAAAATGTGCTTAGTACCTATCTAAGGAGGCCTTAAAAAAATCCCTGTGGTGCCATAGTGACTGGATTTCCTAACAGTTTTAGGACTTGGCGCATGCAAATCGGATGTATAGTTTTTCTAATATGTTATCTAATCATTATTTCTAATATGTTATCAGTTTTTTCTAATATGTTAAAAACGTAGTTTTGAGAAAAACGCGTTCAAATTTTTGCTGAAGGATAATTCAACATACACACTGTTTAAAATGGTTTAATATAAAATGGTATATCTCCGTGAATTTTCAGAATTTTCTTCAAACATTTTATGATAGCATTATTAACAAATGCATCTTTTAAAAAAGGAAATAAAAAATAAAAGAAAATAAATTTTACAGAGCCCTGGTGCCTCAAAGCCTTGTTTAGGTTTTGATAAAGGGAGGTGCTTGGAGGTCCCCCAGGACCAGAGGCCCGTGTGATCTGAATAAAAATCTTGTAAAATTACATCAACTTTTACTATGGGGGGGGGGGCTCATTCAGCTTTGCCGCCCCGGGCCTCTGACGAGCTTAGTCCGCCACCGATTATTATTACCCACCGAGATATATCGAATAACATACGTGCAGGGCCGACCCTGACCCAAACGGGCGGCGCGCGCCTGGCGCTAGTAAACACCTCAAGGGTGCTGGGTGTGTTAGGTATTATCATTGGCTCCTTGACTCCTTGGCGCCTTGGCAAGTCGGCGCCCGGAGCGGACTGCTCCATTTGCACCTGCATATGGAAATGTGAAGATGTCATTATAAAGTATTTAGCAAATATAAATTGAAAATAATTAAAGTAATGAAAATCGATGGAAAATGTACGCATTAGGGGTAGAAAAATCGCATTTTAGCCTTATTAGATTCTTTTGCGCCGGTTCATCGTTGTAAGCCCGGTTTTATGGCCGTTATACACGACATCTTTTTTCAGCCCGATTCCAATTAGAGACAAAAGACATTTTTCGCTTTACGCGATCGCTATTTTCATCTCTATTTTCATATCTACGATTTCAGTTGGTATCACACCAAACAGCTTGATTCATGTGTTGTTTGCAGTGATAACAATTGAAATCGTAGATATGAAAATAGAGATGAAAATAGCGATCGCGTAAAGCGAAAAATGTTAACTTTTATCTCTAATTGGAATCGGGCTGAAAAAAGATGTCGTGTCGTGCAATTAGACCGATTTGTTCATATATTTGACCAATATTTACACCGCGTTTATAGGTAAAGGAGGTAAATCTTAAATTGAATCAGATTTTGTAATACTTTTACGTGGATTTATTCGCTCCCCACTCCCCACTACACATGAAGATGCTTGAAAAATGATTCACTCTTGCGGAATTTGACAGTTTTTTGAAGACGATGAGATGGTGAATTGAGATTTTGGATGATTAGAGATGATGTCACTAGTCGAACTATTAATCCTTTTGGGCGTGTGTTTAATGAATTAATTACATTATATTAGGAATAAGATTCGCTTGCTGATATTGACTGTAGCCGAATTTTCTCCAAACGTATTTCTTAGAATTAGTAGATTGTTGGTTAGGCAGTGAGGCACCTGATATGAATTATTATTGGAGTCGAGAGTCAACTGGACAAATCGTAGAAGTTGGGCGCATTGTTCATCGTGGCATTAGTAAAATTTTCAAAATTTTATGTAACCCCCGACATAAAAAAGAGCTGATGACCTTGAAACGCCTGAACAGATTTTCATGAATTTTGTAGCTAAGAACCATCTCAATCACGTCAGCTTTCTAACCGCATAAAAGCAAAATAACCGCATCATAATCGGTCCATTCGTTTAGGAGCTACGATGCCACAGACAGACACACACACAGTCAAACTTATAATACCCCTCTTTTTGCGTCGGAGTTTAAAAAATGAAGTGGAACCAGGTGGAACAAATCGGTACCTTTATGTCAGAATTATTGTATAAATTGTTTTATGTTTTTTTCCTACCTATTCAAAATGTTTACAAACGTGAATTTTAAAATTGATACCCAACAAGAGTTCCAACCCCATAGAACCAGTGGGATTATGGCTACCTCATCTGGGGAAGCAAATTTGAATCGAAAGGAAAGAAAATAGGAAGGTTGGGAAGTACTCCGATCTGGTTACAAAAACAGCTTAAGTTATTAGGAGGAGGCCTTTTTCATACTAAACATAAATTTGGATTTGAGGCCAACTTACCCAACCAAACTAAATAATATATTTTTTAACCAAAATATTTTATTTATTTGTATTTTAAATTATGTTTTACCTATTAGGGGGCATACATTAATTTGTGAATGCCAATGTAATATATGTATGTCGTATAACTTCGTTCATTTGACATTCAGTGGACGAATAAAAAACTAATTTCTACTAAGTAACAAACTCCCATGAACATAGCAATTTACTGCCAATCAAAATTCAGAAAATAAAAAACGCCGCCGAAAATGTGTATTTTGACACAAAAATTGACCCCCTCTGGAAGGAGCTTTAAAATTTCAATGTAACCATTTATGAATAATATTATTCATTTTAGACACATTTGGTTGTTCGTGGGCATAGCTAAAATTTTAGAATTTTGTAAAAGCTAAAAGTAACTAATGGCTGTTTCCTTGGAAAAATAATATCGGGGATGCAGAACTTGATTTTGGAAAACGTTACTTTTGGTTAAGCATCTTTTTCATTTTGTTATTTGAAGTTTGGAAACTTTTCATGTTCGAAAATTTTTGATTCTGAAAAAATTTCTTCTGAGAAAATCGGAAAATTGGACGGGAATTTAAAATAAATCTTATATAATGATAAGTTTCGTAATTGTCCATGTTTAGAAAATTTTAATTTTTCTGAAAAATTCTTCCCAAAAAATAAAAAAATTGGAAAATTTGGCTAGAAAAATTGGAAAATTAGTCTTATTATTAAATTTGTATAAAAACTTTTAGTCGTTTGTGTTTTTGATTTTGTTATTATTTGTCTTTTGGAAACTTTTGATGTTGGGAAATTTTCGATCTTAGATAATTATCTATCTGAAAAATTTCTTCTGGGTAAATCGGGAAATTAGTCGGGTTTATTTTTTATCTTTTTGATATTTCGTGAAATTTGGGAATTTTTCATGCTGGGAAATTTTTGTTAAAAAAAAATCCTGAAAAATTGGAAAATTGGAAATTTACCTCGGGAAATTTGTCGGAAAACGGGTCGGAAATTTTTGTATAAATATTTAGTAATAATCTTTTTGATTTTGTTATTTGAAGTTTTGGAAACTTTTCATATTGAAAACAGTTTTTATTCTGGAACATATTTATTTATTTGGAATTTCACGCCCGGCAGGAAATACATGTCATTTATTTTTTTTAACAAAGAACATCTAAATCTATATGTGCATAACAAAATCAAAAATAAAATCATAAACAAAATCGAAATTAAAATCTAAATCTAAATCGAAATCTATTATTTAAAAAGTTAGGTCGGTAATTTTAATAATAGATTTTATAAATTTTTTGATATTATGAATTTGGAAATTTTCCATGGTTGAAAATTTTAATTTTTCTGAAAAAAATTCTTTCAGGAAAATCGGAATTGTTGGTAGAAATATGGTTCGGGAACTTTTTGTAAAAACATTTATCTTTTTGACTTTGTTATGAGATGTTGTTTGCAAAATTTTCAAGTTTTTTACATTTTCAAATTTTTTTTGGGAAAATTGTAAATTTGGAAAAACATTGCTCGGAAAATTTCCCAGGAAACTATTAAAGTTTTGTCAATTTTATTTTTGGCATTTTCTCATTTAGAATGCTGTTTTAAACTTCAACATTTCTTTTTGAAAATAACAGAGTATAATAAAAGTTTACGACAATCAAAAATGTCCCCTCCTTCAGATAATAATAATATCAGATTCTAAAATTTCAAATCCTATTACTTTTGAATGTTCCGCTCTTTGTTTACGTTAATCGAAACCAAGAATTTTGCGATGCATAGAGAATCGATCGATGCAATCTATTTTTACGAGCTTCGTATGACATAAATTCAGGACTGGAAGAAATAAACGATAAATGTGGAAAAACGATCATTATAGGATCGATCGTTTGAGATTTCAGTGTGTATGTATTTTATAATCGAAAATATAAATGAATAAAATAGCTCACATCTGTACTAGATATTTGCTCTACCTTTTGATTAAAAAAAATTCAGATTGGTTGCGTATTTTGGCCTCAAATCCAAAATTAATTTTTGCATGAAAATGGCCGGCTTCTGAATAAATTGTGTTTCCATTACCAGAAAGACAATAATAGTATCATCCCCTCTCAAAGAGGTGCAAGTACACCTTCTGGTGTACATAGCCAAAAAGTTTACTGCTCTGCGGTGGCCAATATGTAATTATATAGTACTTTTATAACACTTATGTTTGTTGTATTGCAGAGTAAACGATCGAATCATCAGTGTGAACGGCGTGTCGCTGGAGAATGTGGAGTACGCCACGGCGGTGCAGGTGCTGCGCGACAGCGGCAACACCGTGTCGCTCGTGGTGCGGCGGCGGGCGCCACACGCGCCCCCCGCCACCCCACCCACCCCCATCAAGCTCACGCTCACCAAGGGCACCAAGAAGGAAGGTGAGTCATTGCACTTGATGAATAGCGCCTACCACCTGATCATCACTGCCTTCATTATTCAGAACTAATGCTATTTAATGATTGCCTCAATGCCTTTAGCAGCTGTGCTGCTGAGTGGGCCTCAACTACTTAACAATTTCTAGACATTTTGTTTTGAAAAGTTTTATTTTACATGCACATTTGTTACTTAATTTTTATTTATCTGCTACCGGTTTCGACACATCCGTGTCATTCACTAGCAATCTTAAAACTAACTTTAAAATTATACAAGTACCAGTAGCAGATAAATAAAAATGAAGTAACAGATTTACATGTGAAATTAAATTCTTCAAAATAAGAAAAGAATTTAAGGCGTTGGGAGATTCCTGGTGGGTAATATTTCTTATACTAAAAGCCGCTTGGATGTTAGCGTTTTTCCATCCAAAAAATGTTTAGCTATTTTGTGCATTTTTCCTGAACAAGTATGAAAAAACCCATTAATATTGCTGAAGATCTGTTTAGATTTTGAACACATAGCCCCAATTACTATGGGTCTATGGCAGGGCTCGGCAACCTTTTGAGTCAAAAGAGTCAAAAATTACAATTTGCAAAATTTCAAATCTTTTAAAGAGCCTCCCTGCCTACTTGCAGAAATAAATTGATTTTATCACGATATTGCTTTAGAAATTGAAAATGCAGTAATTTACCGCTCTAAAAATATCTTCTGCAAAAATAATTTATTTTTCTGCGAAACAAACCAGTTCTTCCACCAAAACATAGGCTGGGTTTCCCTTTCCTTGCAGTTTTAGATTATTATTATATATGTACATACATACCTTTGAGAAGATAATTCGGTTCTAACTCTTCAACTTGAAACAACAAACTATACGTCACAGCCAAAGCACTGGTGAAGAGGCCAAACTGTCTTTCGTCGAAAGCGAATTAAAACCTACATAGAAAAATCTGACGACGGCGTCAATCTCGCGAGATCTCGAAATTGGCGAGATCTCGCTTAAGCCCCAATCTCGCGTGATTTGCATTCCCTATTTAAAACAAATGTTATGCAGATTTTCACGGCCAAAAGTATTTTCGTTATTTGTTTTTGGGGTGTTATGCCGTGTTACGCTACCTCCTTCTTGAGCCAACGTTTCGGACAGCGTTGCGGTGTCCATCATCATCACACATCTACCGGATCTGCCGGATCTGCCCTGATGATGGACACTGCAATGCTGTCCGAAACGTTAGCTCAAGAAGGAGGTAGCCCAACACGTTATTATATGTGGGCATAACACCCCAAAAACAAATATCGGAAATGTTATGCAAATTGAATTATGAATATGTGGACACAGCAAATTTCATTCCCCATGATTACAACATTCAGGAAGACACAGAAGGAAGTAACGCAGATGATTTTTTTTCTAAGTCAAAACAAGGAGGCCACCTTGGCACAGCCCCTGCCCCTTTATTAATTTTAAGATTAATTTTCCTTAATCCCTAACGACCATTCTTATAATAGCTAACTGTTTCCATTTAATTGAATATTTGTCAGTTCACTGCAAGCTTATTAAATTTAGTCCATATTGGTTATCAGATTTTGGAATAGTCCTGGGCTGCAAGCTGTTCATCAAGGAGCTGACTCCCAAGGCGCGCGACCAGCTCAACTCTGCGGGGCAGGGGCTGTGCGAGGGGGATGTCATCACGCGCATCAACAACACACCGTGCGGGGACACCATGTCCCTGAAGGACGCACGCAAGATCATGGAGGGCTGCAAGGAGCGCCTGAGCCTGGTCTGCCTGAGAGAGCAGCGCCCCGCACCCGCCAATGCCACTCCATTCCACGAACCTAATTATCATAATAATTATGGTGAAATATTAGGTGATTTTTCTTTTTACATTATTATTTTTAAACATATATTTTTGACTAAGCGTAGCAAAGTGCTGTTTTTTGTTTTAAGCGTAGAAAAGCGTTGTGTTTTTTAAATTTGTTTTTTACATTCGGTTTCGAGTTCAAGATGGTGGCCGTTTTGATGATTCTGTGAAAATTCTTTTTTTCAAATGTGAAATCGTTGTGTTTATTTGGACTTTTTTATTTGCATTTTTCAATGTTATATGTAGGTAAGGGGCCGTTCAAGTATTACGTAACGCACTTGGGGGGGGGAGGGGGGGGTCTGGTGAAACGTTACGGCGCGTTACGGGGGGGGGGGGGGGGGGGTTCGATGGACGCGTTACATAACATGTTTTTTTTATTTAAATAAAAAAACTAAGGAATTAAAATCTTCCAAGTTGGCAAGCCTTTTAGTTTATGTTATACGGGTATTTCCTCGACTGTATTGTGCGTCATTTTTATTTTATTTTCGTTGTCAGTATTCGTTAGTGTTTTAAACTCGAAATACGCATAAACACAATTTGCTGTAGTCAGTGTTGTTAATGTGAGTTTTTAGGAATTAGAATGTCCTCCAAACCGGGAGATTTACATCATCAGCTGTTATTGGCCTATAAAGGTTCTCATGCTGACTTGCCAGCGCAGCGCAACCAAAAAATGCCAACCAAATTTGGAAGACAGCAAAAGAAAAATTAAAAAAATTAAAAATTTATACAACATACGAATGATGTTATACGAGAGTTTTTAGTAAGAACAACGCTTTTTAGTTATTACACACAGGTTAGTTTACTGCAAAAATATAATAATATTACCTAAAGCTAGGTTCGTAGTACATGCATAGTTACACTCAGAACATGAAAAAGGTTTTCTTCACTTTGAATCGTTCTGTGGATTTTTTAATCTCCCTTTCGAGAACTTGAAAAACCACGCTGGGACAAAAAAATAGTTTTGTCTGCTGAAAGTAAACATGTGATATTTCGTGCCTCTTTGTAGAACACGAATAGTTGCAGTCGGGACACGAAAAAGGTTTTGGTCCAGTGTGGGTAAGCATGTGAATTTTTGGATACCGTTTTGTAGCGCCTGAATAGTCGCACTCGGGACAAGTAAAAGGTTTTTCATCACTGTGAATTAGCAAGTGCCGTTATATTTTTTTTTTCGAGCAGAAGAATGGTTGCAGTCAGGACATGAAATGGGTTTTTCACCACTGTGAGTAAACATGTGATTTTTTTTATTACTCTGAATAGTTACAATCGGAACATGAAAAATGCTTTTCTCCACAATGAGTAGAGTCAGCAAAAGAATTCTTGGATATCCCTTTTAAGAACACAAATAGTTGCAGTCAGGACATGTAAAAGGTTTTCTCTTCTGTAAATCGCACGGTGGATTTATGAATTGTCCTTTTGAGAACTTGTATAACTGCATTCTGGACAGGAAAATAGTTTTTGTCCACTGTGCGTTAACATGTGATTTTTGGTGACTCTTTGTAGAACATGAATAGTGCAGTAGAAACATGTAAAAGGTTTTATATCACTTTGAGTTAGCAAATGATTTCTAAGAAGTTCCTTTGCACTACATGAATAATTGCAGTCGGGACATGAAAAAGGTTTTTGTCCAGTGTGGTTCAACACGTGAACTTTTGGATTCCGTTGTATAGCGCATGAATAGTCGCAATCGGGACAAGAAAATGGTTTTTCGTCACTGTGAGTAAGCAAGTGCCGTTTTCGTTATTTTTCTTCGAGAAGTAGAATAGTTGAAGAGTTGCAGTCAGAACATGAAAACGGTTTTACTACACTGTGAGTCAGCAAGTGACTTCTTAGATATTTCTTTAGAGGACACGAATAGTTGCAGTCAGGACATGAAAATGGTTTTTATCTTCTGTGAATCATACTGTTGATTTTTAAATCTTCCCTTTGAGAACTTGTATAACTGCATTCGGGACGTGGAAAAGGTTTAACTCCACTATGAGTCCGCTTGTGAATCATAGTGGAGTAAAGTGTTGCTCCACAGGGAAAACTTAGGGAAATTACTTTCCTCAGGCTTCTCACTAAAGCTAATGTAAAAGAAAGTATGTGTTGTAAAACCATGCAGGTTTATTCTAGGTAAGACAGTGTTTAATTGTGGAGATCTGGAAGGAATACAAGGCTGATAAAAATAATAATATTCTCAATTTTTTTCATAAATGACAATATGAATAATTAAAATGTATATAATGTATCGCGAGTTAGAAATCTCTTGTTTTATTTATTACCGCAAACGCCATAAAATCAAGAAAAAGGGTATTTAAGCGACATTTCAGTTCGTTGCGCAACATAATTGTGATTTTCAGGTAAAAATTGTTACTTGGGTGTTACGTAACGCTTAAGGGGGGGGGGGGGGGGGGGGTTGAACAGGAAAACGTTACGGCGCGTTACATGGGGGGGAGGGGGGGTCAAAAATCTTCAAACATTGCGTTACATAATACTTGAACGCTCCCTAATACATTAGCTGGTAAGTATTGAAGAAAGTTTGAAAAAAGAATTGTCATTGAGATAGTGACGTTTCTTTGAACAAATTGGATAATTCCTTAGTCACTGGAGCGTTCCGCTACATCATCAATTAGACTCGGAAATTTTTAAATTTTCCGACCTTTTAAAAAAAAATCATGCCTCCGAATTTTAATATGTAGACATATAAACTATTTGTGGTGTTAGAGTGCCATCGAATGCATCTACATTTGATTGTTTATCCCATATTTTTATGATTTATAAAAATGTGGGATAAAAATAGGAGCTAAATGTCAAAATATTTGTAAAACTGGGAAGACTTCGGTGGCTGTGTCATGCGGAGAGAATGACCAAGCATCAAGCACCAAAATTCCTGCTGAACTCAAGACCGATAGGGCGAAGGAGCCTGGGAAGGTGAAGATTAAGATGGAGCGACAACGTCCTCAAAGATATATCTACCTTGCTTCTAAACTGGAGAGAGCTGGCACAAACCCACATGAGTGGAGGAAGACTCTTGAGGAGGCCAAGACCCACCAGGGGTTGTAGTGCCAAGAGTGATGATAAAAAAAAATTATGAAAAAATCGTTAAATGTAGAAATGCTTGGATTCTGTGTATTATGTATTTACTTTAATTGCATTTCATGGTACCTTCTTGGAGCAATATTAAATAATCACGACTTCTGTGTGTTGTCTATGACCTAGTTGATAATCACAGATATAAATTTAAATTAGAGCATGAATTTTTTAATATGTAAACACGTGATGAATGATTTGTAAGAAAAAATATTTCAATAATTTTGGTTCGCAAAATGTCAATAACAAATAATTCATAATCATGTTAGAAATTATGTCTCAATTGGAGTGGTAGCCATGTGAAAACCCTCCGTGTCAAGGAAGGTATTGCTACAAATAATGCAGTGCACTAAACGTGGAATATCACTTAATTGTGCTATTCAAATGTAATGTTATGACATATTATGTTAGTACAAGTGTTTAAAATTAGTGAAAATGTTTATAATTTGCAGGTTCCGATCCCTTGAACTCCTATTCAGGGCAGAACTTGTATGTGGCACCTCCCTCCCGCTCTACCCTGCTAGTGGACGACCGCATGCTGGGGGGCGCTGCGGGGACGGGGGGCGGCAGGTCCCGGGGGCCCCTACCCCCCTCTGCCTCGCCCCCCCACCTGGAGCCCCCCTCGCCTTCCGACACACACCACCACCCCCCGCGCCCCCCTCCACCCCGACCTGAAGGTGATTATGGTAACTTATTCTGACTTGTTATTCTATACCTAATTATTATAAATATTTATAAATTAAGTAACTTGAAACTCTTTTATAAGGTTTTTCAAGAAACCAAAAAAAAATCCTGAATAAAAATATTTGTTTTGAAGTTGCAAAATCAACAAATTATTATATTAATCCGCCATCCCTGATTACTCGAAGAAAGAATTAAATTTTTTAAATGTCTCAGATCTGGAGAATTATATCCGACTTAATAATTATGTTAAAAAATTTTAATTAGCAGTATAGATAGTTCTGATTTAATTAACCTTATTGAATTTCATGTACCCGTGAGAGCTGCTTGTACTAAAATCCTGTTTAAATGTAACAATGCCAGGACTGAGTATTTTGAATACTCGCTTATACCTAGATTCCATAACTCAAGTTATTTGTTTTGTATGTACTTGTATCTCTTACTTTTATATCATTCTAGAGCTTGTATTCATTTTATACTTTCTGATGTCATTTTAAGATCAAATGCAAAGAAAAAATGTCAAAATTCTTCTATTTTCTTGCTTATTTAACTGTGACTTGCAATTATTGTTTATGGTGTATTTAAACCTTTTTTACATTACTTTTTTTTATTACCACCCAGGCCTGAAGAAAATAATTTCCCTCAGGTCCTATGTCATCTTTGAAGATACTGTGTGGAGGGTCTTTTTAAGGATTTGAGGAGAGGTTGGAGTGAACACGGGTCTTAAAGAGAAACCATAATCACAGAAACCATTTCGATCGATATTAAATAAACTAATTATCCCCGAATTTAGGAAAACCAATTCCAAGGCAAATATTTAATCAATGAAAGCGGCAGATTATAGAGCATATATACAAAAATTGCAAAAAATTAGAACACGTATTTCTCAATAAACAAACAAACACTTGTATTGTTTATTCATAAAATTAAATTTTTTTGGTTTAATGTGTCGTGTTTTTTGCTTGTGAAAAGACTACATTTTGTAAACTTATTGAAAAAAACCACTTTGTTGGATAAAACAAACAGAAAAACATGCAACAGTTGCTAGAATTCACAGAGGACTAAATAAAATGTCCTAAAACAACAATAATTAACCCCGGGCTGGTAAAATGATCAGCTAGAGCAAGCTATACGGCCGTGTAGAAAATAAGTGTGTAAGAATAAGATAACTCAACCCGTCGTTCGAATCTCACACGTGGCGATACACTAGAGAATTTGACATACGAATACTGCAGAATTCTAGTTTGATTTGGGTTTTCATTTTCTTTTAGTTGTTGGATAATCCATCAGCGGATTACTGAGAGAGTACTGTATTAACTTATATACAAACTAATATTAATTATGTTTTTCCTGATCCAGATTATTATAGCAGTAGAAGGCAGTTGTACGAAGAGGATCCCTTGAGCCAAAGAAATAAACCAGCGTAAGTATTTTTAAATCATAATCCAAAAATATCAATAAGGACTCACCATAATAAAATGATCTTGTCACGTTGCTAAAACTAATCACTGTGGAAAGTATTAATACATTGGAGCGGACCCCACCACTTTCCCAACAGCGTTATAAGGAAAATATGGTTTCCTCCTTCACCGCACACGGCAAGACTCTATTTTATTGAACGAAGCTACATTTATTAGAACGATTCTAGACCCTCCAATGAATGTCCTTGCATACGGGGTTAGAAAGTAGTATGCAAGTACTTACATTAACATAATACAAAAGAATAATAAATGTGGCAATGTGGAAAGTATTAATACTTAAAAAAACACACAAATTAAGGCGATCCACTCGGAAGTGTAACATTCGGAATGTTATACGGTTCAAATTCCCACAAAACACCAGCAGCCTGGTGCCTTTTGATTTATGCAAAAAAAAAAAACATTGCCAAAATGCATTTTTATTTTATTTATTTTGTGAGTTCAGAAACAAAAATTTACAGAAGTCAGGGACGCCCGAGGAAGACATGGCACGATCAAGTGAATCAGATACTCGAGTCAGGCCATGTCGAAAGTCAGAATAATAGAAGAGTACGTATGAGACGATTTATGAATGTGAGTGAGGCAAAGAGTGTGTGCCAAGACCGAGTTGTTTGGCGGTCCATCCTCTCTGCCTACCCCTGCGGAGAAACGGCGTGATGGTTAGTTATTTAATTAGTTAGGAACAAATATTAAAATATTTTTAATCATGCGTGATATAAAGAACTTAACTTACCATATTATACAATAAAACCACATCCAAAAAGAGGTTCGTGGGTAGGAGATTTTGCGCTTTAAAGCATTTTTTACAGGTATGATACTTGATATTTTTTTCTACGCTTATAAAAAGACTTGTAAAATAATAGTCGCTTATAACAAAAGCCAAGATGTGTTCTACTCGCAATATTTAATTAAAGCATTTCTAAACTATCAAACTTTCAAATCAAAAGACAAAATACATAGTTTCACTATCATTAAATTTAATTGTTCACTCACATAATGAAAGTATGTAGATAAATAATAGATTGTTTTCTTTTCCTTGGTGTAGAAGTGAGCCTCGTCTGATCAGCTTCCAAAAGGACGGGTCGGTGGGTCTGAGGCTGACCGGGGGCAACCAGGTGGGCATCTTCGTGTCCGCCGTCCAACCCGGCAGTCCCGCCTCGCTGCAGGGACTCACCCCGGGGGACAACATACTTAAGGTAATTCTTATTCCTTGTCACCATCCTCACCGTTGAGATTGTATCTCCCCTACCCTCCTCGATCTCCGCCGGCTAAGGTCCATCCATAGTTTTGAAAATAAGAGTCAAATTAGTTTTGATTTATGAAACTGTTTTTTTTTATATTTTTGAATAAAGAAAAACGTAAATACACTTTATAAGTTCCTCAACGATTTTAATAGTTTTGTGCCATTTATATTATAAAGTACTGGTTGAAGTCCCCGGAGTTGCCCGAAATTTACACTTAGATTTTAAAAAATCTTATGTAGGCAGTGACCTTCTTCTTGTTATGAAGTGCTAATTATTATCAATATTGGAATAAAACTGTAGATTTATATAAAAATCAAATCCATACCACCCGCTTAGTGTCCCCTCGCCTGCCACAATCTTTTTTATATAACCACTCATACCATTGTAATGTATTTTTTAATATAAATTTTGAATGCTTTTATTTTTTATCAAATTTTTGGCATATTATGGCAAGTTTGCAAAAAATCTTGAGCGATCGCTTGCCAAAAAATGGCAAATTTATCTACCTGTCGTAAAACATTTAAAATAATTTTTTTCAAACCTTCCCGCGATCTACAGTTTGCGTTAGTAGAAAGCTAACATAATAGTTTCCCATTTTATCAATATATGTTTCAAATTGACTTTCTGTGGCCGATTCTATACACATTTAAATTCCATTATTGTTTATTCTCAAGTTGACAAAAGTTTTTTCTCGAATGTTCGATTGTTAAAATGCCATAAGTGTTTGTTTTATTCAATTTTTACTACATATTTTTACCATTATATTATTTCTGCAAGGGGTAGGCACAAGGGCGGATCCAGGGGGGGGGTCATGGGGGTCATGACCCCCCCCCTGGGCTGGGTCCAGGACCTAGGTGGACCTACTTTACACTTGTATCTATTATTGTCAAAATTAAATTATAACTTCTTGTGACTTGACCACGACTGTGTGACCCCCCCCCTGGTGCCAAAGCTGGATCCGCCCTTGGGTAGGCAGAGAGAATAGAGCGCTGCATGTGTCTGTGTGTCCTGGCCCCCATTCCTTCTTCTTTTCATATTCAAGAAACATTAGCTTAAATGCTTTTTCATTATTCTCTTCTAACGTGAAATATGTACTGAAAGAATCTTCCACTGGTTTTTAGTTTGACGTAGGTATAGGTCTCTCAAGTTAAGTTGACTTCATCACAGTACTCACACAGATGCAAAACTTTCATACAGCGTGTTTCGTTTTGGGCTTTTAACAAAAAGCAATTAATAATTATTTCACAATTGAGAATTCGAATCCAAAGCGTGTTTAAATCGGTAACATAAAACTAATGTTGTTTTACAACATTTTTATAGAAATACTGAAGGTTTAGGAAGAAAAATAAGTTTATTAACTAAATGCGATAATCTTTAGGATTGAATTCAAAGGGGTATTCATAAATAACAACAAGGTTAAAAAAATATTATGTTATTTAAAAAGATTATTTTATTATTATATTCATACTTATATAATATCTTATAAAGTAAATAATCGACAAGCCGCCACATGCCGCTACACGTTTAATAGGTATAGATTTTAAAAAGTAAACTACTGTTAAACTTGCATTTAAATTCTGTTTTCATTCAAAGTTAAAAATTTCCCATGTAAAACATCTCCATTGCCGCCATTTTTTACGGATTTGACATTTGTAAAGTTTCGTTTACTCAATACGCATGAATTACTTGGTTTACCTAAACTAAGAACCTAATGTTGAAATGAAGTGTGATTTCCAAAACCTGGGCTTACAAATTTGGCTGCTTATGGGTTATTTATTTTTTATAATTATGTGTTCGCAATCATCAGCCACACTAATTATTTAATTATGTACCAGTCATCATCAGCAAATATCTATACGTATATTATCTAAAATATAACAGATTACTAACACAAATAGGTACTAGTCTGTGATACTCCAGTTGCCTTAGACGTCAAATCATACAAGTCATTTATGCTTAAAAGTTGACCACCGTTTTTTTTTCATTATGATTAAGTAAAATAATTAAACATACGGAATAAAATTTCATGATTTGGTCCATTCAGTGATTAGCCACGTTCCGTTTCGTAACAGGACTCCATGATATCGTAATAAATATTAAACTTGCGCACGTTACAAACACTATTTATTATTTCAAATTTATAAATTTGTCATTATTTGTCACTTGCGAAATGTAGGTGCACGTATGTTTAAATCAAATTACGAACCGAATGAATAGAATAGAACATCCTGTAAGTACAGCCTCAAAAGGGTGTCGTTAAACTTGCCTCTCTTCTAACTAGTTACAATAAGTGGGAGTAAGCAAGACAGAGAACCTTATCGGATTTGTGGGCGTCGCTTGACATTCACACAGATAGACCAATACATCAATACTAAGCATTTTTATTGCTTCCAACTTAAAGTGTTTTACCTATACAGATCTTCTCACTGCCAAAGGAAGTTGCCATGTGCCGTGTTAATGTTGAGTTATATTTTCAGATAAATGAAATGGAGATGAAGGGAGTGACGAGAGAAGAGGCTGTTCTGTTCCTGCTGAGCCTTCAGGAACAAATAGATTTAATAGTACAACACTCACCCGAGGAATACCAGGCTATTGCTGCTCAACAAAAAGGTAACAACACTTCTCTCCTTTTCCATTCCACATCTCACTCTTTTTCTTCTTCTTCATATGGTGGGGGAAACAAAGGGGGACATCTAGGTCTGCAAACCAGTCTAGGACCTTAATCCCTGTGGGGAATGAATGGAGCTGGCATTTACTGATCACATGTTCGGTGGTCTGCACCGCACCACATTCACACATCATGGACTCTTTAATATCCCTACGCATCATGTGGGCACCACGGCTGTGGGAGCACCTTACGGGAACCAGAGTTTACGAGGCTGTCTGAGTGAGAACCCAGACCATCTCACTGTTAATATGTATTTACTGATTTAACTCTAACTTAATGTAAATGTGGGAATGTGAACGCACATTTTAAATGGGAACACCTTTATACATACTTATTATCATTGGGTAGGAAATTTTCTACAATATTATGTTTCAAAAGTAAAATCATATAATTTTATTTTTATATTTGTGTCTTATGACTGTATTTATACAGTCCCTGGCCAAATTATTAGACGCACTGCAAGATTTCATGTAAAATATTAATTACCGGGTGATATTGTACCGTTTTATTATTTTAGATTGATTTGTTTTTTTATTTTTATATTATCCAATCAATTACCGATTTATTTGACACAAATAAAACAGCATTAATTTAGAAAAGCATAAGTTTATTAAGTTTTAAAGAAAAGTGAAATTAATGTTAGTATATGTAAGTCAATATTTAGTTGAGCCACCTTTAGCCGCTATCAAAGCTTTAATTCTGCGCAGCATGCTATCAATGCAAGACTGTACTGTCTCCTGCATTTGAGGATGATGATTCCACACATAAATAATCTTTTCTAGGAGCTGGGTTTTGTTAGTAATCACATCTTTAGCCACTTCTCTTTTCATCAGCTCCCACACATTTTCAATCGGGTTCATATCAGGGCTATTACCCGGCCAATCCAACAGAGGGATACTTTTTTCTGCCAAAAAAGCTTCACAGAATTCTCCAACAATTCTTTTAAATAAAAATCAATAATATTGTAGTTTAAATATGCCATTATTGCATAAAAACTCTTTAGAAACATAAAATTACAAAAAAAATACAGTGCGTCTAATAATTTGGCCAGGGACTGTACATATTAATAAATGTATTGATAATGTGCGTGTTGTGTTGCAGGTGATTCATTCCACATAAAGTGCCATTTCCACTACACGGAGCCCACTAAGGGAGAGATGTCCTTTCGCAGCGGAGATGTGTTCCACGTGGTGGACACTCTGCACAACGGGACTGTGGGCGCCTGGCAGGTCTTCAGGATAGGTAACTAGCCAACCTCCTTACCTCACATCTAAAAATTCTTCTTCTTTGTTCCGAAAACTGAACAAATACACCTGACAGGTTATAACTTCAAGTTTGTTATGTTAAGATGTCAATAATCTTTATATATTGCTAAACTATGTACGTAAGGGATTGGCGACTATATGACGTACTGTACAGCCTTATGTACTATCTCTTTAGGCAGCCAAAGAGGAACCAAAAAAAAAGTGTTTTAAGATCCATGAATTCTTTTGAGTGGTAATGTAATATTGATTAATTGGTTTTGTGAAGGTCGCAATAACCAGGAGGTGCAGAAGGGCATCATCCCCAACAAGGCGCGCGCCGAGGAGTTGGCCACGGCGCAGTTCAATGCCACCAAGAAGGAGCTCTCGGCCGGCAGCTCCGAGTCCCGCGGCAGCTTCTTCCGCAGGAGGAGATCCACCCATCGGAGATCCAAATCTCTGGGGAAGGTATAAACATATCAATACAATACACAATCATACTCTTTCTTCCTACTTTCAACTGCGTCGAAAATTTCACCACCTAAAATTAAGTAAACAACTTAACCTCTAGAGTACTTTTGGGAGATATTTCTCCCAACCTGACAAGGACTCATAAAAGACATGCTATCTCTTTTGTATTTCGGTGAGAAATATGATTTAAACAGTGTTAGAAAGAGATAACACCACGCTTTCAGTTTGTCTGCAAAAGTTTACCATAAACGCTCCCAGAAAATTAGAAATAAGTCTATGAAACAACTTTTAAAATTTGAAAAATTTTTATCAAGTCTTGCAAATTTTCTTGCAAGTTTATTTTATATAAAACGAAAAAAAAGTGAAGTGACAATACCTTTGGCTAATTAAATATGTTTTTTAGATTCGTGTAAAGTGGTAATTACAGTGTTATTTCGTGTGTAGCGTGTTAAGAATGTGTAAATGGCGGAAGAGTTAAATTTTTCCCAAAACTTTGCTAATAATATTTCGACTACCATAATACAGGCATGTGCCTAGTGTGGTAGTCGAAAAGCAAGTAAAAAATAGTATTAAAAAATAATTTTTTGAATAAAGAAAAAAGAAAAAAAATTGTAGCTAAATTTTCTCTAAACTTTGCTATATTATGTACAGGAACACTGGGACGACGTAGTGTTCTCGGACAGCATATCCAAGTTCCCCGCATACGAACGAGTAGTCCTGAAACACCCCGGATTTGTGCGGCCCGTGGTGCTGTTTGGGCCCATCGCAGACCTGGCCCGCGAGAAGCTGCTCCGGGACTATCCTGACAAGTTCACCGCACCGCGTGAGTTAAACCATCCATTCCATCAGGAAACACCAATCAATTTGGTGTACCAAGCAATTAAATCATTTTTATATTATTAATTATTCGTGTTACTAGGACGGTATGCCGCCCGTTTTTGTAATGTATGTGTTTTATTTGGCGTGTTAGATTATTGGCAAATAATGAATTCATGAAGTTCAATGATTTTTATGGATGTAACACCCATTGTCTCCAAAACGAAATTTGGCACAAGTAATGTTTTGGACACTGGCAATTTTCTCAGAAAAATCAATGCCCTCATTATCATAGGCTGTATCTTCAGCTTACTGACGAAGTCATTAACTAACAAAATATTTATTGTGTTAACTGAAAGTTTACTTTTACTTCAGTTATATCCAAACTAAAATCAGTAGATTTTTTTAAAATTCTAATATTTAAGATATTTAAGTACGAGAGATATGCTACGGTGTCCGCCTGATTGTCGGCGGATTATTTCCTAATGGGAATAGTTTGAATATGGAAATTTACTCACTACTCACTCAAGATGACGGCCTACCAACAGCTGATTTCATAACTGTCAAAATTAGTTCTCGCGGGAGTTGTAGTTCTCTCTACTGTCTAGCGAGTGGCGCTAGCTGCGAGCAAGTTTTTTACAAAATGTCAACAGAATTGGTTCGCGCGGGAGACGTTATTTTAACTGCTACTGTCGCTACTGAGCGAGTAGACAGTTTTGTGTGTCATCATGACAATCTCATTCGCCGATTCACCTGCTTTTAAATTTACCGCCTAGTAATTTGTAAACTCACTCAATGTAATCGTGGCTTAACTCAGTTTTCACAAAAATATCCCTTAATTGTGCCAAGATGGAGTTGTTTGGCGGTCCGTCCTCTCTGCCCACCCTGCGGCGAAACGGCGTGATGGTTAGTTAGTTAGTTAGTTAGTTAATTACTTCTGGCAGTAAACCAACGGTATATAAGTCCAATCACTGTAAGTGTACATTTCATACAAATCATAATAGTTGTATTTTGATTAACGCTCCCTTTAATAATCCTTCATCCAGAGCTGGACAGCACCATGGAGGATGGCAAGAGCAAGTCCACCTCAGGCATCATCCGGCTGTCGGGCATCCGCGCCATCATGGACCGCGGAAAGCACTCGCTGCTGGACATCACGCCAAACGCTGTGGACCGCCTCAACTACGCACAGTTCTACCCCGTGGTCATCTTCCTCAAGGCTGACACCAAGCACATCATCAAACAGTTGAGGCACGGGATGCCCAAGTAAGTCTAAACTTACATCATTTGTGAACGCCATCTTCATATTTTTTTGTCAAAGATCCTTAATTAACCTGTAGAGCCATTTTGATAAGCTCTATCAAATTTAGTGCCTAACCTGCATTACAAACCCATATTGGATCTAACTATTTTTTTGTATTTCTTGGGCATACTTTGTAACAATTTCTAGTCATTTTGTTTTGAAGAATTTTAATTTCCATGTACATTTGTTATTTAAATTTTAATTTTCCCGCTACCGGTTACGACACACTCGTGTCATTCACTAGTAAACTAACTTAAAAGTTCTATACATCTGCAAAAATGTAGATTTAATCAGGTGGAGTTTAATCAGCAATGAATTAGTTAAAGATAGTTGTAATAATTATTATTTATCTAAAAAGACCAAAAAATATTATATTTTATGAGAATCTCAATTCGTAATATGCTCTCAGAGTTGATAGAATGTTTTATGTTATGACCTGTTAATCTCGTCTCTAGATCAGCGCACAAATCATCCAAGAAGCTGTTGGAGCACTGCCAACGGATGGAGCGTGTTTGGGGCCACATCTTCACACAGACCATCGGCCTCAACGAACCCTCGGCCAACAGCTGGTACGCCAAGCTCACCGAGCTCATCCAGCGCAGTCAGGCCACGCAGCTTTGGATTTCTGAGACCAAGGTTTGTTTCTTCTCTCAAACCAGTTTCTTGCTGATCGCGGGCAGATTGGTTAATAGTTTTGTCCTCAGGCGTAGGAGGCAGTGTCGCAACGTACACATTGTGCCTCATATGCCTGTTTCACATCATGTAGACCAAGCCGATATTATGTTATGTGCAACTTGGTTGTAGTGATAATTCAGAGGGACTATGTTTTACATTTTACGTTTTTACCACATGCTATTTATATCTTTGGAGAAAGTTATTGAAGCTTTTAGTAAGTATGTTAATTTTAATTTCATCTTCACTTGATGGTGGAAAGATCCATAATAATAATGTATTCATCTTCACAAAGTATTCATCAGATGCACTGTAAAGTATATTTCATGATAAGTGTGTCTAGAGCTTTTTCTGAATTTAACCAACAATGGGAAGATTCCAAGTCTCCACTTGTGGTTGAACATAATCATTCAGATTTTTAGAGGTTTCATTGTATCTGAAACTGATTGGTTTCAATCAAAAATACTGGTTATACAAGGTGCGGCAAAACAAACAGTGCAGTTTTGAAGGGCTATTAAACAAAAACGGTGCAACTTACAGAAATGGGGTTTATTTTATTTTATTCGGTACATCATGTCGTTTTATGCATCAAGTCCTGAAGATGACATCAGAAAGATGACGGCCCCCGGCGGCGATACATTGATGAAGGCAATATCTGAAGTTTTCGGCTGCATTTTGGCACATCTTGATGGGCATAGCGGCAATTTCTTCCCGAATTCGATCCTTGAGTTCTTCTAAGGTGTGAGGCCGAAGTTTAAAAATGGTGTTTCTTCAGATAGCCCCACAGGAAGTCGCAAACGTTTAAATTGGGTGAGCGCGCAGGCTTTCCCATGTCACCCCTCAGAGAGACGAGGCGCACAGGGAACATCTATCGCAGTTTTGTCATTGAAACTCGAGCAGTATGGGCCGTAGCACCGTCCTATTGAAACCAGATGTCTCCCAGATCTGTTTCCTCCGTTAGTTCTTCCAATTGAGGTTCAAAAAAATTTTCAAAGAGATGTGCAAAAATGCAGCCGAAAACTATAGAAATCGCCTTCATCAATGTATCGCTGCCGGGGGCCATCATCTTTCTGATGTCATCTTCAGGACTTGATGCATAAAACGGCATGATGTATTGAATAAAATAAAATAAACCCCATTTCTGTGAGTTGCACCTTTTTTTTTAATAGCCCTTCAAAACTGCACTGTCCGTTTTGCCGCACCTTGTATAATGTTGTCTTTGTGAAAGTTAGTTTCATTCACTTATTATATTTTTACACAGCACACATTATAATCTCGCACAGATTTTAAACTCATAAATTTTTGTGTAAAAAAAAAAAGATGAAAATAATCAATTAGTTTGAAACAAACCATTCATTTGAATTAACTGGAGCAAGAATTAACCGGGCGTAAAGACATTCCATCTATGTTTAGTGTATTGTTTATGTTGGCGGTGAAAGTATCAAGATATGTGTTTTTGTTTGGTTCTAGCGCTTTGAAATGGTGTCGGACATATATTTCCCCCCTCCCCTGGCCCCCATCCACCCCCTTTCCCACTCTCTGTACCCCTCCAGGTATCCCTACAACCATCCCGCCTTGTCTTACCCAATCCACTACCGGACCCCGGCTGTCAGTAGGCAGCAGGGGGGCCCCCGGTATAGCGTCCCGGCCAGCCTGCTGAACCGCCCGCAGCGCTCCAGCGCCCCCTACTACTATAACCAAACGTCTAACGCTAATCTTATATCCAATAACCGCTTGGACGCTTCCCAACGCTTCTACCCTAATAACAATAATACCAGCTTGAGCCACTTGTTTGCCGAGAGTAACATTTACAAGGCTCAGCCGTACCGTCCGCACAGTGTCACGGAAGCTCCCGTTCAGACTTATAACTTTGCCAGATATCCGCGCCGCCCTTCTTCGGTGATGCCCATTATAACGGATAATGAGAGGCGGGAGAGGAGGGAGACGTGTGGAGTGGAGGGGTGCGCCTGCAGCCTCACTTCCGCCACTCCCACCCCTCGTCCTACTCTCCCCTCGCACAGCCGCTCCATAAGCGAGCCTCCGCTGGAGAAGACCAATGAGGATCTCTCTGATGCTGAGTCCGAAGCTAGTTCTGCCAGTAATAACAATAACGATACTGGTTTCCAGAACAACAATGTATCTTCGCAGACTAACGTATCTCAATCAGGTGGGCCCGTCGTGGAGCAGTATCTGGGTTATGTATGATTGTCTCATACATTTTTGATAGCTTTTGTAATTTACTTTAGTTTTATTTCCACTTTTTGGAACAATAATAACAGGAGAGATATACAATAGATTGTAAGTAGATTGACAATCAATTTGAGTTTAATAACATTGTGCTATGAATCTGTACATAATCAATCATTGTTTAATGCTATTTTTGCCGTAATGAATTGTGATTGTTTTTGCTCAATCAGTAGATAGTTTGTACATAACATTGTGGAGTCATTGCCTGAGAACTATTATATATTATGAAGCCTTTTAAATTAATTATGTAGCAAGTAGTAAAAATAATAATATATTACGTTAATGTTAGTAAACTTTAGTTAATTTTACAAATACCAAAAAATAACCAATGTCTTATGATGAGGCCAAAAAGGAGAAATAGATTTAAAAGGTTTCCGACGTCGCCATTATCTACCTCATTTATTTTCTGATCATAAACCCATCCATTATTACTTACTGTTATTAATATAATTACCTTTCAGCTAATTTGACATCACTCATCATCATTCTATTTAATACTGTAATATAATAAAACCCTTTCTGTTTGTTTTCAGTCTTCGGAAGTTAAGCATTACAATACAAATATAATTATTTACCACAATATAAAGATACAATAACAACAAAAACTTTACTAGAAATCTCATCCAAATTTAAATGTAAAATGTTGATACATTTTCTTCAAATATAGGGGAGAACTAATTGGAAAATTATCCTTTGCACTTTTGGTTGCTTAAATATAAGATTATATTGAGAATGCTATAATAAACATGCAATTAATTTTAGATTAGGCATATCAGTTAGTGAAAATTCAATTGGTTCTCCCGAACATTTGGTTAATTTGTTAATTTGTTCAATGTTAGAATTAATTAGTGGTTTGTATTAGAAATTAAAGGAGAGAAATATGAATGAAGCCTGCCACTTATGACAAATTGTTTCTGACGTCTCTTCCCCTTCACCGTTCAATCGGTAACAGTGGTAATGCTTAGCGTCCGAAGGCGGCCGCTAGTAATATCCTCGTGTGACCGTGTTTGTATGTATGTATCCCTGTTTAATACCGCTTGACTACATCTGCCGATGGTATCTGTTTTTTCCTGATCGTCCGCCACCATCGCCACAAACAGAGATCAGAGCCCCTGTCAGACGACTTCCTGTTCCCCATGTCGACCACAAACGAATCGCGCCTGTCGTACGCCTCCAGTCCCGAGAGCGACGTGGAGACGGGCAGCCCCGAGGGCCGCGCCGGACCTCGCATGCTGCGGGCCTCGTCAGACCCCTCAGTGGCCACGCAGCAGGATGCCCTCGACCGCCACGAGATGAACGGGGGTGACATGGCCCCTCCCCCGCCCCCCTATACGGTCAGTACACCCACACACACACACACAGTGTCCGTGCCATCACTCTTCCCTTTCACCTGCTGCAACTTGTCTTTGTCACATCTCTTGTCATCATTTGTCATCCCTTTTCTATTGCGCTGTAATGTTCAAAATGATGCGCAGCAAAATGTTTTGTACAAATGAACATGTCATGGTGATTGGTTTCCTTATGTGAAATAATGATAATAACAATCTTATTAACCTTTCTCAATTGAATTGAGTAACTGGAAGGTTGGGTGAAAAGAAGATCTTCAGGGTAATAATAAGTTAACACGTGTGTAAAGGTGTCGAGGCATTGCTCGTACGTTAAGTCTCATTGATCAGTGGAATATTTATTTAAATAAATACTGTAACAGAAATACATTGCAGATCAAATTGCCAGGCTACAATGACGGTTCTTGTGTAATAATACATATAAGTCTGTCAAAATGGAGTAGAAAATATAAAAACTGGAACTACTAAATTTGTAGACTGACAACACCAATTTAACTGTCAAATATTTCTTTGAAGTGCAATGACACTGAATGTGTAGAACACAGTAAACCACATTTTAAAAAACATTTTTTCTTCATGACATAAATTTTATTAAAAGGTGATTAATAAAGCGATTTGCTTTAATTTAATTTAACATAAATTTGAATTTAACAATAGATAGAAAGGAAGAATCACTAATGGTGAGTTTAGTTAGACTACTTTTAGATCTGAATGAGTTAAATATATTCAGATCTAAAATTAGAGACATGATCTAAAGCCCAGGCAACGCTAAGTACTTTATCTAGTATTAAATAAATGTGAGCAATTTCTAACCTGTGCTTTATATTTTATTACATTATAGTTATTCTTCATTATGTTAACACAAAATTGCAAAGGTATAATAATAATATACCTATACGCAATTCTAATTTTGAGATCGGTGGGTATCTATACTGCAATGAAAAAATATTTTTTCCACTATTATGCCTTTTTAATTTTTTATGAAAATGTAGGTTACACAGCTTTACTTTAACACCATGAGTTATGTGTTTAGTATTGCCATTTGATCAACAGTGGTGCCCTCATATATTTTCTACTCTTTTTTGACAGACTATATCTCTCCATGCAAATTTAAAAGTTTTCATACTGATTACCTAAAATACTTAGAAATCTTATACGCAATAAAAACAATTCACTTCTAATCAAGATCACGAAATATCACCAGAGATTTTATATTTTTAACTTACTTTTACTTACTAGCAGTACCCTAGAATAGAGACAAGACAATATCTGCCATTTCCCTTAAATTTTATATTTTTAACTTACTTTTACTTACTAGCAGTACCCTAGAATAGAGACAATACCTGCCATTTCCCTTAAATTTTATATTTTTAACTTACTTTTACTTACTAGCAGTACCCTAGAATAGAGACAAGACAATACCTGCCATTTCCCTTAAATTTTATATTTTTAACTTACTTTTACTTACTAGCAGTACCCTAGAATAGAGACAAGACAATACCTGCCATTTCCCTTAAATTTTATATTTTTAACTTACTTTTACTTACTAGCAGTACCCTAGAATAGAGACAAGACAATACCTGCCATTTCCCTTAAATTTTGATGGCAGTATGCTACACGCTCTGTGGGATGGTTTTCTTTCATACGCTTTAGTGAAAATTTTATGTGAAATATTTTCTTTATTTTGTGATAATAAATTATTGAAATCAAAAAGTAAAAATATAAAAATCAGGTAATCTAAATATGACCTTACTGTTTTTTTGTATATATATTTTTTTTATCAACATTGATCAAAATACAAATTAGAAATCGCAAAATACCGCTACCAAAATAATACAGGGTGTTAAGGAATAAACATACTGGACTTACTTTAACCGGTGATTCTTGACATTATTTGAAGTAAATGAAATTTTGGTCTCCGCTTTTTTTTTTCCAAAACCAAACAAAAAAAATCTTCTACATGTCATCACTGGTCACTCAGCCTAGTAACCACCCAACCCCTCACTCCGACCTTACCTGTCCAATGCCTAATATTTTTTTAAGTTAAAAAAAACATCAAAAATGTCATCGGAGACCGAAATTTTGATAACATTTTTTACTCCAAATAATGTCATGTATAAATAAGTCAGGAATGTCTGGTCAAGTCCCTTACCTCCTTGAATAAATTCAATTATTTGCCGCCATTGTCCGGAAGGAATGTCATTTGCTACACTCTAGCAACCATTGCTATGTAAATAAGCTGCAATATTTTACTGGAGTTGGGGGTATTGTTATTATTCTCGGGTATTTGTTAATAGCAAGTCATTTTGCCAATTTATTTTTAGGCTCCCATTTTAATGTTGAAGTACACATCAACACATCAAGTGGGTTTAGAAATTTCAACGGTTAAAAAGTTTACTTTCTATATTGTTAATTGTTAAATATTTTGTGACTCTCCAGCTAACATCTCAGCCGGGTGGCTACGGTGACAGCAAGTACGGCTTCTCCTCTAACGGGGGCCAGGGGACTCCCCTGGCTGGCGGGGGCCCGGCTGGGGGCCCTGTAGAGGGGGATGTGGGGCCCTACAGTCCTCCTAGGGCTCCCCTGCCCCTGTCCCCTCCACAGTCCCCACAAGGACTCTATGGACACGGTAAGATATGTTAGTATTGTGTTTGTACTAAACAGTGTGAATGAAGAGAGCTTATAGATAAATAAAATGGAAATTGTGTTTCCTTCCTCCATTAATGGAAAACTCTACAAGACTTAGGGTCTATCCTTTTTTTTATTATTTTTTAAAAATTTTATTTTGGCTTTGCAATAATCTAAATAAAATAAATATCCATTTCTGAACGCATCAGAAAACTAAAAACTGTTTTTGAAAGGTGATGAAATATGTTTTAAAATTTTATAATTCAATATAAAAATATAATTTTTGAAATATTAAAATCTTGAATGCAAACATTAAAAAATTTAAAAATGGCTCACCTTACGCTAACTAAAATTAATGATAATGATTATAAACGTTATCATCAACTCACTTTTTTATCGTTTCATGTAAAAATAATTATTAAAAAATTTCCAAAGTTTCATAATTTTTTTACAAATTTCGGTGAGAAACTTTGGATTCATAAAGGTGTACATTTTAATTATGTTGTGGTTAACTTTTAGATTTAAATATAAAGGTGGTATTTTCTCTTTCTAACTCCGTTTAGATCATATTTCTAACCATTGTAGTAAGGGAGACACAAAGATTTCTGTGAGACCTGTATGCATGAGTTGTTCTGAAAACCCTAAGTAGTCTGAGGAATTAAAGAATAAGGCAGGTGCATTATTACTGATGATTTCAGAATGGTTGTGTGAAAGGGTATTACAGTAATGGCCATGTATTTGGTACTCTTATTAATGAAATGTGTTGTAATTTGCAGTACCCGAGTTACCCCCGCGGATAGACCGGGGTGTGAAGCCTCCGGGGGGAGTTCTGCTGCCGGGGCCCGCTCCGGGAAGGAATCCCCCCACACTCCGGCATCACCAACCGGTAAACATACTTTTTTATTCGTTGCTAAAGTATTGCTTTGGGAGTATCAGGCCCGGAATGGACTGCCACATGAACCGAGACTGACAATAGACTAATAAAAGGCATCCATGCTCAAGGGGTAAGGTTCTTGATTATGAATCCAAATGTCCCGGGTTCAAATCCTTTATCATTTATTTATTTAAAATATAATATTAATATAATATGGTTTAACTTTTCAAGCGCTAAAAGTACCCATTGGGTACAAAAAAATTGTATCCGTTGAGCGCCGACATATCCAATTGGTAATTAATTATCCATCTAATATCTAATTTGAGAGACGAGTATGGGTACCGCCACCACGGGAACCATTTAATGGATAACCAACACCCCTGCCATAGGTCACCCCAAGTGGTTTAATATGTTAACTATGATTTAGCAGGGGTTTCCGGGTTCATGGGGTGAGGTTTATCTTGAGGTTTATATGAGGTATGGGAGACCTAACCTAGATCTTTCTTTTTACCCTCTGCACACTGCAGAGGTATTAGGTTAAAATGACTTGTTGTATATTATTTCCCTTCCAGAATAACAACGGCCGGCCCAGCGCCCAGGAGAGACTGTTTGGGACGGGGCGCGGCGCCGAGGCGGAAGGGACAAGCAGCGGGGGGGCGGCGGGAGCACCCACCAGCACCAGCACCACCGCACAGGGCTCCCTCGATAGACATAGGCACCTTAATAATACTGTGAGTTTTTTTATTTACTGTTTTCTCAGTATGACATATTATAATTGTAGGATTTGCGAAGCCGTTTATAAAATATTTGTCTCGGGATCTGATTTTCCAAGACAAATATTGTTAATTTTCTTTATAATATAATTATATTTTTTTGTTGACAATTTGCAGAGGCAATTAGAAATTTACCTTTCGAAACTTATGAAATATATCAAAAATTTAAAAGCAAAAGAAATACATGTTTCAAACGTAGAATTGTTAATTAACAAAATTAAGTAATTTTCTGATTAAAAGTAGGTACCTATTTTAGCACTTGATTGAATTATTATTATTATTTTTTTACATTAACTCCACACAGGAGGCCCTGAGGAAAATAATTTCCCTCAGGGCCTATGTCATCTTTGAAGCTGCTGTGTGGAGGGTCTTTTTGAGGTCTTGAAGAGACCCATGCTGTAGGAGGGAGGAAACACAGAGGCCGGCAAATCGTTCCACAGCCGAGCTGTTAAACTCAGGAAAGTGTCGTAGAAACGACCCGTTCTCATGTGACCAATGTCAACCGTGTACAAATGTTGGGCGCGTGTTTGGCGTGTTTCCGACTATGCATCGGTGCCGGGGGGATCAATGACGGTAGTTCCTCGGAGCATCTTCCATTGTAATACCGGTCGAACAAAGACAGCATTCCCACCTGATGCTTGTGCTCTAAAGATTGCAATCCTTGTAATTATTCTTTAAGTAATCAATTCCGATCTTAAAAATTTCACATAAGAATATCTAACATTTCATACACAGAAAATCGAAATTAGTATTTTTGATACTTTTAAAACATTGCTTGAAATATTCCTGTTTAGTGACAGATCTGAATAGCCAGGTAATGGCATCCGAGCAAATTGAGACTCTTGTGCGGTATTGACATCAAAAAAATTTATATGTGATGATTCCAATGCTAAAAGATTTCACAAAAACTTTTCATAGTTACATAATTAGTAATATGTATGTGGTTTGTTGTACAGAATTCATACGACAGTATGTCGTCGTACGACTCATACGGCCCCACGGGCCCTGTCCCCGCGCTGTCCCTGTCCCTGGCCAGCTCCCGACTGGGCCCCAACGCTCCCGATGATCTCAAAGTGGGCCCCAGAACTGATAGGTAACTACTACCCCAAACAAACTATGCTATTTCATCTAAACATGAATTATGGTAGCTTTTTTAATACTGTGTAACACGGGCAAGTGCTTCTAGCATGGTGGTCGAAAAATCCACAAATTACGTAACCATCAAAGCAATGAATAAAGAAAATTTAAAAAAAAAAACTTAAAAATCACCCATAAATTTAACATCACTAATTTGAGCAGTAGGTATTTAGTTCAATTGAAATTCACAAGGTCTATTATTACATTGACAAAAATCAAAGAAAATGTTGAGTAGAATTCTAAACTTTTAGAAAAACAAAAAAGGTTATGGAAATATGCTTACTTACTTACAGTATGCTTACTTACTTACAGTATGCTTACTTACTTACAGTAATCTTAGTAAATCAGTGGAATCTCCTAACTGCGCTCAGCCCTTCCTTTGCGAGATTAAATTAAATTAAAATTAATCTTAAAAAAATTAAGCGAAAAGTATAAAAGTGATGCATACTTATAAAATGTGTATTTATCTGACTTTCAAATAACAATACATTGATTGCTTGCAGAGAAGCTGCTAAACTGTGCTGCTTTCGACGTTAGCTTTATATATGTTTTCCTGAAATTACAAAATTTGGGTATAGGTATAGGCTGGTGCAGTGGCTAAATGACAGTAATCAATATTGGTAGCTATTAAATATTCTCAATTTCTATTTTTTCTCAGCAATAATACATACGAAGCCAAACCCATCGGTAGCCCTCAGCAGAGGCACTCCATCGGACCCCCGTCTGAAGCCACCCCCGGCGGCACTTACGGGGGGCAGCCATTCTCCGGCAGAACCCCCAACAGCAATAACAACCCTCCCGAACAAACATACGGAACGAGATCTGACCAATACGGCACAAGAGCCGAGCAATTCCCCGGTCGACCTGAACAATTTGTAGCAAATGGTAGCGGGAGACCCGAGCAATTTGCAGCAAACGGCAGTGGGAGACCTGAGCAATTCGTGGCAAATGGCAGCGGAAGACCCGAGCAGTTTGTAGCGAATGGCGGAGGGAGACCTGATCAGTTTGTGGCCAACGGTGGAGGTAGACCCGAACAGTTTCCAGGCAGAACGGAGTTTGCAGCAAACGGGAGCAGGAGTGAGTTGTACGGAGCTCCCCCGGGACAGTACGGGAGAGGTGGACCCCCTTCGCAAGGCCGACCTCATCAAACATCTTCAGGAGATTATAGCAAGTACAGGTAATGAGACATAGTGTAATCATAATTAATTAATAACCTTTTTATAAAGTTCAGTGTCAATTTTAAGAGAAATTGATTTTCCACATTAACCGTAGATTCTAGACCCCGATGGCTGTTTCTAAAATTTTATATGGGGTTGTTGATAAAACTGTGAATTGAAACGGTCATCAAAAATTAACAATTAATTAATAAAATAGGCCAAAATTTGGCAGTTAAGAGGAAGTTTTTGCTTTCTTTGATAAGTTACTTCTTCTAGGAGTTACGACCCCCCAAAATCTCATTATAATGGCCAGATTTGAAAGCCATTAACAGAAGTTCAGTATACAAATTAGACAATGTATTTAAAAAAAAAGGAAATCTAGTAGACATTTCCTTATGCAGTTGGTAAAAAAAAACTTAAAAATCGGGCCAGTTTTGGAGGAGAAAATTGGGGAATTCAAAACCTTGATTTTGACGATTTTATTTAGGTATTATCCACCTGAGATGCAGTTGTCCCTTTCCTTTCCAAATGGTGTTAATTGGCGATGGCGATTTGTGATGATGTTTAATGTAATGTCCGGTCAGACAACTCAATCAAGTAGTCCTAAGTTTTCTATTCTACACATTTTTTCTGATCTCTTTGGGGACAGTATTTGATCTTGAGAAGCTAATATTTTAACAAACAGATCCTTTTTTGGAAAATAACTAACAATATGGGCGATTCACTCCTTGATCTTTGACCCCCCAAAATTATAAGACATAATTGTTAGCATCTGATAATATAAGATGGAATATAATGTTTGTGTGTTGGCCATTGCAGCAGCAACCGCAACAGCACGGAGTACGTGAGTGGCGCAGCGGGCGGCATGGGGCTGGTGAGCGGCGGGGGGAGCGTGGGCAAGGCGGGGGGCGCGGCGCTATACAAGCCTGTCCCACCGCCCAAACCCAAACACTACCGGCCCCCGCCTGCCCTGGGCGCTGAGCCCCCTCCCCCACCCCCCACACACACCAAGAGCTACAGCCAGGGCAACGGGGTAACTAACCATATATATATATATTACTTTCTTACTGGTTCACAGCCATTGTTCATTAGTTATAAACTTCTGTTGTTCAGTCAAAGTTTAGAGAGGAAAAATAAATTAATTTAAATCTCTTCACATAAAAATCTATTAAATTTTTACTGCATTTGCAAATTTCACAAATGTATAAAAAAAGAAATTTGTAAAATTTGTTAATATTATAAAATAATGTTTTTTCTTTCATTCGAAATTTGAAAATTGAGTCATTTAATTTGTATATCCGCTATATCAACTTTCATTGATTTGGAAAAAACCACAAAAAACATCTTTAGCGTAAATAAGTAATTTGCTTTTCAATTTTTTGAATAATGAAATGGAGTAATATAATTTCGAAAAGTGTTAATTTCTTTATGTAGGTATGTCTAGTATAATTTAAGTAATTTCGATAAATAAAATGGATACAGCAAATTTTGATACTCACCTCTAATTTACTCACTGCATATATAGAGACTCTTGAAACTCAACTGACCTGACGAGCGAGTTTCTAAACCTGCCATCTTGGCAAAATAACTGCTCGTGATGGTTGAATTCCGATATAGCAGGTTTGTACAGTAAATTCCTGAATGATATAGCGGGTTTCGTTTCTCACTTGCAGTTTTAACATGGTTTTTGTTTGTGACAAAAAGGAAGTTTTGAAACTCAATTTTAGATTCCTCGTGTTCCTCGCAAAAATGTGAACAAGATGTCATTACTCAGATCATTTTGTCAAATATCGGATAGAGCAGGTATTGAAATTATAAGACTCAATTAAACTCCTGGTTATAAAATAATATTGACAATGTTGTGGAATTTCCGCTCCGGTCTAGTATTAAGTTTATTAAGTTAAGCTAATGCATAAACTAATTGTGTGTATGTTGTTGCAGAGCATGGAAATGAACGGGCGCGCCATGCATGGGGCTCCGGCCGGAGGGGCCCAGAATGGCTGGGGGGGCTCTCCGGGCCGGGGACCCCCGTCAGGCTGGCAGCCCCCGCCTCAACAACCGCAGCACGCTCACTCACACTCCTACCACCCGCACCAGGTTATTATTACTAAACATTATATTATTATTGTCACAGAGCAGTCCACAAAGCAACACCTGAGAACCCCAAATGGTTCAGAGATCTCCTTGTCTTTCTTTACATAATTTAATAGTTGTGTCCACATTGAGGAGCTTGTTTTTGTGTTGGAGGTTTGCCACTGAATTAGCTTTTTAGGAGAGGGTCACATTCACTCCAAACTGATTTTCTGGATGTGAGGTTAATCTTACTGTGAAGACTTCATTGCTTTCCACTCCACCATTCTTGGACTTTCACCAGCTTCAATTAGAATACTTAAAATAGAAGTGGAATACATAACATATAATGTTAAATAATTATTGTTGCAGGCGAGTATGTACGGAGGCCAGGGTCAGGGTCCCCCGCAGGCCCCTCCCTACGCTGGGCCCCCGCTGCACATGAGAGGGCCCCCACACGCCAATAACTCCCATGTCATTGGTGAGGAACTCATTTTTTTATTCATTTGACATGACTTCATTTATCCTGCTTATTTTTGACATTTAAAAACTTTGTTTTTGTTAAAAAATCTATTTAATTCATATTATTTGACAGCCTCCGTAGTCGAGGGGTAAAGTTCTCGACTAGCAATCCGAAGGTCGCGGGTTCAAATCCCGGCATGTGCAAATAAATTTTATTTGATTAATTTGTATTATTTCATAAATAATTAATTAAAAATAATAAGCAGTACATTTGCGACACGCTCCAGAGTGGAAGATACTCCAGAGTGGAGTATCGCCCTGGTGTAAGACCAACCCCATCAAAGAGTTAGAGACGACTACGGAATCCTTGATGTGTATAGGGAGGGGTAACACAAATTCAGATTTGGTTACTAAATGTAGGTACAGGAGGGAGGTCTTCCGCTCTGGAAAAGTATACACTGACGTGGTACGAGTAGGATAGATTCCTGACCAGTTAGCAGCTGAATTATGTAATTGTGTACAGTGTTATTAATGGCTATAATTCTCTACAGATTTAGCCGGCAGTCGGGAACAAAGAGGATCAGTATACACTGATGTGGTACGAGTAGGATAGATTCCTGACCAGTTAGCAGCTGAATTATGTAATTGTGTACAGTGTTATTAATGGCTATAATTCTCTACAGATTTAGCCGGCAGTCGGGAACAAAGAGGATCAGTATACACTGATGTGGTACGAGTAGGATAGATTCCTGACCAGTTAGCAGCTGAATTATGTAATTGTGTACAGTGTTATTAATGGCTATAATTCTCTACAGATTTAGCCGGCAGTCGGGAACAAAGAGGATCAGTATACACTGATGTGGTACGAGTAGGATAGATTCCTGACCAGTTAGCAGCTGAATTATGTAATTGTGTACAGTGTTATTAATGGCTATAATTCTCTACAGATTTAGCCGGCAGTCGGGAACAAAGAGGATCAGTATACACTGATGTGGTACGAGTAGGATAGATTCCTGACCAGTTAGCAGCTGAATTATGTAATTGTGTACAGTGTTATTAATGGCTATAATTCTCTACAGATTTAGCCGGCAGTCGGGAACAAAGAGGATCAGTATACACTGATGTGGTACGAGTAGGATAGATTCCTGACCAGTTAGCAGCTGAATTATGTAATTGTGTACAGTGTTATTAATGGCTATAATTCTCTACAGATTTAGCCGGCAGTCGGGAACAAAGAGGATCAGTATACACTGATGTGGTACGAGTAGGATAGATTCCTGACCAGTTAGCAGCTGAATTATGTAATTGTGTACAGTGTTATTAATGGCTATAATTCTCTACAGATTTAGCCGGCAGTCGGGAACAAAGAGGATCAGTATACACTGATGTGGTACGAGTAGGATAGATTCCTGACCAGTTAGCAGCTGAATTATGTAATTGTGTACAGTGTTATTAATGGCTATAATTCTCTACAGATTTAGCCGGCAGTCGGGAACAAAGAGGATCAGTATACACTGATGTGGTACGAGTAGGATAGATTCCTGACCAGTTAGCAGCTGAATTATGTAATTGTGTACAGTGTTATTGATGGCTATAATTCTCTACAGATTTAGCCGGCAGTCGGGAACAAAGAGGATCAGTATACACTGATGTGGTACGAGTAGGATAGATTCCTGACCAGTTAGCAGCTGAATTATGTAATTGTGTACAGTGTTATTAATGGCTATAATTCTCTACAGATTTAGCCGGCAGTCGGGAACAAAGAGGATCAGTATACACTGATGTGGTACGAGTAGGATAGATTCCTGACCAGTTAGCAGCTGAATTATGTAATTGTGTACAGTGTTATTGATGGCTATAATTCTCTACAGATTTAGCCGGCAGTCGGGAACAAAGAGGATCAGCTTTTGAACTGTACCGGAAACCCCAACACATGCACAACATCAGGTTAGTTCAACATTTTTTCCTTCATTAAATTCTTTAATTTCCTTCATCTCTACAAACAGCAAAGAATCTTTCATCAAAGTGGATGTTCAGGGCACATAGCACGGTTGATCGATAATGTCGGTAACTTATCATCATTCCAGAGCATTACCGAAGATAACCAACAAATAAAAAACAGTGTACAATGACTAATTTATTTATTAGTTATTTATGATTTATCCGACGTGAACTGTTATTTGTACGTTAGCAATCTGCAGTCATGTGAATGGGAATGGTGACTAGTTATCACCATTATAGTTAAATCCTTTATCGATCGACTGTTCTACATCCGCGCTCCCATCAAAATTGTTTACTCATAAATTCCTGTGCAAAAATATAGAATGTTCGTTCATAGCTGATGACAAGATTGCATATTGTCAATGAATAAAGAAAACTGCCTAAGTACAAAAATATAGAATGTTCGTTCATAGCTGATGACAAGATTGCATATTGTCAATGAATAAAGAAAACTGCCTAAGTACTAAAATATAGAATGTTCGTTCATAGCTGATGACAAGATTGCATATTGTCAATGAATAAAGAAAACTGCCTAAGTACTAAAATATAGAATGTTCGTTCATAGCTGATGACAAGATTGCATATTGTCAATGAATAAAGAAAACTGCCTAAGTACTAAAATATAGAATGTTCGTTCATAGCTGATGACAAGATTGCATATTGTCAATGAATAAAGAAAACTGCCTAAGTACAAAAATATAGAATGTTCGTTCATAGCTGATGACAAGATTGCATATTGTCAATGAATAAAGAAAACTGCCTAAGTACTAAAATATAGAATGTTCGTTCATAGCTGATGACAAGATTGCATATTGTCAATGAATAAAGAAAACTGCCTAAGTACTAAAATATAGAATGTTCGTTCATAGCTGATGACAAGATTGCATATTGTCAATGAATAAAGAAAACTGCCTAAGTACTAAAATATAGAATGTTCGTTCATAGCTGATGACAAGATTGCATATTGTCAATGAATAAAGAAAACTGCCTAAGTACTAAAATATAGAATGTTCGTTCATAGCTGATGACAAGATTGCATATTGTCAATGAATAAAGAAAACTGCCTAAGTACAAAAATATAGAATGTTCGTTCATAGCTGATGACAAGATTGCATATTGTCAATGAATAAAGAAAACTGCCTAAGTACAAAAATATAGAATGTTCGTTCATAGCTGATGACAAGATTGCATATTGTCAATGAATAAAGAAAACTGCCTAAGTACAAAAATATAGAATGTTCGTTCATAGCTGATGACAAGATTGCATATTGTCAATGAATAAAGAAAACTGCCTAAGTACAAAAATATAGAATGTTCGTTCATAGCTGATGACAAGATTGCATATTGTCAATGAATAAAGAAAACTGCCTAAGTACAAAAATATAGAATGTTCGTTCATAGCTGATGACAAGATTGCATATTGTCAATGAATAAAGAAAACTGCCCAAGTACTAAAATATAGAATGTTCGTTCATAGCTGATGACAAGATTGCATATTGTCAATGAATAAAGAAAACTGCCTAAGTACTAAAATATAGAATGTTCGTTCATAGCTGATGACAAGATTGCATATTGTCAATGAATAAAGAAAACTGCCTAAGTACTAAAATATAGAATGTTCGTTCATAGCTGATGACAAGATTGCATATTGTCAATGAATAAAGAAAACTGCCTAAGTACAAAAATATAGAATGTTCGTTCATAGCTGATGACAAGATTGCATATTGTCAATGAATAAAGAAAACTGCCCAAGTACTAAAAACAGATTTTATCCGTATTTAATTCCTTATATTTTTGTTGTGTAATTTTTTTTTGGTCTTTACATAATGTACAAAGAATAACGTCACTTGTGGTATGGGATATTTATTTAGAAAATCAATTGATTTTCGTGAAAATATAAGAGATTTGACCGTGTAATGGGCAATTTCACTTATTCAATAGACGCTTTTATATTTACCGTGACGATTCTCAATAACGGTATCGTGACAGCATAAAAAAGGCAATAAACATAAGTTACTTATCACTATATTATATTGCTGCAGCTCTTTCAAAAGATGAGATACACAATGTACTTGGGTCTGTTCCCTCTAAAGGAAAAATGTCATAATTTTCTTGCATCTCTCTCACACACCGCACCGTGAGGTCTCCGTAGACCCCTACCAATACTACTTGCAATGAAGATCATTTTTAAAGCATGGAATGTAGTTACAAGGATAATATTGAAGTATGAGTGAATTCCAAAAATTCAAAAATGTCAAATGTCAATGCGCTGATGGTTTTGCTTTTGTTCATGTAATGCTGCCGCTCTTTTATACACACTTAATGACAACAGTCGAAAATGAGACAAACGGTGAATGTATGTCTGCACCCCCCAAAGGAAACATACAATTATTTTCATACATCTCCCTCACACGTGTAAAGAAAATGAAACGCAATTCCCGTCGCAAAAAAGTAGTACTGTGAAGAAAACAGTCACACGTATTTTGTGTGTCTCAAGAGCTGCAGCATTATAGCGAAGAGGAATGTTTATTTATTGCCTTTTTTTGCCATCACGGTACCGTCACCATGAATCGTCACGGTAAATATAAAAACGTTAATTGTCGACATATTCTTTTCATTATAGAGAATCCAAATCACAATTTCATATTATTATATTCATCTTTATCCATAAAGTATAATTAATTAAAACGTTGCATGCTTTATGTCTAGTCCCTTAGCGCTAACTTGCAAACACTCATTGCTTAAAACTAACCAACAACACGGGCTCTCTAAGTTGGCGCCCGTAGTAATACATTCCATAGATTAATTAATATTGTAATTACCCATGGCGGGATGTCTATGGTTGAACTTCACTCGGTGGTTTTTTTAACACAATTTGCACTTGTACTTGTGGAGCGGTTTTGGCTGATGTGTCTGCATCTTAGTGCATATTTATGTTTATACATTGAAACAACTTGAATAATACTTTCATCTTGCACTTAAAAAAGTGTGGAACTTTACCACTTGAATCATTACACTGTGTTTGGTGATACTTTACACAAATCTTATTGTTAGATTCTATTGTTGAAATTGTTTTGGTTGTTTCAGTGTGTAATGTTGGGGATTCATTTGTTTAATTATCTTACTCATGTTAATATCAAAGGAACTCTTCAAATCTAAAATGGATAAATCCTCTTAGGAGATTTGCTTTTAAATTGTCGCTAACCGGGATGAAAAAAAAAACATTTGTGTCCGTTAAAAAAAACGCTTCGCACAGAAAAGTTCAATAGGTAATTTTAAAAACATCTTCCATTTGTTGCTTTTTACAATACCATAAACTAACATGTAGTCAAAGAATAAATAACAGACTTGTTTATGGCAATTTCCCATTGACAAAAAGTAGAATCTCATGTGGAGTGTATCTGAAATGTATGTTTTGTTTGGGAATCCTTCTTAGCCCCGCTCCGGAGGGTGGGGACGACCAAACCACTACCAACATCACGCCCAAAGCCAACAAGAAACTATCCAAAACATCCTCCTTCCTTAGAAGTATCACTATCGACTTGTTCAGATCCAAAACTAAGAAAGTCTCCAAACACCATTCCGTGCGCGAAAGTGATTTACACAACAAATCTAAACCTGTTGTCCTCCGTCGAGAGCAATCTGATCTCAGCAGTACCTCCAGCAACCACCTCAATCCTATCACCAAACCCCGAGGTCTGTTCAGGAGCAATTCATCCTGCGATAACAAGACCCCTCTGAAACCTATTCTCAAGCGCCAAACTTCCTTCAACGACCATAATAGAATGATTCCCATTATCAAAGATGCCGTTCCCAATCCTCTGGAAAACATGCACCTCCGACGTCAGAACTCTTTGATGGACATTGAAACAGAACCAAAGATCAAACCCATCCTCCGAAGACAAAATTCTTTGATAGAGTATAATAGGCGCGGTGCTTTCGATTACCAGTTTAAACCATTTAACATGATAACGGCCATCGATCCTTTGTACCAGCGCAAGATGGAAATCAAACACGAGCCTTACTACCCGGGGAAAGAAACGCATCAGCGATCTCCCGCAGAACCTATTTTCCAAACCAAAACTGAAGCTGTGTACGGTATTGTCCCTAAACCTGAAAGAACTTACGCCACCAGGTCGGAGGTGAGAACAGAGTCGCCGTACGCCACCAGACAAGAGGTTATGATGAATCAAACCCATTGTCCATATTCCTCCAGGCAAGAAATTATTCGCGAGCAAAGCTTGAGAAATGAAGAAGCCATTTACAGCCGTAAGCAGGAAATTATACACAAAACTTACGAGAGTCCCTACACTTCTAGAAGTGAAATGCAAAGGCAAAGGGAAAATCCATATGGAAATAGACAAGACTGTTGCCTACAGAGGTCTAGAGAGAGCCCCTATGGATCCATACGTGCTCCCTCAGAATCTCCGTACGCTTCGAGAAGTGAAGTTTGGGGGCAGAGATCTTCCGTGCCTAATCCATACGGCACCAAGGAAGAACTGCTCCGCCAGCGCTTGGGAGGAGAGAATCCTTATGGAACTAAGGAAGATATGCTAAAGCAAAGAATGAGTTCGGAGAGTGCTTACGCTTCTAGAGGTGAGCTCATCAAACAGCGCAAGCATTCCGATTCAGAAGTCACCAGGTGTCACATGACAGAGAGCCCTTATCAAACTAAGGATGAGATGCTGAGACAAAGAATGCTTTCCGAAAGTCCTTATAGTACGAGAGAAAATATCATGAAGCAGAGATTGCCCTCAGAAAATTCACGCATTGTTTCAGATGAGGTAGTCATGCGCAGAGTTTCAGTAGACAGCTCTCATTCCAATAGTATGGAGCTCTGCAAACAGAGACGCTGTTCCCAGTCTTCCCAGTCTTCTAGAGATGAAAGAAATCAGTGTCGCCCTCACTCCGACAACATGACTTCCACCGGCGGCAATTGCCAGAGTCCACACGGTGGAAGGCAAAAGAATACCAATCAAAGCTTAGACACTAATCACAATAATTCTCGCAGAGCAGAAGGGGAACAATTCTCATTTGTGAATAACTTGGCCACTTTACGTATCGGGGACAATCCCAATGTTACTAAAGCAGACGTGGAACAAAAGAGGTTTTCTGCAGAATGTTCATTCGGTTCTGGTTTGCGTGGTAAGCCTCTAAACGAAACTAATTCTCAATGCTGTACGACTGGCGCCCCTACTTCGGAACAGGGTCCCTGCATCTGTGAGGACATATCGTCCAGTGTTCAGCATCCTTGCTCGTCGTATACTCCTCCTGCAGAAAACCCCTACGTAACCAAGCAGGAAATATTGTCACAAAAAGCTGCCATGCTAGCTAATAAAGAAACCAACAAGTCACAATCAGACGACAGGTTTGAGGTAATTCGATTACGAAACCAAGCTAAGAAGGAGATAATCTATCAATCTAAAATAGAAGCGATGCTGGAAGGAACTTCCAGCGAACCGCTGTATGTATCAAAAAGGGACTTGAAGGATTCTGTGATATATGAATCTCAAAATGAAACAAAAGAACATAATACTTATGTTAAGAAAGATAACAATTCAAGACACAGTCCTTACGACCTCAGTGATGTGGCTCACTTGTCGAGACGAGAATCTCTTTACCAGTCCAAGCAGGAGGCCTTGCAACACAATACTTGTTCCTTCAAACCTCCCGGAATAGACTTTGACGCTCTCAGAAATCACTCTCAAACGGATCAAGAGAAGCAGAGTCTCGTATATGAAAGCAACATCCTTAAGGGCGAGCCCCTTTATCAATCCAGAATGCCTCCTAAAGTAAAGTTTGCATCTCAGGACACTAAAGCTTCCGCAAGTAACTTTGCATCGGCGACTTCCATGGAAGTGCATTACGAGTCGGAATGCAGCATGCAGTTTGACTGCAAGCCGCAGAGCACCCCATACGCGTCGCAAGACATGAACCGAGGGAACGAGACGCTCCCCGTGTTCAAATGCAACAACAGGTCGGGTAACAGCAGTGGTGAGGTGCACGACACCACGGTGGTGGCGGCGGGGGCGGGGGCAGGGGGGCCCCTGGTGCTGGACACGGACCTGCTGGCCGTGGGGCAGAAGGGGAAGGTGGGAGGGCCGGAGGGGCCGTGCACCACGTGGGGGATATTCGACAGCGAGGGCGGGCTGCTGGAGGACAGGTCGTGGGGGGTGTCGCTGCTGATCCCCGCCGACGCCATCTTGCCCGGAGTGAAGCAGAAGATATACTTCACGGTGTCGGACCCTCGTCACAGCCAGACTACCGGGGGCCCACCCATTGATATGGACAAGGGTAAATAGAATAATATTGGAATGAAAATGCACCTGTTATTTGAGCACACGTTGGTTGCATGAGCAAGTACTTGGCTATGTTCCTGTAGAATGTAGTTGGTATTGATTAGAACTTTAATATTACTTTACGCCCCTAGTTAGACCACCTTCCCCCCCCCACACACACACACACACACCCTCTCTCCATGTACACGTTCACCACACCACACACACACTGTGGTATTCATGAGCTAACAATAAATTATTTTTTCAGGCATGCATTTTGTTGTAGATTTTGGTAATCAACATCTAATTTATTGGTGGTAGAAATTTGCTAAATGATATTTCATCTGCTCCGATCATTATCCTAATATAACACTTTGTATATTTCATATTATAAAATATTTTGTCTTTAATTTAAAAAAAATTGCAAACCTACTTTAAGCCAAACCAAACTTATTTTAGATATGATTTGAGATTATCACGGCTAAAAGTATTATCGTAAATTGTTTTTGGGGTATTATGCCTTGTTGCACTACCTCCTTCTTTAGTCAACGTTTCGGACAGCATTACAGTGTCCATCGTCAGGGCAGATTGTGATGAAGTATGTGCTTGTGTATGTAGATGTGATACTGTATTTCTTTGCCTCCGTAATAAGGCATGCTTTACGCGTTTGATTGAAACCAGCCATTACTTTGGATTCGTTCCTGAAGTCCTGGGAAGATCCAAAACGTATAGATCACACCCAATTACGGTAGCAATTGAAATTCACAAAAATCCCAATAATATTAATAGTCCTTGGTATCTGGTAATTGATGGCTACACCAAAACTAAGCGCAGAAAACCATTTTAACACTGTAATACCAGCTCTTAGAAGATTGAAGCAGGCAACATGGTATCGCATCTATTTACATAAGCACACACTTCACTACAATCTCCGATTACACATCTGCCCTGATGATGGACACTAACGCTGTCCGAAACATTGGCTAAAGGAGGTATAATATCCTAATAACAAATAACAAATCACAACAAACTTATTTTACTTTAGATCATTCTCCTTGAACCATCTGCATGTTTTTGCTACTGTTTTAATTAAGGGGTATAAAGTAAAAACACCATTCTCCTGAACATTTCTTAAGGAAGAGTGGCTTTTTTGGTTTTATACCCCTCAATTGAAATATTCACCTGTTATATTAAATTAGAGCTTACAGTAATATTATTACTTACTTTTAAAAAACAAAAACTAATGAAGCTCCCGCAGACAACAGACATTATTTGGATAAATAAAAATTTCTATAGATAAATTAAATGTTTTGATTCAAATGTTTAGAAAGAATCCATAAAAAAACAATTAAAATAACCTGACGAGCCATTCCGTATTTTTTGTGTGAACGAGATCGATATCGCGCGAGAACTCCTGTCAGATTTGTGTCATTTTCAATGGCTGTTATTTGCTTTTTCTACGGGCCGATGTCAGAATTTCAGCTTTGAGCTGTCACGTATGTTAGTTTAGGTCGTTTTAAACACACATTCCTGCAAGTACGTATGCTTATTTATTCATTTAACAGCGATATAAAATCCCACAAATCTGACAAGAGATCTCGCCTGATATCTATGTCGATCGAGATAGACATCGGGCGAGATCTCTTGTCAGGTTTGTGGGATTTTATATCGCTGTTAAATGAATAAATAAGCACGCATACTTGCAGGAATGTGTGTTTAAAATTACCTAAACTAACATCCTGACAGCTCAAAGCTGAAATTCAGACATCGGCCTGTAGAAAAAGCAAATAACAGCCATGGAAAATGACACAAATCTGACAGGAATTCTCGCGCGATATCGATCTCGTTCTCACAAAAAATACGGAATAGCTCGCTCGTCTGGTTGGAGTTGAGAATGGGAAAGGTTATTCATGCGTTGGTAATATAATATCCTTAGGAAGGGTTCATTCATTCAAAGAAAAAATCTGGTAAAAGTTTTTCAAAATGACCAATTTCTATTTTAATAATTTTTGACACATTTTTTCAAGCTCAAAACTGTTTGAACTCGATGTCCTCATTGCTTTTAGTGCTTGTGTGGTTTTTTGTTTCACTTTTTCCGCACTGACAAATCTTTTCTCTTGAAGGAATTTTTTCATTAACATCGCCCACAGCAGTAAGAGTATATGTGTTATTTCCATGTAAATGAGATGTTCTTCTAATAACGCGTGTCTGTATCAGGTGAGGCTCTGTTATCTCCACTGGTGATGTGTGGACCGCAGGGACTGGGGTTTGCGCGGCCCGTCACTCTGCGCCTGCCGCACTGTGCCAACACGCTGCCTTCCCTGGGCCTCACGCTCAACGCCAGCGACACCCACCCCGGCCCCGCACCCTCCTGGGACAACATCCTACTGCCCGCCACCACCACGCTCAACACCGTGGCCGTCAAGGTGGACCACTTCTAGTGAACTGATTTACACACGCAAGCGGGAACCCTGCTATTGTCCTGTGAAACAATTGAACTCTGTCCGATAACAATTCATAATCAATATGTGTTTGACAATCTTATAATTTTAACTTACGTGTTTTACTTTGCTGTAAGCTTACAACAAAACAAACACTGCCATATGAAAGCTTTAGGAATACTTCTTTTGAAGATTCTGACTGTCAATCACAAAATGCCTGCATTTACACACACCAAGTATACTTCTTCTTTGGGTGTTAACTTTCATAGCGGCTTCCTTTATATTGAAGGGTAGACATATTTTATAATAGCAAACATGTACGTCATAATATCTTTTTTAAAATAATGATGCTTGATTGATCATAGAATAAAATACATCTTTAAGATAGAAAATAATGTTCTTTTTTACCAGGGGAACGTGAAATGATATTACATATTTTAATCTTAAATATCTTTTGGTTTAAAAAGTGCCTTATTACCTTAGCAATCTTTATACAATAATAAATAATTTTTCAAATATTGTATCTTTGTTAATCATGATAATAATGAGTCCTTTAATTGTTTATATTGTAAAACAACAAATGTGATTTAATGATAATAAGAAGTGAGTGTTGGAATTTTATTGTTACACAATTTATTTTATTACATTTTCTATGTTAGCGGAGGCGGTTTGTTTTTACATTTTGTCAATATTATATATTTGGACATATTTCTGCAAATGTTTAAATGTGCCTTTATACCTAATTATTTGATACTTATTGCCCAGGAGACTGAAGATAACGAACACAAGTGTTCCCTAATGGAACCATGGTTTAGTTGACAAAGGGTTCAATGGAATTACCGCATTAATAACAATTGCACAATTGAACACAATTTTAAGGGTTAATGAAACATTGTTAGTTTTTTTATAAGTGCCTTAATCAGTATAGATTATTTGTAAATTTGAAAAATATTGTATTGAAAGATACCTATATATTTTTTTATAATTAGTTATTAAATTAGGATACAAGTAATATTATCATCCACCATTTTATTATTATTAGTTAAATGAGAAGGTATTTAAAATAGAGTTTAAAAAGTTCTCAACACCACAAAGAAGGCTTGTACATTATTGAGAACATTTTGAAATACATATTAAACCACCAATATTTTTAATACATACTTTATAATAAGTTTAAGAATCTCATGCCCGTTTATTAGGTAGCTTTTATTCTTTCTTTGAAGGCCTTCAGTCAACATTTATTGTAAGTTTAAAATATTGTATAAATATTATTGAAAATAAATAAACACATATATTTACTGTATAAATTGAATTTCATTGAAATCTAAATTTATGTTTTTTATGTGAATACTGCACAAAAGTTCCAACCTGGAGCCAGTGATCTAAAATCTAGCAAGACTGCCAGAAAGTTTTCTAACACGGTCAGTGCCAAGTTTCCTAATACTTGAAATAAAATACCTCTTCTGTTATTCTGTGCTTCTGGCTACTTTTGTACCAGAAATAATGAAAAATGTATACATGTTCCTTGCAGGCATATCAACCAACTTGGTCCTGAGATTTTCCATTTTTAAGTGATTCTAGGGAATTTTAATAATAATTGAGCCCACTTGTGGAAAAACAGTGCTAAATAATAATAATAATATTTAGATGACTTGTGTAGTGTCATTTTCGTGAAAAATTACCTCAGGGGAGAGGGGAGCTCGACAAACTTAATACATTTCTACAATCTTACTTCTAACTACAAACTAGACAAACCACTATGACAACTTATGGCTAAAAATTGCATCCACCAGTTCATCGATCACTGATATGAAACTATAAGTACAATGATTTTTTGACCAATGAACGCGATGCTGCTGTAAAAATGTACTGCACAGGCAGAAAATATATACAGGACCATACTTAGGGAACGTACCCATACTACGTGACAAGTTTAGGGGGGGGGGGGGTCTTCAAAATGTCACGCTTGGTACAAATGAACAGCGGGGGCCTTAGGTTTTTGGTCACCGGGGGGAGAGAGGGTTAAAAATTGTAAAAAGTTGGTCACATAGTATGGATACGTTCCCTTACCTGGGAGGTCACTAGAGATTAACACTTGTGAAAAAGTCTGTTACGAGTTTATTGGTTGTTAAAAATTTCATTTTCCTATACTGAGCATACGCTTATTGAAACTTAAATAAATTTATATGCAAAAGATATTTCAACTCGTAAACAAAACTTTTTTTTTTTATGAATCAATTTATTCAAAAGTTTTGAGTGTAAAAAAGGTAAAACGAAAGCGAAAAAAATGGCATTTCCCTTTCAATTTGAGAGGCACCCGCCTCGGTACGGGTACCGTCGCCCTGGGAACCATTTATTGGATTACCAACACCTTTGCTACAGGTCACCCCAAGTGGTTGACTATGTTTGGTGACTTAGCAGAGGTGCCCGGGTTCATGGGGTTAGGTTTGTCTGGATTTTAGCAGCGGATGCGTCTGCCCACCACAGATCGAGAGATTTTTTGACCTCTACAGCCAGACTCTCTCGGAATATTGCCTTGCACCATATGTTAGGGATAGATTCATACGTCCGTCGCTACTGGACACATTGTCCCTCAGATTCCTACCCACTCTTTATATTTTCCTTCCTTGAACTTTTTCTCCTTCCTTTTCCTAGAAAGACCCTCCACACAGCATCCCCGGAGATGACATAAGCCCTCAGGGGAATTACTTTCCTCAGGGCTTCCTGTGTGGAGCTAGTAGTGTAAAAAAAAAACGAGTGTGCTTTAGACCACACGACTGAAGTAAAACTTCACTAACTTATATCTCCCTCTCAACTTCCGTTCGCCTCGCCCGACCACACTTTTCATAACGCTCTAGTCACGCATTCACCAGCTTACTCCAAGTCAAGTCAATAAATGAATCTGAAAGTCTACAGGCGTTCACCAGCTTACTCCCCAAGTCAAGTGTGCGTAAAGGAGTTTTACTTCAAAAAGAAAAAGCGATTTGTCAATAAATGAATCTGAAAGCGCACAGGCAGCTCGGTGTAGTTTTACTATTTTAGCCATCGAAAATAAAATCTGTTTACAACAAATAAGTAGTCCTTTTTATAATGGCGCGAATTGCTCGCAAAACCGGGAGGCGGGTATGGGTACTGCCGCTCCGGGAACCATTTATTGGATATCCAACAACTTTGCCATAGATCAACCCGAGTGGTTTGCAGTGGGAGGGATGGATTTATAAGTACATCACTCCTGGAAACATTGACCCCCAGATTTTTTCCCAGAACTTCCTCTTCTTAAAAAGACCCTCACATTATTTTCCTTAAGGCCTATTTTGTGGAGCTAATGCAAAAAAAAACAAAGTCCCAACTCAGGTAAAAAAAATATTGGCTTATTTCCATAACTAAATATTTTGTTACAAAATTAATACTGTAATATTACAAAAGGGTTTTATAATTTACTCACCACAAAAGGTACACAATGGACTGTGCCGCAAACCGTTACCTTACTTTAGCGAGCTTTACTTTTCTGCGCAGGAACTGGTTATTTTGATGTGCATTCTTCGGTGGTCAAAGTAGGACTGATGTCTTGAAAACCTCTTGGTGTCAAAAACATTTTCCCGGGGTTTTGCCTCCAGCAAATCGGGAATGGTACCCAGATTTTGTATTAGAGCATGTTTAACACTTCTGATGTCAGGGGTTTAATGATGAAATTGCTAATCTTTAATTGTTTTTATTAATAAAATAATTAATAGCTATTATAAACAATACTACTGGAAAGTAAATATGACTACTTTGCTAAGACTCCCGGTTTACTAGAATAGTTTGATACTGGTCAGAATCCAGGAGCTCTCCCTGGATCCGGGCATTGGTGGAGATGAGCGTCAGCACTACGGCGATGTAGCCACACGAGTCCGGATCACTCTTCAGGAGGTGCGGGTTCTCAATCAGAGCATCGTTCACTTCGATGAGTTTCCCCTTGATGCAGCTGGAAACCACAAATTCATCACCGTCGCCGCACTTGATCTTGCAAAGTGTTGAGTTGTAATCTAGAATCTGTCCACCTTTCTTTCCCTTTCCTTTGACTGCGTTCTTGGTCCTGTCCGTGTTGCCAACTTGGAAGTTGACCGAGAAGTCGTCTTTTTTAAAGATGGGATGCGACGGAGCCAAAGTTATGACACAAATCTTGTTGGAATGAAATAACAGGAGATGGTCGTTACCAACGGTCCCTTTCACATCGATGCAATATCTCCGGGAGAAATAGCGATCAGTGACAGATTTGTAAATGTCTTCTGTGCAGATGGAGTTGACTATATCGGGAACTACATATTGAACTACCTCCTCGCTATTCTCGTTGGTAGAATTGGTCATCTTAGCAGGTTGGATTGTGTGTTACTGGGCACTTTCTTCTTTGTAGAGTTTGGAGAGTCGCGCACGTATGGCGGCGTGTTTGGCGGCGGATTCTTCTCGGTTTCTGGCTCGGTGTTGGAGTCGTTCCTTCTTTAAGCACTTTATCATCTGACTATCAATTGAATTGCAAGTTCCTAAAAATTTTTTGAAAGGATTCTGCGGAAGAAGAATAATCACAGTTAATAATTATATTACAACTTTCAGTTATTAAAGTATTCGAGTTACGAAAGAAGATTGAATAAGGGGAATTATGCAGAAACTTAAAGCTTCTTTACGATATTAGAAACACTTCAGTCCTTTATAAAATACTACAAGGCTAAATATCACGCGGAAGTAAATGGTAGCAGAAGTCAGTGATGCCCGAGGAAGACATGGCAGTGTTGATTAAATACTTGAGTCGGGTCATGTCAAGAGTCTGATAATGGAAGAGTAAGTATAAGACGATGTATGAATGGAATGAGGCAAGGAGTGTGCGCTAAGACGTTATGTGGCGATTCATCTTCTCTGCCTACCCCTTAGTTAGTTTATATATTAATTAAGTAATGTTTTGGAGACTGCAATAAAAAATGTATTACTGTGAATAACTAAGTTAGCTGAATGATAATGCTGACAACACTACTGGCAGATTCTAAAGAAAGCCTGCAGCCAGCAAACCTCATTGAAGAAGCTATAAGAGCAAGTTATGATAGCGGATTTAAAATACAATACATCATAAGTACAATAAACTTGTAATGTTGTTGTTAATACTAATCAAAAAAACTAAAACCCATTATGAATTACTATCAGAACATCGGAGGTTGTCGCGCCAAACTTAAGGAGCTAAGATCAGCGCTTCCAATCCATCCCATATATGTATATTTCCTAACTGAAACTTGGTTGGATCTGTCTTTGAACACAGTGGAATTAGGCTTCACTTTTCATAACACCGCTACGATAGAAGTACCATTACCAGGGAGTAATGAAATTTGTTTCCAAATCTATAACTTGGTCCAGACAGCGGGACAATTTGCAGTAAGGGATAATTTGCAGTAAGGGACAACTGCTGGCAGAGAGTGAACTGTTTGGCCGAGGAACCTAAGAGGTTGCTTGAACTCTTGCACAATATCTCTATTCCGATCTGAGTGGCCTTAGAAGATGCAGTCCAACCATTCACATTAGTGCACCATGCACAAGTGGGCGGTTCATTATTAATATCTATATTTGCATTGCGAAAAGTTTAAGGTAAATATTTCCCTAACTGCAGATTATGGAAATTACATTTCATACTTAATTACTACAAGAAAAAAACTAATTACTTTTGGATAGACAGTAAAAGATGTATTGAAATTCCATTTTTATTCAAAATGTATGTAGAAAACGATCGCTTTCCCGCCACTTTGGATTTCATTTTTGTGTGGATTGACATTTGCGCAAGTTTCGTTTCAAATTAAATATGCATGAACTACGAGCCCATTTTGCGTAAGTAAATAGCTGTTTCCATAATCTGAGCCTAAAAGTGAGGCGGTTAGGTAAATAAGTACCATCATTTTAACGACTAAACTTTATCACGATTAGAATTCGAGTTGTACCTATAATAAATTAATTACGATAATTATTGTGTATGCAATGATAAGATTGCATAATATTAAATTTTCAGATGCCACAATTGACAAAAATACACATTGTATTTTATTTATAGGTAAATTATTCACCGGCGCAGTTAAATTGTCGCCAAGGTGTATTATTATGGTATTTTTGGAGTAAATATTTTAACCTCCAAAATATAATATTTAACCACCTCTGAATGGCATTGGCTGAGCGCCTTTATAAGTAAATTGCATTCGTCAGTATGCAAATGTGGCGACAGATCTGTATGCATATCTGTTTTGTCAAATATGCGGCAAAAACTTTATTGTTCAACACACGACAAGATAAACTTCAGACTTCAAAATGACAGAAGACAGGACCATAGAGAAAATATCCTTACATAATCCCATAAATAATAACCATAAACAATTTTATAACAGACAAAGCGTGAAAAAAATATAAATTTGTCTAAATTGACTACTCATCAGCAATTTTCTATTGACGCGTTCGTCGTTCAATTAAAAAAAATCAAACTGATCGGTACTTTACTGGCAGGATATTACTTCTACGGAGATATATTTTTAATAGTGGGATGGATTATTTCGAATTGCATAAACTTCTCATTAGGGGCCGTTCAAGTATTAAGTAACTCGGGGGGGGGGGTCTTGTGAAACGTTACTGTGCGTTACGAGGGGGGGGGGGGGGGGCTCGAACAACGCGTTACGTAACATGTTTTTCTTTATGTAAAATATTTAGATGAAAAAAATAGGGAATTAAAATCTTCTAAGTTGGCAATCCTTTTCGTTCTCGAAATCTCTTGTTTTATCTACTACCGCAAACGCGATTAAAACAAGAAAAAAGGTATTTAAATGACTTTCAGGTAAAAATTGTCACTTGGGCGTTAGTTTAGGGCGGGGGGGAGAGGACGGAAAAACGTTATGGCGCGTTACATGGGGGGAGAGGGGGTCAAAAATTGCGTTACGTAATACTTGAACGCCCCCTTATTGCTTGACGGGCGTTAATCTAAAAAAAAAACTTAACCTACTCTCAGAAAACTATTTTTAATGAATGAAATGGCTGGACGAATGAACAGGCCAGTCGGGAGAGACTGGTCGAGGGAGACCTCTGGAGCTCTCTGGCAGGGCTTCATCAGAGCATTGTCTTACACTGCAGTGGAAGGGACGGATTCACATGTCTGTCACTCCTGGAGTCACTGAACTCCACATTCCGACCCACTTCATATCTTTTTCCGGTAATTGTTCGGAACAAACGTCAACGGTTAATACGCACTTTTTTTGATAAAACTTTTAGATTCTTCTTAATTACCATAAAAGACAACTATTTGCATTCGGGGAGGTTGAAAATGTTACATTTTTAATTTTATTTATGTAAATTGGAAATTTGCTTTCATACTGTCATCAAATCACTCTGTTTGCAGTTCGGAACAGACGTCAACGGTTAATATGCACTTTTTTTTGATAAAACTTTTAAAATTAAGATAATATACACAAGCTCGCTACACAAACCCTGCTTTGCCAGACAAACCATTCAAAAACATAGGCTGTTTTTTAAAGTAAAGATAACATACACAATCCCGTTACATAACCGTTGACATTTGTTCCGAATATTTACCCTTTTTCCTTCCCAGAACTTCATCTCCTTCCTTCCCTCAAAAGACTCCCTCATTTTCCTAAAGGCCTCTAGTGTAGAGCTAATATAAAAAAATATACATTTATTGTTTTTGCCTGGTCAAAAATATAAATATCTACAGTTTCCAAATAACTGAAATGAGATCAATTTATTGAGATAAGGTATTGCATATGGAAAAAGCATATTTTCATGAGAACACACCAAAGGCTTTATATTTGTAACAAATAAATAAATAAATTAGCTGAATATTTTTCTACACATTCGGATCTGAAAATAAACCTGTATTATTTAGTAGAGAATTACAACAATATTATTTACTCTGACTTTAGACTAGATAATTTGTTGTAGATTATTGAAAGCTTTTAAAGTGATAAGTAGTGTAAACAAAATTGAATGTTTGAACATTTTATAGTAAAGGCAAATAGTATTTAGTAGGAAAGAACTCATTGTTGAAATTGCTATTGTTGATTAGAGTATAGAAGTATCAGTGTCCGCAAGATAAAATGTGTATTTGTAACCTATGACCTGAGATATTGTGTTTATCAAAGTAACATAAGAGATTTAGTATTTTTTTGGTTCAGTGTTAAATGTTTCTCCTGACACAAACATCATGTTCATAAGAAGTAAGTGCCTCCGAGTTCTTTCCAAGAAGGAAACGCTTCAGCCTTTGTGCAGGCTTATCAGCACTAGTGGCGTAGGACGTGACTCTGTTGCGGGCGGTGGCCCCGAGCCCAGGAAGACCTCGCTGTACGACTTCCACGTCCGGAATGGAGGCAAGATGGTGGACTTTGCCGGACACTTGCTGCCGGTGCAGTACGCCGACATGGGAGTCTCGGCCTCCCATCTCCACACCAGAAGTAAGGCATCCCTGTTTGATGTTTCCCACATGTTACAAACCTTGATCAAAGGCAGGGATTGCATTTCTTGGTTTGAAAAGCTGTGCCCGGTAGATCTTCAGCAAATGGAAAATGGCAGCAGCGCTCTGACAGTCTTCATGAATGAAAGCGGAGGCATCTTGGATGATCTGATCGTCACCAAAGTCGATGCGGAGAATTTGTATGTGGTCTCAAATGCGGGACGCATGGACCATGACAAGAAACACATGACCGAATTCTACGAGTTCGCCAAATCCAAAGGAAAAGACATTGACATGAAATTTTTGGATGTATCCGAGAGGTCTCTGATTGCCGTGCAAGGGCCCAAAGCTGTAGAATCATTCCAGAACCTGTGCACTAAAGATCTGTCACATTTGTACTTCATGAACTCCATGGAGCTGAAGGTGGCGGGAGTGGACGGCTGCAGAGTGACTCGCTGCGGTTACACGGGAGAAGATGGAGTGGAGGTGTCCATGCCGGCGAGCGACACTTCTCGTATTTGTGAAATATTGATGAGATCTCCAAACATCAAGTTGGCAGGACTGGGCGCCAGAGACTCCCTGCGACTGGAAGCCGGCATGTGCCTGTACGGGAATGACATCGACGACACAATCACTCCGGTGGAAGCCAACCTGACCTGGCTCATAGCCAAGCGAAGGAGAGAGGACGGAGACTTCATGGGAGCCGGGGTGGTGCTGAAGCAGATAAGGGACGGAGTGACTAAGCGCCGGGTGGGCTTGAGACTGGAAAGTGGTCCCCCGGCGAGACGAGGGGTGACCATCAACAATCTGAGGATGGAAGGAGATTCTATAGGCGTCGTAACCAGTGGATGTCCGAGCCCGTCTCTGGGAGGTAACGTTGCAATGGGTTACGTCGAGGAGAAATACAAAAAACCGGGGACAAAAATTTTGGTAAACATCAGAAATTCATATATAGAATGTCAAGTTGCAAAAATGCCATTTGTACCAACCAAATATCATATTAAAAAATAGATTTATGATTTGTAATTTTTTTATTAATATTTTATAAAATGTTTCTGTCTTATAAAAGTAAAGCATAATTTATTTATCAGTAAGGTCCTTTGTCAGCTAATATGTTGTTTTTTTCCGTTTTGATTGTGCAAAATTTTTTCAGAATATTTTGACTCTAGCTCAAGTTTTGCGCTGGGCTGAAAATAAAAGAAAAATTACATTAATTGTTATTTATTATTTTAAGGTTAAAATATTATTATTTTAATAACATAATGTTACACTAAAAACTACTTTAAAATAAAATTGAACCTTTTCATTTGTTTTATTTGTGTTTTTCAAAACATTTTCTAATCTTTGCTGCATTTTTCTCAACGATTCTTCATAACTTGTTTTTATTCTTTTTAGTTCACTTTCTATGTGCTTATCTTTCTCCGTGATATATTCCTGTAAGAATCAAACATTGCTAAATTTATAGTAAGGACACATTTTGGATTACTTATCATTATATACATTACAAATTACATACTTTATTTGTAAATCAAGAAAGTATGCATTTACAAAGTTGTAAATACTTCTCAGGAAAAGAAGTTAATTCAACATTGGTTTGTTCTGACTTACACATACAATTACACTACATAATAATCAATAAAAGTGTTCAAAATATGAAGTTTTGGTAATCTGTTGTTCAGGCAGAACCAGTCAAACCAACGCAGGCGCAATTGGGGCAATCGACTCAGGGCGCCAGGCCGGCCTTGTGTTTAGGCTGCATCACCATCATGGTTAAAAAGCAACAACAGAAAGAGAAATAGGGCCAGAAAGGAGGTGAAATAAGATTGATTTACCTTATATTTGAGAGCAGTTTTCTTCAAAAGCTTGTATTTCTCTTTCAATCGGTCGTATTCCTTCAGAGTACCTACAAACTTGTCCTTCAAGTCCGCCGCTTCAATCACCGCTTGCTTTTGTTCCCTCAAATGTTCAACTTCAGCCTTGAGTTTAGAAATGTGTTGTTGGCACTTTTCTATATTTTTTTTGTACTCTTCTCGAGCTTGCGCATTCTGGACAGAGATCTTTTCGTATTCTGATAATTTAAAGAAGACATCCTTGAGGTTGGCTCTTTCTATGACCCCTTGGAGGGAAGCCACTTCTCTGGTTTTAAGTTTGAGGACATCGGTGAGTTGGATCACATTATCGTTGTAGTGTTCCTCTATTTGGGCGACTTTCTCTCTGAATTGGCTTTCCGCTTTATTTATTTCTTTGGCGAAATGTTGAGCTATTTCTTCGCGAATTATTTCTTCCATTCTTACATTAACCTGAAAATCAAAGCTAAGTATTGTAACGATGTTACTTTCGATTATCGTGCAAGGCTGTCACTATATGCAAGTTTGCCCCAAGAAGGAGAAATCAAAAGAAGGCAGTAACTAACTTAAAACATAGTTAGGTTATAAAAAAAATCATTAGATCTTTGTAACCATTCAAAAAGATGGCATTCTCAATATGACTGAGTGGATTGAGATGTTGTCCCGGTAGGACATAGATCCTGGGGTCGATTCCCAGTTGCAACCGTTTACCTTTATATTTTATGTATTATTCTGTTTCATTTAGATTTATTAGTATTATCTTCTTTGTCAATGATTTAGTTTGAGTTATGAAGTAGTGTTTCTTACCTGTTGTGTATCGTTAGTTTTGCTATTGATGGTGATGGAGATGTTTTCCTTGTTGTGGTCAGGGGAGGGGGAGGTGGTGGCGTCCCTCCTGTTGAGGAGACGAGCTTGCTGGGAATGTATGTACGCCTCAAACTGTTTGCCCTTCTCCTTCAAGTCCGCTATCAGTCTATCTCTTTCTCCTTGAAGCTCTGAAAAACACATTATATGTGAAATAGTGGAAAGAAAGAAAAGTAAGAATATAAGATACAGTTGAAGTTTACTAAGTATAGTAAGTAAGATGTTACCAGCTTCAGTGTTGAATTTGTTTATCTGTATTCTGGCTTCTTCCAACTCGCCCATTAATCTGGATAATTGTTCTTTTTGTTCTTCGCAAAACCTTTTCAGCTTTTCATTTTCTTCTCTAAACTGAAACAAAAAAGAAATGATATATAATAATGAATAAAAAGATGAACATTCCCGGGTTAAGAATATTCATCTTTTGACAATATTTTAAAATCTCCTACTACCACCACAGTAAGCGGAAAATGTTGCTCGTGTCTTAATAGAGGACTTAGCCAGTCGAGGAATCAAACACAATACCAACTCAGCCACTGAGTCACAAATATTAAGAATGTAACAAATCACATTAAGAAAATTTCACAAGTAAACAAGTTATAATTCTGTACCTGATTTGCTATTTCTAAATTCTTCTCCGCCAGACTAATTTTGTCTTTGGATGTTTTGTCAGAAGCTTCCATAGATAGTTGATCTGTTATTGAAATTTTACAAGAATTAGACATTTTCACATTTGACTAAAACATTTAACTGAAAAAGCTTAAAATACAATAAAAGAAGTTTAGTAAAGCAACAAAACATTAAAATTGAGCTCAGGTCAGTCTGGTGGGGTGCATGACCCACTTGGTGCATGACCCACTTGGTGCATGACCCACTTTGAGAAACACTGGCCGATGGAATAGATCTGTGGAGATATTTACAGGATGTTCTAATAGCGAGCTACTTACAGTTTTTTAAATGGTCATCAAATTGTTTGACTTGTTGCTCCACCAATTGTTGGTTCGCTTCATCCACCTTCGTCTTCTCCTTCTCCAGCAGACTCCTCAGCTCCTCCACGCGCTCTTGCTCCCTTTTAAGGTTCTGATAAATATCTTCAGACTTTAAATGGGTAAGTTCCTTGCTGATTTTGTCCTTTGCACCGCAGACCTAAATAAAATGCACACTTACTCACTGGTTACACTGAACTACTGTTTAAATTTTGCATTCAAAACAGGCCAATGGAGCATCTTCCATACAATGGAAGATGCTCCGAGGAACTAGTATCATTGATCCCTTCGGCACCGGTGCATAGTCGGGAAACACGCCAAACGCGTGCCCAACATTTGTACACGGTTGACATTTGCCACATGAGAACGGGTCGTTTCTTCGACTCGTTCTTGTGTTCAACAGCTCGGCTGTGGAATGATTTGCCGGCCTCTGTGTTTCCTCCTTCCTACAACATGGGTCTCTTCAAGACCAATGTTCATTCCTTCCTCTCCTCAAAAAGACCCTCCACACAGCATCCCAGATGACATAGGCCCTGAGGGAAATGGAGCGTTTTTGGCCATGTTTTGGCCAATTTGCAAACACACTCGAGCGTTCACTGGCCGAAATGTGGCCAATTTGAGTTATTTGAAAACATTTATTGGAATTATTTCAAAAGTTTCCGTGCGTATACTTTGATTAACTATTTAGTAATTTCACTTTATAACAAGAGATGTCTCGCATCTCTTCTGAATTATTTCTTATTGACATTAAACACACTCGAGCGTTCACTGGCCGAAATGTGGCCAATTAGAGTTATTTTAAAACATTTATTGGAATTATAACAAAAGTTCCCGTGCGTATACTTTGATTAACTATTTAGTAATTTCACTTTATAACAAGAGATGTCTCGCATCGCTGTGCGTATACTTTGATTAACTATTTAGTAATTTCACTTTATAACAAGAGATGTCTCGCATCGCTGTGCGTATACTTTGATTAACTATTTAGTAATTTCACTTTATAACAAGAGATGTCTCGCATCTCTTCTGAATTATTTCTTATTGACATTTCGCAAACTGAAATGATAAAAATATTTTTTTACATATTAAAAAAATGTGCTTACATATTAGAAAATGCATGCTTAAATTAAAATTTATATCTGTGATATTTGCATTGTTAATAAAACAGTAAAAAAGACACTAACAAGATAATGCTGGGTTTAGTTACCTCGACATACAAATTTTTGAAATCCTCTATTTGTTTGTGGGAGTCCTTGAGTTGGTAGGCGAGGCGATCCCTTTCTTTCATAACTTCTGTGTTGGCAAGTCTGTCCAGAGAATTCCTGCGGCTAACTTCTGAGCTCACCTCTTCGTACTTGGCTTCCAAACTAGAGTGTTTGGAGAGTAGCTGAAATAATCAAATTACTAAATAAACACTTTAAATAACTAAAATACAGTAAATCCCACACATAAGGTTGCCAAAATACTAATGTTTTGTTTTTTCCAACCATTAAAACTGAAATTTGAAAAATGGCCTAATTTGGAACGTACATAGATTTTCCCGCATAAGAAATTTTATTCAGTTTCTCAAAAACCTTATAAGAGAGTTTCACTATATTTATGTCTTTAATCTTTTATTTTTTTCTGTTAGTAAAAAAGCTAGAAAAGCATGCAAAATGCGATACATATTTCATAAATGGGCATTCCTCTAATAGGTATCAAACAGCATATCAACTAATACATAATTATAAATAAACATAATACATTAAGATGTTAAAGGGAATCCAAAAGTAATACAGAAAAATAATCCTAATATCCTACCGGAATTCACATTCATCTTTTACCCGTGTGGACATAATTCAACATCTGTAAAAATATTTTCACCACACTTAAAATTTGAATTATAAACAAGTTTTGAATTATGGAAAAGCTTCCAAGCCTTACATATTTCTTCAAAAATCTAAGAAAAGTGACAAATAAAAGGATACGAAAAAGTCTAACAAGCTTTATGTTATTCTCGAATCGAATATGGTATCATAGGGTGGGGATCTGTTATAACTAATGTACATACATAATCTGAATACAATTAAAAAAGGAATCGTAAAGACCATTCTGAAAATACCTGCAAGAAAGCCTTCCATTGAAATTTTCAATAGTTTCGACGTACCAAATGTACAACAAATATTTGCTAGACTAGACTGTTTGTTAATCACACTGGATCGAATCAAAATAACATTAAAAATATTCTATAAAATAAAACTCCACAACATCCTTCCCCCAGATATAAAATTAAAAGAAAAGTTTAATGAGTACAAGTCCAGAATTAAAGTCTGGCTAAAAGAGGTCAATGTAATAACCTTAAAAAACAAGAAAACAAACTCATTAAAAATGACATAGAAGACGCACCTAATTAAATGAAATAATTTTAGACCGCCTTGGCACAGGATTCCCTACAAAGGAATGCTAAGAACGGGTTGTTTCACAGAATTTGAACAATTCATCAAATTTCAAAGTTTATATAATTAAATTATCGTAGATAGCAAACACTTTGTGGCTTGACATTATATACAGTAAAACTCGCTTAAGAAGTTCCCATTTAAGAAGTTTTCACGCTTAAGAAGTTTTGATTTTCGGTCCCTTGAAAATTCCATACAAAAAATTGCAAAAAACACGATTTTTTCCCACTTAAGAAGTTTTAGAGCTAAAACTGCTTCCCGCTTAAGAGGTTTTAGAAAACCGGCGGTAAAATACACAAACGAAATATTGTGCCGCAAAATACATATTTAAAATGAACCTTTTTCAAAGTCATAAATTGAAAGACGTTGGCTTCACAGATTACGCGCAATCCCTAGTACCTGAGACCATAAACAGACCCTTTGTCGGCCGCCGCCGGGCCCGTAAGCCGTTAGCCGTAACCCCTAGGTACAATAGCAATGCGACACGTGGAACGAATGTGCAATGCGGAATTATGTAACGAATATGCAAGCGTCTTTAAGGTTGAGTTTAATATAACGTTTCATGTATTTTTCGGCCTTAATGACAACGTGGGATAGATCTACATTTGCATACATTTGACGCCTCCTTCAATAATATTCCTTTTGATACAGAACGTTTCATAATATTATTGTATAACATTTTTATTCCATCGAATTTGTAAAACACGAAAAACTTTTGATTGTCAAATCGGATCACGGTTAATACGGAATGTTTCACCTTCAAATAAATATATTAAGCTTTATTATTAGGTAGGTACATAACAACATGATTAAATATGCCGGGGGAGATGGTAAAAGATGCATTATAATTACGTTTTTTTTTTCAAACTTCAAAATTTGCCGTGCATCGTGTTTCATCTGACATTTGTCGTAAATTAAGTTTGAAGGTTAGGAAATACATATGCATAAATTTAAAATTTAGATTGAAACGAAACTTCGCTAATGATTTTTGTAGTTGTTTTGTATTTACCGCGAGGCTGAATTCGATAGTTTTACCGATTTTGAAAGCGTGGATTGTAAAGTTAAGTCAAACAGCTCGTTTGATATAACTTTCCGATTCAAGTCATTTATTTATGCGCGAAATCGTAGATATTCGACGTATGATAGGTAGGTAGGTGGGTACATAATATTGGGCTGCGCGTATTTCATAAGGAATTTTTAGGAAAGGATTAAAACATCTTTAAAAATATATGATAGTCAACTGTGCCTGGCGAAAACACACCAACTGTCCGATTTCCGACACGTGAACGCCATTCGAGCAAGCAGCAAGCGTGTAAAAAAGTTAATTCCGCCAAATAATAAACAGTTTGCCGCATGGGGCTTTGTGAGATTTTTCTGCACAGGGCCATGGCAGGGTTGCAACACGCGAAATGCTTGCTCCGAGGCAAGTAAAACCCGCTATCTGCCGCTATCATCGATGTTTGTTTACAAACAAAATTACGTGCAGGTGTCCTTTTATAAAACCGCTTGCTAAAATTAACCAAAACATGTCTTTCTTTCTCCCTCAGTTCTTAAAGAAAACCAAAGCGTAAAAAAGAGACAGCGAATATCCACTGCGCTGTCTTCAACTGTCAAGTTAAGCGCGAGTAATTACCAACAAGTATAATCCATTGCCTTTACACCAATTTCAAATAAGATCAACAGTATGAACCTTTTGGAATACTGCAACTTTTACTATCCGAATTCGAGTGGCTTTCGTATACACTTTTGCTTCCAATTGCGATTCGCCATTCTCGGAAAAACGGGTTTTTTTAACAGTTTTAAAAATGTGTTTACTTTCTCTTTTGCCGATAAGGGATTAAAATATTTAGGAATGTGTCCATAGGATGGTTTTGTTTTTATTGGTTTAGTGTTTTTAAGGGTTATTCTATTCGGCAGAGATGCAAAATTTTACAACAAAAGAATTCAATAATTTTTTTTTTTTACATGAGCTCCACACAGGAGGCCCTGCGGAATATAATTTCCCTCAGGGTCTATGTCATCTTTGGGGATGCTGTGTGGATGGTTTTTTTTAGGAAAGGAAGGAGAGGAGAGTTCTGGGAAGGAAAAGGTTTTAAGGGGTGGTTAGGAATCTGGGGTTCAGTGTATCCTGGTCATCCGCCTCCAAGACCTAGACAAACCTCACCCCATGAACCCGGGCACCCCTTCTAAATCACCAAACATAGCGAACCACTTGGGGTGACCTATGGCAGAGGTGTTGGTTATCCAATAAAGGTTCCCGGGTCGGCGGTACAAATTACTGCCTCCCAAATAATAGAGTAGGTAGAGCAATCGACTATAGATAAATACTTTGAAAAAAAAAAAATATTTTAAATGTAGGTATGTAAATAAACTTTTTATAATCAACTATGTTTTACCATTTTTCATTTATTTCTCTTTCCCACCGTTTTCTAAATAATACTAATTACCATGATGTGTAACTACTAGAAGATACCTAAAATATAAATATTTATTTTTTTGAGTGCTTGGAGCATATAAGCTTGTTTTCATGACAATTTAACGTAGGTAGACAGACATAGGAATGACGTATGCTCCGGACTCGAGATATTTGGCTAAAATTGAATCCCACTTAAGAAGTTTTCCCACTTAAGAAGTTTTTTTTCCCCGGTCCCTTGGAAAACTTCTTAAGAGAGTTTCACTGTAGAATGAAACAAGTACTTTGTTTAAAACCACTTATTTTTATTTATATTCGTCGACCGGTTTCGGTTGAACTCAACCTTCTTCAGGACAATAAACTTATAAACTAAATTACAGTACAGAGTTAAGATTCTAAGATTAAGACAAAAGAAAGGGAGGGAGAGAACATCAGATACTGGTTGGTGGAAGGGTAGGAGGCGGAGTCACGGGTGGGTGGGGGTGGGGGTTACATAGAGAGAAAGGGAGTAACTTTAAAATCGGGCTGTTGGTTAATTCTAACTGTTTGTTTAAAATATGGACATTAAGTTTCTTTGACTTGGATATTTCTAATGCTTCTAAATTATTAAGGCGTATTCCTATTTTATTTATATGTATTATTTTTACTCCTGTATTCTGTACTGCCGGCCTTATTTCTGATGGAAGTGTTGACGTGCAAAGGGAAGAGAATTTACTAGAGGTGATAAAGGGAAGAGTTTTTCCCTAAATATACAAATTTATATTTCCCTAAATATTTAAATTTCTGTATAATGCCCTACCATTTCTTAATAATAATATAACTCCTCAATGGCGTAGAATTTTGTATATTAGTAAATTCTCTTCCCTTTGCACGTCAACACTTCCATCAGAAATAAGGCCGGCCTTCTATACTAACAATAATTTAGCTAAACTCCTAACTAATTTTAAAGATACAGAAGATAAATTAACTCGTTGTGGGCCGTTCGGACACCGGTGTCCGCGAGGTGGCGCGGCATTTTGAAATGCAATTTTGACCCTTATGTATACAGAAAGTGTATGAAGAACAATGTCAGAAACGCTTGCTCTATTATCGTACTTTACCATAGAGAAACCCGCAATGAGACAAGTCACTTCGAATAATTTATATTAAATTTTCCGTAGTCCGGGATGTAAAAAGATTCTGCGCATGCGCGAAAAAAAAATATCTCCTTTCTACTATTTTGACCCTTCTATGTACAAAATCGGTAAAGGAAGTGTCAGAATCACTGCCGCCAACATTCCCTATGGTATGGGTAAAGATTTCATTCATTTAGTAGCCACACAATATTTAAAAATAATTTTTGTCTGTGGGCATCTCCAACTGTCATTTTGGCGGCCGCGTCACATTGCCGATGCGTGACATGCGTGTACCTCGAATAAAACATCATAAAACCTATCAATTTACGTAATTACGCAAGTAATGTTATTTTGGTAAATAGTTTATTGTTCTAGGAATGTGTTTCAGTCAATAAAATATACGATAGGTTAAATTTAATCCACAAAACATTCAATTGAAGATCGTGAAATTTCCGTGTTTTTCTGGAAAAAGCCAGGACCTCAACAGGTTAAGCCACTCTGGCATTTATAAACTTAATTGTAACGATTGTTCGGCCACATACATAGGTAAAACAGCGCGCAATGTAAATATTAGAGTTAAAGAACACGTCAGGTGCCTTACAAGCACAGGTTTCTCGGAATTTGCTCACCATTTAATTGATACTGACCATACATTTAATATAAATACAGGAGTAAAAATAATACATATAAATAAAATAGGAATACGCCTTAATAATTTAGAAGCATTAGAAATATCCAAGTCAAAGAAACTTAATGTCCATATTTTAAACAAACAGTTAGAATTAACCAACAGCCCGATTTTAAAGTTACTCCCTTTCTCTCTATGTAACCCCCACCCCCACCCACCCGTGACTCCGCCTCCTACCCTTCCACCAACCAGTATCTGATGTTCTCTCCCTCTCTTTCTTTTGTCTTAATCTTAGAATCTTAACTCTGTACTGTAATTTAGTTTATAAGTTTATTGTCCTGAAAAAGGTTGAGTTCAACCGAAACCGGTCGACGAATATAAATAAAAATAAGTGGTTTTAAACAAAGTACTTGTTTCATTCTATTTATATAATTAAGTTCTGTTATAATCTAAGTACTGTGGAACTCTCTTGATAAGTTTTCTAAGGGACCGGAAAAAAAACTTCTTAACCTGTAATCGGCCGGAGACGTGCGGGCGCGTATAAACAAATAAATTATTTTGTCTGCGATTTTGACCCTTCTATGTTCAGAATTTGTATGAAGGACAAGGTCAGAATAGCTTGCGCCCTCATTTCCCCATAAGACGGGTAAAAATTTCATTCACCTTTCAACCCCAGAATATTTTTTAACGATTTTATTTGTGGCATGAAAATGACAAATTTGCCACGAATTTTGTCTGTCAAGGTCGATGCGCATTCCTCGACTAAAACATCGTAAAACCTATTAATTTACGTAATTAATGCAAGTAATGTTGTTTTGGTACATAGTTTATTGTTCTAGGAATGTGTTTCGGTCAATAAAATATACGATATCTCAAAATTAATCCACAAAACATTCAATTCAAAATTCAAAATGGTGGGTTTTTAGGAAATTTCCATATTTTTCCTGGAATTTTTATGGCCTTCCACAGGTTAAGCGGGAAAACCTTCTGTGTGGAATAAATTGGACCATTCAGTCTTGAAGATCTTAAAATAAAACAAACTTCTTAAAAGGTTTTCACTATTGTGTGAAACAACCGGTCTACAGTGAAATATTAACAGAACTTTAATAGAGCTTTCACAGAACTTGAATTTTAACTTTGAAATTTGATGAATTGTTTAAATTCTGTGAAAAAAAACCGTCCCAATTTTTTTTTTTATACTTATCTACACCATAATATTTTTTATGTTCACATGTTCAATTACAAGCGGGAAACAGGTAAATCTACATCACATTCGGAGTCGATTTGTGATATAACTTTTTTGATTTGATGTTTTGTTTTCGAGTAAATCGGGTCCGAAGTTGGAATTTTTTTGGTTAAATTTGAAAATTTTTTTCACTAGGGGGTTGATTTCAGCTGTGTAATGTCTTATAAAATGCATAGAAGGGTAAACCGGGCTCAAATTTTGTTTTAACCCTTTAGTTGCCGAAAAAATGGAAAAATAGAAAAAAAATAATATTAAAATCGAAATGCTCAGATCGAAAAAAATAAGTTTTTTGGGTTCTCTATGTAGATTCACCAGTTTCCCGCTTGTACTACAAGTTTCCGGACACGTTGTATAGTAGCTAATGAAAAATTATAAAAATAATAATAACACAAAATGTACATACAGATTTTAGCTCAGTCTGGGTTTTATTTAACTCTTCTTCCAAGTCCGTGCATCTTGATTTGAGTGTTTCTAACAGGTGTTTAGGGGGGCTGCTGGATTTCTGGGCGTCCAATTGGCTTTTGAGAGAAATCAATTCTGACGACTTTTTATGCTCTGTCTCTTTTAGTTGCTCAATTTCCCGCTTCAGTCTTGATTCTGCATCTTTGAAGGTTTCTATTAATTGGTCCCTGGAAACAAATCAAATAATGAGTACCAAACTATTAACCGGTCACAGGCCAGGCCATTTCGCGGAAATTCGCGAAACTTCACATAAAAACACTAAAAAAGCACCATTTTGAACTTTGAATTGAATGTTTTGTTGATTAATTTTGAGCTATTGTATATTTTATTGACTGAAAAACGTTCACAACACAATAAACTATCTACCAAAACAACATTACTTGCATTTATTACGTAAATTAATAGGTTTTACGATGTTTTATTCGCGATACACTCATTTATTGTGACCGTTAAATTTGCGGCAATTTATAACAGCGCATTGTCATGGATGAAATCGTTTTAAAAATATTCCAGGGTGACTAGGTGAATGAAACTTTTAGCACCACCTAGAGTAATGATGGTGCACATAGCGTAGGGAGTGTGGCGAACCCATCGCTCAGGGAGTGGAAAACACAAACCTGCAATAGCCATCCTAAGCCAAGGTGTGAGCTACCGTGCTCAGGCTGAATGTCCTGAGGAACAGCGTCATGAACGGTGCCTCCGAGAAACAAGGTCGCATCTCGGAGTATTTAAACCTCACTCCAGCACTCAGGGCTCTGCTGGAGTGGACCTTCTATTTCCCTGGTAACTCGTGGGACAAAAAAAAATTGAACCATTCGAAAACTAGGGGCCTTTTGGGAACCTAGGAATGCTGAGGCCACCTCTGTGGATTTCCTTCCTGGGGCCGTAAGAGGAACCAAGAGGAGAAACCGTGGAGAAGTGAGCTGATGCCACCTCCATGAACTTTTCCCTTGTGGGGCCTTCAAGGAACCAAGGAGAAGGGCACCCTTCCAGCGCGGGGCCTTTGTGGAACCAAGGAGGAGTGAAGTGGAGAGATAATGTCCTCTTCCCATGTGGGGCCTTCGAGGAACCATGTAGGAGTGAAGAGGAGAAATAAGGCCAGCACTCAGGGCTCTGCTGGAGTGGACCTTCTATTTCCCTGGTAACTCGTGGGACAAAAAAATTGGACCATTCGAAAACTAGGGGCCTTTTGGGAACCTAGGAATGCTGAGGCCACCTCTGTGGATTTCCTTCTTGGGGCCGTAGGAGGAACTAAGAGGAGAAACCGTGGAGAGGTGAGCTGAGGCCACCTCCATGAACTAACTCTTCCCTTGTGGGGCCTTCAAGGAACCAAGGGGAAGGGCACCCTTCCAGCGCGGGGCCTTTGTGGAACCAAGGAGGAGTGAAGTGGAGAGATAATGTCCTCTTCCCATGTGGGGCCTTCGAGGAACCATGTAGGAGTGAAGAGGAGAAATGAGGCCATCTTGGTGAACTCTTCCTCTGTGGGGCCTTAGAGGAACCAAGGAGGAGAGATGAAGTTCTCTTCCCTCCTGGGGCCCTCGGGGAACCAAGGTGGAGTGGACTCTTCCCTTGTGGGGCCTTTAGGAAACCAAGGGGAGGTGGACCCTCCGTCGTGGAGCCTTCGGGGAACTAAGGAGTGGAGAGGAAAGATGAAGCCCTCTTCCGTCGTGGGGCCTTCAGGGAACCAAGGAGGAGTGAGAGGGGAAATGAGACCTGGGAAGACACATTGTCGGACCAGAAGATATAGCTTCATTTTGAATGACAATCCTGGTGAACTTTATAAAAGGGACTGGGTTACTGTCAAAGGAATGAGGTAAAATGGGAGATAGTGCAATGGGTCTATGGCCTAAGTGCTCTCGAGAACTATATATATGTAAACCGTCTCCGATTATTTAAAAAAAAAAAAAAAAATGATGGCGCAAGCGATTCTGACACTGTTCTTCATACAAATTCTGTACATAGAAGGGTCAAAATCGCAGACCAAAAGTTTTCGTCGACAATATTATTCAAATATTTGAATTATTTTCTCGCGCATGCGCATATGACGCGCGCGCCGGCACGTCTCCGGCCTGTGACCGGTTAAGGGGGAGAAGCGGCAAAAACCTAGTAGTGAAGTGACCCACCCTTTTGTGAAAATAATTTTATCACATATCGGTGGCAAAAAGGCTAATTATTGAAGTAACCAACATTTTTTCAGTTTTAACTTTTTGATACTATTTCAGTTGAAAAAGAAAACTGTGTCAATCTGTATCAGATGCAAATTAAGTAAATAAAGACACCACAAATACCAGGCAACGAAAGCATTTAACAATTTTTCATTTGGTTCAAAAAATGAAGGAAACAAAAAACATTTCAGGTATAAAATTTATAGATTAACCTGTCTGCTTGTTTAGGAATAAATACATCGCAAAACACGTAATCGCGTTATACTTTCATATGACCAAAAGCGTCCCGAGCGACCTTACATTTTAAAAGCCGTATATCTTTCTTCTTCTCATGCAAACAAATGTATTTTTCTTTTAACCAGAAAGAGAACGAAATAATGCTTCTTATTGTCTTTAAAATATGAAGGCTATCTTGCATAGATATTTTACAATCTCGATCCAAAGTGACAGTTTCAGAATTTACGCTCGAAATCGGACTTCCGGATTGGAGGTGCGAATATATTGAACCAAGCAGACAGGTTAAAGGAAATATTACAAAAAATTAAAACATAAAGGAATAAAATAACATTGCCATTACAAACATGTAATTATATATATATACTAGCTGATCCGGCGAACTTCGTACCGCCTCAGAATCACAAACTGTTGTCAACTTATTAGCTGAATTGATCTAAATTGTTTCTCCCTGCGTATACCATACCTTGATCTAAATTGTTTCTCCCTACGTATCCTTTCCCCTCTCGCGTTCCCTCTCCCTCTCCCTCTCTCCACTCCACTTCTCCCCTTCCCCCGTCCCGCTAACCCCCCTTCCTGAGTTCCTTTCCCCCCTCCCCCTCCCCCCCCCTCCTCCCTCTTTCCCCTCCCCCTCCCCACCCCTCCCCCTCCCCTCCCCCTCCCCCCCCTTTCCCCTCCCCCGGTTCACAGTTCAATATTATACCCCTTACAATATTGCTGCAGTTCTTTCAAAATAGGATAATTGGTTCCATACAAAATGTATGGGGAAAATAATTTTCGTCGGAGTGGAACACCCTTTACTTTTAGGGGTATGAAAAATAGATGTTGGTCGATTCTCAGACCTACCAGATAAGCACACAAAATTTCATCAAAATTGGTCCAGCCGTTTCGGAGGAGTATGGCAACAAACACCGTGACACGAGAATTTTATATATTAGATATATATATATTTACTGATATATATATTTATTTAATTGCTGCTTTTATTATTGTATTTTATTTTAATTCATCTCAGTTTATTTAAATAAATGTAGACAATATAAGCGAAACTCAATCGAAAATCTGGAAACAGAAAAATCAGAAAAACATATTGACACCTCTGGGACTCGAACCCAGGACCTCTTGCTTTCCGGGCAAACGCGCTAACAATTTGAGGTTTTACTCATAAAGTTAAAATAAAAAAATAAAATAGTTCATTTTAATTTATTATTTTAAATAATCTTTCAATTTTATTTATTCTAATTGTAAAATGTGGGCCTCAGCACGGGCAAAGTACCCAGTTATCAGGCCCATATACATAACATTGTTTTAACAAAAGTAATAACTATATCGATCGTCCAGTTGATAGAGTCAGACTTATCCAAATACTAAGTTTTCAGATAATGAGGAAAGCAATATAAATATGCTATAAACGGGAGATATAACGGTCTGGTACATTAGTATGACATTTTGAAATATCCCACTAGTGACCCAGAAAACATCAACATTTTGTTTAATTCACTAAGTTTTTGAGCACAATAATTGATTTGGTGGTGTTTATGAGTAATCTGAGTATTATACCAGGTAGAAGGTACACTTTTACATATAACTGCATACTAAACTCAAATTTAGATTTTTCGCACATGTATTAAGTGCAACTAATTAACTGGACGATGGATATAAAATTTTTAAGATGGTGAAGTAAAGTAAATTAAATAATGATAATTACTTTTGGTGTAGAGTTTTGTTTAACTTGTCAATCTGTTCCTTTTGGAGTTTTTGTGCTGCTATAGTTTTGGATAGTTCATTCCTAAGAAGGGCCACTTTATCTGCCTGCGATGAGAAGCCTCTTCCTGGAATTTTTATTTATTTATTTGTAAGAAACAAACAGCTTTTACATAATATACACTGATAAATATACAAGTGAACTCAAGTCAAGCCACAAACTTTCTTATGCTAAAGTACATCGGAAATTAACTTTTAATATCTTAAAATTAATTTTGGGTTATTGGAAGGGGAGAGGAAGAGGAATATAGGAAAAAGATGGGAGATGCTCCCGATACATTCTATACTCTCATATTAATAATCGGTCGTACGCGTTACTTAATAATTATATTAATTATAATAATCTACTATTATTATAATCTACTTCATATCGATATTTCTTTAGGTTATTACTAAAATTGTCGATACTGTGAAATATGAGAGGAATTGTGCACATACGCGAGGAATTGGGGATTTTTTTCTAATATTTGTTCTACATGATGGTAAATAAAATAAATCGGATTGTCGGGTTGATCTTGATGGAATATGAAAATTTATTAAATTGGTAAGTTCTGGTGAGTCCAGGTCATTATTTAAAATTTTAAACAATAGGATTTGATCAAAAATTAGATGTCGTGTTTGGAGGGATTTGAAATTGTAAAATTTAATGGATTCAGTATAATTGAGATGGGTAAGTTTAGTTTATAATTTATGTGGTTAAAGTGCGGGCGAATATATGAGATGTAAAGGGAACATAGAGTGTTTATGTTGTGGAAGGGTTTTGCTATACGAATTATAAATCCCAGCATTTTATTGGCTTTGTTAATGACTTCATCAGTATGTTGGATAAAGTTTAATTTAACATCCAGTGTTACCCCAAGGTCCCTGATATATTCTACTTCATTGATATGTGTGCCGTTCAATGTGTATACAAAGGAAATTTTATTTTTATTATGTGTAAATGTTAATTTATTGCATTTTGAGATGATGATAACAAGTTTGTTTAATTCGCAATAGACAAAAAGACGATTGCTAAGTCACCAAACGTAGTGAACTGCTTGGGGCTACCTATGGCAGAGATGATGGTTATCCATCAAATGGTTCGTGGGGCGGCGGTACCCATACCCGCCTCCCAAATTGAAATATGCGACTAAAATACAATACAGTTGAGCTTGGTTGTAACGATCACGACTGTAGGTACTTTATGGCTACAAAGAGCAATTACCCAATAATATTTTACCTAAGATTAGGCAATATCTAAGATTCACAAGTCTTACGAAAATTTGTCTTTCCAATTTTCTATATTTAGTCAGTTCCCACTTGCTGGTTATGACCAAGTTTGACTACTTATAAATATGTGTTAAAAACCTGTTTTAGATGATCTCAACTGTGCAAAGGAGTCAGATTCCTGTCCTTCCGAGAGTTGGTCCAGCGCAGCTTCTAGTTCCAGCTGTTCTTCTTGCAACCGAATGTACTTGGTTCGGTAGTCCACCAGTTCTGTGGCGGTGGCCTCCAACTTCCCCTGGAAACACAAACAACTTATTAGGATTAACTTATTGCAGCTTATAAACATATTTAACCTCTTATTGGCCGGATCGCGCGTGCAGAACAAATTTTCGAATTGTTTTTTTTTGTAAATGCGATTTTAGCCCTTATGTATAAAGAAACTGTACGAAGGAAAAGGTCAGAATTGCTTGCGCCAATATCATTCTTGAGGAAGCCAAAAGTTTCATTCATCTAGCAACACCAGAATATTTTTAAATGAATTATCTATGGAATCTGGCTGTCAGATTTTGCTGCGATTTGTCGGAAAAGCGATATCGCATATCTGCGTGATAGTTCACAAAAAAACATCAAAAAACCAATCAATTTATCAAACAAACGCAAGTAATATTGTTTTTATAGATAGTTTATTGTTCAAGGAATGTGTTTCGGTAAATAAAATATACTATAGCCCAAAATAAATCTACAAAATATTAGTTCAAAGTGATGCATTCCGTAATTTCCAGTATGCAATAAAATAAAAAGAAGAAGTTTCAAAAATGGCTCCCCACAGGTTAATCTTTGAAGAAGATATGTATCAACAACTCTCCTATCAATATTGTCATCCAATCACATTATGAACTTTGCAACCACACCAGAAAAATGGGAGGATTGACACAATTTGGAAGGCAGGGGACCGTCACCCCAGGAACCATTTATTGGTTAAATTTGACTGAAGGTCGTTAAGTGAGTTACTCCCAAATGATGAGTCAGGGGACCTCTGAGTCATGGGATGTAACACCAACACAACTACCTAAAGTTCACCGGAACAGGAATCCCTAATGAGGGAGACAGTGAATAATGTACCACTACTAGCTCAAGTCCCCTTAGGGCTTTACACAGAGTTTTCAAAATCAAATGTAGACTGTGACCGTCCTCTTGTTTTGAAGGTCACGTGTGCAAAATTTCATCAACCTTAGGCATAAAACTGTAGATTTGCATACAAATCAAATCCACACAGCCTGCTTATTAGCCTACTCGTCCACCACATACAGACATTCTCATTTATATATTTCGACCAATTTATACAAAACCTTGACCAATTATACACCTAAACCTTCCTCATGAATCACTCTATCTGTTAGTAAAAACCGCATGAAAATCCTTTCAGTAGTTTTGGAGTTTATCGCAAACAGACAGACAGACAGACACGGTGGAGGACTTTAATTTATGTATTTTAAGAATAATAATAATAGTTGTTAACTCGTTGAATGCCGGGGTATGCCAGCAAAAAGCACCACCAATTAAGGGTCGGGTATCAAACCGCGCTGACGCTGCAGTTAGGTATTTCTTGTACCTGTAGACAAACACGGCCGCAGCCGGTCGCCTGCGTCTGACTAGAGGAGATGTGGGTATACTAGACACTACGGACTTACGAAATAAAAATATACTTGCCTTATAAAATTAAAATTTTGTTCCTACTATAATGGATACAGCTTAACATACTAAAAATCATATTGTGGAACAGCGTGGATAGCTTATAGAGACATTTGTGCCTGGGTCAAACTCAGTGGCGGCTGGTGCTCACAAAAATCGGCAGTGCGCTAAAAATCTTGTACATATATATTTTTTTTTTTTTGAAAAAAGAAAGACAAACATTCCCGGGTTACGAATAACCCAACAATGTTTGAAAATCTCCTACTACCACCACAGAAAGCCGAAAATGTTGCTTGTGTTGTGATGGAGGACTTAGCCAGCCGAGGAATCGAACACGCGACGCCCAGGTGGGACCCGAGTGCTATGCCCACTCAACCACTGACCAATATATACCTATTCTAATTAAAATGAATTTAATTATGAAAAAATCTTACCCATTTGTAGGTTAGGTCGATTCTCCGTTGTCTCTTTTGTTTATAACTTGCAATATTTAAAACGGGCCGTGGTGAGCCACTATTTTTAATTTCTAATCATTTTTCAAAGTTCAGCGCATTGTTTTTTATAAAATCAACATTAATAATTGAACCCATTTTTTACTCTTCCCGACTCATCCAAAAAACCTAATAACAATGGCGTATTGACCTGCGACTTGTCACAACGGGTCTCATTGTTTGTTGGTTGGTATGCTGTAGAGATAAGAAATGGTCGATGCTGCGCGGAATATTGACTAAAAAAGAGTAGATCTTAATTTAAACACACAATATCAATACTAAAATGACTCGACCGCTTCCCTAATTAAGATGCTACTGAACAAACGGTCCTTTTGACATGGTGGAAATTCTCGGATCGCCGTCCACGGGTTATTTAAATTTGCAAAGGATTATACCTACCTACGATTCTGGCTCATGGAGAATTGTGTATGTGATTCTGTGATCGCTTTGGAAAATGCACTACCGACTACCGGCCTGAATATAGGAACAAAACGTTCTGCTTCTGTTATCTCGGTATCTGTTACGCGAGCGGGTATACATAGACACCTATATTATGTATGCATTATAAATTATAACCAAAGTGTGTATTGTGATTTGTGATGAGGCGTGTCGGAAATATATTATTCGGTGAAATATGTTATTCGGTGCTCGGGAATTTTTAGATTGGCAGAAATTTTGGGAGTGCGTTGCACCGCCGCACCTTAGGGCTGGCCGCCACTGGTCAAACTGCCCATTCACTGCAGTTAGGTATTTTTGGTATTTGATACAGCTCGACAGGCTATAAATCATATTATGCAAAGGCAAGGATATATAGACTTTTTTTAACCCCTGGACCTTTACAGACGTCTTAGTTTTTGACTCAATGTGACGTAGAATCTAATGGTGTTTTGAGGTGGAAAAAATTTCTGGTTCATATATGGTTTGTATAATGTTATTAATTTTTTTATAATATTACCAGAAAATAATGGGTATGAATAAGTTACGACAACCAGTTTTTACTCTGTGCCTTAGAAATTACAAACAGGTAGTTTTGTTTTTGAAAGTTTATTTATATGCATTATACAGATTTTTTTTAATACCTAGTAAGAAAGAATATATTTTACAATTCATCTTTGATATACTTAAAGTAGAATGAAGCACATTTAGAAAAAGACAGTCAAAAATATAAAGGAGTTGAGACAAATTTTTATAAAACAACTAAATGTTTTATTTTTATGTAGTTTCTGTTATAACGACGTCATTTATATTGCTTCTGCTGCTTGCATTTCCTTCGTTTTCAATTGCAGCCAACACTTTCATAAAAAAAAAAAATTATTTGTAATAATACAAACCAGAATTTACCCAACATCGAAATTCATTCGATTTATCAATGGATCTGACAGTCGTTGTTTTCAATAAAACTTAGTGACAATTTAAACGGAATCGGTAGAGAACTCAAAATGGTCGTCGAAATTATGCATTTTGACATTAGATTCGAGTTTGGTGAACCTCAAACTGCTTAAACCTGATTTTGAACCAAATCGTCAAAGTGCTCAAGACACTCACAAATTTTGCATTTTGACATTAGATCCGAGTTCAGTGCACGTCCAAACGCCTTAATCCTGATTTTGAACCAAATCAGTAGATAACTAAATAAATTCAAGATGGATGCCGAAATTTTGCATTTGGACATTAGATCCGAGTTCAGTGCACTTCCAAACGCCCGAATCCTGATTTTGAACCAAATCGGTAGATAACTAGAGAAATTCAAGATGGATGCCGAAATTTTGCATTTTGACATTAGATCCGAGTTCAGTGCCCTTCCAAACGCCCGAATCCTAATTTTGAACCAAATCGGTAGATAACTAGAGAAATTCAAGATGGATGCCGAAATTTTGCATTTTGATATTAGATCCGAGTTCAGTGCTCGCCAATACTCCCTAATACCGATTTTGAACCAGGGACCCGATTTTCATTTCAGTAGATAATTGTTCGCATGCGAGGATCGCGCACGATAAATTATCTACCGTTTCGATAAATGCGTATTTTTGACCGTCGTAGATAATGTAAAACAACCGATATTAATACCAACATAAAAATGTACCAATTTTATTTTTTTATATGGTAACCCGTGTCTTTGACTCCATAGATTTGATACATTTTTCTGTTTACGGCTGTCAATCCACTTTGTTGTTCGTTGAAGAAGTAGTTGTTTCCTCTTGCGTGTTTTTCAAAATATTACCGACATTTGCTTTACCTTTGGACTTTCTGTTACTATTTGATCATTAGCTGTGTTGAATTAAGAGTTAAATGAAACTGTATTAATAAAATAACATTTGTTTAATATATTTCAATCGTTTGCATACTGGGAACTAATAAACATGCATAATGTGTAGGTTCTTATAAAAATAAATACATACTATGACAAAAATACAATAAAATATAATTGCATTCTACAACGCTACTCTGGGACAGGCATAGCTTAGTAGAATAGCATAATTTACAAATTAAACAAAAATACAATAAAATAGTATACTGATTACTCAACTTTTAAACTTATTATTGTAGTGTTTTATATCTTATTGTCAAAAATTGTTATACATTTTAAAAAGAATTTTGTAACAAATTAATAAAATAAATATTTCTTTTAATTATTACCAAATTTCCTGAGTTATTTGATATCAAATATTGCATTGTAACACACACACATGCTTACTAAAATGCATCGTACCGAAGTAAAGTAAGGTGAAACCGTACAAGTGACACTTTTTGACAGTTGAACTACTGCTAAAACCAATAGTCTAATTATCTACTGCTTTGTAATAGATAATTATCTATTAGAAATTCCAAAATACGCTTTACATCGAAAATTAGTAGATAATTACCAGATGATAGAAAAACCATAGACAAAGTACATAATTATCGCATGCGAGCAATTATCTACTGAAATGAAAATTGGGTCCCAGATCGGTAGAGAACACGAGAAATTCAAGATGGATGCCGAAATTTTTAGATGTCAAAATGCAAAATGACTTCAGTCCACCTTCAAACTACCTTTGATAGAAATCAGTAAAAAAATTTAATTTTGACATTATTACCTTATTCTCCTTTTCTTCCAGCGGGTGGGTCTATTTTTTATGGCACGGTAAGCAAGACTTCCTTTATTTTTACCCATTTTGAAGGTACCGGAAGTTTAAAAAAAAAATAAAATCTGTAAATCAAGTTCAAAATAATTTATTAGATAATAATAAATATATTTTATTTCTACTTACCCGGTTACTGTAACACCTATCTCCTCAATGATTCCTTCAAAAATCGAAAGAAACTGCTGCGAAAAAAATATGCGTGCTCCCTCCGTGACCGCTATCTCACAACTGAATGAATTCTGTGAAATTCAACAGTTATATAACACATCGCGCGGCGTATTTTTTGCCATACATTTTTGTATGGCGGAGGATTGTTGAAAAATTCAGAAAGTTTAGGCGAATTACAATAAAAATCTAGATACATTGAAGTACTTTTAATTTAATAGCTTGTTTTAACATAATGTTTACTCTGAGATTACGGAAGGATGTTTCGTAAAAATGTTTACAACAGGTTCAGGAGAGATAATCGCGAAGGCCCTTTTCAACGTTTTAACTAAAGTTGCAGTATGTATAACTTATAGAATTTGTAAGATTACAGTAAAAAAAATTTAATCACTAGGAACTTTACACATTTTTCTAACTACCCGTATATAATTTTCTAGTATTGCTGCTTTTAGATGCGGATGCTACTGATAATGCGGAGCGATGTTTTCGAAACCCGACCCTTAAAACGCGGCATTATGACACCACGTGACATTTCGTGTCTCGCGATTCTGACACTGTCCTTGAGAAATTTCGTACATAGAAAGCACGTTCCCGCGCTCCGGTAAATCATTAATATAAATTATTATATGGAGTGACCAGGCGAATTGACATTTTGTGTCTCGCGATTCTTACACTGTCCTTGAGAAATTTCGTACATAGAACGCACGTTCCCGCGCTCCGGTAAATCATTAATATAAATTATATGGAGTGACCAGGCGAATTGCGGTTTTCTCTATGGTAAAGAGCGATAATAGAGCAAGCGATTCTGACCGTGTTCTTCATACACTTTCTTTATACATAAGGGTCAAAATCGCGTGTAAAGTCTCACGACACGCCGGCGCACGAGCGGCACCTGAGCGGTTAACAGCAAAAAAATTGTCCATACACAAGAGTATAAGAGGGAATAAAAAAAGAAAGAAATACAAACTGACGGCCATGTCTTTGATCTGCATTCGAGCCGTGTTGCGTTCCACCACCAGCTGAGATATCTTCTCCTTCAGCTCGGGAGCCTGGCTGGCGGCCACCCTGTTCTGCGCTTCCTCCAGCTCCATGGCCAGCCTGTTGATGGTGGAGCCCTTCTCCAGCAGCAGCTCTTCCTTGGAGCGCTCCAGATCCCGATAGCGACACTCCAGTGACATTACTTCATTTTCCTGGACAACGTAACCGAAAATTATAATAATTGAGCCCTCACAAGGAAAAACAGTGTTATCGAAATAACTCTGGTTTTGAGAAAATCCAATCAAATTACACACCACTTTTATATGAGGAGGGTTATGTAAGGGCTCAATTATTGACCATCCTGTAAAGAGTTCTATCAAAAGATAAGTGGGTATATTTACAGTCCTGCAGATGAGAGCTCGGTTGTAACCTCTCTTTCCTATCTCATATTGTTCACGAGAAATAGAGAGAGGTTTCAATGGAGCTATGAGCAGAACGTCTATTCAACCTGAGCGTGGTGGACGAGGTTTTTCATTTAGAGCCATTAAATAAATGATTAGACAGGCCGCTATCCAAATCTAAATATTGTAACTCAACTATTAAATATAAATAAAAGACTTACCCTATCCTGTAATTTGTTTCTAGTCTTCATTAAGTCTTTTTCTAACTGATTGGTATCTTCTTTATACCTGGAAACAAATACATACATTAATTCAAGCAACTGACAAAGAAAATAAATATTAATCGCTTTAAACCCAGCAAAATCGAATTTGTAATATAGTATATTATCAAGGGATAAGGGACATTTATTGCGTACGACTAGGCCAATTACAGTAATAATAACACACAGGTAGTTTGTAGGAGTATTAATCTGTCATTTGCCAGAAGGCCGCCGGCGGTCATGAAAACATGTTTGGTTTTTTTTAATGCGATTTTAACCCTTATGTATAAAGAAACTCTATGAAGGACCAGGTCAGAATCAGAATCGCTTGCGCCAATATCATTCTCGAAGTAGGTTTCATCAATCTAGCTACTCTAAAATATTTTAAAATGAATTTTCTATGACTTTGCAGCAGTTTTGGCAACTGTCAAAGGCGAAATAATGTTTTATGATGTTTTATTTTTTTCAAATGCATATAAGGGAACGTACCCATACTACGTGACCAACTTTTTGCTCATTTGTACCAAGCGTGACATTTTGAAGACCCCCCCCCCCAAACGTGTCACGTAGTATGGGTACGTTCCCTAAAGGTCTTTATTTATTTGCAAACCCCTTTGAATTGTGTTTTTTCATGTTGGGTATGTATTCAGATTTGTGTAGAAATAATAAAATCAGTTTATATTTTTGTGATGATTTTTTTGACAGTTATTTCTAAAATGGGAGATTTTTTTAATCTTTTTTTTAGTTAGTTAGCCATTCTGGAAAAACCTCTTACGATATTATCGCGTAATATACATGAATAATAAGATTTATTATCTGGTAAACAGAAAACAATCGCAAAAAAGCAATTCCTTTGTTTTTATATGGATATATTTGACCAGAAAATAAAAATAAATTAATAAATTATCTAGGAAAGCCACTTATCAAAGTTTTATTTTAGTTCAAATAAAATGATTAAAAAAAATTGTTGCATGTGTTTTGCGACTAAAATACTTCAGTTATTTACTATTATCATCTATTTATTTACCACGGTCTTAGAAAGATATTTTTAGATATTTTTTACACACTTATTATTTAAATTATAAATACTTATTATGAAAAAAAATAACTATAAATAGTACATAATTTTGATAACTTTATCATCACGGGTTTGGCATTTTTATTGTTAATTGAATGTAGGTACAAATTTTGAAAGAAATAAAATTGATATTGAGTTACAGAATAATTGAATGTATGAGAATAATCAATTATTAGAATAATCAGTAATTGAATATATGAGAATAATCAATCTTTCCCGTCGGAAATGCCCTGTACAGTTGCAAGGGTACGATCGCAAGACCATCTTTGGAAGAAATTTAAATTCTGGCCGGTGGTTAATGGGCCTTAAGATCTGCTGACCTCAAAATAAACACTGACTATCATTAACTTATTAAAAAGATTTGAGAGAATTAATTAACCCATTCATGACGAACTATTTTTTTCTCGAATTTCGTGGTGAAATTTCACAGGGGGGTTGGTTTTGGAGGTAGAAACCGGACATTTTTCTCAGAATTTAAAAAAATGGTTTCTTCACCCCCCCAACAATACAACAATACAATTACAAAATTACAATTTGGTAGGCGGGTATGGGTACCGCCGCCCTGGGAACCATTTATTGGATGACCAACACCTCTGCCACAGGTCACCCCAAGTGGTTCGCTACGTTTGGTGACTTAGCAGTGGTGCCCGGGTTCTTGGGGTGATGTTTGTCTAGGCCTTGATGGCGGGTGCGTCGGCCCACCTTCTGCGTGGCGGGCCGGATCGGGAGATGCTGGTTGAGGGAGACCCTTTACAACCGGTTACCGCTGTCCGGGTCGCTCGGTAGTACAGGGGCCCGACCCTCAGGCTCACGACTGAGGGTGGGCTGCCCCATCAACGAGTGTAAAAACCCCGCCGCTGCTGTTGTGCCGGTTCGTGACCGGAGGGGACCCAGCAGTAGCGTTTGGGGCGCATTGGGCGACCTCTCCAGCCGGACTCTCCCTGCCCATCGCCTTGCACCGCGGTGGGTGGGTTGGATACATACGTCCGTCACTCCTGGAAACTCTGAATCCCAGCATCCTACCCACCCCTTTACCTTTTCCCTCCCTGACCTTCCTTCCCCTCATATCACACTTAAATAACCCTACAAATAAAATCATGAATATACAACCATCAACAAATAACGTCATTACAGCGGCGAGGAGTAGGCGTCCCCGGTGCGGGCCAAAACTGTTGGTGAATTACACCAACATTCGCGGCCTGCACACCAATTTAAATTCTGTCCACCACCACCTTTTTTCCCAACGCCCAAACCTACTTTTCCTGTCTGAAACCCAGATAGCTGAGCCTGTAGACACCTCCTATCTGAACTGCCCGGGCTTCACCCTCGCAGGCAAGTTCAGACCTAAAGGAGGTGTCTGTCTCTATAGTCGAGCTGACGTCAACTGTGTGCGACTGTTGAATCTGGAAAACTCCAGATTCGACGTAATGTGGGTACGCGTCAATCTTGCCAGTACGGTAAGATTCTACGCGTGTTTATACCGCTCACCGAACCTTAGCGAATCAGACACGTCCGAGCTCTTCAAACACTTAAGCGATACTATTGATGACCTCTTGCCCCGCTACCCTACGGCAGAGTTTGTGGTCCTGGGGGACTTCAATGTTCATAACGAACCTTGGTTGAAGTTCTCAGGATCAACAGACTCGGCTGGACGCCAAGCGGAATCCTTTGCCCTTTGCTACGGATTGGAACAAATGGTTCAGGAGCCTACAAGGGTTCCTGATGTCCAGACTCACCGTTCCAATCTGTTAGATCTATTTTTAACTACTGTGCCACACGGTTACAGGATTGAAGTCACAGCGTCTTTAGGATCGTCCGACCACTGCCTGGTGACGACATCAATCCCTGTAAACTTCAGACCACCAAACGAGAGGCTGAAGAGAAAAGTGTGGCACTATAGGTCAGCAGATTGGTTCGGTCTGCGGGCACATTTTAATGCTTTTCCGTGGTCAGCTGTCTGTTTTCGGACTTCGGATCCCTCAAGATGTGCCCAGGAAATTGGTGAAGTCATCACATCCGCGATGGATGGCTTCATCCATTCTACTGTTAAGGAAACTGGTGTGGGCTCAAAGCCGTGGTTCAGTCGACAATGCGCTGAAGCAGTGCGACGAAAAAACGCGGCTTACCGAGCCTACAACACATCTAGAACATCCGAAGACAGAACAGCTTACAACAAAATGGCAAAGGAAACCAAGAGAATCATAAATAGGTCGAAATTGGAGCACGACCTGCAGATCAGCAGAAAGCTGGCTGCATGCCCGCATGGCAGCAGGCAATTCTGGTCGCTTGCGAGCTCAATAGGTCGCAATTTCTGCAAATCCAGTTTGCCACCTCTCACCAGACCTGACGGCTCACTAGCAAACACCGCCACCGAAAAGGCAAACTTATTAGGTAAAATGTTTGCAGATAACTCAACCCTCGATGACCAAGGTGCTGTCCCGACGTCGGTTCCTCACTGCGGTTTTCGTATGAAAAAGCTGAGGATTCGGCATCGGGAAGTACTCCATGTTTTACGAGGGCTTGATGTTAATAAAGCTAGTGGGCCTGACGGAATACCTGCCCTGGTACTGCAGAGGTGCGCTGCAGAAATAGCTCCAATTTTGACGAAGCTTTTTAAATTGTCCCTGAAGACTGGTTCTGTGCCCTCTGGTTGGAAAAAAGCGGTTATCCATCCTATTCCAAAGAAGGGTGACCGCTCCAACCCGGCCAACTACCGCCCCATAGCGATCACATCAGTTCTGTCTAAGGTGATGGAACGTGTGATCAACGACAAACTGCTCACATACCTCGAGAAGAACAAAATTATTAACGACCGTCAATACGGATTCCGGCGGAACCGCTCGTGCGGTGATCTTCTCGCGTATGTGACGCATGTTTGGGGGCGATGCCTGGAACGTTTCGGTGAGACCCAAACGGTTGCACTGGACATCTCCAAGGCCTTTGACCGGGTTTGGCACCGAGGACTTGTCAACAAACTGCATTCTTACGGACTTCCCGCATCCTTGTGTATGTGGATTGCCGACTTCTTGAGGGAGAGGTCGATTCAGACGGTAGTCGATGGTTTCACTTCTTCCTCACACTCGATAAATGCTGGCGTCCCGCAGGGATCGGTTCTGTCTCCGACTTTGTTTTTGTTGCACATCAACGACCTTTTGTCATGTGCACCAATTCACTGTTACGCGGATGACAGTACAGTTCATGATAGCTTTTTGTTTGACAAGCCCCCAAAGGGCTCACAAACTCCAACAGCTCGTAGGGCTTTGAAGCAAAGAATGGACGGTTACCTCGAGAGTGTTTTCTCTTGGGGTAAAAATAATCTCGTTGAATTTAATGTTTCAAAGACCCAATCTTGTCTGATTACGTCTAAAAGGGATCGAAATGAAAATCTAGTCTCTTTCAACGGAAGCAATCTTCCGAACAGGCCCTCCATTGATATGCTTGGTGTAACCCTAAGTGACCAGCTCAGGTATGGGGGCTCCATCGAAGCCAGAGTAAAGTTAGCCTCCCAAAAACTGGGCGTACTGTACAGGGCCCGCAGATACTTTAATAGTACACAACTGCTAACCTTGTACAAATCACAAGTACGCCCCACGGTTGAATTTGGCAGCCATCTCTGGTCTGGAGCTCCAAAATACCTGAAAAATACCCTCGACTCTGTGCAGAAACGGGCGGTCCGTTTGATAGATTCTCCCATCTTAACAGACGGATTGCAATCTTTAGAGCACAGGCGTCGGGTGGGAATGCTATCCTTGTTCTACCGGTATTACAATGGAAGATGCTCTGAAGAACTAGCATCATTGATCCCTTCGGCACCGGTGCATAGTCGGGAAACACGCCAAACGCGTGCCCAACATTTGTACACGGTTGACATTTGTCACATGAGAACGGGTCGTTTCTTCGACTCGTTCTTGTGTTCAACAGCTCGGCTGTGGAATGATTTGCCGGCCTCTGTGTTTCCTCCTTCCTACAACATGGGTCTCTTCAAGACCAATGTTCATTCCTTCCTCTCCTCAAAAAGACTCTCCACACAGCATCCCAGATGACATAGGCCCTGAGGGAAATTATTTTCCTCAGGGCCTCCTGTGTGGAGTTAATGTAAAAAAAAAAAAAAAAAAAAAAAGGAAGCTAGAGAAGGGTGAGTTCCATATGGCACTTTCGGCAAATAACTAGTCGGAAATTTATTCCCTAAAGACCCCACGAGGGAAGAATCAATCAAAAAAATTCATCTCTCATCTCCACTTCTAAGTTCCCCGAAGACTCCACAACTGATAGATCTCCTCTCTTTGGTTCCTTAAAGGCCTTACAAGGGAAGAGTCCACTCCACCTTGGTTCCCCGAGGACCCCAGGAGGGAATAGGACTTCTTCACTCCTCCGTGGTTCCCTAAAGACCCCACTAGGGAAGAGCTCAAAGAGGTGGCCTCATTTCTCCTCTTCACTCCTACGTGGTTTCCTGAAGGCCCCACATGGGATCTCTCCACTTCACTCCTCCTTGGCTCCCCGAAGGCCCCACGCCCGAAGAGTGCACTTCCCCTTGGTTCCCTGAAAGACCCACAAGAGGAGAGGTCATGGAGTTGACCTCAGCTCTCCTTTCTATGGCTTCTCCTCCTAGTTTCTCCTGCAGGCCCCGTGAAAAAAGTCCAGAGAGGTGGCCTCAGCACTAATTTTCCCAAAGGCCCCTAGTTTTTTAATGGTCCAATGAAATCTTTGAAAAATTACATTTTATGTATAGTGAGATCTGCCGAAAGATCCATATGGAACCAAAAATCATAACTTCTAATTCACAGTACTCATTTTAATATAATAAAGATTATTTTTCTAACAAAATGTTTGTAAATAGGCAGAGAATTTCATTCTCTACAAATCATATTCAGTTTTGGAGAAAAAAATCAAATCTACTATATAAATTTAATGGATTACTTACTTCACTTGTTTTGAAATTTTCTAAAAATAGTACTTTTTTTCTAACTCAATAAAGACACGTCTGTCCACGTCGGCACACACAAACGAACTGAACGCAACCAAGACAAACGTGTTTATACATGCCTGTAGACTATATTAAACTGTATTTGGCACTGCTATTTCAACATATCGGCATGATGTGACTAAATGAATGCCAATACTTTTTCGAGTTCCATATGGAACCTTCGTCATGAATGGGTTAAGCTAGATGCAATAACAACTACTCATGATGAAAATTACAGTTTTGAGTAAAATGCAGTCAAAGTTTTATGAAATGCCTAGTGTTCACTTGTAACTGGAGTTCTAACTTATGCGTGTAGTTCCATCTGTGTAAAACCTGCAAATAATGTAATATTTATACGGCAGGTAAAGAAGGTATTGTCAAAACAAGAGCAAATTTTTCAATTGAATTCCTGTATAACTAGTTGGGAGGCGGGTATGGGTACCGCCGCCCCGGGAAGTATTTGTTGGCTAACCAACACCTCTGCCATAGGTCACCATCACCCCAAGTGATTCGGTACGTTTGGTGACTTGGCAGGGACGCCCGGGTTCATGGGGTGCTGTTTGTCCGAGTCTTGGCGGTGGATGTGTCTGCCAAACAATTGTGTGGTAGGCCAGATCGGGAGAGACTGGTTGAGGGAGACCTTTTAACTTCTCCAGCAGGGCTCTCTCGGAGCATCACTTTGCATCGCAGCGGGAGGGACTGAATCATTCATCCGTCACTCCTGGACGCACTGAAATCCAGATTCCTACCCACCCCTCAGACCTTTTTCCTTCCCAGAACATCCTCTCCTTCCATTCCTAAAAATACTCTCCACACAGCATCCCCAAAAATGACATAGGTCCTGAAGGGAATTATTTTCTTCAGGGCCTTCTGTATGGAGCTATCGTAAAAAAAAATTAGATTATAATTGAATTGAACAAGTTACCTCTCTTGCTGTGCTTTGAAGAGCGCGTCGGTACTCTGAGCGGAGTCCTTGTTGGCCTTGAGGGTCTGCAGGCGGCGCTGGGTGTCCATGAGGCTGGCGGTGGCGGCCGTGACCTCGGCGTTGAGCTCCTCGTTGCGTGCGACCATTGCGCCGAGCTTCCCGTGCAGACCGGACGCCTGGTGTTCCAGCTCTGTGATGCGGTGCTTGCTATTCGCTAAGGAGTTATGCTAATATTACATAATGAACATATTGTCACGGTGTATTGAGTCGTCACTTATTTGACTCACTGCCCCTTTTCAAATGACACCCTTCTGTTTTTGGGAAATTCATACATACACTCGCTCTGAATCAAACTATTATTCTTCATGTAAAATATTTTTTAAATTTTACACAATATGGTCAACTGACATTTTACAAGTCCAGGAAACTTCCTGGACTTGTAAAATCTGCCGCCTTGAAAATCGGTTGTATTATGCTTTATAGTATACATAAACACGCTTGCAAAATAAAATATCTTGGAACACACATAAATTGATCTTCAAACACAATGTTTGTGTTTGATGATCAATTTTGTTTCATTGAAACAAAATTGATCTTTCAAATTTGATTTGAAGATCATTCATGTTTGTGTTCTACATATATTAAATCTTATATATACAAATTAATATGTGTTTGCATTATATGCACCGCCATACCGTTCATCCGATTGCGATGAAACTTTGGTGATTTGTTGTGCGCACGCCTGCAAAGGTTACCGGCTATATATAATGGTAAGATCTGGCGTTACAAAATTTGTATAAATGAAAAGGGAGGGATGAGATGAAAAGAGCACTATGAGCCCTTTATGCCCCTGAGACCACTATCTTATATTTTGAAAATGACTGGGTATTTTTTTTTTTTACATTAACTCCACATAGGAGGCCCTGAGGAAAATAATTTCCCTTAGGGCCTATGTCATCTGGGATGCTGTGTGAAGGGTCTTTTTTAGGAGAGGAAGGAATGAACATTGGTCTTGAAGAGACCCATGTTGTAGGAAGGAGGAAACACAAATCAACAGGAGGCCGGCAAATCATTCCACAGCCGAGCTGTTGAACACAAGAACGAGTCGAAGAAACGACCCGTTCTCATATGACAAATGTCAACCGTGTACAAATGTTAGGCACGCGTTTGGCGTGTTTCCCGACTATGCACCGGTGCCGAAGGGATCAACGAAGCTAGTTCCTCGGAGCATCTTCCATTGTAATACCGGTCTGAATAATATTGTCCAAAGAATTTATTCTAACTGTGAAATCCGATGTCACATGATATAGCAGAATCCTTCAGGACAAAAATGTAATAGAAACAGTTTTGCTCCAACAACAACGTATTACCGAAACAATCTAAAGCAAGACAAGTGATTGATGGCAGCATTTACCCACTAGTTCCTGCGACTGCTGCAGCGAGAGTTGTGCGCGCTCCCTCTCGGCTTCCGCCACGGCGAGGCGGCCGTAGAGTGCATCGTGAGCGCTCGCCGCGTCTCTTCGGCTTGCCGCCAGTTCCTCGCTCAGCCGCTGCACTTCCTGCACCCTCAGCTGGAACAACCAAACCATCATGGTAGGATACAGAGCTATATGTATACCAGATTCCATGCAAACCAAAGATTTAACACCTTGGAGATTCAAACAACACTTTTTACTCAATGATGCTAAACTAATAGTTTTCTGTGAACAGTAAACCTCGTGTACAGAAAAGTATGTTTCTAATTGTCCTTATTTAATAAATCGTAACCAAAATTTCCTCTAAAATCACAAGATTTGTAAGTAGGTACTGAAACACCTGCCTACTTAATTACAAATCCTAAATATTTTGCACAAAAACAAATTTGTGATATTTTCCAAATCCGCTATAATGGCAAGGAAAGTAAAAACGCCTTCTAGCAGTACATCTAGTATGACTGAGAAATATAAAGAATTTTCCAAATCCGCTATAATGGCAAGGAAAGTAAAAACGCCTTCTAGCAGTACATCTAGTATGACTGAGAAATATAAAGAATTTTCCAAATCCGCTATAATGGCAAGGAAAGTAAAAACGCCTTCTAGCAGTACATCTAGTATGACTGAGAAATATAAAGAATTTTTAAAAAAATGAATCACACCCAAATGTTAAAAAATGCTCTTCTTTAAGAAATTCAGTACATGTTATCTACATAAATAATAAATATCTATTCGGTTATAAAGGTGCAATTTTTTTAGGAGCACATTCATAAACATGGTAATTTTTTTTGTATTTACTTCCTTGGGAATCGAACCCATGAATACCAAGAGTCAAAGCTTTTACCCTCACACCACAATAGTTATCGATGTAAATTTACCAGCCAAAAACCTTTTCCTCGAGAAATCATGAAGATCTTTAAATAAAGTCACAGTAGGTATGCCATTGTACTCATGAAAGCCAGGATTTCATAATAATTTATTTTTTTACCTGATAGAATATTTGTAATTGGTCATCATTTGGTCTCGTGTTTCCCGGGGTAAAGTCAGAATTGCTTTGAGCAGGAAGATGCCTTAAATCTGAAAGAATAGATTTGCATTGTTGACAAAACTTTTCAGAGTTATAGTTGCTGAAAAGGAATTCGATCACTCCCATTGATTGTGTACATATTACAGATAGCCCCACTATCATTTGAAGTAATAGTATTTATGGATACGGAGACCTTCACTCTCCGGAGGTCTGCTCTGTTTCCTCTGAGCTATCACTTGCTTGTTTTGTTTGTTTGTTTTTGTAACTTTATTTAGATGTAAGCAAATTTCATACATCTAGTATTAAAAAACATATAAAATACATAATAAAATAAATAGAGTCATAAAATTATAACGGAAAGAATACAGTTTAAAAAAAGAAATACAGTTACTCCAGTTAGAAATACAAACAATAGGGTTTAAGACATACAGTTAATACAAATAAATACAATTCATAAATTTTTCTTAATGTATGTAGCACATGTTTTCCGAAAAGTGCCAAGACTTGAGGCTTCCTTTATGGAATTTGGTAGGTTATTATAAAGTTTTTGACCTTTATAAAACACGCTGTTCTGTGTACACGTAAGTTTAGTTTTGGGAAGCCTGAAGTCTCGGCAACTCCTCGTAGGATAATTGTGAATATTTTCATGGTACATAATATTAGTTTGCAGATATTTAGGGAGCATGTTATTTTTAAGCTTGTACATCATTGTTAACGTATTATATATTATATGTTGTTTAGTTGTCATCATATTTAGGTTTTGTAACATAGTTTTAACTCTAGTAAAGATATTACATTTCAGAATCATCCTCATTCCCCTATTTTGTATAACCTGTAGTTTATTATTTTGGGTCTCGTTACATAAGAATAGAACACTAAAACAATAATTTAAATGAGGAGTTACAATAGAATTGTATACAAGGTGCGTTGTCTTGAGATCCAAGTTATTCCTAATCCTTTTTAAGAAGCCAACTTTTTTAGCAATTTTCTTAGATATATAATCGAAGTGTTGGTCGAATTTTAATTTATCGTCTAATATTACACCCAGATATTTAATATTGCTAACCCTTTCTATATTTATGTTATCAATGGTTAGTATTGCATGTTCAGTTCCACCTTGACTATCCATAATCAAAAATTTAGTTTTCATAACATTCAGTTTTAGTTTGTTTATGTTTAACCAAAGCGTTACATTATTTAAGTCATTTTGTATCTCTTCAATGGCATCATGTAAATTTTTTCTGGCTATATATAACAATGTATCATCAGCAAATAATTTAATGGCACAATGCTTTAAAACTTTAACAATATCATTTATATATATAATGAATAACAATGGCCCTAGGACAGATCCCTGTGGAACGCCTTTGCTAGTATGACGTGGATCAGATGTTATTCCACCATATTTTGTTACTTGCTTTCTTTCTGATAGATAATCAACAAACCAATTAATTTCTTTACCGTTAATTCCAATATTTCTTAATTTTTTTATTAATCTGTCTCTATCGATTGTTTCAAATGCCCTTTTTAAGTCTAAAAATACTGCAATAATTTTACTGTTTTTATCTCTATAATTTTTCCATTCTTGTATTACATAGTTAATAGCGGTTTCACAAGAAAATTTATTTCTAAAACCCGATTGTTGTCAAACTAATATCTGCTTTGTCTCAATATATTCAGTTAATTGCTCCTTTACAATGTATTCAAGTATTTGTTCATATTTGGGTAAGCAATTTATCGGTCGGAATTCGTCAAATTTTTTTGGGTTATCGATTTTCGGAATAGGAGTTATTACAGATGTCTTCCAAGTTTTGGGAAACACTCCACTATTCAGAGATTCATTGATAATTTGGACCATCGATTCGCCAATAATATTAATGGAGTCTTTGATTATATTTATTGTAATACCGTCTGGAGATTCTTTCGATTTAATGTTACTTAAGACTCTTTTTAAGTATGGTAAATCTATATTTTTAAACTTAAACTCTTCATGGGTGCATACAGGCCTGTCTATGTCTAGTTTGTTAACGGGACATTCTGGAATACTTTCGCTTATAAGATCTATGCTCGAAATAAAGTGCTTGTTAAATTTTGTCGCTATATTCTCAATTTCTCCTTCATTTCCATCTGGGAAATCAATCGATTTTACAACTTCTTTTTGTTTGCCCTTTATGATTTCTTTTAGTGTTATCCAAAGTTTTCTTGGGTCATTCTGTTGTGTTTCTAATTTTTGTTTATAGTAATCGCACTTATGTTTTTTAATTTGTTTTGAATAAAAATTGCGAATTTTTTTATATGCATTCCATTTTTCATTGGATGGTTCCAATTTTGCCGCTTTATATGCATTATCTCTCTGTTTTTGAAGGTTGTGTAACGGTATCGAATACCATCTGTTAGTATTTTTAAGCTTAACCCTTCTTATCGGTATATTTTTATCGATTGCGGACGTCATAATTTTGACGAAATTTTCTGCTTTGTCATTTAACGAATTAGACTCAGTAATTTGTGAGATACCATTTTTTAAAGTTTCACAGAATTTAAAGTGATCATAGTTCCTTTTATCTCTATACATAATTTCCCTTGACTCATTTTTTATTACACTCGTTTCAAGTAGTGTTATTATGTTTTCGTGGTCTGATATTTTTGGTGTATCCACAACCTTTACGTTCAAGTAAAAATGATTTGATATAACCAAATCAATAATGGTTGCTGATGCGTTTGATATTCTCGTTGGTTTTGTCACAAGTTGTTTCATTCCTAGATCATTCACTAAGCTTTGGAGTCTATTACTGTAGGTAACACACTTGCGGTGCAGTGTAATGATTAATTAATTCCAAATAATGAAAATGTTATAATAAATTGCACAATATAAAAAGGGTAAAACGTTAGTTTTATAAAAATATAAGTTATGTTGAAATTACTTTGAGCAGCTCCAGTTGGTGGCGTTTGGTAACAATGCTGGTAATGGTCTAACACTTCACCTTGATATTGCTCCTGAACCAGCGGGGGGGATTGATAGACGGGAGAGTTGCTGTGGGGATTGCCGTATCCATTGCGATTGTGCAACTCATTCTGCGTCATCCTTTGATTGCCGTAGTTCATGGGATCGTTTCCTACATCGGCGTTGACTCGATTGTGACTAGGGTTAGGTGCGTGCTCAACGGGTTGTCCCTTTGAAGGGGCAGACTGCAGTAGTTCCGCTTGTAAGTTCAACGGACTATTTTCGAAAGCTGAAACGAATTTAAAAAAATGAAATTGTTATAACCACAAACACATTTGAGAAAGATTTTTTTTAGAATAATAAAAATAGTGTTACTTTTCTGTTGTGGGCCGCTGTTCCGGGCGAGACTCCGTGGCTGCGCCATGTTCAGGGAGATGAAGTGGGAACTGTCATTGACAGAGTCGTCTTCATCATCAATAAAGTCATCAAAACAGTTTTTCAGGTCATTTTGTAACTGAAATTGTTAAAAATAACTTAAGCACCAATCTAAATTATTCATACACAAGAATGTGTAAAAAAGAATTGACTAAGTAACACTAAAAAGGGTTATTCGAAAATACTCCTAATTCTAATTTTTTATGAAATAAAATAGTTGCCTTGAAATAATTTAAAACCACACATACAGGGTGGCCACAAAAAACGGATTTCAAAATTCCCTGATAATTCCAGGTTTTCCAGGGCAGTTTCTACATTTTTCCCTGATATTTTTAATTTGATATAAGGGAACGTACCCATACTATGTGACCTGTTCAGGGGGGGGTCTTCAAAATACCACGCTTGGTACAAATGAGCGGCGGGGGCTTAGGTTTTTGGTCACCGGGGGGGGGGTGGTAAAAATTGCAAAAAATTGATCACGTAGTATGGGTACGTTCCCTATGGGGTTATCGTTTGTTAAATAAATAATAAAGGGAATTCCGTCATCTATAGCATAAATTATTTCTTTGCATTACAATAATCTATTAAACACAAAATACACTTGTTACAAATTTATGATATTTCGCCTGAAGACAATTTGTGAAGAAATGAAAAGACCAGAGAAAAATAGAAAAAAAAAAAAAAAAACATTGACATTAGAAGAGATACAAAAAAAATATCACACGAAACAAGCAACAATACTAGGGAACAGTTTAGATTGAGAATATTACTAATTTAACAATATAGGTACCCTTTGGGTAAGCAGTTAGGACATAAATAATACAAAAAAAATATGGTAATAGAGAAAACTGAACCATAAGGCCGATTACAGTGCTCGACCGACGGTCGGTGCGTACGTCGGTCGCGCTTGTCATTTGTATGAAAATTCCTAAATCGTTCAGTGCAGGACCGACCGTACGGATGCGTATATCGCTACGCAGTACGTACGAGAATCGTCGGTCGAGCGCGTGCGCATGCAGACCGTCGGTCGACTGACGAGCTAGAAATGTTCTCTGGGCGACGATCGGGTGTACGTGATATCTACGTCTTCTGTTCCTAATACGTCTACGATGATAATAAGCAGCTATTAATTAATTAATTTCGCGTACGACGTCCGGTCAGCTTGTTGGTCAATCGTGAACTGACGGTACGCACCGACGGTCGGTCGGTGGTATGCGATCGTCAGGACCGACCGTACGCATGCGTATCGTCAGGACCGACCGTACGCACCGACCGTCGGTCGAGCATTGTAACCGGCCTAAGCATTCGACTTAAGTTTAGAAAGAGGTTTATTATATATTTACACGAAGCTATGGTATAAATCATGGGTGGCCAACCTTTTCAGCAGCCGGGCCAGATTTTAGAAATTAGATTTCCTACCGGGTCGCACAACAAAATTTCTTTGATTATTCAAAGATAACAAGAAATATATTGTTTTTTAAGAAGATATAACCAAAATGAGAATCAAACATATTTATTAGATTAGAGTTGGGCAATACAAAAAAAATAAACAAAATATAATAAATTTTAGTGAGAAGTGTAATTTTGTTTGACAGAACTAAGTGCATCAATGTTGATAACGATTGTTGTTGTTGCTACAGTACGCAAACAGTTTTCAAAATGCTCATCAGTGATCGTGTTATTAAGAGATTTAATATGCTTCATTCGACAAAAAATCTGTTCACACGTTAAGTCTTCAAATAGCGAAATCATCGATAGAGAGCATGTTTGTAAAATGCAGGATATTTCTCCTTGTCCAAATATGTTTTGTATAACTCTTCCAAACCAACCTGATTGAATTTTTCCTTTAACTGTGATTGTTTGTTAACACGTAAATACCATAGAAGAACTTGTCACGATAGTCGAATCAATGTACTGAGGTACTTCCATATATTAGATATGATACGAACTAAGCACGTTGGAATGTTCTTGTGGTGGTTTTGTGTACACTAAAAGAAAAAAAAAGTGTGCATATGCTCCGCGGGCCACAAGTAGACACCCAGCGTGCCGCATGCGGCCCGCGGGCCGCGGTTTGGCCACTCTTGGTATAAATAGTGATGCAATGTAATTTTATAAATACTAAAAACCTTGATTTAAATGTTAAAATACCTACACACAAAATAAAAACACACACACATCAACTATGATTGTGTTGCAAGGGCATTAATTAAAATAATAATAAAAAAAATACCTATGTAGTTTGTCTTTGTCGGCATATCTTTTGTTACACAAGTCGCAAGTAAAAGTAATAAAACACAACTTTGGGGTTTCACAAATCGCAAAATAACGAATTTAGTTTTATTTTTGGAATTCCCTGATATTATAATTTTTTTTCGAAATTCCCTGACATTTCCCTGATAATTCCAGGTTCGGTAAAATTCCCTGATAATTCCAGGTTTTCCAGGTTTTCCAGGTCTGTGGCCACCCTGACATACCTATAATACTTAGACATTCTGGAAAAATTTCGGTTTACGGAAGGTCTTCCTAGATAATTTTTTTTTTTTTTTTATACTAATTATGGGCCGGAAAATCCAAAACTGAAAGATTTTTTTTTCGGAAAGCAATATTAACAAAGTTACACGACTTTAAAATTTTCTATACGCACACATGAAAATCGACATATTGGAAGCATTATGACAGTTTAAAGTCATAGATAAACTAGAAAGATGTTTTACCACACAAAATTAAATGTTACCATGCAATAATATCATCAAACATACCTTATAAATCGACCACGATACCTTCTCACATGATAATTCATCACATAACACATTAACCTGATGAATTATGACTATCTCAACGTCCGTATTCTTAAACCAAAAGTAAGAAAATTCGTAGTCTTAAAAAGTTGTGACGTAGACCGGTCACCAATATCAATGTTCTTATATGAATCAATGTGAATAGATAACAGCAGAAAAACATACCTTAAGGTTTGTGTAACATGGTTTGTGCCCCTTTATACCGCCTGCTCGCGTCAATTTAAAAAAACAGCCTACGTTTTCAAGTAGTTTAGCGGCTACGCTAGGTTTGTGTAACATGGTTTGTGCCCCTTTATACCGCCTGCTCACGTCAATTTTAAAGAACAGCCTACGTTTTCAAGTAGTTTAGCGGCTACGCTAGGTTTGTGTAACATGGTTTGTGCCCCTTTATACCGCCTGCTCGCGTCAATTTAAAAAAACAGCCTACGTTTTCAAGTAGTTTAGCGGCTACGCTAGGTTTGTGTAACATGGTTTGTGCCCCTTTATACCACCTGCTCGCGTCAATTTAAAAAAACAGCCTACGTTTTCAAGTAGTTTAGCGGCTACGCTAGGTTTGTGTAACATGGTTTGTGCCCCTTTATACCGCCTGCTCGCGTCAATTTAAAAAAACAGCCTACGTTTTCAAGTAGTTTAGCGGCTACGCTAGGTTTGTGTAACATGGTTTGTGCCTCTTTATACCGCCTGCTCGCGTCAATTTTAAAAAACAGCCTACGTTTTCAAGTAGTTTAGCGGCTACGCTAGGTTTGTGTCACATGGTTTGTGCCCCTTTATATCGCCTGCTCGCGTCAATTTAAAAAAATATCCCTGTTTTCAAGTAGTTTAGCGGCTACGCCAAAAGTGAGTAAAATTTATAAAAAAATAATTACTTAAGTTAGTTATTGATATGGCAACACTTAATTTTATGTGGTTTAATATCTTTGGTATAGCTATTTCTATGACTTTAAACTGTCAGAATGCTTCCTAAATGTCGATTTTCATGTGTGCGTATAGAAAATTTTAAAGTCGTGTAACTTTGTTAATATTGCTTTCCGAAAAAAAATTCTTTCGGATTCGGATTCTCCAGCCAATAGTTAGTATAAAAAAAAAGTTTTATTATTTAGGAAGACCTTCCGTAAACCGAAATTTAGCCGACATTCTACTTGACCTAATGAAATAAGGTTAATTTAATGGCATTTACAGATGTTGCGGGCTGAGAAAAGTTTGGACTTGTGGGATAAAAATGACACAATAACAATTTTTAAAAATTAGACAGAAAGAATCAACGGCTAAAGTTCGGTTTATGGGGGAAATTCCTAAAAAATAAAACTAGTTATTTTTATACTAATTTTGGGTCGGGGAATCCGAATCTGAAAGAATTAGGCGGCGGCAAGCAATATTAACTGAATTACACGACTTTAAAAAATTTTATACACATACAGGAAAATAGCCATTAAGCATTTTGTTTCCTAGAAAATCAAACTAGTTATTTTTATACTAACTATGGGCCGGGGAATCCGAATCTGAAAGAATTAGGCGGCGGCAAGCAATAATAACTGAATTAAACGACTTTAAAATTTTCTATACACACACACATGAAAATAGTCATTTTGACACACAAAGTGCGAAGACCATAGAAAAACAAGATAACATAGATGTTTTTACCACACAAAATTAAGTGTTGCCATTACGCAGTTATATTATATTAATAACGTAAAATAACATGTTTATATTTTAAGTACTTATTTTTTATAAATTTTACACACTTTTGTATCACAAACCATGTTACATAAACCCAGCGTAGCTGCTAAACTACTTGAAAACAGGGATGTTTTTTTGCCGTGACGCGAGCAGGCGGTATAAAGGGGCACAAACCATGTTACACAAACCTAGCGTAGCCGTTAAACTACTTGAAAACAGGGATGTTTTCTTGCCGTGACGCGAGCAGGCGGTATAAAGGGGCACAAACCATGTTACACAAACCTAGCGTAGCCGCTAAACTACTTGAAAACAGGGATGTTTTCTTGCCGTGACGCGAGCAGGCGGTATAAAGGGGCACAAACCATGTTACACAAACCTAGCGTAGCCGCTAAACTACTTGAAAACAGGGATGTTTTCTTGCCGTGACGCGAGCAGGCGGTATAAAGGGGCACAAACCATGTTACACAAACCTAGCGTAGCCGCTAAACTACTTGAAAACAGGGATGTTTTCTTGCCGTGACGCGAGCAGGCGGTATAAAGGGGCACAAACCATGTTACACAAACCTAGCGCAGCCGCTAAACTACTTGAAAACAGGGATGTTTTCTTGCCGTGACGCGAGCAGGCGGTATAAAGGGGCACAAACCATGTTACACAAACCTAGCGTAGCCGCTAAACTACTTGAAAACAGGGATGTTTTCTTGCCGTGACGCGAGCAGGCGGTATAAAGGGGCACAAACCATGTTACACAAACCTAGCGCAGCCGCTAAACTACTTGAAAACAGGGATGTTTTCTTGCCGTGACGCGAGCAGGCGGTATAAAGGGGCACAAACCATGTTACACAAACCTAGCGTAGCCGCTAAACTACTTGAAAACAGGGATGTTTTCTTGCCGTGACGCGAGCAGGCGGTATAAAGGGGCACAAACAATGTTACACAAACCTAGCGTAGCCGCTAAACTACTTGAAAACAGGGATGTTTTTTTTGCCGTGACGCGAGCAGGCGGTATAAAGGGGCACAAACCATGTTACACAAACCTAGCGTTAGGTTAGGTTAGGTTACGCATTTTTAAGACTACGAATTTTCATACTTTTGGTTTAAGAATACGGCCGTTGAGATAGTCGTAATTCATAATATAGGGATAAATATTTTTGAGAGTTGGTAACACTGCCGGCACATGTTTTTGTACATTTCTTGTTTTCTATGATTTTCGCACTTCGTGTGTCAAAATGACTATTTTCATGTGTGTGTGTATAGAAAATTTTAAAGTCGTGTAATTCAGTTAATATTGCTTGCCGCTGCCTAATTCTTTCAGATTCGGATTCCCCGGCCCATAGTTAGTATAAAAATAACTAGTTTGATTTTCTAGGAATCAAAATGGTTCCAAAATGACTATTTTCCTGTGTGTGTATAAAAAGTTTTAAAGTCGTGTAACTCAGTTAATATTGCTTGCCGCCGCCTAATTCTTTCAGATTCGTATTTTCCGGCCCATAATTAGTATAAAAAAAAAAAATTTTTTTTTTTGGACCATCGCCCATAAACCGATTTTTTTCCGAATCAACATTGCAGATGATAATGAATTTAAGTTCTACGGGCTAACACTAAAAATAAGGTTCACAAGTGCATTCATTATCCATTTATAGAGATTAGATTATCCATTGAACAAAATAACCTGCTTGAGGGAAAGGACCCCATATGACCTCGAAGAACATTCACTAAAGTATGCACCCGGCTGATATGAATATTTATATACACGGGAAACTATAAAGTATACCTCTTCATTTCGACGTTTCTGATCTTCGATGGCTTCTTCCTCTTCAAGCCGTTGAGAACTCGTATTCAAATGTATACTGCCGGCACCATTGAACAAGCTCATTCCGGGGCCGTCCATGTTTTCTGATTTATATTAAATCATGGGTTTTCAACCACCGCAAAACCTATTGCATTTGTATAAACCATTTATTCATCTCGCTATTCATTAGAAAACCGGTTTTGATGTGTGCAATTTTTACATTTCAAACGCAAATTGTCACAAAGCTCACAAAACGAATACGAGCGCCAACGTAAACAAATAAGATTTTTTTATTTTCTGTTTCTTGTCCATAGATATATCACCACACACCACCAACCACCACTCACGAATTTGTCTATGAAATTTGGCTATAAATATAGCCTCTTCCACACGCACACTTCGGAGCGACCGAGTCCCGCGCCACTTCAGGCCGCCGCGCAGAAAAGTCTCACAGTGAACTACGCTGTAAACAGGGCTGGGCAAAATACATGCTTTGCTGTAATTGAAATACAAATTACAAAATACTTTTTCGCATGTATTTAAAATACGAAATACAAAATACTTTCAAGTCGTGTATTTGAAATACAAAATACAGTATTTTAACCATTTTTTTCTTTCAAATACAAAATACATTTGGTTTTGGTAGAATCTTTGGTTGCAAAAAATTGTCGTAAATGCTCTTATCTAAGGGTGCGTTTCCATAGAAGCAATGTTGAGCAGAGTGAAACAGAGACGTGCAAAAATTGACCAATCATATTGCTCAAAAGACACATCTCATCTCCGCTTCACTTGAAAAATTTGTGGTAAAGGACTCAGGTGTTAGATAATATAATAATAATATATTATTATAATAACACGACATTTATATAGCGCCGTTTTGTGTTATTTCTAGTGACCGACCGAAGGTTCGGTTTCGGTTTCGGCAAGGTTCGGTAAAAAAATCTAGTTTCGGCATCAGTTTCGGTTTCGGCAGAAAATCTGCCGAACCTTCGGCCGCACCGAAACTCTGCATTCGTGAATTATCGCGTGCCGTTTAACTGACTTCAGGTGAGTTCGTAGCTCGTGTGTCATTCACCATCATCGACTGAGTTCGCCGGCCGGTCCGGCGTGCTTGTATTGTGAGTTTATGTGATCACAAAATTCTATTATATTTATTTATTTCATTTAACAAGTGTAAATCAAAATTAAAATCTAGTCTCCTTCAACGGAAGCAATCTTCCGAACAGTCCCTCCTCTGATGTGCTTGGTGTAAGGCCCTCCGTTCATGGAGATACTTACAGTCTACGTAATTGTGACGAAACCACAAGTACCCTGCTGATATACTACTTTTAATGCTAGTCTCCGTACACGGCGCTATCCGAAATATACTGAACTTGATCATTTTTCACGTGCAGCCGTGGAGTTAACACGCTATCAAGCGATGTCATATAACTTTTTTTCCAACATCAATCCATGCCATCTCCACTAAATCCTTTCTTACGTATTCTGGTAAAGTATTGTTATATAAATATGCATTTTTTTCCACTTCCAGAACAAATCTAACATTACTTACATGTTCCGACGTCATTTCTGTCAAACGTCAAATGAATAAGTATCCGACACAAATGATGCGACGTGTCGCATGCGATCAGCATTGTCGGTATCGTGATACTAATTGGAAACCGACAGCCACCGCGTAGCGCCGTGAACGGGCACCAGCAAAATCGTACGGGGGGTACTTACGATTGGCGCGAATGATACCCGCACGAAGATCAAGTATCTTGTAAGTATCTCCGTGAACGGAGGCACTAACTCTAAGTGACCAGCTCAGGTATGGGGGCTCCATCGAAGCCAGAGTTTTAGACTCTCAGAAACTGGGCGTACTGTACAGGACCCCGCAGATACTTTAATAGTACACAACTGCTAACACTGTACAAATCGCAACTGCGCCCCACTATTTAATTTGGCAGCCACCTCTGGTCTGGAGCCCCAAAATACCTTAAAAAAAACCCTCGACTCTGTGCAGAGACCGGTGGTCCAATTGATAGATTCTCCTAACACAAACGGATTGCGATCTTTAGAGCATAGGCGTCAGGTGGGAATCTGTCCTTGTTCTACCGGTATTACAATGGAAGATACTCTGAGGAAATAGCGCCATTGATCCCCTCGGCACCAGTGCGTAGTCGGGAAATATGCGCCCAACATATGTACACGGTTGACATTAGTCACATGAGAACTATGACTATGACTACGACTCATTCTTGAGTTCAACAGCTCTGCTGTGGAACGTTTTGCCGGCCTCTATGTTTCCTCCCTCCTACAACATGGGTCTCTTCAAGACCATTCACTCCTTCCTCTCCCCAAAAAGACCAAAATTTCATTTAGATTTTTTACTCCAAATAATGTCAGGAATCACTGGTTAAAGTAAGTCAAGTACGTCCCTTAACACCCGTATAATATGATAGAAAATGTACAATAACAGCGCTATTATAGCACAGGACGTGTTGCCAACTCTAAATATTAACATACATAACATTTATAGCTCTGGATTCTATCGTTTTTAGTGTACGTATTATTTATGTCAGTTTATTTTTCATTATCAGTATTAAGATCGTTAAATGTATTTGAAAATGTATTTTGAAGCCATAAGTATTTGACATACAAATTACAAAATACGCCCCAGGTAATTGAAATACCAATTACAAAATACATTTTTAGGAAGTAATTGAAATACAAATACAAAATACGTATTTCAAATACTGCCCAGCCCTGGCTGTAAACCTATCGGTCTTTACTTTTCTGTGCGGCGGCCTGAAGTGGCGCGGGACTCGGTCGCTCCGAAGTGTGCGTGTGGAAGGCGCTAATGGCTTCTGTCTTCTGTGGATTGAAGTGCTGCCACTCTAAAAATAAACTAGTGGTATGACGGGTAGGACGATTGTAATACATAACGAATAATGATATTATTTGTTGTTGGTATTTAAATAAACCGAAAAAATCAATCCACCATTTTAAATGACTGTTTTAAATTTGCCGACAAAAGTTCTGAAAGTGTAAGAAAATAATTATTCTAGTTTGCTTGTCGGTGTTGCAAATGTAAAAAAAACACTTGTCAAAAACAGAAACGTCAGTGCACACACGTCAGAAGTCAGAACTCGAAAGGCCGGGGTTGAGTTTCGCGCGGATGATGTACATAACGGAATTTCTTATCTTTATAGTTTAGAATATTGAATATTGATATGATATTATTGATATTGATGGTCAAATGACAACATTAAGTACCAGTAAGTGTTGTTAAGATTCGCACAACGCTAAAGTGTATTTTTAACTTCGATCAGTGATAAAATTTCTGCGCTCCGTTTCTGAACGTTAACATATTTTTGATTTTATTAAAAATTCTACAATGCAGTATAAGGAAGTCAGTCATGTTATATTCGATATGGATGGTCTCCTAATCGGTAAGGAATCTTTTATTATGCAATGATTTTGACCTTCACAACATTATAATAATATTTTATTTTATAATAATAATAATTGGCTGATTGGTTTAGCGCCGTTTTGTGAAAAATCACGTCAAGGGCGCTGTACAAATAAATATAATAAAATAAGGTAATTATCGGTTCGGACTGGCCACGCTTATTACGAATAATTTTTAGAAAAAAACTTTAGATTCGCCTTAATTACTATAAAAGGAAACTTTTTGGCTTTGGGGCGGCGGAAAATAATGCATTTTAATTTTCAATTGCATAAAACCAAAATTCACTTCGCGAACCGAAGCAGCGAAAATCCGCGGCCGTAGCTGTCACTGTTATGGACTGCAGCCGACTTCGTGGGATACCTACATGAAATACCGCGAATCACAAACCATGTTACACAAACCTAGCGTAGCAGCTAAACCACTTGAAAACTGGGATGTTCTTCTTGCGTTGACGTGAGCAGGCGTTATAAAGGGGCACTTTCTTTTGTATCACAAACCATGTTACACAAACAAGCCCGCTAGACAAATTTCATAAATACGCGCATTATCTCACGAAGTCGGCTACAGTCGTATTAGCTCTTGATAATTTATCAAGAATACCAACATTAACAAAACATTAACAACAAAAGTGACAGTTACGGCCGCGGATTTTCGCTGGGTCGGTTTGCGAAGTGAATTTTGGTTTTATGAAATTGAAAATTAAAATGCATTATTTTCCGCCGCCCCAAAGCCAAAAAGTTTCCTTTTATAGTAATTAAGGCGAATCTAAAGTTTTTTTCTAAAAATTATTCGTAATAAGCGTGGCCAGTCCGAACCGATATTTACCTAAAATAATATTACCAGGCTTACAACGAAGATTTATAATTATAACTAGTGATTTACCCACATTTAAGACTTATTGCTAGTGATTTACAACTAAGACAACTGGGACCCAAATGCAATACCAACTTATCTACTGACTGGTCAATTATCACGACGACCTCCGTAGTCCAGTGGCTAAGACTCTTGACTCACATTCCGGAGGTCGCGGGTTCGAACCCGGCATGCGCAAATAAATTTTATTTGATTAATTTGTGTTATTTCACAATTAATTCATTTAAAATAATATATAGAATATTTGCAGCATGTTCCAGAGTGGAAGATACTATCAGTATCTCCCTGGTGTAAGACCACCATTCAGAATTGAAACGTTGCTTGAAAATGGCTTTAGCCGTGTTTAGTGACCAGATCTGAATAGCCAGGTACTTCCCAACCTTCCTCTTCCCCACCTCCTTCCCCTCCCCACTACCTTTAGCCTCACAACATACCCCAATTGGGGATGCCATAGTCTCACTGGCTCCAGACGGGAGCAGTTGAGATTCTTGTACGGTATTCACTGTAAAAAAAAAAAAAAAAAATTGATAGTTTTCACAGTTGAAAATAATTCTTCATTATTGCATCATTAACCCGTCTGCTTGGTTCAATATATTCGCACCTCACAATCCAGAAGCCTCGGTTTCGTACACAAATTCTGAAACCGTCATTTTGAATCGAGATTGTAAAATATCTACGGAAGATAGCTTTCATATTTTAAAAACAATAAGAAGCATTATTTCGTTCTCTTTCTGGTTAAAAGAAAAATACATATGTTTGCATGAGAGGAAGAGAGATATATATCTTTTAAAATGTATGGTCGCTCTGGGACGTTTTTGGTCTTATGAAAGTATAACGCGATTACGTGTTTTGGGATGTATTTATTCCTAAACAAGCAGACGGGTTAAATAATGAAGAATTATTTAACCCGTCTGCTTGTTTATGAATAAATACATCCCAAAACACGTAATCGCGTTATACTTTCATAAGACCAATTTAGTTCCTATCGTGATATTTTTATGTTGGATAATGTGTCGCGTTTCATCCCGTCATGACGTGTTTTTTTTGCTCTGCAGTATTATTTTTATATCACGGAATCCTTCGGTGCAATCTCTTTCAACATGGGTCAAATACGTGGTTTAGTTATAGCTTCATAATTTGATTACGAAATTTGGTTTTGCATAGTTGCAACAGTGGTAAAAATGACAAAGTTTGCAAGTGAATTCGAGTGAACACAAAGGATTTGACACAAAGGCCTGACATCAATACTGAAGATAAGATCCACCTTACTTTTGTTTATAAATATTAGTTGATGGAGTAGATTGTTTATATTTCAGAGCATTGAACTCGGATACCAACAGCAAGCTTTTGAAATGTTATTCTTAATTGTTTGTTTTTTTTCCAGTCTAAATATCTAATTTAATTGTTTATATTCATTAAATGCTTGTTGATGCGTTTCGTCCCCACATGAGGTCATTATTTTTCAGAAGGTGTCAGTTGTATATAATATCCATTAATGTGTACACGGGATTATCTGACAATTTATAAATTTTTGAGTTTTCATGGTTAGGTTTTTATTTTATTTTATTTAGATATTGCTCAGACCTTCAGATCCAGGAGCGAAGAGGAATACATATATGGTGGTTGGTCGCAGAGTTCCTGCACTGAAATAGATCCCGACTTACAGCATTAAGTGAAATCCGAAAGCTTGTGAATTCTAGTAATTCCGGACTATAAACTACATAATTTAATATTTTATATGTAGATGCCAGTCAGTGAGAATTTTTCTGTCTGATAGTTTGAGCATATAATTTAAAAGAAATGAATATGTCTTGACGACATGCATATGATAAATTAAAGAAGAAAGAAATCTGAGAGAAGATGTTTTCAAAACCTCTTTGATGACCTGATTCGAATATACAAGAATAAGAAAAAAGAGGCTAGTGAAATAAGTAGAGATAGGAAAAACAAGAGATAGGAAAAACAAAGAAGAGCCACTAAGCACGAGACATGAATAGGCAGGGGAAAGTATGAAGAACCAAGAAAAATCTATAAGATGCAAGAAGAGGCGAGATAGGCGATAAGGAAGAAAATTGAGATGAAGCAAGGAAATGTCCGCAGAGACTAGGAGAACCAAGAGAAGCATAAAGGAAAAAGGAGAAGCGAAATAAAGCCAAAAGAAAAAAAAAAGTAAGAAGATGAAAGCAGAAGACTACGAGATCCCAGAAGAGCCAAGAAGATGCAAGAAGCAAGTAGACAGCAGAAAAACCAAGAAGTTTGCAAGAAGATGCAAGCTGAGACTAGGAGAGCCAAGAAGAAGCTAGAAGAAGCAATATGAAGCCGAAGAACCAAGAAGCAGAAAAAATGGCTAGTGGAAGCAAGATAATGCAAGATGTGGAAAGAAAATAATGAAACAGTCAAGAAAGAACTAATAAGAGCCACGACGAAAAATAACAAGCAAGAAGAGACTGGTAGAGGCGCAAAATTAAAGAAAGGAGTAGTTGGAAGTAGAAGAAGTGGGGAGCATAAAGAAGTGGGAAGCGAGAAACCAACGTTCAATCATCTCCTTTGTTCCTGCACCTACGTACCTACTGGTCGAATAAACTCCGCAAGCAGAAGCAAGAAAACCAGACAAGGTAAACCGAGAAGGGGGAATAAAATGCAAGAAGAGTCAAATCGAAACAAGACACGAGAAGACACAATACGAGACAAGACAGGCCAAGAAGAGTCAAGAAGAGATTGGAAGAGGCAAAAATAGACAAGAAGAGTCGGTTAGAAGATTCAAGACGAGCCAAGAAGGGATAAGAAGATGCAAGAAGAAGCAAGAAGAGCCGAAAAGATACGATAAGGTCCCAAAAGATCCAAGAAGAGTCAATAAGAGACGAGAAGAAGAAGAAGAGCCAAGAAAAGTGAGACGAGACAAAAGGATTCAAGAAGAAGCGAGAAGATTCATGAGGAGGCAAGAAGATACAAGCCAAGCCAAGAAGGGGCGTGAAGATCCAAGAAGAAGTAAGAAGAGACAAGAAAACCCACGAAGAACCAACAAGAGACGAGAAGGTCCAAGAAGAGGCAAGAAGGGAAAAGAACACCGAGAAGAGACGGGAAGATTCAAGAAGCGGCAAGACGAACCAAGCAGATGCGAGAAGATCCAAGAAGTTCCGTGAAGATCCAAGAAGAGACGACAAGATCCCAGAAGAGACAAGAAGAAGCAAGAAGAGACAAGAAAAACCGAGAAGAGGCAAGAAGAAGGAAGACATATGGAAAAAGAAAAAATTATAAGGCTCAATCCATTCCTTTATTCCTGCCCATCCTAAATTCCAATTTTGGCTTATTAGGTTGCCATGTATACTGGTCGATTAAAACTCCAACCTCCTTCCCATCCTCAGAGCATGTGTTCCTAGTCCTAACAAATCAGTGCCCCCTGGTGTACCGGTCTCACCGGGACAGGAGTACTCCTGGCTGGGGTGGTACAATCGTATCGTATCGTATTGTGATATTTTTATGTTTTTCTTTTTAAAGTTTCTTTATTCTTTGAATTGTTCGTTACAAGAATTTGGGACTTTTCGACCACCGTACTAGGCACATGCCTGTGTTGTGCAAAGTATTGTATTCTGGAGGTTTCGAAAAATCAGAAATTATCTGAAATTGTTCTATCTTTAACCATTGAAGCATTTTCACATTTTATTGCTGGGAAGTTTTTGAATAATTAAACAATATTAATTTGCAAATATGTATTTAGCTTATCAATATTTGCCTGATGTTATCGGAGGACCGGCCTCTTTAAATTCCATTTCCAAGTGTTTAGTACAAAAGTCTAATTACCGTTTGCAATTTAAATAAAAATACAACAGATTAGATTGTAGAATGATTTTAAAAAATGTATCTGCCCTGATGATGGACACTGTAACGCTGTCCGAAACATTGCCTAAAGGAGGAGGTAGCGCAACACAGCATAACACCCCAAAAACAAATAACAAAAATTAAAAAATGTTGCTTTAACCCTTCGGTCTAATTTGTTCTCTTTTCTGAACAACTCACATACTTCTCATGGGAATTGTTGTATCTCTCTTACTATCACAGTGATAAATCTATAATATAAAAATGAATCGCTGAATGTGTTGCGCTAAGCGCATAACTTTCGAACGACTGCACCAAATTGGATAAATTTTTTTTTGTGTTCTTTATTGTCAGGACAAGGTTTTTATAAAACTTCCGGTGAGCTCTGGAATTATGAAATTTGTACAAAAAAATTGCTATTGGTGGCACGCGAGGAAGCGGCTATTGCTATGGAAAGCGGGAGGGAGGGAGAGATGGGGGAGGGGAACCAGGGAGGGGGAGGGCAACCTCGGAGGGCAGAGGGGGACCTGGGAGGGGGGAGGGGAACTCGGGAGGGGGGTTCGCGGGACGGGGGAAGGGGGGGAGTGGAGTGGGGAGAGGGAAGGTGGAGGTGATGGAGTGGGAACGGGAGAAAAAAAGGGGAGGTGGAAGGGGAACAGGACGAATGGGAAAGGACACGTGGGGAGAAATAATTTCTTTATTAAATGGCATAGCAACGCATGCTGGGACCAGCTAGTATAATCTAAATAACATTGGCAAGAGAAAACACCACTCTGTATAATCAAATCTAAATGTTTAAATAATTAAAAAGCATACGAAGACTTATGAAATTAAGTTTCCGACCGCAAAATGAAAAAGAAAAGAAACTTAGTGAATTTTTATTTTTTTATTTTTACATGCAAACGTTTACAACACTTTTGTCTAATAAAATATGATTTTTTTTTAGTAAAGGCTCGATGACGCACGGCGAGTTTACAAGCTACTATGTATCTACTAAGTTTAAAAGCGGGTAAATCGGCGAGTGAGATTGTCATGATGACACACAAAACTGTCCACTCGCTCAGAAGCGTAGGAAACTGAGGCCGCTGCTAGCGCCAGTAACAAGAATAACGACGCCTGCGTGAACTAATTCTTCAGATGTTTGACAGTCGAAATCAGCTGTTTATCGGAAGCCATGTTGGAAACATAAATAAACCAATCACGAGCAAGCGTGTAGGCGAGTAAAGTTGATGACCTTTCAAATTTTTTTCGTAGATTGTCAACAATCTGCTAGTCGCTGCTAGTTAGCAAGTAATACGATGACACTGGGCGAGTTTACTAACAGATGGTGAATTTCCCAGATAGTAACTTGTAAACTCGCCGTGTGTCATCGAGGCTTTACCAGTAATTTTAGTTAGAAAAAATGTAAAGTGATCCACTTTAAAACTTTTTAAAGTTTGCATTAAAAAAATTTCTATTTAAAAAATGACTTGGTAATTTCTGATAATAAAACTTGAAAGCGTATTTCATCACAATTCAAAAATAGTTTTTTGTGTTTGGATACATTCACAAATATTCCGTTAGGATTTTATTGCAAAGCAAAAATGTTCTGACCTTCTGACAGAACATGGTCGAGGCCTCAGGGGTTAAGTTTTTATAATCATTTTATTTTATTTTATCTTACTATTATATCAGAGGTTAAAGTTAATCATGATTGATTTGATACTGCTTGAAAGTCTCTTTGTTTTATTTGATACTAGCGAGTACCCATTTACCCTAGTTGCTATGCCATACAAAGAAAGAAATTGTTTCTCCCTGTGTCCCCTTTACAATGCGTCCTCGTTTCCCACCCCGCTCCCCTCATGTGACCCTTCCCCTCCTTCACCCCTCCTGTTCCACTTCAACCTTCCCCCTTCCACAAACCCCCTTCTTCGTTCTCCCCTCTCCCGGATTCCCCTCCCCATCCCTCCTTCCCTCCGTGCTGCTAGACTATAAACAATACTAATACACTCATTTTTCAAACAACTCGCGTGCCACCGATTGAAATAAAAAATAAAAATTCATAATGCCAGAGCTCACCAGTATGTATATATATAGAAATCACTGCATGCGTGCGCATAACAACTCATCAAAGTTTCGTTGCAACCGGATGAACAGTATAGGAAATAATTTCATAATGCCAGAGCTCACTCGGGTGGCTCACTCGAACCAGATCCTTGACTTGAAGCCGGAACCCATAAAAGAGCTCAAACCCGGGACCTGCTCCCGACTCGCGAATGGCTCAGTCCGCCGAGTTCCGGGTTTGGGTCCAGTCTTTGACCGGGTTCTCTGGCAATAGTCGATCTGAAAAAGGATTAGGAGTAGGATCCGCTTCCCGCGAAGAACCCGAGTTCAAGAGCCCACTCCAGCTGAACCTACACAACTCTAGTGTAGAAGCAATGTTAGTAACTAATTGAGATAATGCTGTTTATTGTTGTAGATTCCGAGAAGCTTTACACAATTGGATTCCAGAATGTGGTGAGTCAGTTTGGGAAACAGTACACTTGGGACCTGAAGGTGCAGCTGATGGGCAAGCAAGGTCGCGAGTGCGCAGACATCGTCATCAAGACTCTCGACCTTCCAATGTCCATCGATGAGTTCATCGAAGAGACCCGGAAGCATTTCGAAGTGCTTTTCCCAACAGTGGCCTTAATGCCAGGTTGGTAATCTTTAATTCTTTGGATCATGTGAAGCTACCAAGTGCTCTATTTATTCAATTCATTTCAGTTTATATAATTAGTTTATAAATATTGTAAAATTGTACATTTTAGTGCATTTTTAAATAAATATATAAATGTAGTAGTAACAAAGCTTGGCTTTTAAAGGCAGCTTCATTCATGCTAAACACTGTTCTACAGCATCAATTGGGTTGCTGTGACATACTGTTGCTGTTGCACCTATTAAAAACCTAAATAAACCATTGTTATTCCCCGGTGTATTTAACTGTGCCTTGTGTACAATTTATGTGTAGTGTATATTCCTGGTTAATTCACATCTAGTTACTGTACTAGAAAATTGGAATGCATATTCCTTGTAAATTGTCATCTAGTTACTGCAGATTGGAATGTATATTCTTGGTTAATTCACACCTAGTTACTCAAGATTTTAATGCATATTCCTGGAAAATTCACATCGAGTTACTGACGATTGAAATGTATATTCCTGGTTAATTCACATCTAGTTACTGATGATTCACATCTAGTTATTCAAGATTGGAATGTCTGTTCTTCATTAATTAATGTATATTCTTAATTGTTAATTCACATCTAGTTATTGATGTTTGGAATGTATGTACCTGGTTAATTCACATCTAGTTATTCAAGATTGGAATGAATACTCCTGGTTAATTCACATCTAGTTACTGAGGAATGGAATGTATATTCCTGGTAAATTGGCATCTAGCTACTGCAGATTGGAATGTCAATTCACCCTTAGGGTCCATCCACAAATTACGTCACACCTTAAGGGGGGGGGGGGAGGGGAGTAGAGAAGTGTGACAAGGGGTATGGGGGGTCATCAGCAAAACTTTTTTTAGATGTAAATTGCAAAGTTTGTGACGTCGAAATTCGTGTGACGTAATTTATAGATGGCCCCTTAGTTACTGAAGATTGGAATGCATATTCCTGGTAAATTGACATCTAATTACTAAAAATTCGAATGTATGTTCCTGGTTAATTCACATCTATTTACTGAAAATGGCCATGGCCAACATTTGGTTTCTGAATCATTGTTTTTACCAAGATGATGCAGCATCATCCACTCTGGAAAAGTACAAATAATTTACACTGTAAAAAAAATCCATAAATTTTTAATGTGAATATTGTTATTACAGGATTTTTTTCCATCAATATTCCATTTGAAGACAGAAACTTTTAAATTAAATTGAATAACATGATGATACATAAAAAAATAGATATTTTTAGATGAACATACTCCGTTGATAAACAAATAAAGGTGGCTATGGATATACAAGAAGAAATAACTGCCCTGTTTCTTCTTGAGATGATGTGTGTAGTGTAAAGTTAAATGTATTTCCATAAACATATTTTTTGTAATATTCCAGCGACAGTACTGAATAAGAGATTAATTTATTTTTTTTTACGTGAGCTCCACACAGGAGGCACTGAGGAAAATAATTTCACTCAGGACCTATGTCATCTTTGGGGATGCTGTGAGGAGGGTTTTTTTTAAAGGAAAGGAAGGAGAGGAGAGTTCTGGGAAGGAAAAGGGGTTTAAGGGGTGGGTAGGAATCTGGGGTTCAGTATGTCCTGGTTATCCGCCTCCAAGACCTAGACAAACCTTACCCCATGAACCCGGGCACCCCAGCTAAATCACCAAACGTGGCCAACCTCTTGGGGTTACCTATGGCAGAGGCGTTTGTTATCCAATAAAGGTTCCCGGGGCGGCGGTACCCATTCCCGCCTCCCAAATTGTAATATGTACATGTAAATCATATAGATCGAGTTAGATTAGTTAGTCTAAGTAATATCTGGAATAGTTGTTTTACAGACCTGTATCTTGAACTGGTGGTACCGATATGAAGTACCTATTTGTGTGTGTAAACAAGATGTCCTGAAAGTATTGTGATGGTAGGTGCCAAGCGGCTGGTGCAGCACTTGCAGGATAACAACATCCCCTTTGCGCTGGCCACCAGCTCCAGCAAGGAGAACGCCGACCTAAAGATAATGAACCACCGCGACATGTTTGACATGTTCTCCCACAAGATATTCGGCACCTCCGACCCTGAGGTGGAGAAGGGAAAGCCGGAGCCCGACATCTTCCTGGTCTGCGCCTCCAAATTCCCAGACAAACCGGACCCCAGCAATGTAAGAATCTTTTATATATTATGACTTATCCACCACCCGAAAACACCCCGCAAATGTCCGATTAGTGAAAGCTGCAGATAAATTTTTTTTTATGTGAGTATTGCATAAGTGTCACAATTGCTCCCAAATTTCTGGAGCCATTGAGACTATGGCAACCCCGATTAAGGTTATGTTGAGAGGCTTAAACGTATGGGAAGGGGAAGGAGATGGGAAAGAGGAAGGTGAATCTGGTCACCAAACACGGCTGAAGCAATTCCAAGCAACTTTTCGATTCTGAAAGGTGGTCTTTTACCATGGCGATACTGAAAGTATCTACAAATATTTTTATTTATAAAATCAGAAAATTGCACATGTATCGGAATGATTCTCATAAAATAGCTGGTTAGTGCATTAAAAAATATTCAGATCTAAACAAATTAAGATTTCCATTATTTATCATTTGATTTTCCAGTGCTATATTGTAGTATGTAATGTTATTTTCAGTGTTTGGTGTTTGAAGATGCCCCTAATGGTGTGAAAGCGGGGGTGGCAGCGGGCATGCAGGTGGTGATGGTGCCCGACGAGCAGCTGGACGCCGCCCTGACCTGCGAGGCCACCCTCGTCCTGCGCTCCCTCGAGGACTTCCAGCCGGAACTCTTCGGTCTGCCGCCCTTCTAAATCTCCTGTCCCCTTGTTACCTCCTTTCTGTACGCACATTCCTTCTAATTCAACGGTTTTACTCGATATCGATATCACCATCAAGTGATTTGAAGCTACTAATTTCTTTCACACTTACTCGCTTCAAGCCATCGAGTTTGGTTCTGGAGTGTGTACTGAGTGGTACTGAGCTGCGAGCAATTCGAGACTCGCTAAACAAAGTCACTGTTTCTTCCGCATAAAGAATCAGTAAACGTTGAGCCAATCTTGTTGAGTAAAACTGTATGTGTGGACAGTGCCTCGAGCCTTCTTTCTTATCCGTCTGTTTTACTCGATCAAGTAAGGCCGAATGTGCGTAATTTGAGAACATGCGTAGTTTAAGAGAATAAGGGAGAGATTACAATCTCGAGCTATACTCCATCTACCGAGAGATTGGCCGTGGTGAATTCAGGAACTTTCTCTCCATGGTGCCATTATATCAGCGGTATGCCTATTGATATCTTGCCAAAACATTTTAGGTACTTTATTGTGAAATCGAATGTGCATAATTTGAGAACATGCGTAGTTTAAGAGAATAAGGGAGAGATTACAATCTCGAGCTATACTCCATCTACCGAGAGATTGGCCGTGGTGAATTCAGGAACTTTCTCTCCATGGTGCCATTATATCAGCGGTATGCCTATTGATATCTTGCCAAAACATTTTAGGTACTTTATTGTGAAATCGAATGTGCATAATTTGAGAACATGCGTAGTTTAAGAGAATAAGGGAGAGATTACAATCTCGAGCTATACTCCATCTACCGAGAGATTGGCCGTGGTGAATTCAGGAACTTTCTCTCCATGGTGCCATTATATCAGCGGTATGCCTATTGATATCTTGCCAAAACATTTTAGGTACTTTATTGTGAAATCGAATGTGCATAATTTGAGAACATGCATAGTTTAAGAGAATAAGGGAGAGATTACAATCTCGAGCTATACTCCATCTACCGAGAGATTGGCCGTGGTGAATTCAGGAACTTTCTCTCCATGGTGCCATTATATCAGCGGTATGCCTATTGATATCTTGCCAAAACATTTTAGGTACTTTATTGTGAAATCGAATGTGCATAATTTGAGAACATGCATAGTTTAAGAGAATAAGGGAGAGATTACAATCTCGAGCTATACTCCATCTACCGAGAGATTGGCCGTGGTGAATTCAGGAACTTTCTCTCCATGGTGCCATTATATCAGCGGAATGCCTATTGATATCTTGCCAAAACATTTTAGGTACTTTATTGTGAAATCGAATGTGCATAATTTGAGAACATGCATAGTTTAAGAGAATAAGGGAGAGATTACAATCTCGAGCTATACTCCATCTACCGAGAGATTGGCCGTGGTGAATTCAGGAACTTTCTCTCCATGGTGCCATTATATCAGCGGTATGCCTATTGATATCTTGCCAAAACATTTTAGGTACTTTATTGTGAAATCTAAATTTTATACCATTTTAAAAACACCTCATTTACATTTTATTTGACCAATGAAATTTTTGCTTTGTGTTTCTTTGATGTAAATAATAATGATTAATATTGTTGGCAAATATTTTGAATTCAGTGTCTTTCGTGCAACACTTTGATAATCAGAATGGTTTAGGGACTTAAAAATTACTTTATGGAAACTTTCATAAATATTATTATTACTTCATTAGTCGGAAGCTAAATTGAATATAACTCACTTATTTGGTCACCGCATTATAAGTTTAACTTCATTCTATTGAAAAAATTCAGCACAAATTTTTAAGATGTATATATTATAATCTTAATATATATACTCCTATTAAAAATATAAACTATAACTGTCTAATGAAAAATTAATAAAGCTGTCAGACAGAAGATTGGTATGTGATATAATTTTTCTTTGTAAAAATACCTTTCACTTCAACAATAATGTTAAAACCAATTTGTTTAGTTTAATACACGGTTTAGGTAACCAATGTGTAGAAGTATCAGACATTTTTAATAGCAAGGAAAGAACTTACAAAAAAGTATTTCGCAATTTTTTCAAATCAGTTATTAATTTACATTTTGTTTCCAATAGCCTGATTGTAAATTTAAATCATATTACATAGTATGTTTATACTATATATTTGTTTTGCAATCCCCTTTTTGTGGAAAATGTTTAATTCTGTATTTAAAAGTACCTGTATCGTAAAAATTATAACATATTTTTCAATGAATTAAAACGCATTTAATTCTTTGTAAAAAAATGCCAAATCAGCCAAATACATGCATATCACTTTTGGCCTTTTATGTTGTCTCAGATCACTAGTTCGGTAGCCACTGGTAAACCATTATGTTCCACTAATTAATTTATATTCAGTTTATTAAATATTAATTTTAGTTATTTGCCAGATCTATTACGCTTCATAATCCTCTTTGTGATAATTACTGTTGTGACAAATACAAATACTGTTGTGACAAATACAAATACTGTTGTGACAAATACAATTATTCTGTTAATTCATATTTGTAAAACATTTTATAATATTTCACTGCATTCTTAGGCAATGAAAAAGAAAGTATCATATAATTTTTTTATATTTTCTGTTAATGATTTATCACACTTACTTTTATGTAATCATATTCTTAATCTCTAATGTCTTGTTAAGAAAAGAGCTAGAGTTATGTAAATAAAAAATAAAAACTAAATATCTTTGCCAAAATGTCGTTGTTTGAATGAGAATTTTATATTATGAATCGAAAGAAGCAGTATTTTTATAAATTATATTGACAACATCGGTTCATATTATTTGTAACAAAACAAAATTATTCTGTGGAAATCTTCACACAATCATATAAAAATCTTCATTAAAATCATAACTCATGAAAATAATATAAAGATTTTGTATATAGATGGTGCTAACTGCTGGCCAGATGTCCCATCCTCTTATAGATTGTGCTATCTGCTGACCAGATGTCCCATCCCCTTAGAGATGTGCTAACTGCTGGCCAGATGTCCCTTCCACTTACAGATGTGCTAACAGCTGGCCAGATTCCTTTCCTCTTAGAGATGTGTTTACTGCTGGCCATACGTCCCATCCCCTTTGAGATGGTGCTAACTGCTGGCCAGATGTCCCATCCTCTTAGAGATGATGCTATCTGCTGGCCAGATGTCCCATAGAGATGGTGCTATCTGCTGGCCAGATGTCCCATAGAGATGGTGCTAACTGCTGTCCAGATATCCCACCCCATTGATTATGATGGTGCAAGTTTTAAATTCTTATTTAAAATTTCTACAGTACGGTTGTGCTGATATGAGCTCCTGCTAACAAAATTTATAAGTATGGAAAAGTGTGTATTGTTTTTAATTTTTTTCATGTAAACACTTGTAATTTTATATGGACTAACGCCCAATAATTTTTTTCCCGGCATCTTACAGGGAAGTGCTTTAAAAGGGTTCAGACAAAAAGGTTCAGGTTACATTTCTCAGTATGGAAAACATTGTCATTGACTCAGACTATTTAAAATTGAACTCACGCAATTCTTTCATTTGAATTCGAAATACAAAATTTATCAAACCGATACAAATGACACTGATATTCGGAGGAATTAAAAAAATTATAAAAGTGGACTCACAATATGTTCGAATTTGAGAAATGCTTTTCTTTTTTTTACATTAGCTCTATACAGACGGCCCTGAGGAAAATAATTTCCCTCAGGACCTATTTCGGAGATGCTGTGTGGAGAATCTTTATAAGGAATGGAAGGAGAGGAAGTTCTGAAGGAAAAGTGTATGAGGGGTAGGTAGGAATCTGGGGGTCAGTGTGTCCACAAATGTCTACAAATACAAATGGTAATCCAGGGAGGAATAGATAAAAGAAGTAGTTGCACCATTGTAGTAACCAGAAGATGAAGAAAAGTTTGAGCGGTGCATTACAGATAGACATTTTTGTGAAAATAAATTTAATTAAATTTACCAACAAAATTATCATGTGTTAGTTTATTAAATTAAAGAAACATGTTACAACCTGCCGACAAGCTCTTAGTGGCAGCTTTGCGTGTCTGCTTTTTGTTGTTTATTAAAATTGTAGTTATATCAATGTTTTATAATAAAAATAATAAATAAAACCAAAAAAAAAATAAGTATAGTTGACTTATGATATTCTTCAATTTAGTTGGTTCTCAAACAAATACATCCAAAATCATTATAGATAAATACATATATAACTCAGGTCAATATACGAGTATGAATGTAAAAAGCTCAAATGTTATTTTTTTTAAACTCCTGTAAAATATCTTAGATAGTAATATTATGTATAGGTGCTTAGTGATGTATATGATTGTTTTCCTTTGGATTGGTAAATCTTCTTAAAATATCTGCAAAGTAAAAAATAATTTAATTAAATTCTTTTAGCATCAGAAATTTTAATTTACAAAAGTATCTTTCATAAAACTTAATGTATTTTTTTCTATTATGCTTTACAAACATAGAATACCATATTATATTGCATACTATACTAACGCATTGTAAATTAGTTGCGTATAGATAACATTATATGTAAATAAACTGAATCTACTGATAATGTGAAATTTGTATGTCAAACACTTTTAATTTTTATTAAAATCATAATGGCGATTACATATTTTTAAATGCATCAAGTATTTAGTTATGAATTATTGGTGTGTGTTTAGCATTCATATTTCTTTAGTTAACAGATTAATAGGCAGATCACTTATCTTATATTATATAATATGTTAAATAGAAAATTACATATTTATGTACACAATGTACATGTTGAAATGATTACAAATGAGGCTGTTGAATATCCTCTACTTCAGTATATTGCCACTTTAGTTAGTGGTAAAATGTTCTCCCTCTGTAATAAAAGCGCTGAGGTTTCTCATTAATACATTGACAGTAAACAACAATTACTCTAATGTATTCAAATAACCACAAAAAATGATCAGCATTCTAATAATTAAATAAAAGTATTAACACATTTGCTATTTTTGTGGTTTATGGTCTCTCTTAGAAGGTGGCCAAATGTAATAATGTATATAAGTGATAATATATCGCCGGGAGAATGATTGCCATTGACAATGCAAATGAATATCTGCCGGGAGAATGATTTCCATTGACAATGAAAATGAATATTTGCATGGAAAATGATTACCATTTGAAATGCAAACAAATATCTCCTGAGAGAATGATTACCATTTACAATGCAAATGAATATTTGCCAGCAGAATGATTACCATTTGAAATGCAAACAAATATCTCCTGGGAGAATGATTACCATTTACAATGCAAATGAATATTTGCCAGGAGAATGATTACCGTTTACAGTGCGGATGAATATATGCCGGGAGAATGATTACCATTTACAATGCAGATGAATATATGCCGGGAGAATGATTTCCATTAACAATGCAAATAATATTTGCTGGGAGAATGATTTATTATGCTTTGAAACTCTTAATCTGCAGAAACAATTGAGAAGAAGATGAACTTTTTAGATACTTTGTGATAAAAGTGATTATAAACCTAACGTGATGTAAATATAAAATGAATAGTACCTGGTGCTTATGACATCCATTGAATTATCTGATAAATGAATGGATTATCAATAAGTTTTATTTAAACTAAATTTTACGATAGAATATCAAATTCAATTGTTTAACTCTAATCTCAATGTTGATGGGGAAATTTGAGGCGTTGGTTATTTGGCATTGGTATAATTTGGAGGCCTTACAAGCAGAGTATTATTGCTGACCCTTGAGGGTAATTGCATATTATATGTACAGTCCTCCCCAGAACTTTAATTTGAAATCCCAAAGAGTTTCATAAATGGCAGCCTTGAGATAAGTGTCCAGTATTATTTTGTAATGCATAATTATTACAACCATTCGGGTAAATCTATAAAGTTTAAATATTATTACGGAGAAGAAACTTATATAATAACATTATGATGTTTGTAAATAAAGTAGTAAGATTAATTAATTTTTGTTAATTTGTTAAAAATTTTCAGAGACAGTTTTTTAACAAAGATAAATTAATATTTTCAATGAAACGGTCAACAAATCAAAAAGTTTATTTTTAATTTCCTTTCCAAAGTATTCACAATTATTTAAGACTTTTGCCAAAAAGAATGTTATCCACAAAGTTGGGCCATTATTACAAAATTAACAAAAAAAAATTATGGTGACTTTTTGTGCCATTTGCAATATTTCTGTTAATATTTATGGCAAAGAAAGTAATAAAAACAAATGATTTAAACATCATATGCATATTTCTATTGATAACAAAATATTGTGAAGATTTTCAAATTTAGTATAATTTATTATTACATATTCACATTGTAAAATAACATTTCATGAATAAGCTTCATTATTTTTTGGAAATTTATACCTTTATAATTTTTTAGTTCTGTTTGTCATCCAGCATTGATAGTTAGTTTCATATTTTGGAAAAAATTTAACTAAATTGACAATAATCGAAGGGTTGGTTTGTAGTGAATTAGGAAAATAATTGAAATTCGTTCTAGAATATGGTTCTATGTTATGATTGATAAAGAAGAAAGAAATAAGCCGATTTTTAATTATGTATTTTAACGTGGATTACACCAACATTCGCGGCCTGCACACCAATTTAAACTCTGTCCACCACCACCTTTTTTCTCAACGCCCAAACCTACTCTTCCTGTCTGAAACTCAGATAGCTGAGCCTGTAGACACCTCCTATCTGGACTGCACGGGCTTCACCCTCGCAGGCAAGTTCAGACCTAAAGGAGGTGTCTGTCTCTATAGTCGAGCTGACGTCAACTGTGTGCGATTGTTGAATCTGGAAAACTCCAGATTCGACGTAATGTGGGTACGCGTCAATCTTGCCAGTACGGTAAGATTCTACGCGTGTTTATACCGCTCACCGAACCTGAGCGAATCAGACACGTCCGAGCTCTTCAAACACTTAAGCGACACTATTGATGACCTCTTGCCCCGCTACCCTACGGCAGAGTTTGTGGTCCTGGGGGACTTCAATGTTCATAACGAACCTTGGTTGAAGTTCTCAGGATCAACAGACTCGGCTGGACGCCAAGCGGAATCCTTTGCCCTTTGCTACGGATTGGAGCAAATGGTTCAGGAGCCTACAAGGGTTCCTGATGTCCAGACTCACCGTTCCAATCTGTTAGACCTATTTTTAACTACTGTGCCACACGGTTACAGGATTGAAGTCACAGCGCCTTTAGGATCGTCCGACCACTGCCTGGTGACGACATCAATCCCTGTAAACTTCAGACCACCAAACGAGAGACTGAAGAGAAAAGTGTGGCACTATAGGTCAGCAGATTGGTTTGGTCTGCGGGCACATTTTAATGCTTTTCCGTGGTCAGCTGTCTGTTTTCGGACTTCGGATCCCTCAAGATGTGCCCAGGAAATTGGTGAAGTCATCACATCCGCGATGGATGGCTTCATCCAATCTACTGTTAAGGAAACTGGTGTAGGCTCAAAGCCGTGGTTCAGTCGACAATGCGCTGAAGCAGTGCGACGAAAAAACGCGGCTTACCGAGCCTACAACACATCTAGAACATCCGAAGACAGAACAGCTTACAACAAAACGGCAAAGGAAACCAAGAGAATCATAAATAGGTCAAAATTCGAGCACGACCAGCAGATCAGCAGAAAGCTGACTGCATGCCCGCATGGCAGCAGGCAATTCTGGTCGCTTGCGGGCTCAATAGGTCGCAATTTCTGCAAATCCAGTCTGCCACCTCTTACCAGACCTGACGGCTCACTAGCAAACACCGCCACCGAAAAGGCTAACTTACTAGGTAAAATGTTTGCGGATAACTCAACCCTCGATGACCAAGGTGCTGTCCCGACGTCGGTTCCTCACTGCGGTTTTCATATGAAAAAGCTGAGGATCTGGCATCGGGAAGTACTCCATGTTTTACGAGGGCTTGATGTTAATAAAGCTAGTGGGCCCGACGGAATACCTGCCCTGGTACTGCAGAGTTGCGCTGCAGAATTAGCTCCAATTTTGACGAAGCTTTTTAAAATGTCCCTGAAGACTGGCTCTGTGCCCTCTGGTTGGAAAAAAGCGGTTATCCATCCTATTCCAAAGAAGGGTGACCGCTCCAACCCGGCCAACTACCGCCCCATAGCGATCACATCAGTTCTGTCTAAGGTGATGGAACGTGTGATCAACGACAAACTGCTCACATACCTCGAGAAGAACAAAATTATTAATGACCGTCAATACGGATTCCGGCGGAACCGCTCGTGCGGTGATCTTCTCGCGTATGTGACGCATGTTTGGGGGCGATGCCTGGAACGTTTCGGTGAGACCCAAACGGTTGCACTGGACATCTCCAAGGCCTTTGACCGGGTTTGGCACCGAGGACTTGTCAACAAGCTGCATTCTTACGGACTTCCCGCATCCTTGTGTACGTGGATTGCCGACTTCTTGAGGGGGAGGTCGATTCAGACGGTAGTCGATGGTTTCACCTCTTCCTCACACTCGATAAATGCTGGCGTCCCGCAGGGATCGGTTCTGTCTCCAACTTTGTTTTTGTTGCACATCAACGACCTTTTGTCATGTGCACCAATTCACTGTTATGCGGACGACAGTACAGTTCATGATAGCTTTTTGTTTGACAAGCCCCCAAAGGGCTCACAAACTCCAACAGCTCGTAGGGCTTTGAAGCAAAGAATGGACGGCTACCTCGAGAGTGTTTTCTCTTGGGGTAAAAATAATCTCGTTGAATTTAATGTTTCAAAGACCCAATCTTGTCTGATTACGTCCAAAAGGGATCGAAATGAAAATCTAGTCTCTTTCAACGGAAGCAATCTTCCGAACAGGCCCTCCATTGATATGCTTGGTGTAACCCTAAGTGACCAGCTCAGGTATGGGGGCTCCATCGAAGCCAGAGTAAAGCTAGCCTCCCAAAAACTGGGCGTACTGTACAGGGCCCGCAGATACTTTAATAGTACACAACTGCTAACCCTGTACAAATCGCAAGTGCGCCCCACGGTTGAATTTGGCAGCCACCTCTGGTCTGGAGTTCCAAAATACCTGAAAAATACCCTCGACTCTGTGCAGAAACGGGCGGTCCGTTTGATAGATTCTCCCATCTTAACAGACGGATTGCAATCTTTAGAGCACAGGCGTCGGGTGGGAATGCTATTCTTGTTCTACCGGTATTACAGTGGAAGATGCTCCGAGGAACTAGCATCATTGATCCCTTCGGCACCGGTGCATAGTCGGGAAACACGCCAAACGCGTGCCCAACATTTGTACACAGTTGACATTTGTCACATGAGAACGGGTCGTTTCTTCGACTCATTCTTGTGTTCAACAGCTCGGCTGTGGAATGATTTGCCGGCCTCTGTGTTTCCTCCTTCCTACAACATGGGTCTCTTCAAGACCAATGTTCATTCCTTCCTCTCCTCAAAAAGACCCTCCACACAGCATCCCAGATGACATAGGCCCTGAGGGAAATTATTTTCCTCAGGGCCTCCTGGGTGGAGTTAATGTAAAAAAAAAAAAAAAAAATTAAAAGTATGGATGGATCATTCTTGGTGTAGTTTTCTTATTAAAAACTTAATCTATAATGTTTTACAGGGGCTTGTTTTTGCTTTTTATTAAATTTTCCAGAACTAAATGTCTTTTATTTGAATTTTTATATTTGAAAATTAGTTTTATATAATGGAAGAAAACTGTAAAAGTAATGTCAAGAAAACAGAAAAAAAAAAACATTTTTTCTACAAAATCAAAAGAAAAGTCACGACACGCCACTGGCTTTCTATTATGTCAATGAATAGAACCATATTCCATAGCGAACTTAATAAAATTGTATTGTTCTGTTTTCTTTATTTCATGGAAATGTAAAAATGTAATCTCTTTCTTCGCACCTTTCTAGAAGGTACCTACTGCAATTAAAATAAACTTCTTTATTTTCTTACATAATATTCTATACATCTGTTTAAGTAAATACAGGGTGACTGTCACTTGATGCGATATACATATTACATTCAAATGACATAGTAGAGGAGGGTAAATACAATATCATTTCTCAACAGTCATTAAGATATCAACATTTGAAAATAGAAGCATTGTTCATGCTTTTTGTATACTGTTTTTATGGTTCCATGCCAACTCAGAATCAAGTCAACCTCTTTGAAAAGTCATTAAAAGCTATGAAAAAAATAATTTTAAAATAACCATTAACCCTAACCTAACGTAACCTATTTATCCAATTTTTTATACTTTTTTATCATCACTCTTAAGGGCCCGCAATCCGAATTACTACCGATTTCTTACATATCTCCCTTAAACACGTTAGGTTTTAATGCTCTTAAAAAAATATGTGTTATTCTTGAAGATAATATCTAGACATTGCCCGCGCCGAAACACAAATTATATAAAATTCCCTCGATAGAAAAAAATCGCAAAGTGTGCTCCAAAAATTATTATAAGCACGTTTGTTTCAGTTATTTTACAAGTTATATGTATGAAAAAATTCACAGTGTTTCTTTAAATGCTGTTTAAGACAACGCCCGCGAGGTTTTTGCTTTATTTTAAACGAGTCGTGTTTTATTAAACATTTTCGCAATTTTCGCATCCATTTTGTCACTGTAAATGTTAGCGCTCTCCATCTTCTTCTTTTCGAGCCCGGTTGCAGAGCCTTAATGACCTTTCTGAGGTGGTTCTGAGTTGGTTTCATTCTGAGTTGGCCGGTCACCTGTTTTTATTACTCTGCGAAAAACAAGATTCTGACTATGATTCTATGGTAGCTATGTCAAGAGGTCGTAGTTTCAAAATCGGGTGAAGTGCAAGAAAATAATAAAATATCTTATATAATTATATACTTATTGACATTTATTCTAGAGGACAATGTTACAATTTCACACACAATTTCAGTCCTTAGTCCAATCGCCCTGGTGGGAGATCCATTCTAAATAGAAGCATTGCTTAAAATTATATAACTATTTTTCTATATCCTTTCCGCCACACAAAATTCCCTAATCGGGGATGAAGTATGACTCCGAGCAGTGGTATTCTTAAATAAGTATCTTCTATAAATAATTTAAGTATTTCGCATTTAGGTTGAGTCACTCTGTATAATGACGATTTGGTTGCATTCAAAAATTGGAGAGTTGAATTAAGAGTGTTAATTAAAATAATTAATTTTACTGGAAAAAATTACATATCAATTCAAAACAGGAAAACTATTAATCAGATGTACATCTATTGTTTGATCTACTATAATACCAAATAGTTTTATTCTATCCGATGTCTGATGGGAATTTAAGTACATTTTTTTAATCAATCATTTCCCACAATATTTACGCTTGGTTTATTGTTTGTGTTTCTTACAGTACGTAGGTAGTAACAACTAGTATTACTAATTTCAATTACCAATACACAAATATTACATTGTAAAAAACAATTTGTATATGTAAATAATGTGCATAAATAAATGGAAATCACCTGAATGCGTTAATGATTTTTTAAATAATTTTTATTCATTATGACATGAATTATCCATCATTCAGAATCGAAACATTGCTTGAAATGACTTTGTGACCAGATCTGAGTCAGGTGCTAAAGTGGTGGCTCGTGACTTTTGGGTGTGCTAGGGGGGCGTTCAAGTATTACGTAATGCAATTTTTGAAGATTTTTGACCCCCCTCCCTCCCATGTAACGCCCCGTAACGTTTTTGTACCCTCCCCCCCCCTAAATGTTACGTAACGCCCAAGTGACAATTTTTACCTGAAAAACATGTTACGTAATGCATTGTTCGAACCCCTCTTTCCCCCCTCGTAATGCACAGTAAAAAAAATTTTTTTTTTCGGCTACATAATATCAATAATGCCATTTTTTTAATATCAGCACGCAAATGTCACGAGCCGCGGTACTTCCCCACCTTTCTGTTCCGATCTCCTTCTCCTTCCCAATTTTTTTACAAAGCTCCACATTGGATGCTCTGAGGAAAAAAAATTCCCTCTGGGCTTATGTCATCTTTGGGGATGCTGTACGGGGGGTCTTTTTGAGGAAAGAAAAGAGAGGAAGTTCCGGGAAGGAAAAGATATAATGGGTGAGTAGGAATCTGGGCGGTCAATGTGTATGAATTAGCCCAACCACTGCGGTGGAGACAATGGGGCGAGAATGTCCGGCTGGAAGGGTCTAGGTTAGATCTCCCTCAACCAATCTCTTCCGATCCGACCCGCCACGCAGTAGGTGGGAAAAGGCATTCGCCATCAAGACCTAGACAAACCTCACCTCATGAACCCGGGCACCCCTGCTAATTCGTAAACCTGCAAACGTAGCGAACCACTTTGTGGTGACCTATGGCAAGGGTGTTGCGGATATTAAACCCGTTGGTGCGAGCAAATAAAATTGAATTTAATGTACCTACACCTAATAAGTTATTTTAAATTAAATAATGAATCGCTGGTGTATTATTTGCACCTCTTTTCAGAGTGGAAAAAATGCAAATAATACACATTTACATTTAAAGTAAAATGGCTTTAGCTATGTTGAGTGACCAGATCCGAACAGCCACGTTATTCCCAAGATCTTTTTGGTGGCACTCCCTCCAGTTTCAACAACTTTCCCTATTTGTGATGCAATAGTTTCAAAGGCTCCGAGCAGTTGGAACATATACAAATTTTATAAACTGAATACACAAACACACACAATGAATTTATTGCATTAATATTAATAATAATAATAACGTACTCATTTGGCATAATTAAATGGTCCAATACAGATTTAGATAGTTTAGAACGATTAATTAGAACTACGTTAACAAAGTTTAATTGCCATCATCCAAATTCAGCTATAGAACGAATTAATTTACCTAGAAATTTAGGAGGTAGAGGTGTAGTCAAAATAACATCTTTGAAACACAATCAGGTAGAAATGCTTAGAAATTTTTTCCATAGGAAAGCTAATAGCTCAGAAATGCACAAAATAATTTGCAAGGCAGATAGAAATATTACACCTTTAAATTTATATGACGAGAATGCCAACATTCTTATAAATACTAACCAGGAATTATTAGATTTCTGGTCAAATAAAATTATTCACGCAAAGTTGGTTGGTTGAGTATTGGAGAGTTGAGCGCAGAAATAGAAGGATTTATGCTTGCCATTCAAGATATAGTCATTAATACTAAAAATTATAGGAAGCATATAATCAAAGATATAAATCAAATTGATGATTTATGTAGAAAATGTTTGGCTTTTCCCGAAACTATAGAACATATTATATCGGGATGTTCTATATTAGCGCCGTCCGAGTATACATTTAGGCACAATCAGGTTATAAAAATAATTCACCAAAGTTTGGTAATTAAACATAACTTGATTGATTGCCGTAATGTAGTACCATATTATGAATACGAACCAAATTCATTTATAGAAAATGAATTTTATAAAATATATTATGATAAAACTATACTAACAGACAGAACAATTAGTCATAATAGACCTGGAGCGCGATTCTGGTTCTTTTTAACGCAGTGATCCTTTCCTTTCCTTCAAATTAACGTCAATTGCGATTCACGTTCTCTCGATGACAGTTGAATCCTTTCCTTTGCGCTTCGCAAAGGAAAGGATCTAAAGGAGACCGTACGGGCTGTCATTAGCGAGGTTTTGATTGACGTTAAAGTGTGACATTGACGACAATTATCGATATTGACGTATTTTAACAAAAGAAAACTTAATATTGTCGTAAGTTTTGACTGTAAAACTGATTAGTGAAGTATTCTTCACATAATAATGGTATTAAATTTACCAAATTACCGTAATTGCGATGTTTGAACTAGTCAGAACTCGGGCCTATTTTTTGGAGGTCAAAATGTTTCTGCTTCGCATTAAATTCCAAATTAATGGAATATTTGCGAACCTTTCCGAAAACTAAAAACTTTTTTTGAAAGGTGATGAAATACGCTATCAAATTTTATTATTAGAAGTAACCATGTAATTTTCTAAATATAAATGTTTTGAATAAATTTGAGTTGTTCTGAAAACCAATTAAATTAGCCTGAGCCTGAGGGATTTTAAAGTACATAACTTGCAAAATGTCTGATTAGAGTCATTTAAATTACAATAAACTACATGTTTAAAGTATGTGTGATATTATGTTTAAAGTAGGTATGTGTGATATATTTGGCTGAAGGAGATAGGAAAACATGGTTCATAGGTAAAAATAATTAAAATGGCATAAAGTGAAACATATATTTTATTAAAAATACTCAAATTGCAAAACACAAAAGGATAATAAATCAAATAATTACTTATAACTTTATTTTGTCTTAGGTTTCCCTACATAAACTTGAGCCTTTCTTATGTTTACTTCTAACTTTGTCCTTCCCGGAAAGGTTTTTTTGTTCAAACCGTTGTAGAAATACAAAAAAAATTGGGTAAACCTGAACTTTTATATTATCATATATAATTACTATATTCTAATTAATAAATTCACTAATTAAAACCCAAAAAAATGTCATGAAAATTATATAAAAAGACCTTAAAAAAATTGGCGCCGAGGAAATATTCAATAATCTTAACATCGTTTCAATTAAACAATTTTGCTGTGAAGCAATACTACTTTAATGAAATCCACTTTCATTTAACAATCAACAGCAACATTATAACTCAAAACTCAAATAAAAAGCTGGATTAAAAACATACAATTCAATTCAATTTATTCATTTAAAAAATACTACAAAATTACAATTTCACAGCATTTTTAAAAGAAAAAATAGGTATCTACAGCTATTAAAATAAACAGATTTAGACTACCAGCAACAAAGCTTGTCGTTTGAATTGTGCTTCATTGATGTTAAACATATCGATATTCAAAGTGATTCTATTTAACAATAAGACTGCTCTCCCGACTGGCATAACCATCGGCAAGTTAGTTCTGCAAGCGGGGATATAAAACAGTCTATGGTGTCGGTGACGGAGATAACCATTGGGAACATAGAAACTAATGCTCTCCATGTTAGCCGAGTTTTCGAACCGTACATGAATCAGTCTGAAGAAGTGTGTTACAATGAGCACATCCCTTCATCCGGTCATGCTCAAGAGAAAGTCGGTAGGTTGGGTAGAGCCACGGGTAGTAGTCATACTCCCTCAGGTAAAGAAATCTCGGAAATTTCTTCTGAACCTTCTCCAACAGCAGGGAATACTTCAGTTGGTGTGGGCTCCAAACCACCGAACCAGTCTCAAGCCCACTCCTAACCAAACTCCTATACAAACACTCGACCGCGCTAAAAAAACACCACATCATATATTTGTAATTCTTTCAGAAACTTCATATTATTTATATAATTAAATACAGGAGATCCCAGTGAAGATATCATCGCCTCAGTCACCAGCATTTCTTCACTACTCTAGAGCAGTCATCAGCGACAGTACCATACATCGACCACTGCCCTTTTCCATCAGAGTCGGAAGAAATTTCTGAAAAAGAAATAAATTGTATCATATGAAATTTAACCAATTAACTAACAGGGCAGAGAAGACGGACCTCCAAACAACTCGGTCTCGGCACACGCACTCCTTACCTCGTTTACATTCATACATCGTCTCATACATTCTCTTCTATTATTCTAATTCTTGACATGGCCCCGACTCAAGTATCTGATTCACTCGGTCAACGGAACCTAAGTTATAATCTACGCATTCACGCGGCGCAGACACAGGTGGAGCCAATTTAATTATTTAAGGTTAAAACACTTTTTGCAAGTTATGTTTTAAAATATTAAGGTAAATTAATTGTTTGTGCTCGTACGTATTCAATATGAATAAATAGTTTCGTCCATAAATAAACTCAAATCTTTCAATAAAGGTTAACAAATACAATATTGGATTGAGTCACCGATACAAAATTGGATTTGTAAGCGAAGCTTTTCTTGAAATATTTATTATTATTATTATGTAATGAGCAGGCAGCATTCTGCTGATGCGCTCATATCTAATTTCACAATAGTTTGACAGTAAATGAGTAGTAATTTGGGTTTGTTTATGGATAAAACTATGTATTCATATTGAATACGTACGAGCACCAAGATTAATTTACCTTAATATTTTAAAGCATAACTTGTAAAAAGTGTTTTAATATAAAATAATCAAATTGACGCAAACTGTGAATGTGTAGATTATAACATAGGTTCCGTTAAACCACCAAAAACAATTCAACACACATGATCAATATCAGTTGAGTACCGACATAGAATATATCATAAAAAAATACTTAAGTACTTTATCATTGGGAAGGTCTTTGGCCACATTTGAGTCCCTCGACCGCCTCTGTTCTTGAAACGATTATCCTAGTTGACATCTAAAGAATTATCCTCGTGCTATCAGGTAGCGGGCGTCAAAAGCAGTCATAAGCGACAGCAAATTTCAATGCCACTCGCATCAATATCGGAAGAGATCTCTCTCTGTAAAAGAAATAAACGTATTTTTAGCCCGCTATCGGGTATACAAACCAAAAATACACTAAGTACAATGATGTTAAATACCATTTAAAGTTGGTAAAAATAACTTACGTTTTGGGATTGGATGACTTGTGGACCACCATTATCAAAGTATTTTGTTTCTCCATTTCATGAACAGCGGGAAACATGTATTTAAATTGCTTTTGCAGCCTGTGGAGTCAACATACTGAAATAGAAATTACGTCAATTAGTGTCACAATACTTAATTATATACTTATCTTATGTTTCTTAGCACAATAATACAGTACAAAAAATAATAATTTATGAGCTACATTACAAAACCTAACCTCAAACGCAAAGCGTTTACTTGTTAACAGACATAATATTGCTTCGAGTTCGCTAATTCAGTTCGAGTCTGAGCAAATACATATTTAAAGCGATTAGTTACATTATATATTATAGCATTTACTTACCTAATCTTATTACTTTGTCCAGCAATCAATAAGTTATCGAATTCCAAACAATCGAACCGACAATATGACATATTTTGATGAGCGACATCTGTCATTTCACTTTTAGCAGTGAATGAGTAAAAAAGTTACTACCATCAAATAAGGTAGGTACCTTTTTAAGAAACGAAAATCTTCGAAATGGTTTTTTTATGTTATTTTAAAATAGAATAAGATGTGATTAAAATGAAATACAATGTTAAGTCATTGTTTTAAAAGTTTTGGTTGACAACCTCGCGTTATTAGATTGGATTTCATTTATCAGTGTTTTCAAAAAAACTCTAACCCAATTTTTTAGGATTTTTTACTAGGTCTCTCTTCTTAACACGATTATGTAAGGATATCGCTTCACAGGGGGAGAACGGGAATCGCTCGGTTCTAAGGCGGCGCAAAGTGCGCAACCTTACATCGTTGGCGAATGCTAGCATTTAGGTTAGCGCAAAAGAACGGGAATCGCGCTCCTGATATAGTTTTACATGACAAAATTGAAAAAAATAACTTATATCATTGATGTAGCTATTCCAAATTCCTGTAATATTCAAAAAACTGTTTCTGAAAAAATTAGAAAATACACAGATTTAGGAAATGAGATTAAAAGAATTTGGCATTCTCGGACTATAAAAATATTACCATTTGTTATTTCGGCCACTGGCATAATACCTAGGAATCTGATTCAAAATTTAAGCATATTTTAGATTTATCAAAGAATTTGTATATAAAAATGCAAAAATCAGTAATTTTAAATACATGTAGGATTACAAAAGATTTTTTAAATATTTATATTGAGGGATCAGTAGGATTTATAGGTTCAATTAGAAATGCCACAGAGCCGAACCCTTTGATATGAAAATATCTGGAGTCGGTGAATTATATTCCCATTTGGTCTCTAGTAGGTTGACATGTTGTTCTTGTATTGTTTTGTATTTATAATACTTATGTAGTGCAATTGCATAGCGTGGGTTGACTAGATGATCATTTGGGGAAGTGTGTGAAAGGGTTTAGTTTTTCCTGTGGGGAAAATTTAACCCGGACATTTAAATCTGGTGCGTAAAAATATTTATTGTGCAGTTTTGTAAAGCTTAACCTCAAGTGCGCTTTACTAAAAAATAAAAATTTGAAAAAGCATTTAGATGGACTTGAATGTAAATAACAAACAACCGATTTATGTTGCAACACAAATTTGTAGTATATAAATTTAAAAGTTCGACCCAAAACAGTTTGACGATGTTTATCTTTAAATTTTATATTTTCAATGTAAGATGGGCAAGATTATTTTTTATAATTATTACCTATTAACTCCCAAAAAATTGTCGTGTTGCCTCTAAAAGTCATTAAAAATTAATTTTCTTTAATGGCCTGTAATTCTTAATTTAAATCACAAATAAAAAAGTACAATTCCTTACTAGATATTTGCTGTGGGCACCTTTTGATTGAAAAATAATTATTTAGTTTGGTCAAGCATTTTGGCCTCAAACCCAATTCCAAGTTTTGTATGGAAAGGTCCGCGCAGCCGTTCCTCTTAATTAGAATTACCTACATTTGAATGGAAAGCAATGTCGCTATTGACAAGTAGGTACCCTGTAATAGATCGAGACAGCCAATCAACATCGCACATCGCCTACTCTGTCTCTCTCACACTGCCTGACAGCATATTCGCCATTACATTTTTTAATATTGATTAAGTACTGAGAGACCAAATTTCTAAATTTGTAAAGGCGGGTACAGATTGCCGTAACGTAACACGCAATGAAAGAATTTGCCGTCCACATTGCCGTAATGTATCATACAATGTAACAGAATTCTCATAGTGTGGACGCCTTGCGCGCACACTATGAGAATTCAATTAATTAATAATAAGGTTATTGGTATAGTCACACTAAAATAAATGCAGTTTCAAATAGAGTTTTCGGCATTTATAATTTCTCTACCGGGTGAAAAATGTTGCAAGATTGTCAGTGATCGCTGGACGTTTTTTGTCTCAAATTTGTATCTTTTGAAACTCAATAAAACTCAAAAATAATCATCACTGAACCAATATTAAGAAAACGCCCCCTGGATGTGTCGCCCAGTTCCCCTGCTCCCTTTGACTCTCCCTAGATGCGGCACTGGTAATTTGTAATAATGCGGACCTAACGATAACTGCGGAGCTCATTTCAAACCTAAATCGACTTTAAAAATATATTGTTATATATATTTATTTTTAATAATAAGTTGGTATGGATAGCAAACGAATTTCTTTACATTTTCCTGTCGAAAGTACAGCGTACTTCTGTCGGACGTTACCTTGGTTATTGGATTTTTTTAGTACATTTCACCGCTTAATCAATATCAAATCTTAATTAAGATCAAATATTTGGGTATATATATTGATACAAATTTAAATTGGCAATCACAAATTAATAATACCGCTTCTAAATTAAGATATCTTACGTACATATTTTACAGACTGATAGAAGTACCGAATATTGACAAATCGAAAATGATTTATTTTTCTCTGGGGCAATCTTCACTCATGTACGGAATAATAGGATGGGGTGGTGCGCTTGATGCTTTTATAAAACCCTTACAAATAACTCAAAATTATATTATCAAAGTTATGTATAATAGAAGTAGAACTTTTTCGACAGATGCATTATACAATGAATCTAAAATATTCAATCTTCGTAAATTATTTATACTGCAAACTATGAAATATATCTTTAAAAACAAAAACAAATTCGAAAAAAAAAACGGAATCAACATTAGAAATAATAATGTATTCTACACCTCCCAAATGAATACCAAAACAATGCAAACACACAGCAGTTTCATTGGACCTCATACTTTCAATCTTTTACCGAAATTTATTCAGATGGCAACTAAACTTCTTCAACACCTAAAAGAGTTTAAAAATGTGGCTTAACAATACAGATCTTGAAACTTTATTTTTATAATTTATATCACTTTTATTTTTCACACAAACTTAACACTTATTATTACACTTTAAACTTATTATTACACTTTACACTATTGTATACGCTTTTTGTACAAACTATTTAGACGAATTTTAATCATGTTTTTGCTTAATATGCCCACTGTTTTGTTTTTACTAGGTACAAAAAAATATATTTCACTATATTACCCACGCACAGGCCGCGCCTTTTTCATAATATATATATATATATATATATATATACAAAATGTAAAATTGGGAAAACTAAAGGATTAAAAAAATTAATAAATAACTGAACTTGAAGAGAACATCCACAGAACTTGAATTTTAACTTTGAAATTTGATGAATTGTTTAAATTCTGTGTAACAACCCATTCTTAATGTCATCAATAAGAATCTCAAATAATATGAATTAAGATTATTTATTTATTACGTATTTATTTATTTACGGTATTAATACCTTTAAATACAGAATAACATTTTTTTGGAAAAATGGATTACAAAACAAGTATGCAGTGTAAACACATAATTGAAAATATCTAAAATTTCCAATTTTGGAAAAAACGTAAACTGATAAGTGATAAGTAAAGACCGGATTATATGCAAATGCATATTTGCATATGCAATTGCATATTTAGACCCTTTTCAGTGGTAGTTGCATATTTTAGCAAAAAAATTGAGATCTTGCATATTTACACTCGAACTCGTTCATCGTTCAGATGCCTCACATAGTGACACTATAAAAGTCAGATAGCTAAGGGAGCATACATTAATTACGTGAGCTCAAAAAGGGGGGGGGGGGTCCAGCAAAAACTCACGTTACTTGAAAAGAATATACGATGTGGGCCAAATTTATCTCACCAAGGTGGGGGAGAGGGGTCTACCTAGATTGGAAGAAAACTGCTCACGTCATTAATATATGCCCCCTAAGGGCCCTAAGCGCGCGGCTAGCGAACTGACTGCTCCGGCGGCCAGAGGCCGCTTCCTCTTCGCCTTATATTAGTATAAAAACGCTTGAAACTCATGGATTGGCGTTGAATGAATCTATTGTAAATTTTAATATAGTTTCTCCTATAAGTGTAGGTACTTGTATTAAAAGTTCAAACTCCTAAACACATAACTTAACATAATTTCATTTCTTTATGTTGTAAATCTCTAATTCCTCCATCTTGTAAATCTGAATGTATTATACACACGTTACCAGGTTAATTCGGTAAATCCGATTATTATAATATACCTATGCTACCAGATTACCTTTTCTACTTTGTCACAAAAAATGTATGTGTACTTATATTTATATATTTTATATACATTTTCTTTATTACACACCTTAGCTTCAGAGAAAAATGAAATTTTCTGTTTTTGTTTTTTGTTATGTAGGTAATTATTAATTATGTACATTTCAGGTATAATATGAACTAAACATGTCAATTTGTCTGCCCTGGAACGGGAAACTTTCCTAGTTGGACAGGCAAAGCTTCCTAATTGTAATTTGTACTTTCTTTTGTATCTATAATAAATAAATAAATAAATAAATAAATAAAAAAATAAAAATTAAGGTTATGAAGAAAATTCGCCTTATGAATTCCTCGTTGCCAAACCTATTCCTGAGTTTTTTTTTACATGAGCTCCACACAGGAGGCCCTGAAGAAAAATCTTTGGGGATGCTGTGTGGAGGGTTTTTTTTAAGGAAAGGAAGGAGAGGAGAGTTCTGGGAAGGAAAAGGGTTTAAGGGGTGGATAGGAATCTGGGGTTCAGTGTGTCCTGGTCATCCGCCTCCAGGACCTAGACAAACCTCACCCCATGAACCCGGGCACCCCTGCTAAATCACTTCTTGGGGTGACCTATGGCAGAGGAGTTGGTTATCCAATAAAGGTTCCCGGGGAGGCGGTACCCATTCCCGCCTCCCAAATGTAAGTTTTCAAACTCAAAGAAAAGTTTGAAAACTTACTGAACAATAACCCTTGTGCCAAATTGATAACTTCATCAACGGGGCAGGTGAAATTTTTCCCGGCACTATAAGTTCAAAAATCGCACCCAAATTTAAATTGTGTCCAGTCACATCAGTAGAACGCACCTTTTCCGCTTACAAAATATATAAAGCGATCGTAGACACAATTTGTCTACAGAACATTTAGAACGGTAGGTACTTTGTCATATACGTTTTTAAATGTAAATTGTAAATTTCATTGTTAAATACATTTTGTAATTGATATTTTCGAAAATACGATTGTTATCCTTGTGAACTAAAAGCTTATTAAAATAAAACGTATTTGTAGGTAAAACTAGACTTCCGGTATTATTTCATATTGCATATTTTGGCCCTTTTTATGGATTTTCGTGCATATTTTAGCTATTTTTATTGCATATTTGCATGAATATTTTGGGCTTTTTTTGTTGCATATAATCACGTCATAGCATATAATCCGGTCTTTAGTAATAAGTAATAACAATAAGTAATAAATGTTTTAAAAAATATGTGAAATCAGGGCCGTAGCTAGGGGGGGCATTAGGGGGCAATGCCCTACCTTAAAATACCTGTGCCCTACCTTAAGAAATACCATCGACTATGATAATATACTAGTAAACTGCTTGTTCATTGTTTGACATGATTGAAAAAAAATACTACCTATTAGTGTAGCGTAGCGAAATCTAACTAAACAGCTTCGAATTAACCAAAGAATCATATTATATCAATTCTTTATTCTGCCCATAGATGGAATTGAAGTAAGTGGTGACAGGCTGTGCGCATATTGCAATCACTGCTTAGGGGGAATTCCCAAATAGTTTGGGGATGTTATTCAACGGTTGAGTCATAAATAAACCCTAGATCGATATCTTCGGGCCTTCTCCATACTAAACGGTTTGTCATCAGATCAAGCACTTGCATACTGACAATTGACAATAGGGGTCTAGTTTTAGTTAATTATAATTGTAGGGTCGTTCTATAAAAAAATAAGAGTCCTTGTTAAATAGTAACCTTCTGTTACTTACACCGGGCGGGTATGTGGTGGATAACCTTCAATTCACTTCGAATAAGAGAACGTTTTCCTTCAAAATGTGTCAGCAGATGAATCCACAATTGGAAATTTATATTTTGATCACAAAACTGGTTTTAAATTAAGGGTGAATCTGCTTGCTTGTCCACAGATTTAATTAGTATTACTCTCATATAATGCGTAGTATGGTTTTCCTACGAATTACGAATTTTGTGGAATAGTTTGAATTAAAAAATTTAACTCCACTTGAAATATTAGAACAGTTTTTTTCAAAATGTGTCAGCAGATTAATCCGCTACTGGAATTTTGACAGATCATTCGGAATATGAAACTGGTTTTAACCCAGGAGTTAATCTGCTAAGTCCTCAGCTTTAGCTCAGATACTACACCCAGAACAAGAAAATGGTTTTCCTCTTACTTTTGTACTTAACACATGGCAAGGGCGGATCCAGGGGGGGGGTCATGGGGGTCATGACTCCCCCCCTGGGCTGGGTCCAGGACCTAGGTGGACCTACTTTTTACTTGTATCTATTATTATCAAAATTAAATTATAACTTCTAGTGACTTGACCACGACTATGTGACCCCCCCCCCTGGCGCTATATGACCCTCCCTTGGCGACAAAGGATCGCTATAGGATCCGCCCTTGACACATGGATGGTTTGATAATCTATTGGAACACGTGACGATCCATGAAACTTTCTTAGAATTGTCGCGCATCGCCCATGGACCTCCCTCAATCATTCTCACTGAATATTAGTCATAAAAAATCCAAGCGCAAAACAAAATTCGACTCGGACGGTGTTGCCAGTCGCTGCAGTTATCAAGATGACATTATTATATATAAAAAATAGTAGTTTATATATTATATTTATATATAGTTTATATTTATTGTATACTGTAAGTAAAATGTATGTTATAAAAATGAACTAGTTGTAAAATAACTCCTACGCCAAGCTCAAGAGCTAGTACTCTTCATTGGCGTAGAAATTCATAAAATCATGTTCTTTTCATTAAATAAAAATATTAAAAAAATATTTAAAAAAAAAAAAAAAAAAATATATATATATATATATATATATATATATATATATATATATATATTCATTTGAAGAAAGGGGGATTCCCCAGGTTTGTCACAGAATAAGTAATGAAAAATTCCGTGCCCATTTCAGTCGTTCTGAATCATATATGCAACAAAAATATGAAAGAAATTATTAAAATTTTAACAATATATTTTCCGCTCCTTTAAAGTGGCGCTCAGCGCCTCCCCCCCCCCCCACCCACCCCCGCCCGACCCAGATCAGATCATTTTATTTGCGCCCTACCTGTAATTACCGCTGCCCTATCTTAAATTCAACTCTGGCTACGGCCCTGTGTGAAATGCTTATTTGTAAGTTTCTTTCGGAGCTATTGGAAATGTCTGCTACTTCTGCATATTGGTTATCTAAACTGTGTAACAGGAAGGAAAAATCATTTAAAATTCGGTTCAACATTAAAGTACACCAGCTATTGAGTGCGTCGAGATCATTTTGAAAGTTGATGATCGGAAAAAGACTTCCTTTTGCACAAAAAAATTAAGATCATCAGCGAAAAAACAAAATAACAATTTAATGAAGTAATCAAATCAAATGTAAACAATCTGGATTGGCGCAGTTCAACTTTCAACTGCTCCGGAAATAAGATCAGCGATCTTCACATGCTGACATGTTAATAACAATAACAATGATTGCTTAATGTTTATGTTATTTTTAAATATTTGACCAAAGTTGAAACGCACTTTGTTATTAATAAATAAATATTGGGTCCAAAACAGTGCTTGTTAACTGGTGTTTCTCGGAATATTAATGTCTCTCGGATTTGTTACAAAATTTTGACGACATTAATTATGAAAGCGCCGTTCTAGGTATAGTCCAGTCCGAAACGAATTTCTTTCTCTGATGAATATGAAGGAATGTTTGATTCAAAATGTGAGGTAAAATGATTTTTTTCGAAAATATCTACATTTGTGGAGCGTAACTCAAAAACGGCTGGGAATTCGAAAATTACGTAGGTATACAATAAAACTTATACGTAGATAATTTTATGAGCGTTCATTTATTTCAAAATTTTTTCTTTAATTTGACGGGTTGTTCCACAAAATTTGAACAATGCTTCAAATTTCATAGTTAATATTTTCTGTGAAAGTCCTGTTCAATTTCTGTTAATATTGTAGTACTGTGTATGTGTAACAACTGGCGAATGATGAAATAATAATTGAACTTGAAGAGAACTTTAACAGAACTTGAATGCAAGGTATATTTGCATCACGTTCCAGAGTTTTCGCCGGTGTAAAATCACCATTCAGAATTGAAACGTTACTTGAAATGGCTTTAGCCGTGCTTGGTGACTAGATCTGAATAGCTGAGATACCATAATAAGAATATTCAGGTACTCACGACGTACTCCAATTAGGGATGCCATAGTCTCACTGGCTTCAGGCGTTTGGGAACAGTTGGGACTCTTGTGCGGTATTCACATAACTGTAGCTTTCCTAACTGTTTATTTTTAATCTGTAGATTCAGAAGGCTTTTAAACACATTATATACACGTAATTAGTATAACTTTAAATTAAACTGTCAAGTACAAAGTGTTACGTTCACTTAAACATTGCTGTTGCTATTGCTAGCGGCTTGCACACGCACACGCAGTTTTTGTATTTTGCTGACGATTGTGGTTCATTACACGCAATTGCATATCGCTGACGAATGTTCGGCATAATGCTGACAAGTGTGAATCGCCACGGGAAAATGCATATTTCTGACAAGGGTGGTTCGCCATACACAATTGCATATTGCTGACAAGTGTGGTTCGTTACAAGCAATTGGTTGTTTCAGACGAGCTGGTTTACCTGGGTCTGTTGCTGTGGTTGATTTTCGAGGTCCGCAAATTTATTAGATGATCTACCGAAAACTTCGCCACCGAGGCTTCGAAATGGTTAAGATCCACTGCTCTAAATATTTATTTAACATTATTAGTCGAGTAGCGTGACCTTGTGACAATTTAATCATAAGGTCCACGGTGACAACATTTGGGAGGCTCATATCTAGCAATAACAAATAGACTAAATATGTAAATGAAATACATAATAATAATAGGTAGTCACAATGGAGATGGCCTTGAGGCGCGAAGGCCAAGGATAATGTGGGGATGTGACACGCGACCAGCTACCAGTTACCAGCTACTAGTAACCAGCGACCTACACACTTTGTACTTTATTACGGCCCCCAAGCCGCAGATCCGGACCAAACAAGGATAAGAATGCTTTGAATGCTATAATACTTCCAGTGGTGTAGATACTTAGTGACATCACCCCGGGCAGCCCAGGAAGTAGACCGGGAATCAGTACTTTATAGACAAAAGAGAAAAATACTCATCAAGGCTGATGTAAGCGTAATGAGCACGCTTCAGAAAGGGACTCTTAGAGTGTAAGGAGAATAATACCTAATAATAATAAAAAAACATTTATTTATCAATAGATTTTTACAGATTTATACATTTTTTTAGTTTTATTTGGGAGGCGGGTATGGGTACCGCCGCCCGGGAACCATTTATTGGACAACCAACACCCCTGCCACAGGTCACCCCCAGGGGCGGCCCTAGCTAAATTATTAGGTGGTGCGAAATCTCTTGGTGGCGCCCCTCCCCTCCTGACAAAAAATTAAGCTCTTTCTATGCAGTTATGCAACTTTAATAGGACGGATGAGAAATAATAACAGAAAAAAACATATGTTTGATTACATTTATTTAATTAAATCTGCGAAAACAAGAAAAACACTAGAACACAACTTTTCTTGTTTTTGCGCTTGCGAATTATTTTATTAAATCAGAATAATTCGCTCTACACTCGATTGGCAGTCTTGGCAACAAGAATGCGCATGACGTTCGGTCTAGTTGTGAACCACACTCAGCTTAGCCGGTTCCTCGGTGATGCCTCAAAGAAAAGTAAATGGGAGATTGTGGGGAAATACCCGACGACCCTAAGGAATTCAGCGTCGAGTAGCCGGAGGCAAGGCGAAGGAGAGCCGAGGTCGCCCCCCCAAACCTAAAGCCTGCACATGTTGCTGGGGGTGGCGCAATTAATTTTAGAGGGCACCGTGCCATCGTCGACCAACTCCTGTTGATACAAGGACGTGGTCTAGCGCACCCCCAGAAGGGGAAAAAGAAACATAACAAAGATAGATGCAGTTCAGTTCAGCCTTCTGAGCGAAGCAAAGTAGCATTGTGAGACTAAAATGAAAAAGAGAACAAAGAAACCAAAACTAAAAAAAAACAAAGTCGAGTATGTTAGTTGGTAAATGACGCTGAAAAAAAAAAGAAAATCACACAAAAATGATGAAAAATAATGAAAATAATAAACAGGTATCTCGATAAAACATCGTCTAGCATAGCTTAGTTAAATCTAAAATAAACCATGTGAAAAGAAATAAAATAAACAAAAAAAAAGATAAGTCACACAAATAAAAGAAATAGGAACAAAATTTATATAATCGAATAAGATGAAGGTACCTAAGATAGAGATGATATAAGAAAAAAAAATGCAGATATAAAGCATAAAACATAAAATTCTAGCAGTAGATGTAATAAAGTAAAGAGAATGTCCGTGGATTCAAGAGCAGATACACCTGGCACCTACATGATTTTACAGCTAGTCAGCGACTCTAAGATCAGGTCATCTCTCAACCCAGACTTTCCTAAATTTCCTCAAACACTCAAAGTTCACCTTATTCGAAACGAGATCCGCGTTCCAAGCTGGTCTCGTAGTAACTTGCAAGCCATCGAGCATTTCCTCTCGGGCATCCGTCGACGACAGCATTATTGTATTTTTTTCTAAATTATTTGCGATTCGGCTGATTTAAATAACTTGTCTCTAAAGTAGCCTAATAGGCGACCAGTCGCCTTTTAGATTTTTTCGTCGTCGATTCTCGTTCTGAGTAGCTTAAATGGCGAAAAATCGCCTACGTTGGCAACACCGACCACACGATTTAAGATGAGGCCATACTAAATGATGAAAATCATACAAAATCGAATGTTTTTGTTTTGAAAATTGGATCGCTTAGAAGTGTTATAGAAGCTTCTATTAAATACTGCGTGTAGAACATGTCCTGGCCTATAAAAAATAAAATATAAAGTCTGTAAAAAACACTTTTAAGTCCAAACTCTCCTATTTGCAAACCCCTTTTCAGATATGGTTTTATTGTTTAATTTAGCAAATTCAGTTTCTTTTATAATAATCGCAAAAAATTGATATTTACGCCCGAACTTCAAAAAATAAAATAAAATATGCATTTTAGCGTTGTTATTTTACAATACGGCCTGCAGTGGTCAAATTTGGATTTTCAAAGTTAACTCTATGCCGTCCACCGAAGGCTACGTAACTTGTCACGCCCGTTCAGGGTTGCCAACTTAGGGGTTTTCCCCCTAGATTTAGGGGAATAATAAGTGGGATGAGATTTTTTTAGGGGTTTAATATGTTTAGGGGTATTTCTGGGGGTTTTGTGATTCCATATATTTAAAAACAATTATTATATCGTATGCACGGAGCACTCACACACTTCACAATTTTATTTGTTGACCACTAAAATAAGTTGCGGAATAGTCTCTCCATTGAAATGATAGTTCGGTACACATTAAATCGAAATGGTGGATCCTGCAATACATTTTATCCATCTCCTGAAATGTTAAGCTTATTCAATGTTAACATATATGATTTTAAAAAATCTGATTCTTCTCAAGAAAATGATACAATATTTGATGTTTTAAATAATTTATAAATAAAGATTATTAAAAAACATTACAGCATATCATTTATTTATCATTTATTATTATTCATTATTTTACAAAAAAAAAAATTAGGGGTATTTTCAAGTAATTTGCCGGTTTCTAGGGGTTTTTGAGTTTAATTTAGGGATAAATATTTTTGAGGGTTGGCAACACTGCGCCCGTTCTTTTTATCAGTTTGCCCCCGAACGGAGCGGGAAACGTGGTTAGGTTCCGTGGCGTTAGGTTCCGTGACGCTTTGTTCCGTGAAATCAATTTTAAAATTCTGTTTTATTACAATGCGTAAAAAATGAGTTAATATTTTTTACAGGCCTTAACGAAATCAACCTGTACAAAAAATTCTCAAATACCTTTTCCAAGTATTTTTAAACTCCTCCCATAAAAGGGCGTGAATTCCGATTTCGATTTTTTCCTAGACTATTGGAAGAGCTATGCCGGTCATTTAAAAATATCGTCGATAGGTATTGTAACGAATGTCTTCTGTTCCACCCGCGCTCCCCTCAGGGGAACTGAGCGAAAGGGACAACTGCATATCGGGCCGAAAATACCTAAATAAAATCGTCAAAATCGATGTTTTGTATTCCCCATTTTTCTTCTCCAAAACTGGACCGATTTTAATTTTTTTTTCACTAACTGTATCAGAAGAAAATATTCTATGTCGGAACGTTTTGCTTTTTTAAAAAATACATTGTTTAGTTTGTATACTGAACGTCTTTTGACGGCGTTTAAACCAGGCAATTTTATTCATTTTTGGAAGGTTCTAACTTCTATAAGAAGTAAATTTTCAAAAAAAGCAAAACGTACCGACACGCCAGTAGTCGATATCTACATATATTATGCAAAAATTTGCTCTAGGGTCAAAATCCAGAGAGATAAATGGGGAATAGGTACGTTTGTATGGAAAAAACGCCGCCCGCATTCCCTCTTACGCGCACGATCGATAGATAGTCGATCAGGGGTCGGGTGTTTTCGGCGTCCCCCTCATGACGGCGCCGTGTGCGGTCGCATCGTTCGCACCGCCTTAGGGCCGCCCCTGGTCACCCCAAGTGGTTGGCTACTTTTGGTGACTTAGCAGCCCGGGTTCATGGGATGAGGTTTGTCTAGGTCTTGGTGGCAGATACGTTGGCCCAACCACTGCGTGGCGGGCTGGATCGGAGAGGGCTGATTGAGGGAGGCCTTTTGACCTCTCCAGCCGGATTCTCCCGACCCTTCGCCTTGCACCGCAGTGTGAGGAATAGATTCGTACGTCCGTCACTCCTGGCCACACTGACCTCCAAATTCCTAGCCACCCCTCATACCTTTTTCCTTCCCATATCTTCATCTCCTTCCTTTCCCTTAAAAAACCCTCCACACAGCATCCTCAACGATGACATAGGCCCCTAGGGAAATTATTTTCCTCGGTGCCTCCTGTGTGGAGCTAATGTAAAAAAAAAGTTATCGTTAATTCTATTGACCAAAAGGTCAGTGCCCAGTTCTTTCAGGATTTCTCCCGGAGAGCAGCTGGGTTTCAGCAGTGCCTTGAATATAATACACTTAATATAATATAAAAAATAAAATTTAAAATTTAATTAGAATGTATGATGTGAATGTGAACGGAGAAGAAGTCATGGACGCCCGAAGAAGACGTGGCATCATAAATTGAAATATTTGAGACGGGCCATTTTAAAAGTTAGAATAAAATAAGAGTATGTATGAGACGATGTATGAATATGAATGAAGTAAGGAGTGCGTATTAGGTGCTAGGTGCTAGGTTCGAGTAGTTTGGCGGTCCGTCCTTTCCGTCTATCCCTGCGCGGAAACGGCGTGATGGTTAGTTAGTTAATATACGAGTATATGCAAAGCGCTGTGTTGTTAAATGTCCTGGTGTAAAGCGCTCTTATATAATAGCAATGTACCTATTGTATTGTGATAATTCATAATAAATAAAATAAAAGTTTGTAAAAATAATAAAGTTTGTTCATTGTAGCAGGTAACCACGTTAGTTTGAAATCTGGCATTTTTGTTCGCTGCGTATTCAATTGCGAACCGATACGCGAGCCGTGTACAATTGCGAACAGATGATGCCAGCTGCGTTTCGCGCCATTTGCGGACACTTCGTTTCTTTCTCATAATTCGTAGTTCAGCTCGCAGGTTTGGCTCGCATATGCATACGCAGCCTTAGGTGCGACCTTTACCCCTTAACTCTGATTTCTGACTTATAGCAGTGTTGTTGTTAGATTTGATGTCTGGTGTCCGGCGCGTGCCGCAAACGCTGCCCCAAGACTAGGAAATTTCTCGCTACGCCAATGAACATGTATCGTGTTATTTGACAATACTTATCAAGTTCAAAACCTTGGGAGCTATTTGTGTCCATTTGGAGATAGATTTAAATTTCCACTAATGACAATGTGCTCCGGAGAGGTCACTCTGTATTTGTGATTCATTATTCCATGTTTACCATTGGTTATTATTCCTACTCCGCGTGCATGAAGTGTGCAAAACGTTGCGGATTTGGGTTAAATAAACCCTATTACGAAAAGATTACGAAATGGTTTTTTTCCTTTCGTTTCTTTATGTCCACAAAACGTAACCTAATTACCACACGACTGCGACGTAAATAATATTATTGAATGATTACCTACATCGATTACCGACCTTTGCCCATTTCCTGTTTATTTGAGAATAAAGCGATAGTTAATTTAAATAAAGGGAATAAGGAGATATAGAAGTAAAGATGACATTAGGTCAAAAGAGAAAATGTAGTGCATTTATGCATTTATCCGGATTGATTTGGTTGTGTTTTTCTGGAATCGCTTTATAAAATAACTTTCACATTTATCTCAGAAGTTTATTTAAGCACGCCGATACATAAATGAAAAATTATAGTATAATTTTTTTATTTCTTTTTAATGAACCTTCTAACTTAATTAACTGCATTTTTATTTTTATTTTTAGAGTTTGTTTTAATAGTTAAAATAATTGTCGAAGTTTTAATTTTTCAAGATCATCCGAAAATCACCGTATGTATGGTGAATCGTGTGACGTCATCACTCCTGAAAAATTAGTATAGGATCGGGCAATCATCTGATCTACTGCCGCCATTTTGAATTCCGTTGTTCGAAGTATTCTCCCTAGAAATAGCATTACTATTTTTTTGTGCAGTAGTTTTTGAATATTTTCAATAATAGAGATAAACTAATAAGAGATACCTTTATTTTTGAAATATTATTTAGGCCTAAATAATGTTTCAATAAACAAAACAACTAAATCTCTATAAACAGGATGTAAATAAACGAATAAATTAATACGATGGCTTGTGTCATATCATACATTCCCATACAATGACTTTACGGTAACGTCACGACACGTCGAACAGTGACGTCACCTTGGCGGCGTGTTTTTACGACCCGATTAAAAATGAACTTTTAATTTTTTTTTTTATAATCTGCGTTTAATATTATTAAATAAAACTTATATATTCAGAATCAGCGTTTATTGGTCCATAGTCTATATGAACATATTTTTTAAAAGCCAGAATATTTTTCACTGGAGTTCCTTATTGCGTCCAATTTAGGCCAGTATTTACATGTTTGTTCGGAATCATTTCGAAAAGACAAGGTAAGATCCAGTGGTCTAGATTTACGATTAGGATAGGTTAAGTAGGTATAACATGGCAGGCAGGGTATATATACATCGTTGGTTCGCAGGTATTCTATCAAACTTTTTGGCATCTCGAAATTTAATTTATTTTTTATTAAATACTAGCCTTGCAATGCAACATAAAAATAAAATTTTCTCCCTGCGTGTCCTTTCCCATGTTCCGTTCCCGCCCTCGTTCCCCTCCTTCCTCCCCTTTTCCTCCAGCATTCCCCTTTCACCTTTCCCGTCTTCCACTCCTGGCCCCCGTCCCGCAAATCCCCCCTCTTTCCCGCGTTTTTCTCCCATCTTCCCTGCCTTCCCCCTTCCTTCCCCTATCCCTCCCCCCTCCCGCGAACCCCTATCCTTTGTTCCTCACCCCCTCCCGGATTCCTCTCCCCCTCTCGGATTCCCTCTTTCCTTTCCTCCTCCCCACTCTCTTCCCCCCCTGTCACTAAACTATATGAAATACTACATGAAATACACACATTTTTCAAACAACTCACGCAACACCCATTGTAATTTGTTTTTGTAAATTTCATAATGACAGAGCTCACCATTATATTATATTTAAAGTTTCATCGCAATCGGTTGAATAGTTTAGGAACGCTAGGGACAAACTAAGATACATTCATTTTTATGTATTAAGATATTTGTTTTAACATATAATTTTAAAAAGTTCATTTTCATGAAAGTTTAAACTTTCGGTTGTTTAATTTTTTGTGAATCGGAGAATGAACTGAACTGTTAAAACTAACGGAAAGTTTTTACAAACTTGTGTTCCCTTGTTGTTCCTTCAATGAAATATATTAATTTTGGTTGTGACTTTGCCCGTAACTACGGTTCAATGAAGTCTAGAACTTGAATTTGTTTTGAACAAATCATTTTCAAAACAAGAATTGACTGTGGAAACAATTCAGACAGTCGAAGGGCGCAGGCGATAAAATAGGCACTAAGAGCGCCAAAATTATTTTATTTGAATAGCGTAATAAACATTCTATATTTGAAATATATATTATGTATGTTTACTAACGGTATTCAGAAAGATCTGATCTTATCGTCTTTTGAAAGGCAACGACCTTGCGGCAAATATATTTTTTTCATAAATACTTACTCAGCTTCACAAACCTGCGGTCAACGTCTGCGCTAATTTCTTTTTTACATTAGCTCCACACCGCAGGCTCTGAGGAAAATACTTTCCCACAGGGCCAATGTCATCTTTGTGTTGCTTTGTTGAGGGTATTTTTAGGACAGGAAGGAGAGGAAGTTATGGGAAGGAAAAATGTATCATGCGTGGGTAGGAATCTGGCGGTCAGTGTGTCCAGGAGTGACCGATATATGAATTTATCCCACCCACTGCGGCACCTCTGCTAAGTCACCAAACATAGCGAATCACTTGGGGTGACCTTATCTGGTTATCATCTTTTGTTTCAATTTGAGAGGAAGTATGCGTACCGCCGCCACGGTAACCATTTATTGGATTACCAACACCCCTGCCATAGGCCACATGAAGTGGTTCGCTACGTTAGGTGATTTAGCAAGGTTGTCAAGGTTCATGGGTGGCAGGCAGGATCGGGAGAGACGGTTGAGAGAGACTTTTTGACCTCTCCAGTAGGAATCTCTCGCAACATCGCATTGCACCGCTTTGGGTGGGATAAATTCGGTTCCTTAACGACTCAGAATCATGAAATTTCAACACCCCTTTGACAAGTCAATAAAAGTTATGAATTTTTTTGAGTAATAGCTCATAACTTAATCTAACGTAACCTATTTAACCAATTTTTTATAGTTTTTTTCATCACTTACTCTAGAGTTAGTTATCCGGTCACCGTCGGAAGTGTATACATTTCACCTTTATGCAAATTCCTAAGAATATTTGTGTTGTGTTCGCATATACGTTGACGGCCGGCGTAGTGCAGCGGTAAGGCGTTTGACTCGCATTCCGTAGGTCGCGGGATCGAATCCCGGCATGGCAAATAAATTTTATTTGATTAATTTGAGTATTTTACAATTTATTCATTTAAAATAATATATAATATATTTGCGGCACGTTCCAGAACTTCCAGAGTGGAAGATACTCTCAGTATCGCCCTGGTGTAAGACCACCATTCAGAATTGAAAAGTTGCCTGAAATGGCTTTAGCCGTGTTTGGTGATCAGATCTGAATAGCCAGGTACTTCCCCACCTTCCTCTTCCCTATCTCCTTCCTTCTCCACTACCTTTAGCCTCACAACACACCCCAAATGGGAATGCCATAGTCTCACTGGCTCCAGACGGGAGCAGTTGGGACTCTTGCGCGGTATTCATGTAAAAAAAAGTAAGCAGGTTAATACATTTAGCAAGACAGAACTTGCAGAAGTTTGTCCGGCAATACGCAACCCGCAACCCGAAACCCGCATCACGCAACCTTGCAAGGGAATAAATCTTAATTGATGTGTTTGTACGGCTTATCAGTGCTTATTGATTTTTTGTTGTTGTTTTATTTCACATCACTTATTAAACCTTTTATTATTTGCAGCGCCTCTTGCAATACCTACTAAGCATTAATAGTTCCTATTTAATATGAGAAGAGGAATGTCAAACAAAAAGATAACGTGTTGTGATGTAACTAACTGAACCGTGAGAAATTATGTAACGAATAGTGATAAAAAGACAATAACACACTGGAATATGTAATACGTATTATTATTATTATTCATTTATTGTTGTGATGTCAATTGAGGAGCGTGAGAATTGTGTACCCTTTTCAATCATTTGCTTCCTAAGCGACTTCACAAATAATAAATAAAATATTGCTGCTTGATTAGTACAAAACTCGGTAGGTACATTAAAGATGAGTGCAGTTTAAATGATAACGCCATGCTTTGGTTTAATTTTCTGTTTATTATTCTCACCCGGCGTTGTTCAGACAGAGTTTTCGAAATCACATCTATACAGTATTTTTTATCATATTTTAAAAGTCTAGAAGTAGAAAACTTCATCAGAATGAATCAACGTGCCCTATTTATCATGTTACCAAGTAAATAAAAAAAAATGCGATTCACCAAATAGATTCAACAGGAGATAAATGCTGAAAACATGGTTAGGGGGCATGCATTAATTACGTGAGCAGTTTTTCTTCCAATCTAGACCCCTCCCCCCCTTAGTGAGATAAATTTGGGCCACTTCGTATATTCTTTTTAAGTAACATGAGATTTTGCTGGACCCCCCCACCCCTTTTGAGCTCATGTAATTAATGTATGCCCCCTTACTAGGTAATTCCTAAGTCCGTGGTAGAAATGCTTTTCACTAATCATTTCAATATCATTTGTGTTAATTGTGACAATCTGTGTCTATATAGTTATATTATAATTAGATTAGTAATAATATTATGCACCCATGTTTATTTCGTAATTGAACAAACGATGTATTTGTAAATTTCTTTCATAATAAGGAACTCCAGTGAAAAATATTATGGCTTTAAAAAAACATGTTCATATAGAATATAGACCAATAAACGCTGATTCTGAATATATAAGTTTTATTTAATAATATTAAACGCAGAGTTTTTAAAAAATTATTAAAAAGTGCATTTTTAAACCTCTCCTCAAAACACAGCGTTAAGTTGGCATTACTGAAATGGTGAGTGGTGACGTCATTGCTAACCTGTCACCTGGTGATAGTGTGTATTGTATTGTATTGACATTCGTGTTTTTGGTTTATTTTCATACTGTTTATAGAGATTTAGATAAATAATAGTTAATTGTGTTTATTGAAACAAAATTTAGGCCCTCAACAATTTACGAAAAGGGCTATATTTGCGGATTATCTGCAATAATTTTTGCCTATTTGAGGTTAAAGTCGTGTCATATTTGACATTTGGTTTATGTATTTTCAAATTGTTTTTAGTATTAGGGGCTTTTTATACAAGTTATTACACAATCGCCATGATCAGTGTCTTATAAATACCAGTGTTTCTGTATGTGTTATACATAAAACAATGTACAATCACGCCTGAACACAAAATTCGAGGTTACGATGTCACTTGTATTTGCAATGAAAAAGATGATTTATTGTTTTTATATTGCACTTTGTTAAAATACAATAACAGTAGCGGTGAAATGTGGACATTTTACCAATGTTTTCTATATTAAAAGCAGTTAATCTTGAATAAAAAAACGCCTCAATTTCTCACACAAAAGTCATCGAGCCATTTATTTTATTCCACCATTTTTTTACATTCAAAATCAGGGATGCTCTGCCCAAAAAAATTATTTCCCTAGATTTCGAAGTGAAATTTCCCTAGAATTTCACATTTACGCAATTACCTACATAGCCACCTGATTGTGTAACACTAATCCTGTTATATGTTAATTAATATGATTAATTAATTGGAAAGATATTGGAACTTGGTAAATATACTTATAATACTGTGCTTTTCCAAATAAAACACTTTTTGCTACGTGAAGTAATAATTTAAAAGTACGAATACACTCACCACTGAATTAGAAACTGAATTCCAATTAAAAAAAAACACTTCAATCAAATCAATTCAACCGCAATCACCGAAAAAACAGAACTTAAAACATAAATTAAATTTTTTTTCAGAGGTCCCATTTATCTTTTTAGATAAATATAATATCATTTTGAGTTGTCAGTGTTAAAAATAACATTGCATGGTAAGTACATGAACAATAATTAAGATTCATGGGAATTCCAAAAAATATATATTTAAAATATATATATAAATATATATATGTATATATATATAAATAATACCAGTAATATTGTCATGTAATAAAATTTTTGCCAGAGTTCGAAATTTCCCAAGATTTTGTCCTGATTTCCCTTATCCCTAAAAAATATTTTTCTCCCCTAGATGTAGGAAAATTTCCCTTGACATAACATCACTGATTCAAAGTGACAACTTGAAAGTAAATAAACTATTATTATTTTTTTTATTGCCTAACTCTAATCTAATAAATATGTTTGATTCTCATTTTTGTTAAACTTTCTTTAAAAAACAATATATTGCTCGTTTGCTTTGAATAATTAAAGAAATTTTGTTGTATGGCCCGGTAGGAAATCTCATTTCTAAAATCTGGCCCAGCTGCTGAAAAGGTTGGCCACCCATTTTTTAGCCTATCCCACCACTGTGTTATATGGAATTGGAACGTGTTTATTCTCAACAAAGCAACAAACAATTAAGTGTAATCGGATTACTCGAAACTGTAACCTGAATACGAACCCGTCAGTTTGTTTTGTCATTAAATTTTATGAAAGCTCAAAATGCAAATTGCAAGACTTGATAAGTCAACAATAATAATAATCGTTGTACTTCGTCGATGATTATAAAGTCACGGTGCGCGTGGTCATTTAAACGATTGCAGCACCTTTTCACATGAAGAAACTCCAGATCCTCCAAAACAAAGCGCTTAGACGAGCTCTTGGCGCTAAAATAATTCATATCAAAATAATCCGAGCGCTTCCTTTTTTTTACATTAACTCCACACATGAGACCCCGAGGAAAATACTTTTCCTCAGGGTCTGTGTCATCTCTGGGGATGCTGTTTGAAGGGTCTTTTTGAGGAGAGGAAGGAAGAGAAAGGTCTTAAAGAGACCCATGTTGTAGGAAGGAAGAAACACAAAGGCCGGCAAATCGTTCTACAGCCGAGCTGTTGAACACAAGAACGAGTCGAAGAAGCGACCCGTTCTCATGTAACCAATGTCAACCGTGTAGATATGTTGGGCATGCGTTTGGCGTGTTTCCCGACTATGCACCGGTGCCGAAGGGATCAATGACGCTAGTTCTTCTACGCCGGCATTCCAAATCGTAAGAACAACTCTACGCACAAGCTGGCCCATTATGATGAAAGTATCCGCACATTATATAAGAAGCCCAAACAAATCCTCCTGAAGGATTAACAAAGCAGCCTCTCCCGCAATTAAACTAAAACTAACCCAATAAAAAAGTAGAAAAGGAACAGTTAAGTTATCTTTACCATCAGCAAAAAAGAGCAAGAGTTTGTAAATCAAGACAATTACTCTATTTGCTATTTTGTCAAACTGTTTGACTTATATTCCAGTCAGAGGCGTCGAGAGTTCAATTCGTCAGGGTCAATTTCCTTTACGACACAGACAACATTTTCCGTGTACTGTGGTGGTTGTAGAAGATTTTCAAATAAAAAATAAAACAAGTTCTTTGTTTAAAACCACTTTATTTTAATTTATATTCGTCGACCGGTTTCGGTTGATCTCAACCTTCTTCAGGGCAATAAACATATTCATACATTTTTGACATTGCCACAAAGTGTTTGCTTTCTTCGATAATGTTCAAATATTGTCAAGTTATTCTAACCCGGAAATGTTTAAGTTTCTCAAAAAAAGATTATAATTTATTGTCATTTGAACATTTTGAGAAATGTTTCGGGAAGGTGAGAGAGAAAGGAGAGAGGTAGAGGAAGGTTGGGAAGGGCTATTCAAGCTGGCCAGTTTTCAAACCTGCAATCTCTGAATTCAAACACAATAAATGTGTACGCAGAATATAGAACGTTAAACTTCTCTTAATAATTATTGGCAAAGGACTTATGTCACTTATGAATGTGTGAATGAAACCACTGCGAGTGAGTGAGTGAAAATATAACCTTCACATGTGCAATGAACACTCGGTATCCCTACAGCCTACAGCCTACCATCCTCACAACCTACGTCAACATCAATTAAACCCTTCGACAGTGCAAGTTGGCTAATTTAGATAAATCATTGGGAAGAGAAATACACACGGCAAATTGAGATGCTACGTCCATAGTCCATACCCATAAATACATGACAAGCATTCCTGTGTCTTACAGTCACCAATTACATTTCAAAAATGCCCTGTTGGAAGATTATTTTTTTTAAAGAAAGTTTTTTAGTGTTTGATGAAATTTGGTCAAAGTCACCCGTAGTAAGGAATAATAATTTGCCATACTTCGGTCACACCAGACACTTCTGGCAGTTTATTTCTTCAGTGGATAAAGTTTAGTCTTACATTAAAACAACACAATCAAGGAGCAAACGTGATGCCTAAATAACAAACAAATTTTTTTTTATGACAGGTATTAATGTGAAAATAAATTAAAAAGATGGAAATTAATAATAGAAGATTAATAATGGAATTAATAATGGAAATAATAATGGAAGTTGATTATTAATTTCTAAAATTTCAATCTCGTTGTAATTGCATTTATGTCAAAATTGTAACCCTATATTTTCAAAAGAATGATTTGCTTTCTAAATGTGGTTGGCAAATTCAGAATAATTATTTTTACTCTAAAACCTTAATTATTCTTTTTTGGGGTGTTGCGCTACCTCCTTCTTTAGCCAACGTTTCGGACATCGTTGCAGTGTCCTTAATTATTCTTATTCTTTTTAATTATTTGTACATGGCTGGGCTTCCAGCATTCGGCTTCTGGGCCCAGAAGGGTGATTCTGTTTCTTTTATGTTATCCCAAATCAGCGTTACGAGACAATTAAGACAAAATATATATTGGAAGGCGTCCGTCGTGCGTTATCGGCTGTCAAATTTTGTGATTTTCTATGGTTTTCAATAATAATAATAATTCTTTATTCCAGGATGCTGGGAGGGTAGTGAAATCCCACACGTCCAAGGGCGGATTTAGGGGAGGGGGCGTGGGGGCACGTGTTTTTGAGTTCTGTGGAGATTCAATCACAGTACATACTTAGAAGCAAAACTGTCTTTATTAAACATTTAATTTTTCTATTGTTTTGACACTTTCATAAACCTTCCTATACATACTTGAACTTTTTCTAACAGTAATTGTTAATTGTTTTGCCCGTCCGCCTCTTGCGCCCCTTCCAGAAAAAAATCCTGGATCCGTCCTTGCACACGTCCCATATGGTTGTATATATTTACACAGTAAATTTTAAGTAAAGAAACATAGAAGAGAAGGTACATAGAAAAGAAAAAAATGGCTCGTCTGTCGTGTGTTGAATGGATTAATTACCCACTTAAAAACACGAATTACATTCATTAGTTGTTATCAAAACTACTCACATGTAAGCCTAACAGCCTCATAAATTTGTTGTTTTATTTTGATGTTTGTACTCGATGACATTCGATTTGCAAATTTTCCCGTAACTGACATTTCTTAACGAGTATCTCTGGCACTAGGGTAACAACTACTTGGAGAGTAGTATCCTAAGAGCGTTTAACCAGCCAGCGACCGAAAATTCACATTTCGTCGAAAGTTGTTCTTACGATCGTGCAGGGCGGTTACAATGAGAAAGATTAATTATTCTACGTACCAGATTTTTAAAATTATAACTCAATATCGATTTTATTTCATTCCAAATTTGCTTTAATTTATACCTACTGATGATAAAACTATTAAAATAATGTACTTTTTGTAATTATTTTTTGATTATAAGTATTTATCATTTTTCAATAATGTCCAAGTTAAATAAAATTGTTAAAAAAATCTGAATGTAAGTGCGCAAATAAATACACAAAAAACGGACCAAGTTTCGTCAAGAAACACATGTACGTATATATTTTTTAATGATTTTATTTAAACTAAAATTAATTCTAAAACATGCGATATCTAGATAATGTACTGATTTATTATACGGCATGATTATATAATTTGAAATGGGTGTGGTATAATACAAAATCTTTTTTGAAAATTTAACAAATCTGCCAACGACCTATGGTATATCCTTATTATACTAAAAATAAACATTTTTTCTCAAAATTTAAAATATGTGAATGCTAGATAAAAGAACACTCTTTCGAAATCCATTTATAATTTATGTGGAAAAGAGTCAATATGTCTAAAATCTGATTTTAAAATGAGGTATTTCTGGTTTTCTCTGGTAATACCCTCTAACACTATCGCAGTATTTATGTTGTTACCGCGATACCGAATACCGCTTTTTTTAAAACTTTTTATTTATTTATTTCAAGAATTTTGTTTATACTTTACAAATGGTTACATATGCAAGGTTATAAAATAATTCACATTTTATTCTACTACTCCATAAGTTGAGCTCCAGGATCTCGTGTTTATGGGAGGAGTATTTATATGCAAAAAATAATAATAATGTTCCAATGAAATGTTTACAATTATCAAAGAACTTATGAAATAAAATGTCAACATTATTTTAGATAGGTACACAATTTAGAAAAAAATAGTTGTAGAAGGACAATAACAATACATTTAAAAAAAAAATATTACAATTTTCAGTAAAGGTAAATTACATTAAGGGTACAATGTATCATTATCCAATTTCAGAGACTTAATTTGCTTTTTGAATAATTCATATTTCAGTGTTTCACTAATTTTGTTTTTGGTATCGTACCATCTTACACCTAAATACAAATAGTGGTGCTGAGTCGTGGTTGTTCTAAGCATAGGGATGGCCATTAGTTTTAAATCTATTGCTTATGCTATCTGAGGGGTGATTTTTTTGAATAAAATATTCTTTATAAATTTGATATAATTTCTCTTATACAATTCTGTGAAGGATGGTACATTAAATTCCCGAAATATCTCTATAGTAGGGAAGTCGTATGGTTTCCTAAGGATGATTTTTATAATTATTCTTTGAATTATAATTTAAGAAAACCGTCGAAATGTGTCGTACACAGCCGATACAGATCACTCTTCAGAGCCAATGACTGCCAATGACCTTATCATTCTGCGACGGAGGTCGTATTATAGTTACTTTTCCTTCCGTAAGTTGTCAATAATAATATTCTGCCTAATCTTTGAATATATTTTAAGTGGACGAGAAACGAGGTGGGATTGCGTTCTTCCTCCTATGCTTACCTGAAGTAAACTTGCCAAAAACTAAAACATACAATAAAGTTCCCCTTCGGTATACTGTGTACTGGTACCCACCACCACATGCATGTGTGTTTAATCTTGAAATATTATGGTTTGATAAGAAAATAATTAAATTTACTTGCTAACTTAACGAGACATGTTCATAAAAGGACCTCAGGTCTAACATTGGTGAGATTAGCGGTACGAGAATATAGCATAACTAATTTGACCTTCGAGAATTTGGTGAATAATTTAATCATAGATTTATGAGAAAAACCTAATAATTTTTTTAAAACTCAAGACCGAATGTTGTAGAAATGAAATCCCCAAGACGTTTGGTTTGAGTGGTAAAACCGTGTACGATTGTGTGAGAAGTGTGGCGGAGATTCGCAAAGAAAGCGAGTGTTTGTTTGTGATGTGTTTGAAGCGGCTTGATTATTAGTTAGTTAGTTTACAACAAGTAAATTAGAGGGGCGGGGGTGGGGGAGGGGGGTAGTTCAACAATCGAAGTAATCAACCAACTCAAGCCTCATTGTTCAAGAAATATTTTATTATAGGTACCTACTTCATATTATCTGACCAGGCCTAGATTTAACACAGGACGAAAATAAATATCACAACATACATTAACTACCGGCCAAGGAAATAAGTATTTCGGTCCTGGATAAAAATTGTCATCTGGCACAAAACTCTCACCTTCTTGCTTACCCCTTTGATTCCCGAACGTAGATTCAGAGAAATTTCATAAATATTTTGGAAATTGTTCGTTATGTTTGTAAGGCTCTTGACTCCCACACTGAAGGTCGCGGGATCGAATCCCGGCGTGGCAAATAAATTTTATTTGATTAATTTGAGTTATTATATATAGTATATTTGCGGCACTTTCCAGAGTGGAAGATACTTCAGTAGCACTCTGGTGTAAGACCACCATTTAGAATTGAAACGTTGATTGAAATGGCAATAGCCGTGTTTGGTGACCAGATCTGAATAGCCAGGTACTTCCCCACCTTCCTCTTCCCTATCTCCTTCCCCTCCCCACTACCTTCAGCCTCACAGCATACACCAATTGGGGATGCCATAGTCTCACTGGCTTCAGACGGGAGCAGTTGGGACTCTTGTGCGGTATTCATATAAAAAAAAGTAAAAAAAATGTAATTTTCCGAAAATTCCTTATAGGAAAAATATATGGTGACCCCACTCTAAGCAGTAATTATAGACCAATTTATCTTACCTCAAATATAGCAAAAATATTTGAAAAAATTGTTAAAAAACGGATGTTTAAATTTAAAAAAAAAAATATATTAAGTGCACATCAGTTTGGTTTTAGAGAAAATTTGAGCACTCAAGATGCTATCGTAGATTTAACAACTGAAATATATAAATATTTAGATAATAAAAAAAATGCATTGGAATATTTGTCGACTTAAGAAAAGCATTTGACAGTATATCACAATCTAATCTTATCTCTAAACTAACGAAAATTGGTATAACCAATAATGCCTTAACATGGATTAAAAATTACCTACTTCATAGAGAGCAATTTGTCAAGTTAAATGGTTTTCTGAGTGATTCACAGACCAGTAATTTTGGAATCCCGCAAGGGACAGTTCTAGGACCAATTCTTTTTATCATTTATGTGAATGATATTTTTAAACTCATAAAGTCAAAAATAATATCATATGCTGATGACACAGCGATTTTAACTCATGGACTAAACTGGAGTGAAACTCATAAAACGGCTGAACTAGATATAAATATAATTAAAAAATGGTTTGATCAAAATCTACTATCTCTAAATACAGAAAAAACTTTTGTAATACCATTCACTCTGAATAAAAATGCTACCCTTGAGAATCTAAACATATGTATACACTCATATAATTGTAATCCAAAGTCATATCTATGTAAACCTAACTGCTCTATACTCACTGTTAAAACAAATGTAAAATACCTCGGTGTAATTATAGATAGTAACATAAAATGGAAATTACAAATCAATACAACAGTAGAACGGTTAAGAAAATTAATTTACATTTTTATTAGAATACGTAACATACTAAATATTGGATTATTAAGAACCATCTATTTTTCCCTAATTCAATCAGTATTACAATATGGAATTGTTGGCTGGGGTGGTGCTTTCAAAACTTCTCTTTTGCTCTATCCAAAGAATATTAATAAAAATAATTCTAAAAAAGCCATACGATTACCCTACCATCAAATTATTTCAGGAATTCAAAGTCCTTTCACTTCATATTATTTATAAAAAAATTACGCTTTTACAAATACACAAAGATTGTCTCAATAATGTTAACACTCTTTTTTCGAACAGCAATAGAACAAATATCCTTGGTTCTCTGACTATACCTCGCTGTTACACCACCACAGCCCAACAATTCTACAAATATATTGGAGTTAAATGGTTTAACGAATTACCCTTGAAATTAAGATTGGAAACAAATTACAAACAATTCAAAAAATCAATAAAAACTCTTTTTATATAACTTATCAACATAACAACTCAAATATAACATTAGTTATCCTTTTTCTCTCGTTATTTTTTATCTCCTCCGCTTCAATCTGTTGTTTTTCTTATCTATTATTTGTTTTGTACATTTATATAAAAAAAAAATTATATATTTGAACAAATATGATTTTTTCTTATTTTCTGTTAATTATCTATTTTTTGTTTTATATATTTAAAAAAATATTATTTTTCGTTTTTCTAAATTGTGTTTAACATGCGTTTATCCGCCCTTTTAACTCGAGCTTTGCTCTTAAAAAGTGTGTAAAGCGTATAATTAAATGTATTTTAATAGAAAACTTTATTTTAATGTGTATAAACATGTAATTGATACTATTTTATTAAATAAAAAAATAAAAAAAACTCTGATACATTTTTATACCGTTAGGGAATAAGTAACAATTTATTTTACGTTTTTTGTTTCCATTTCATTTAAATTATTATTTAATATGGTTCATTGTTCACTACTAAACAGCAAAAAATTTTGATAGATAATGATATTATTGGTTTACAATATGAAAAAAATGTTTTTTCTCATTCTAACTTCTCGAAAAATAACTTAACCATGCGACGACTCAACGTAAAACAATGTATCCTGCTGTCCGTTCGTACTTAAGCTTTAAAATACTAACTACCTTTAAAATAATGTCCAATAATGAACTGACAGGAAAAATATATTAAAAATTGTTTTTGATATAGGTATAGAAGATACATGGAGTTTTATGGATGAGTACAAATTTATACCGTCAGCGAGCAAAGGGTTACTCTTGTCCAGAATCAATATATAGTATGAAATAAAAATAATAATTTCGTTTAATTAGTGAATGGATTATGTAAGAAAATAGCAAGAGAAGCATTGCCACAACTCTAATTGTAGGAAACTTATATATAACGGAAGTCCAGGGCCGACACTTGCTAGGGTAAATTCGGCTCTGTAGCGACAATAAATCGTTAAAATAATTTTAGTTGGCTGACTTCTTTCCACATTGCAAGACTTAATTACTGCGCTCCCAAATAAAATAATTAATTGGCGACCCCTGTCCCTGTCGAGACGAAATACAGCGGAAAGCAATTAAAAATTGACAGCTTTATGACAATTTACGGAAAGGCGAAACGCTTCAGTACAGTTAGTAGGTAGCACGTACAGGCTTTATACTTTATACTGTACGCTACACACACAGAGACACTAGATACAGTAGGTACAGTACCAGCGGCCGCATATTTATTTTTTATTGCTCCTACTTCACTAGTCCCATTACTGACCTACTGACCCGCCGCGGCCGCCATCAGCTGACAGCTTACAGCACTAAACTTGCACTTAGCATATTATTATTTATGTAATGACTTCATGTGTAAGGGGAACGGCTGCGCAGCCTTTTCCATACAAAAGAGCAATATAAACGCTAGATTGGTTTGCACGAAGCAAATAAGCGCCAAAGTGCTATTTATTTATTATGTGCATAATTTTATGTGAATGAAAAAAGATAATCCATAGAGATTGTCAAAAATCGTCTCAGCCTTAAAGGGGTATTTTTTCAAATTCTTTCTTATATTAATACTTCATAGTTAAGTCATGAAAAAACTTTTTTTTTGTAGTTTACACTTATATTTTTTGTTACGAATAATAATAATTTTTTGGTAATTACAATACATAGACAAGGTAGTAAAAGCTTCAATTTATCCGTCGCATTTTTTTTGATGTTCATAATGTAAACCGATTCGTCGTAAAGATTAATCTAAATAGTGATTTCACGTACCAATGGCTTCATCTTAATTTTGGATTTGGGAACAACTAAATTGAATATGTAATTATTTTTATAACCAAACCAAATTGAATAATTCTTTTTTAATCAATATAGCAAATAACTTGTACGTATATGTGCTATTTTATTTATTTACCTACGTTTTAAATTATAAAATATAGGCCATTCAAATATTCAATTATCCATAATTTTAGTGACAAGTTTGGCGTTTTTTGTGAGCTAATTAAATAATCTCGCCCTATCTATTGTTTTAATAAAAAAAACGTTAAAAAACTTTTCCTTGGATATAAATTTTAATTTATATACGACTAATTTGTATTTAAAGAACGTATTTGAAATTTAAATTTACCCCTACCAAATGGCGTTTATTTATTTATTTATTTTTTTTATTATGTATTTCATCTTATTTTCATAATAAGCATTTTTTTGATAATAATTATTATTAACTCACAAATAATTGCAAAAGTTGACTATAAAATCACGAAAAATTGATTTTTTAATGCCCCATATTTTAAAACAAATAAAAAAATAGTCCATATTCGCTGCAGATATTTGCTATACCCTTTTAATAGAAAAATAATTATTGAATTTGGTTAGGTATTTTGGCCTCAAGTCCAAAATTAAGTTTTGTATGAAAACGACCGCGCAGCCTTTTCTCGTTGTCCGCGCTCTTTATTTTCAACGCATCTGTGCTTTGTAAATTATTTGTTGACAGTCAATATCATTTGAATGCCATTGTATTATTTTAATGAATGCGTCTTGAGCTTGTAAAATATTGACAATAATTTTTGGCTAGAAAATGCTGTGACTAGTACAAAGCAATTTTTAAACTTTCGAAAGTTGATATGCATATTTGCATATCAGCCTTCCTAGAGTAATTTCTACGGTTATAGTAAAAATAATAGATAATTGTCCTTTGATTATTAGATATACTCATAAATTTTCTTTATTTAATTAATGAAGCCAATATTAGCAATCGAAAATTTGGAACAGAAAAAGACGGTCACATCTAGAAATCGAACCCAGGACCTTAACCTTGCCGGGGCAATGTTTGCTGGTTATCGATGTCCCAAGTTCAACTTCCGGTCGTGGCAAGAACCTATTTTTTCTAATGCTTAAACCATGATTGGTAGGATTGGGAACAACGGCCGTGATAAGACACGGGACTCTCTAAAATAAAAAAAGATAACGATATATATATATATAAATCCCGGCTTTTGCATGATACAGTAACCCAAAATATTTTAATCATATTGAACAACAAAAATCGCCACATTATCACCTGACCTCACCTTATCACATTTAGTATGCAGCAAGCAGATTGCAGAGGGAAATGCAGAGAATGCGATTTAGTTATTTTTGAGTCTCGCTCTCCGGTTCACTGTCCACACTGTCTACTGATCACCGCATCACGCATCACGCATCGTCCTGATTGCCTCTAATCAAGAACATTAATAAGAAGTCGGTGTTGATCTGGTGCATTTCGGTTCTGGTTAAAGTATCGGTAGAAATTGACTCACCACCCACTTGCTCGCTTTGACAGGGCCGGACTGGCCGTCACTTTGCCCTTGTCGGGTCTTTCGGGCCGGTTCCATGAAGCGAATTTTCATTTTACGTAATTGAAATTTTGAATGCAGTATTTTCCATCGCCCCGAATGCAAACTTATTAACTTAAAATTATAGGTGAATCAAGAGGTTTTTTATAAAAAAGTATTCGAAAGTTTACCTTTTTTTTAAATGTGAAACCGCTCAAAAGTCCCAACTGCTCCCAAACCGTCTGTGAGACTAATGGCATCCCCAATTGGGGTATTTTGGGAGGGGTTCCAGGACAACTCAACACTCATTGACACTTCAACTCACCTTTGAAAAGTGACAAAGTCATTAAAAGTGATGAAAAAAATAGCCCGTAACCTAACCTAACGTAACCTATTTAAACTAGTTTTATCATGACTTTATATCACTTTTCAAGAGTGTGTTGAAGTGCTACTGTATTGAGAATTATTTTTATGTTTTATATGAATAACTCACAAGAGTCCCAGCTGCTCCCGTCTGGAGCCAGTGAGACTATGGCATCCCCAATTAGGGTATATTGTGAGGCTGAAGATTGTAGGAAGGGGAAGAAGATGGGAAAGGGGAAGGTGGGGAAGTGCCTGGCTATTCAGATCTGGTCACCAAACACGGCTAAAGACACTTGAATCAACGTTTCAATTCTGAATGGTGGTTTTACACCACACTGAGATGATGTTCCAGACTGACAGATACAAATACACTTACAACCACTCGACAAACCAATTTAAAACTTTTTTCTCGGATTTTTTGGTGATTATTTTGAATGTTTTCCGCCCACATTAAAAAAAATCATACCTCAACAATAATTCAAATTCAGTACAAACGCATCTAGGGAAAATTTGCCTAAAACTGGCAGCAAAGCAATTCGAGGTATTTTAATTAGTGCCATATTATGGCAAAAAGCGCTCCATATATATAATTGTGAAATAAAACAAATTAATCAAATCTATTTGCTCACGCCGGGATTCGATCCCGCGACCTTCGGATTGCGAGTCAAGAGTCTTTACCCCTCGACGACACCGGCCGTTCGGGAAAGGTTTTCCACCTTCCGGGAAAGCGGAAGGTGGAAAGCGACCTGGCTATTCAGATCTGACCACCAAACTGCGCGGAACTACCGCTTGGGATTGCTTATTCGTGGCTCGGCTCGCGTTTATGTTCGACAATGTTTTTTTTTATACTAACTTCACACAGAAGGCTCTGAGGAAAATTTCCCTCAGGGCCTAAGTCATCTTTGGAGATTTGCTGTATGGAGGGTCTTTTTGGGGAGAGGAAAGAGTCTTGAAGGTCTTGAAGAGACCCATGATGTAGGGATGGAGGAAATACACACACAGTGTAAATAACTTCATAGCCGAGCCGTTAAACTCAAGAACGAGTCGTGGAAGCGACCCGTTCTCAAATGACAAATGTCAAACGTTTACATACGTTGGGCGCGCGTTTAGATCTGGCTTTAAACTTATTTATTCTGTGGCATTTTAACATGCTTTTGATTCAAATGTTAGATTTCTTGAAGCCGTTAATGACTGTTTGAAACCAGTTTAAACTGTTAATGCATATATGTTAGGGGAAGGTCGTAGTTCGCCGTGTGCTTTACGCTATCCGTTATTCTTACACGGACACGGTAGTTGAATTAGGCCAAGATGAATCTGTGGCGCCGAATACAATTTATTGCTAATTTAGTCACCAAGGATATCTTTTACATTTTATATATTCATAAATTTATTAGAATTGCAAATATCGTGCCAAGAATTTTTTTTATTTCCAGGTACAGTGGGAAAATAATAATAGTTTGAAATTATCCACGAATTGGTATCAGAATCGGTAGTGGCTGGTAAAAGGTTCAGGGTTCAAGGCATTTCCGCGCTATTTTTTCTTGATTGCTTAAATATATTTCTTTCGTGGCATACAAAACTTCCAATAATCGACTTAAGTAAACTATATGAATACTAGCTGACCCGGCGAAAGTTGTTCTGCCATATAAATTATTTCTAGTGAATATTTAGGTTGTTAAATAAAAAATAACGAATGTATTGTGAGTGTGTGGGGATGAGATCTATAACACAGTGAAATTGAGACAAGCTCACACGCACATTTTCGTTATCTTATACGATTTGTTCGTCTGTTCTTTCTGCTCTACTATTTCGCAAGGTTTGTTGCTTTATTTGAAAATTTTGCAAGCACTGCGTTTTGATACATAACAGATCCCGAATGAAATGTCAAAATGACGCGACGCTTCTCGTGAATGACTTGCGCATATGTGGATGAAAGTTCGATGAGGCGGATGTAGTCATTCAACAACATAAATATTTTCGTAATGTTTGAAATATAAACGGCGACGGTTAAATTTAATCATAAAAAAAAACAAAAATCGCGATTAAGAAATGGGAGTGACGCGATTAAAAAATGGGAGGAGGGTGAAAATTTGGGGTCATAGGTATTTTTTGGTGTAAAAAAAATACAAAAAAAAATTCTGGATAGGGACACTCTATTCACCTAGCGGTATGAAATATACTTTACGACCAATTCTCATACCTACCAAATATACATAAAAAATTCATATAAATCGGTCAAGCCGTGCGACCACAAACACCGTGACACGAGATTTTTGTATATACAGGTAATATATGTTTCATAATGACCAGATATTATAAAATAGGTAATAAGCTCATATACACAAACACAGAATTTATCAAAATCTCATAGGAACACACATACGAGTACATTACACGACAACATACAAACAGGATTAGAGGAGGCTGGTATTGTCATTGCCTCTGACAAAATAAAAGAAAGGAAATATATATTTCAACTCAAAACAATAGTTGCCAGTGGTAAATCACGTTATTTTGTTTTAATTATTCTAGTTAAATTTAAAAAAAAACTTAATTTTGTGTTCTATTTGATTCTAGAATACAAGCCTACTCAATATTACATATTAGATTTGCTTTCAATAATTTCCCACAGTGTCTATGTCATCTTTGGGGTTGCTGTGTGGAGGGTCTTTTGAAGTAAAGGAAGTAGGGGAAATTCTGGAAAGGAAAAAGTGGGTGGATATGAGTGGGAGGGTGGGAATCTGGGGGTCAGTGTGTCCAAGAGTGACTCTCACTGCGGTGTGAGGCGCTGGGTCGAGAGAGTTCGGTTAGTGAGGTCAAACGGTCAGTCACCAAACTTAGCGAACCACTTGGGGTGACCAATGACAGAGGTGTTGGATATTCCCGGATGGGTTATTAAATGATACTCACACCCGTCTCCCAAATCGTCACTGAATTTTTGCTGCAAAAAAATATGTGTAGAAAGAAGCAAATTTTGTGGATACACTTTTAAGGAGATAGAGTACACTATACTATACAGTAGGGTGGAGCGGTCTGGTATGGAGATTTTTTTTTTCGTAATATAGAATTCGGCATACGCGGGATTGGTGCTGCGTTATGTAATTATCTTAAATAAAAAATATAAAAAATAAATATTTATAATTAGGACATCGCCACCACTTTCAATTTTTCATAAAAATATTGAAAACACAAAAATTTTCTCCGGATTCTTAGAAATGCTTGTATTTATGTAAGAAAAGAATATGTATATACTTATTCTCCTTTGATATAATTATAAAGAAACACCCTAGCAACAGTTAAACTATTCCCTCCAGAGACTCAATCCTCCCACCCCAAACGTGTTTCAAACACAGTGATTTGATCTAGATGAATTTTCCATCATATCTAGCGGATTGGGCTTCCCTCTAAACCAGTGGTTCCCGACCTTTTTTTGGCCAGGGACCACCATGACATTTATTTGTTCTCATAGGGACCACATGGTACAAAAATGAGCTCTTCTTTGACTTCTTCAGCTACCTCTCAACACTAATACCAAAAGGGTTACGAATCCGCTTTAGCACTCCTTTCGATTCGGTTTTGTAGTAAAATGAACAAATGTTTCGCTGACCACATTTGAGATCTCGCGGACCACCTGTGGTTCATGGACCACCGGTTAGGAACCACTGCTCTAAACGGACTAGGACCTTCCCTTCTGAAGGAACTCAGAGAATTGTTGTGTTTATTGGGGATTTTTGTTAGGCTTTCGTCTCTTCGATGATTTTTGTTTATCAAAGCGCGCGTCGGTCGAGTTACGTAGTATTTTTAATTGTGTGCCGCATTAGAATATTCAACTATTTTTCGATAGGCTATTTAAGAGTTTATATTAACTGTTCTTTGAACTTTGAACAATATGGCAATGTCACATCTGGATAAGAATTACCTTTGAATGTTTTGCCTATTTGTGAAGATGTATTGCGAGGTTTTTTGTGAATGAAGCAAAATGAAAAAATATTCAGCATCATGCTGACCATGCTGCAGTGAAAGCCTTCCCTGATGTAGCCAGAACATTAGGCAGATAGGCCCTCCGAAGCGGACACACCCTTGACCAAGAATTTACCTTAGATTAGCTGTCGGCAGCATCTTACAACTACTAAGCCCTGCATTACAAGACGTTGGCTCAATTTCACAGAACGATATATGTTGGGTATAGGAGTAATATTCGTCGATATAGTTTGTTGCAATTGGATGCGATGGAACTGCAGTCAATACGGGCTCCAAAGGAGTTGTGATTTGGTGTCTCGAATCACTTCTCAAACGGCCTTTACATTGGATTGTCTGTCGGTTACACGCAAACGAGCTTATTTTCCTACTATTATTTAACTGCACTGACTGGACCGCGAAGTTTCACTGGAGTTATTGGAAAATCCTTAAATCAGTGTTAACAACTTCCTATCCTGAAATTTAAAGCCATTCAATGTTCTTTGGCAAGTGTGAAAAATGAACAGGATTTACGTACAGCTCAACTGCATATATGGAAAATATGTAAAACCATTGACTGATTGATGGGATTGATGATTCCAGATGCCGCAATGAAAACTTGTTAAAAAAACCGGTAAAATTGTACATTCCAGGTGGCTCACCATCAAAAAATTTGTTAACTTTAACGACAGTTTACGCACCTATGTGGTTCAACGTTAAGACCAAATCGGAAAAAATTCAGTTTATGGGGGATGGTCCAAAAAAAAATAATTTTTTTTTTTACACTAATTATGGGCCGGAAAATCCGAATCTGAAAGAATTAGGCGGCGCGCGGCAAGCAATATTAACTGAGTTACACGACTTTAAAAATTTTTATACACACACAGGAAAATAGCCATTTTGGAAGCATTTTGATTCCTAGACAATCAAACTAGTTATTTTTATACTAACTATGGGCCGGGGAATCCGAATCTGAAAGAATTAGGCGGCGGCAAGCAATATTAACTGAATTACACGACTTTAAAATTTTCTATACACACACACATGAAAATAGTCATTTCGAAAACATTTTGACACACGAAGTACGAAAATCATAGAAAAACAAGAAATGTACTAAAACATGTACCGGCAGTGTTACCAGCTCTCAAAAATATTTATCCCTATATTATGAATTACGACTATCTCAACGGCCGTATTCTTAAACCAAATGTATGAAAATTCGTAGTCTTAAAAATGCGTAACCTAACCTAACCTAACGCTGGGTTTGTGTAACATGGTTTGTGCCCCTTTATACCGCCTGCTCGCGTCACGGCAAAAAAACATCCCTGTTTTCAAGTAGTTTAGCAGCTACGCTGGGTTTATGTAACATGGTTTGTGATACAAAAGTGAGTAAAATTTATAAAAAATAAGTACTTAAAATATAAACATGTTATTTTACGTTATTGATATTACTGCTTAATGGCAACACTTAATTTTGTGTGGTAAAAACATCTATGTTATCTTGTTTTTCTATGATCTTTGTACTACTTGTGTCAAAATGCTTTCGAAATGAATATTTTCATGTGTGTGTGTATAGAAAATTTTATTTCAGTTAATATTGCTTGCCGCCGCCTAATTCTTTCAGATTCGGATTCCCCGGCCCATAGTTAGTATAAAAATAACTAGTTTGATTTTCTAGGAATCAAAATGCTTCCAAAATGGCTATTTTCCTGTATGTGTATAAAAATTTTTAAAGTCGTGTAATTCAGTTAATATTGCTTGCCGCCGCCCAATTATTTCAGATTCGGATTCCCCGACCCAAAATTATTATAAAAATAACTAGTTTTATTTTTTAGGAATTTCCCCCATAAACCGAACTTTAGCCACCAAATCAATATGTATTTCCGGAGTTAGACATTTGCATGAAACAATATTGCTTTCACGATATTTGTCCAGTGATTTTAAATATATTATTAATACAGTAATCCAGCGCAATGGTTTTTTGGGTATCACAAACATATTGTTTACCATTTTACCCGACAACCGAAAATGGTTAAGAGAGTTGACGTTAAGAGGAATATCGGAAGCCCGGCAAATGAATACGCAATCAGACGTTATTCGTACCTTCAGAGTGCCTTTTTGATTTTTCGGTAGATAATTATATTGGTGTTATGAATTGGGATAATGTCACCGATCATCAAATTTGTTAGGGACGAGACAATTCGACAAGCCATTACCGACCACACGATAATTGTCGATGTCATGGTAAAGAAATTTCCTTGCCCACTCAAGGCGCAGAGGGATCTGTTAACAGAAGCCTCAGCTGCTGTCAGTAAACCCTTGAGACGAGATGGCTTAATAAAAACAAGGTTATAGTCACGAAACCTTATGCCACTTTTTGACATCAAAATGCACTACCGTTCAGAGCAACTTTTGCAATTTTCAAGTTTTTCAATGTGGTAAATAATATGTGTACATTTTTTATTTCCACTTTGTTCCGTTCTTCCAATCTAAGAATATATTATCTGTAAAATAAATGGTAAAATACAAATTTTATGTGTGTTTTATTTCGCCTAACTTTTTATGTACATATATCTATATATATAAAAAGTTAGGTTCCGTATGTTTGCGTTCGCTAATCTCGGAAAGTAATCGAAGGATTGACTCAAAATTTTTACAGAACATTCCATTTTAGAAGAATAGCGTTTCTACATACTTTTTATTTGGAAGTTCCAAAGGAAAAGGATAATTTTATGCGTTTTAAATTGACTCATAATTTGTCATAGTAAACAATGGAATGACAGTTCTAGACAGTGTTGCCATTTTATTAATTTTATAAAAAGTTACAAAAATTTATGACACCTTCAATTAGGAATTAAAAGAATTTAATCGGATTTAAAAGTAGAATTGGGTGAAATGCAGATCCCGCCAAATGTTGAGGATTTTAATAAAAATGCACTTTCTAGATGGGAAAAGTGTGGAAAAGTTGAATAAAAAAGAAATTAAGGCGCGCTCGGCAAAATTGAGGGAGATACAGCCGTTTAAAGGATGTATGAAATGACACTTCATTAACCGATATTGTCAGCCATTTTATTCCATAATGTTGGTATCTCAGACTTGCTTTAACGAAGGTTGATACGATTGTAGCTAACTTCGTGTGAAAAATTATGAAAAAAATTACGTAATTATGAAAAACAGAATTAATAATGGTCACAAACCATGTTACACAAACCTGGCGTAGCCGCTAAACTACTTGAAAACAGGGATGTTTTTCTTGCGTTGACGTGAGCAGGCGTTATAAAGGGGCGCAGACCATGTTACATAAACCATGTTACAACAGATGAGGATGATTACGAGTGCTACCAACTTTAAGGTAATAATTTAGTTTTCAAAATGGCTGATAGTATCGGTTCATGAAGTGTCATTTCATACATTCTTTAAACGGCTGTATCTCCCTCAATTTTGCCGAGCGCGCCTTAATTTCTTTTTTATTCAACTTTTCCACACTTTTCCCATCTAGAAAGTGCATTTTTATTAAAATCCTCAACATTTGGCGGGATCTGCATTCCTCCCGTAGAATTATATCTGACAAATTATATTACTATTTTCACTCATTTGTTTTCTCTGTGCGTTTTAAATTTACTCATAATTGTAGGTACTTAATAATAATAATAATAATATTTGGCTAATTTATATAGCGCCGTTTTTGTGAAAAATCACCTCAAGGGCGCTGCACAGTACAAGTAAATACGTAATAAAATTGGTAAAACTAAGATTTGTAATTATAACTAGTGACTTATATCGACTTGTAACTAGTGGCTTAATCTAAGACTTATAGCTAGTGACTTATGACTAAGACTTACGATAGTTGACTTAAAACTAGTGGATTAATGACATACATATTTACAACTGTGACTTAAAGTTACAGACGTAAAACTAACATAAGTACCAACATTTCAAAATACTTATTTGCCATTGTTGTCAGTGATAATGATAACATTAAAAACCAAACAACAAACAAGTTCAGTAGGTATGTGTACAAACTCGCAACATAGATAAGTTATTGCTGCGAGTCGAAGCAGTTTAAGGATTTATAAATTTTATACATAGGTACATACACATTTTATACATATTATATTCTATTTTTAGTGTTATTAACGCCAGAAGAAGGAGGTAGTTCTTATATAATATTACTATTATGAACACGGGTGAAATAATGATCTTAATGGAATTATCGGTGCAATAATGATCTTAGCTGGATTTATAGGAATATACACAAGCTTATCTTAAATTAATGAAAATGAATCATCGTGGACATCAACAATTATAGAATGACGAATTTAAGGAAATGAGTGTCTGAAAAGATGCGTTTTTAGCTTGGATCTAAATTCCGCTGGGCTGGTTATGCATCTCAGTTCCATGGGAAGTTTGTTCCAAGCCTCAGGGCCAGATACTCCGAATGCACGATCACCAAACTTAGTGTTCGGATTTCGCTTAGGTATTTTTAACCTTCCGATTGCAGAAGATGATGCTGATCTAATGTCAGTTCGTAACTTTGCAAAACCTACAAAAAATCAGATTAACAAATCAAATTATATTTTACAAATTTTCAAAGGGTCAAACTGTGACCAGTTGATTGATGTGTAAGTTTTTTCAAAGTTGATCACCATTCGTGGGATTCCTCGCTTACGTTCAAACATAGGCTGTCGTACTCGACACGCAAACGCAGATCGTCAGAGAAGATCAAACCGCACTGATCAAGAACGTTTAGACGATAATGAAAATGTTCGAGTTAGAATTATTCAGAGGCGAGCAGAAGAACTGGCGAATCGTCGGGAAGAAAGACTTAAAAGCTTACGAGTAGAAGCGCGAAGAAGACGAGCAGCACATTCATCTCAATAACGTCAAGAAGAAATAGATCAACGCCGAAGACGAATGCAAGTGCAACTTTTGAATAACCATGCTTCGTACCATCGAATTGCTTTTTCATACGAACCAGATATTCAATACAATACCTCATGTAAATTTGTTCAAATCGGTAAAATGGATAAAGTTTGTCCACATTGCAAAGCGATGAAATTTAAAGGAGAAACTCAAGGAATGTGTTGTGCGAGAGGAAAAGTGAAGCTACCTGAAATTGATCTGCCAATAGCACCAATGATAAATTTGTTGCAAGGAATTACTGATGATTCAAAACATTTTCTCAAAAATATTAGAAAATACAATTCATGTTTTCAGATGACTTCATTTGGCACTAACGTTATAACAGAAAATTTTATGCCGACGTTTAAAATTCAGGGACAAATTTACCATAAAGCTGGCTCTTTGCTTCCTTTTCACAGCAATCAACATAAATTTCTACAAATATATTTCATGGGAGATCGAAATGATCAATTGCATTTTTGAACATCCGAATTAAATTATTGTGGAGTAGTTGCAAAAAATGTTACATGATAACAAAAAAATGTTACGTGTTGCACACTGCGCTCTTCACTTTGGTTTAGGAGTCAGTTATAATTAAACAAGAGTTAGACAATTTTTGTTAAATCCTCTAATTAGGGAATGCAATCTCGTTCTCGCGAGATCTCGTTCTTGCGAGATCTCGGCCTTTTTTAGCGAGATTGATCTCGGACGAAAAAAGGGCGAGATATCGCGAGTTTAACGAGATTGCACTCGAGCATAAAAACCTCTTAAGGCACTGGCACACTTGTGTGGTGTGGTGTGTCGTGACTACAAATTAACCAATCATCGTCGTCGCTTGTCGACACGCCACAACCTACAAATATGTCTCTAACCATAATAAATGTATGAAACCGATGTGCTTCTGGCGCGCCACGACACACCACACCACACAAGTGTGTTTCCGCCTTTATTCGAAGCGCGGACTGATACGGATGGAGTTGCGATCTGTCGGTTTCGTTCGGTGCGCGTGAGGCTGTATTTTATAATAGTCTGACTAATTGGTATATTTTGTTAATTAATCTGTAATATCTAATGGATCTACAGAGTAGATATAGTTTTATTTAATTGATAATAATATCTCAGTTTAATAGTCAAACTCAACTTAGATAATAAGTTAAATTTTTTTGACTTCTCGTGTTTTTTTTGTTATAAAAGAACTGTTTTATTACTAAAAGATTTTTGTTCGATATTAGAAGAGAATACTGGTTGTTTTTTTATTTGTTGTTTGATAGATACGTACGTCAGTTTACTACTTAGAAGTTTATTAAAAAATTATAGACAAATACGTCAAACAATGTTTGATGCATAAAAGTCTATTGAAAAATTCGTGAAAATAAATGTTTATATTATTATATTTTATTATTTTTTATTATTTTTTTCCTAATTTTTTGAAATATTGTGATTATTTGCAAAAAAAACACACAAACCTGCTAATCTCGCGAGATCTCGAAATTGGCGAGATCTCGCAGTATTGTTATTCATAAAGTCGCGGGATCTCGCCTGAGCCCCAATCTCGCGAGATTTGCATTCCCTACCTCTAATAATTAAAATCAGACAAAGCCACAGCGAAGCGTGGCCGGGTTCAGCTAGCATAATATAAATACTTAGGTACAATCGTGAAAATGATAAAATACAAGGCTCTGAGGAAAATAATTTCCCTCAGGGCCTATGTTATCTTAGAGGATGCTGTGTGGAGGGTTTTCTAAGGAAAGGGAGGAGAGGATTTTTTGGGAAGGAAAAAGTTATAAGGGGTGGACTTAGTGTGTCCAGGAGTGACGGACATATGAATCCATCCCTTCAACTGAGGTGCAAGGCGATGGGTTGAGAGACACTGGCAGGAGGGTAAAAGATCTCCCTCAACCAGTCTCTCTCGATCCTGCCAAACACGCAGCAGATGGACAGACGTATCGGCCACCAAGACCTGGACAAACCTCACCTCATGAACCCGGGCACCCTTGTTAAGTCACCAAAAGTAGCGAAACACTTGGGGTGACCTATGGCAGAGGTGTTGGTTATCCAATAAATGGTTCCCGGGGCGGCGGTACCCATACCCGCCTCTCAAATTAAAAACAAACAAAAAAACTTTTAATCACATGTCGCCACTGATCACACTCCTAGATGTCGCGACGGGATCACGTGACACGCGCACGTGTATTGACGTGCTGCTGGAACGAGACGGAGTGTTTATTAAGAGGAATATAAACGCTAGAAATATTTCGAATTCTCATGCCACGAAAAAAGTTAGAACATGGAAAACCTTAAAAATAGTCTTAGCCATAAAGAGGTATTTTTTTAAAATTGTTTCTTGTATTACTTCATAGTTAAGTCATGAAAAAACATTTTAGTTTGGTGGTTTACGCTTATATTTTTTGTTACGTAAATAATAATTTTATTGTAATTCCAATACATAGAAACGCTAGTAAAAGCTTCGATTTATCCGTAGCATATTTTTTGATGTTCATACTGTAAGCCGATTCGTCGTAAAGATTAATCAAAATAGTATCTAAATAGGATTTCACGTATATATTCATCTTAAGTGATACGCTAGGAGCTAGGCTACATCAGTTGCGACGTGTGATGGAAAAACATTTTTTAATGTTTTTAATTTAAAAAATATATATCATAAGGATAACAAAAGAACATCTACATTTTTTACTCCAAATATGCTGTTACACCCTGTATAATGACTTTCCGAATATCTGCTGGAAGATGAAAATATAATATGTGAAGAAACGTTCCTGACTTACTTTAACCAATGATTAAGTTGAAAATGTAGGTGATATTGACCGGTGACATTTAAAAAAAAATTTCAACTAAAAAATATAGAAAAATCTGTAAGTATTGGACAGTTAGTGTCAGGATGGGGGGTTGGGGGGTTGCTCTGTTAAGAGACCAGTGAGAATATGAGAAATAATTTTTTGTTGTTTATTTTTGGAAAAAATAAAGAACAACATAAAATGTCACGGAAGACTAAAATTTGACAAACATTTTTTTTAATAGAAATAAAACAATAAGTTTGTTTGTAACCATGATTTATTTATTTATTTTTTTCAATACCGACCGGTTTCGTCTAACACAAACATCTTCAGGGTATAACATAAAACTGATCAGTTTTATTTTCAGTGCTTTCCACCATAAAATAACATTTTTTTATTCCAAATAATGTCAGGAATCATCTTAGTCTCGGGGAATACCACATAACTGCGAACAGGACGCTAGCTAGTCGGGTAGGTCGAAAACTAGTAATAATATCAATATACTTGTTATTAACCCTTCATGATAGCATTGATCGCTTTTCGGAACAACTCATATAGGTCTCATAGGAATCGTTGTGTTTCCCTTACTAGCATAGTGAGAAAAATGATCCAAACGGTATTGGAAAGAGAAAACACCACGTTTCAGTGGCGGTCCGTGAGTTTTCGGTGAGCTAGAGTGCTAAGATTGAAAAATATGACGTTATTTACGTTGTTGTTGCTGAAAATGAATTTTAATTTTTTTCAGCCGCAACAACAATAACGTGATATTTTTCAATCTTAGCACTCTATCTCACTGAAAACTCAGGTATCGCCACTACCACGCTAATTATTCAAATCTTAAAAAGTTTACCACAAAAGAATTAAAATGTAAACTTTTATGAATCCAAAGTTTCCGACCGAATTTAAAAAAATATATTTTTACGCATAACGATATACAAGTCTCGCGACGGTAACGTTTAATATACATTTGTGTAATAACACACGTGATTGTTTTTTTTTTTTTTTACCATTAACTTTAGTTAAAAATACGTCAAGTGTGCCATTTTTAAAACAACATGGTTATTAAATTTCTTATAAAAATAAAATTAGGAAGTGCATTTCATCAGTTTTAAAAAAACAGTTTTTAGTTTTTTGGAAACTTTCACAAATATTTATTCGGATTTTAATGCAAAGCGGAAATATTCTGACCTACTGACAGAATATGGTCGAGGCCTGAGGGGTTAATCTTATGTATTAAAATCTCGTGTCACGGTGTTTGTGGTCGAACTCCTCCGAAACCGCTTGACCGATATTTATGAAATTTTTAATGTATATTTGATAGGTATGAGAATAGGTTTTAAAGTATAATTCATACCGCTAGGTGATTAGGGTGCCAATATCCAGAAAAAAATCTGTTTTTTTGACAATTTTTTATTTTTATTTTTTTATTTGGCATCAAAAATACCTATAACCCTAAATTTTAACCCTCCTGCCCTTACCCTCCCATATACTAATGGCGATTTTCGTATTTTTGTATGAAAAAAATTAAACGTCTTTCGTATTTAAAACAAAACGAAATTATTTTTGTTGTTGAATGACCGATGGCGCTACGTCCGTCTCATCGAACTTTCATCCACACATGCGCAAGACATTCACGAGAAGTCATTTCATTCGGCATCAAGTTCTCACGTACGCAAATCATCGAGCTTATTCGTGTTGGCTAAAGACCGACTTACAAAAAATATCGTACACTCAATTTCTTTATTTCATTTTCCTACTTTAGTTCATGTTTTTTTGTTTTTATCGGCGGTCATCGTCTACAGCGCTCCATTCTTCTTTCTGTCATAGATCTCATCCTCAAACACTCATAACACATTCGTTATTTTTTATTTAACAACCAAAATTTCACTAGAAATAATTTATATGGCAGAATAACATTTGTCGGGTCAGCTAGTAATATATAATAGGTATTATGGACCCATATTATGCACGAGGAACACTAAACTGGTCACATTGAAATAATATTATAAGTCAATAAATTAGAAGAGAATGAGAGAAATGGTCGCGAATCCTTGAGGATATGTGGTAGTGGTATGTGTGTCAATGCCAGTTTCTGTGATCAAGTTTCTTTGTTGGTTTTACTTCCTCACTTCCTTAACACATCTACATTCTACTATAATAACAGTATCTCCTTTACTTTATTAGCGAAAGAATCGCGTAGGAACACACTCGGCAGTCGGCACTCAGTGCAGAAAAACACCGAAACCTTGTTTTTATATCACTCCCCCAGTCCAGTCTCCAGTGCAGTTTGCACTAGCGGAAAACCCACATATATCGCTTTATTATGCGAACCTCTTAATTTGGGAGGCGGGCATGGGTACCACCGCCCCGGAAACCATTTATTGGATAACCAACACCCCTGTCACAATTCACCCCAAGTGGTTCGCTACGTGAGATTTGTCCGAATCTTGGCGGAGGATGCATCTGCCCACCAGCTGCGTGGCAAGGCCGGATCGGGAGAGACTGGTTGAGGAAGACCTTTTGACCTTTCCAGCAGGACTCTCTCGAAATATTGCCTTGCACCGCAGTGGAAGGAATGGATTCATAAGTCCGACTCCTGGACTCCCCCAGATTTTTATACCCACCCCTCATACCTTTTCCTTCCCAAACTTCGTCTCCTTCCTTTCCTAAAAAGATCCTCCACACTTGCGTGGTGATGAAATAATAAAAAACGAGTGTGCTTTAGATACACGACTGAAGTAAAACTTCACTAACTTATATCTCCCTCTCAACTTTCGTTCGCCTCGCCCGACCGTTCGCCTCGCCCGATCACACTTTTCATAACGCTCTCGTCACGCATTCACTAGCTTACTCCCCAAGTCAAGCGTGCGTAAAGGCCCAACCGTTCGCCTCGCCCGATCACACTTTTCGTAACGCTCTCGTCACCAGCTTACTCCCCAAGTCAAGCGTGCGTAAAGAAGTTTCACTTCAAAAAATATATATCTTTTACAGGCGTCAAATACACTTTTGATCTCCACAAAGTTAAACGTTAGAGATTGCAATAAGATCAGTGGCGTCGCGTCACTATCAACTGCCGGGCCCTGTTCCCGGGCAAACCTGTTGCCTGTTGGCTTGTTGGCTCGGGACTCAAGACTCGAGACTCGAGACCCTCCCTTTCACATCGCGAACACAATGGACAATGGACGTTATAAATTATCTTACGTGCTAATCAATATAATCTGTGAATGAGTTTAATATTACCTATACATTATTTATTGCGTGAAACGTCCCCTAGAAAATAAATAATTTAATTGCTTAGTCTGCAGAATGGTTCGTAGATAATCTCAGTATCGCCGTGGTAAGTGACCAAATCTGAATATTCAGGTACCTGCTATCCTTCCTCTTCCACATCTTCCTTCCCACCGTTTCAACCTCCATTGATTGAAATATTTGGCAGGCGGAAGTGTTAGTAAGTGCATCTAAACGATTTTATATTTTTTGCTTAGATTAAAAAAAAATCGTTCGGTTTGCGGTTCGAATAAGACGCGTCTATGTCTATGTGGCTTGTGGCTGGTTTTTCAATTAACTAGTGTTTGGTTTAAGCCACCTATATGAAATTTGCAAACCACGAGCATAAAAATTACTAAAATCTGTTCCTTGTTGTTTCGAGGAAGTTAAAATGAAAATAACTTTCTCGAAAAAGAAATTGGGTCAATTTAAAATATTGTGTCCTAAAATAAAATACAATTTCTTTGTTCGTGAATTATACAAAATTAGACAGTTACGGCTGTTCCTCTAGGGCAGGGTTTCCCAACCAGTGGTCCGCGGATCACTAGTGGTCCGCGAGAGCTAGAATATGGTCCGCGAAAGATTTCAAATGGTTTCAAATTCACAAATCAGTTTCAGATTCACTAATCCACATGAAACGACAAAAAAGTGAGGTGATGAAAACGTTTATAATTCATTGGTCTAAAAAAATATGTGTGTGTCTTTATTTATATTTTCGTTCAGTAATTTTAGTTAGAATAAAACGCAAGGTGAGCTATTTTTTAAATTAAATTAAAAGCTTACATTTAAAAAAAATCTTTTAAAAAAATATAACATAGTTATTTCTAATAATAAAATTTGGAAGCGTATTTCATCACCTTTCAAAAACAGTTTTTAGTTTTCGGATACGTTTACAAACATTCCATTATTATGGATTTTATTGCAAGGCGGAAATATTCTAATCTACAGACAAAGTATGGTCAAGGCCTGATGGGTTCTAACATAATTTTTCCATTATTTTTTTTTAAATATGTAAGATCTGTAAGGAAATGTTCCTAGTAAAAAAAAATTAAACAAAATTATGTATTGTGACAAAAAATAATTAAAGGGAGATCAGAATTTTTTTTGAATAATTTAATTGTGTCAGCAAAATTGCGAAAAAATCAGGGCACCGTCGGCGTTTTCAAATTATCACAAATCGAACGAATTTCAACACGCGCGACTGCGCTCAGCGACGTTGTAGCGGGAATGGCGAGTGAACGCTTATTTGACTTATTTCTAGAGCGCCATCTGAACATGCGGTGAAACCAAGATGGAACATTAGCTCGAGTAATGCTAGTGTCACACCTAGCGTTAAAAGCGCCAGCGTTATTTGGCTTGGCATATTTCAGCGAATCGCTCGCTATACATTCCCATTGGCATTGGCTCGCCATACATCCCGAAAAATTAGAATGAAATGGATTGATTCTACCAAAGAGCTGAATTAACTACTCGACTAAACTACTGTAAAAATGTAAATAATTAGGGAAGTACTCTAATATATAGAAATTCATAAATTAAATGTAAAAACCATTGGCGCAGTGTGAACGGCTCTAATAGACCAAGAGCTACTGAACACTTTGTGTAAAGGTTGTAAGGCTATAAATTCTTTTAATGATGAGTTATAGCATGCTAAGTACGATAACCATCACCTGGCAGGCATCAGCCCTGCATGTCATCAGCACCTATATTTATGAAAGTGTACATTTTTTTTAAGTTGTTTTCGCGCCACTTAGAAGCGATGCATCTATTTTTTTCAGACCGATCGCCAGATTTCTTTTGAGGTAAATAAGAGAATTTAAAAAAATGACACTTGGGTCTAGTGGTAAAAGATTGGCATCTTCTGAAAATCATTAACAGCGTCATTTGAGATATCGAAATAAATAGCACAATCAAAAAAGCCTCACACAATAGGAGAAACTCTTGTGAAACCTTGTTTGATCAAAGCCGTCGAAGAAATTTTAGGGTTAGAAGCCAAAAAATAAGTACAAGATATACCTTTTTCGAACAACACGGTGAAAGCTCGAATCGAACTCATGCCAAATGATATCGAGGAACAACTTAAATTAAAGTATCGCCATTCTTTGCTTTGCAGTGTGATGAACCCACTGACATTTCTAATTGTTCCCAGTTACTCGTTTTTGTTCGCTTTTTAGACCACGACAACATAATCAATGAAGAACTATTGATTTCACAGGAACTGGCAACTACATCAAAGGGTATCGACGTAATAAACATAATAACTGAGTATTTTCAGAAACATAACATTATGTGGGAAAAGCTCGCCGGTTTCTGTACGGATGGTGCTCCAGCGATGTTAGGATCTCGTTCTGGTCTAGCGACGTTAATCAAAGAAAGGAATTGTCCGTCAGCACTAACATCGCATTGTATTATTCATCGCCAGGCATTGGCTTCAAAGACTCTTCCTGAATGCCTTAATAATACATTGCAATTGGCCATAAAAATTGTAAATGTCATTAAAAGCAGTGTCTTAAATTCACACCTTTTTAAAAAACTGTGCATTGAAATGAATTCCGACTATGAGAACCTTATATTTCACACAGAGGGTCGTTGGTTGTCGAAAGACAATATGACGGAAAGCTTATACAAGCTCAGAGGTGAGGTCAACTTATTTCTAGGTGAGAAAAAATTAAAAGACTTAATGGAGCGGTTTTCTAATCTGACATCCCAGATGCATCTGGCTTAGTGGCTTATCTTGTGGATATATTTCCACACCTAAATAAGTTAAACTTGCAATTGCGAGGTTCAGAAAACAGTCATTTAGAAGGCGTTGCTAATATATTTATCTTTGAAGATAAACTTCGTGCTTTCATTTGGAAACTTCAATTATGGATAAGTCAAGTTCACGAAAAAAATTATAGTGCATTCGCAAAGTTGAAGACAATAAATATGACACGTTTAAGGAAAGCATACAAGAAAATATTAAATGTCATTTGCAAATGTTGGCCGATAAATTCATTCGTTACTTCCCAGAATATACCAATACAAAAGATAAAGTTGACCATACACTGATACGAAACCTTTTCGGTACTAATGCCAGAAAAGTATCAGAAGTGATCCAAGAAAACTTTTTGAATTACAAAATGACAGAAACTGTAAGGACGCATTCGAATCTAATTCTTTGGAGCAGTTTTGGTGTAAAAAAACAACTTCGTAAACTAAAATTCGAGAAATTGCTTTGCGCTATCTTATGCTTTTCTCAACAACTTATTTATGCAAACAAGGGTTTTCTGCTTACTACTAATTAAAAACAAATCCAGGAATCGATTGAAAGTAAGTGATGACATGCGTGTAGCTTTGAGCAAAAATATTTCCCCAAGAATTCAAAAACTTGTACAGAAGATGTAAGCTCAAAAATCTCATTGACACCTACTGAATTATCTAGTAAAAATTATATGTTTTCAATTACAACACTGCTAACTTATGTTATTTTGAATGTAATAATAATACTTACTAATGTTAATCGTTTCGATTGAAGATTATTTTTAGATTGTTTCAGTTTATTTTTAACCTTGTGGTCCCTGCTAACAATAATGAAATCAAAGTGGTCCCTGGTCACAAAAAGGTTGGGAACCACTGCTCTAGGGCAATCTCAGGTCCGCAGTACAGAAAACAGGGAATTGCCTCACATAAGATAAAGCCCTTTTTACTTAAATTTATTATTTTGTTGAAGTTATTTTTGTTTATGTCCTTACTAGAGAACGTCTGGGATAAAGAAGTGCAACCGTTGGACCACGAGACACAGTATGGGGTGCCATGTTTCTACCAGTGCAACGATGGTTGCTTGACTTTATAATGCTTATTTTGTCATTTTCTCGAAAAAAATTCAGGTTATTTTCAGTATGCTGGACCATTACTTTCTATTTATGTTTTGCTCTTCGTTGATGATAACAAGTCAGGTACGCGTCATACTTCATTCATGTGTCTTGTAATGTTATATTATCGTGAAAATAAGCTTATAGGTCCGAGTTGTAAAATATTTTAAAAATTTATTACATAAATCCATAAAACATCATCTTCATCATCATCCAGCCAAAATTAAAATCTCATCAGAGTTCTCTAATTGTGTGTGATTGGAAATTGCGAACATAAATCTACAACAGGTGATTCAACTAACAGTCGCTCAGTTTGTAGTCGCTCAGTATCTCGCAAGGCAAACCTCGACTGAACTCTTCAGGGAATTTAATGTACTAGATGTTCGACAGTGTTACATTAAAAAGATAATAATTTATGCTCATAAAAATAAATATAAAATGAAAAAAGTCGAACACAAACATCAAACCAGAAGTAAGGGCAGAAATGACCTTTCTATTCCAACAAGCAACACAGCGGCTTATCAAATGATATTCTCATACCTGGGACCGAAATTGTATAACAAAATCCCTTCTCAACTAAAATTGTGTAAAGTGTCATCCTTCAGCCAAAAAATTACAAAATGGTTACTAGATTTGGGCAGGACGGAGTCTGAAATATTACTAAAAAATATTATCTGATAATTATATATTACAGCGCCTCTATTTTTTTCCAAATTAATGTCTTTTGTTTTTTTCTTACTGTCTACCTGTATATTATTCTTCTTGTATTCAAAAATAACAAAACTAATTTTAACAAAAAACCAAAAAATTTACTCATTCAACTCTGTCACATGGTAGCTTATCTGCCACTTTTCTTGCTGGAACAAATTAATTGAGAATCTTTTGTAAAATTAATTGAGAGTCTGCATTTGTGTAAGATGTTTTGCTTACGAGGCTTCTTTCGGATTTAGTTTATTGTAATGGCTGATTAAGTTCTTTAAAGTACGATTGGAAAACACTTTAAACATTTTTGAAAACCTTTTATGCTAACGATTCTGATATTTTTTGTATGCCTCTACTGAAGTATAAAGCTGTACTAATTAAACAATTTAGCAGTACGTTTTTTTTAACAAGGTCACCATATACAAGTATTTTCTGTTTGCTTCTTCTTCACTGCTTTCAATAACTTTGTATTAATATGTATTATTTTTCCTTTGGTTTATTTATAATTAATAGGTATTATTTTTCTTATGTATTATTTTTCTTTTGGTAGAATGTATTATTTTTATTTTGGTAATATGTATTATTTTTCTTTTGGTTTATTTACAAGTAAACTTATAATTTTACATTTCTTTCTTTTTTCTATATTGAAAAAAAAACATGTACGTAAAGGACACTTGTGCATAATTATAAATAATTAATAATAACTAAATTAGTAAATAATTAAATTATGCATACATTATAAATAATTAAATATTTTTGCCTGAACTTTAGTAAATAAGATAAAGTTTTTTGGCGATGATTTGTTGATTTGTGTCCCAAATTGGTAATTTCTAAATTAAATTTACGCCTATCAAAATGTTTGTCATTTGACTGTCCTAGAACGGGAGACCTTCCTAGTTGGACAGTCAAAGCTTCTTTGTACTGATGTATTCTCTATAACAAATTTTTTTACGCACCAGATTTAAATGTCCGGGTTAAATTTTCCCCCCCAAAAAAAAAAAAAAAGAAGGAAAAACTAAACCCTTTCATACACTTCCCCAAATGATCATCTAGTGAAACCACGTTATGCAATTGCACTATATAAGTATTATAAATACAAAACAATACAAGAACAACATGTCAACCTACTAGAGACCAAATGGGAATATAATTCACCGACTCCAGATATTTTCATATCAGAGGGTTCGGCTCTGTGGCATTTCTAATTGAACCTATAAATCCTACTGATCCCTCAATATAAATATTTAAAAAATCTTTTGTAATCCTACATGTATTTAAAATTACTGCTTTTTGCATTTTTATATACAAATTCTTTGACAAATCTAATATGCCTAAATTTTGAATCAGATTCCTAGGTATTATGCCAGTGGCCGAAATAACAAATGGTAATATTTTTATAGTCCGAGAATGCCAAATTCTTTTAATCTCATTTCCTAAATCTGTGTATTTTCTAATTTTTTCAGAAACAGTTTTTTGAATATTACAGCAACGTTTTATTATTATTATTATTATTATTATTATTAACTGAGTACAGTTAGGAGTTTCCGCTGATTTACGAAAATTGCTCTATAAGTAAACTCATTTCATTATCATTTTGAGTATTTCTTACATTTTATGATTTTTGTCAATTTATTAAATTTAGACCTTGTGAATATCGCACAAGAGTCTCAACTGCTCTCAACCGCCTGTAGCTAGTGAGACTATGGCATCCCCAATTAGGATATTTTATAAGGCTGAAGGTAAGTAGAGAGGAGAAGGAGATGTGAAAGAGGAAGGTGGGGAAGTGCCTGACTATTCATATCTAGTAACCAAATATGGCTTAAGCCATTTCAAGCAACGTTTCAATTCTGAATCATGGTCTTACATCAGGGCGATATTGGAAGTATCTTCCACTCTGGAACGTACCGCAAATATACCTTGTATGATTTTAAATGATTAAATTGTGAAAATACAAATCAATCAAATAAAATTAATTTTACATTTTACCTCTAGATCGGTAGTCGAGAGCCTTGCCCCTCGACCACGGTGGCCGTCACTTGTGCCAAATACTGCACCAAGTGGTGACAAATATATAAACTTAAAAAATCACCCATTTATATTATAAATGGTTACAAGATTTAATACATGGGGAGCGTAGTTTATTTACTAGTTAGTTTTGGACGCCTCAAATGATTTAGCGTCTATGTACAAAGTAATTTAAATGCTGTTGGCAGATGGATGTCCTTGTTTGAGTGAAGAAATGATACCGACAATTACCCCCGGGTTGCAGAAGTAGTTTGATGGTGTTATCTATCGCGGGGCTAGGCGAGGGCCTGGTCTAGCGAGTCCTGCAATTGAAGGTTCAGGCGTACATTCCCATGGGAACTGGGAACTGGGAACGGCCGCACCGCCTACTAATACTAGAGACTGGATTTATGGCATCGCGCCGTGCCTAGGGACGTTGTTTTTTCAAACAAATATTCCTCGATGGAAATCTCTCCTCCACAATTATAATTTATTGGCCGAGAAGAGAGAAGAGGCGGTAGACAGTAAAGGACTTCAATTATTAAAGGCTTCAAATAGATTTTCTCAGTCGATAATTTCATGAGAAAGGTCTGAAAGCGTAGGAAAGTGCTTTGGCAATATTTGCTACGTGACGTGCTCCTATGTACTTTCCGTACCTGTTAAACGTCTTCTAAGTATAGCTGAGAATAATACTTATATTTTATTAATATTTATCGCGTCATTTCAGTGAAAAATCTTCTCGTGAGTCCTTAAATGCGAATTATCATACATTATTGTTATTGAAACTATAATATACACTGTTTTCGGAAACCCGTCGTATAAGCAGGAAACTGGTGTAACTACATCACACATATTACAACACAGAGAACACAAAAAAAATGTTTTTTTTTGTTCTGAGAAATTGGTTTTTTTTTTACTTTTTTCCAATTTTTTGGGGTTTGATAACTTTTGGAGACGGGCCTACGCTTCGACGAAGACGAACGGCCGCTCGGCCTTTTCATACAACATTTAAAATTTGATTTGAGGTCAACCAAGCTGAAGAGTAATTTTCTTAATCAACAGGAACGTCAAATATCCTATTTTATTTATTTTAGACCATTAAAGAATTCAATTTTGGATCTGATTTTAGATTTTCACGGCCAAAAGTTGTTTCGCTGTTTATTTTTGGGGTGTTGTGAGAAAACGAAAAAATAAATAACGAAAATTCAATTTCGCTTGATTTTAAAGGCAACTTTCTAAATATTTTTGTGAGTTAATTATAATTATTTTAAAAACTGTCCTTCCGTATCTACTATATAAATATTATGAAATAAAATAAACAATAAAACATCGTAAATATGGTTTTTTTGAAAATTACGACCTTAATCGGTCATTTGTAATTAAAATTTGCACCCATCAAAATTATTTTATTATTATTTTATTTTATATTTCATCATATTTACATAAGAAATTATCTAATAAAAATATATATACTCATAGCTTACGTGTCCAAGTTGCCTCTAAACAATGAAAAAAAGGGATTTTTAAGGGCCTTCATTTGTGTCATATAAATAAATAGACATCATTCTAGACATTCGGATCGACTTTTGATTAAAAAAAATCTATTTGGTTTTCTATTTGGGCCTCAATATTCCAATTTAAGATTTGTATGAAAAAGGCTTCCCCTTAAGTGCGTCAAAGAGTAGTAGACCCGGATCCAAGAGTTTTAACCCGAAAAAAATAGGAAAAAGTAAAAAAAATAAAGAACAATTATTTTCAATTTTGATTTTTTTAAATCCAACCTGGCACTTGATTTACTCGAAAACGAAAACCCAAATCAAAAAAATTATACGTAGGCACCATAAAATCGATTCAAACGTGATTTAGATTCACTAGTTTCCCGTTTACCCAACTTTTCCGGACTATTGTATGTATATTGAGTATAACAATAACTAACCGGTTAAGTATTTGCCAATCGATTTTTGTTTGACAATGCCAACGAAGGCATTGTCAAACGAAAACCCGGAACATGTATAAAAATCGTTTTATTAAAATATAATTTTTTTTTACGTCTTTAACAAGTAGCCTTGAAGAATTCAAGAGGTATTTAAGTGCTACTCATTACACGCTAAAATATGTTAATATGTATGTATCTCATGTTACTATTTAACGTTTCTTTTATTTAGCCATAAATGTATAGTTTGTGTTACATGTGTATTGTAAACGGACAGACAGACAGACGTCTGTAATACACATATAAAAAAATAAATTAGGAGGTTGGAAAACTAACCTACTACCAATCAGTTATCTGTATTATGGATTGAGCTTTTAAGTACAGAAAGCAGGTGACCTGTATTATTGGTTTGAGCTTCTAAAAACAGAAATCAGGTGATCTGTAGATGTTGTGTATTGCGCCAGGATGATCAGGAGACCTGTCTGAAGGTTGTTTTATGCCCTTTTTTGCAATTTGCTCATTTAAAACTGTCTTTTCACCAGCACACAGGCACAGATATCCAATGTCTCGCGGGACACTGATATAAGATACGCAAGAGTGGACTTTGGGTAGGATTATATTTTTTATACCTATATGGTTTATCAAGCTTTGTACCTGCTGCTTAACCTATTTGTTTTTAATCAGATGACCGCACAACTCAGAATCAATTCAACCCAACACCTCCGTTGCAAAGTCATTAAAAGTGATGAAAAAGTAATATATTACAAAATTGGTTAGGTTAGGTTAGGTTATGGGCTATTTTTAATTTTTGTTTTCATAGCTTTTAATGAATTTTCAAACAGGTGTTGAGTTGACTTCATTCTGAGTTGTCATGGAACCCTTAAATCTCTAGTGTGCGAAGAAATTCACCGCGAATTGTTTTGACCCGTTTGTGTTTGTACCCGTCGTCGTGTCGTGTGCCGACATGGTTGTTTAAGTATTGCTATATTAAGCATAGGAAATGTTTCAAACTTTCCATCATCGCGAAAGTTTCCGGATTATTACAAGCACATAACGATACATCTGAAATTTTATTTAATCATTACTAAAACTCTTACGAAACTGTCAAAAATGTCATGTATCGCAATGGAATTATATAACTACTAGCATTTGCCCCCGGCTTCGCTCGCATATTCGCCCCCCCCCCCCCCCTACCCCTTACCCAAGATTCTTTTTGTAAGATCCCCCAACCTATAATTCCGTAGATAACTAAAGAATGAACAAGGGCATAGTAAACGTTTTTCATTATTTTAACATTTAAAATATTTCTTAACCTAACAAATAATATATACATTTCCTTAATCTCTTCACTCGCTCTGAAATGTGACTATTCCACTTCAGGTTTTGTTCAATGATCACACCGAGATGTTTAATTTCGGAAGAAGAATTAATTACGGTACAAATAGGATTATGTTGTTTACAGAGTACATGATCACATTTTTTTGTCGTGGATTACAATATTAACTTTATGATCAGATATTTTCTGTTAGGAAAATAAGACATAATATGTTGTTTTTAGCATTAAGTGCGAGTAAGTTATTATCAAACCATGATTTTAAGATATTAATATCTTCATTTGCCAATTTGTTAACTAGTTCCCATGTTTGATATTTTACTAACAATACAGTGTCACCAACATAAGAGATTAATTCACCTTTAATTTCCTGTTCGAAAATGTCATTCACATATATTAGAAATAATAATGGTCCGAGGACGGTACCTTGGGGAATGCCAAATTTACTTGTGAGAGATGTAGTAAATGATTAGTTTAATTTTACTACTTGAGGTCTCTCTGTAAGGTAGCTTACTATCCATTTGAGGGTTATGCGGTCAATGGCGTTTTCTTTTAATTTTAAAGCAAGTTTTTCATGGGAAATGCTGTCAAAAGCTTTCTTTAAGTCGATGATTATATATATATATATACATATATTTATTTAATTTGTCCAGGGTACTCTCAATACTAGATGAAATTTTAGCGATGGCGTCTTGGGTACTTTTTCCCTCTAAAATTTGATGGCTCACCTAGTCTTAAAGTTCGCGGGTGTGTTCACCGAACGAGAATCTATTCCATTGGATGACTCTCTCTAAAACAAAATAGAAAAAAAATTATACGACCGGGTCTCTCCTTCCTATTCAGACGGGGTGCAAAAAACCAAATCCAAACAAGAGTGTAAGATGGTGAGGCCCCTTCGCCATCCATTGTACTAGGTAGGTGTAGGTACCTATCCCTAATCTTATAGGCGACTGGTCACGTGGTCAGGTCACATGTCGTGTTAAGCTAAGCGTGCGAATATGCGAATATGAGGAGCAGTGGCGTAAATAGTAACTCGTGTCATCCCGGTCACCAAGCTAAATTAACCCATTGCCCGACTGAAAATTCTTCGGTGTAATATTTGAGAGAGATCAGCAGCCGCCAATGGTTCTACGATATGTACCTAATAATTATCAAAAATTTTCACAATTCTATGCAACAATTTTGTTTTTATATACTTAGCTTTATTTTTTTTTTCCTTTAAAGTATTTTCAAACATTGTTTGATAATCAATTTTTTTTCAGAGTGTATGCAGGGGTAGCGAAAATTTTTATATTCCATATTAAAAAAAAAATCAACAAATAAATTAGACAAATAATAAGAAAAAGAAAATTTAAAAATAATTTTACTTAAATTGAAAAATTACCTCAAATTACTGTAAGAGTTCACATCTATTATTATTACTTCTTTTAAATCTCGAAAACTATTTATTGATATATCTTAAGTTTTTCTTACTTATCTTTTTATTATTATTTGCTATATTTTATTATGAACTTACTTACTAATTGAGCATGAACTCCCTCGCCAAACAAAGAGCCTTGTGAGGAAAGGCTATTTTTGTATTCCCTTACAACACTGTACAACATGTAAAGAATTTATACTTATTGTAAAAACATACAAATATTAAATAAAAAAATAACAATACTAAGGTTCGTAAAATAAAAACACAAAGTGCACGCAGCCGTTTATAGAGGACTAGCTTTTTCCCGCGGCTTCGCTCGCATGGTATTAGGGGTTTCCAACTCCGCCTCCTCCACCTTCCCTCTCCCCACTCCACTACCCTCATCAACCCCCATCCCCCCTCCCCCTCCACCCACCCCTCTCCACATTCCACTCCTCCCATCAACCTCCCTTCCACTCCCCCCTCCCCCCAGCCCTCCTACACTCCTCTCCCCTCCACCTTCCCTCTCCCCACTCCACTTATCCATCAAACCCCCTCTCCCTCCCCCTCCTTCTCCACCGACCCCTCCCCCACCTATACCCACCCCACTCCGCCTCCTCCACCTTCCCTCTCTTCACTCACTTCCATCAACCCACTCCCCCCATACCTCCACCCACTCCTTCCCTCACCCCTACCCCTTACTTCCCTCCGATAACCTAACCTAACCTAACCCACTCCCCCCTCTCACCTCTCGCATTCCACATGTTCATTCCCGATACACTCAGTTTTCAAACTGCTCGCGTGCAACCTATTATATTTTTTATACAAATTTTATAATGCCAGAACTCAACGGTAGTTTTATACAAAATAACGAACAACAAAAAAAAGAATTCGCCAATTTGGTGCAGTCATTCGGGTTTATGCGCATACATACATTTCCGCGATTCATTTTTAGAGATAGTTATTAAGTACGACGCCAGCAAAGCACTCTTTTTAGGGTGAATTGCCAAATTAAAAAAAAAAAAAACATCGTTTCCAAGGTGACAATTGGTTTGTTTTTTTCTGGCGTTTGCAATAAATCGATTTTGTTACCGACAGAAAACGTATGATAAATAATTTCATAATTCCAGAGATTATTCATAACGCCAGAGCTTACCAATATATATAGCCTATAGATCTCGCAAATAATGTAGCTTTCTATTAGTGAAAGAATTTTTTAAATCCATTCAGTAGTTTTTGTGTGAAAGAGTAACAAACATATATCCATACAAACTTTCCCCTTTATAATATTAGTAGGATATTTCACTGTCTTCGGTTTCACTATGGAAGGTAACCTACACTGTATATTATTTTTAATTAATTAATTGGGAAATAACACAAATTAATCTCATAAAATTTGAACCCGCGAGTTTAGCATTGCTAGTCGAGAGCCTTACCCCTCGACCACGGAGGCCGTCGCGTCGATAATAGTAGTACAATATATAAGTATAATAGTAGAGATGATAGTAAATGTAACCCCGGGCACCCTAAATGTAACCTGCCCAGACTGCCAAGCAGTCCAGACATTCGCTAAGCCACTGATTATTATATTATTCAGCCCTAAAGATGTTTTGTCATCAGCGTCGAACAACCATTTATTTATTCTTCAAACTTTGCAAATATACTTTGTGGAAATAAAAGCAAATAACTTTGTAAAAACCACTATACGAGTACGTATAATCAACATTATCAACATGTCTCGAAAACGAAGTTTTCTTCGCCAGTATCTGATCCTGACGAAGAAAACTTGATTTTCGAAACATGCTGATAATATTGATTATACTCGTATATACATAATGGTTTTTACAAAGTTATTTGTTTTCATTTAACCATTATTTATACTTAAAATAGTTCTACTTCATGTGGTATAAGAGAGGTGGTTATGGGTCGGAAATCATTTATTGGTCGACCAACACCTCTGACATAGTTCCCCCAAAGTTATTCGCTAAGTTTGGTGACTTAATAGGGGTTCCCGCCGCTCGGGTTCAGTTTCATTTCAGAAAATGAACTGACCCCTAATTAATAAATATAATTTATAATAATCAAAACTTCATTTTGGATTTGAGAAAAACTTTTGAACAGAACAGATTTTTTAATATTAAAAGATACAGGAATTATTTAATACATACTTACTGAGGACTTTCACCGTGCGCGGTATGTGACGCGTGGTGGAAAATTTGTTATATACCTAATTCTCAACAAGACACGTGAAAGCGTAATTAATTTTTTTTTTAATTGTATTCCCTATTGGGGTACCTACACGGTGCGGGTGAAGGGAGTCGAATATGAATGATTACCTTCACAAGGACAGCAGGCGAAAAAAATTGTTGGTCGGATGGCAAACCATTTTTTCGATTTTTATTCTTCGAAAAGTCAGTAGATATCTTGATATTGAGACGAAAACCTTTTAGTATTTCAGTAAAACGGAAATATTTTTGAAGTAAAACTTCTTTACGCATGCTTGACTTAGGGAGTAAGCTGGTGAATCCGTGACGAGAGCGTTATGAAAAGTGTGATCGGGCGAGGCGAACGGAAGTTGAGTGGGAGATATTAAGTAAGTGAAGTTTTACTTCAGTCGTGTGGTCTAAAGCACACTCGTTTGTTTATTGTTGAAAGTGGAAAGTATTAATACGTACCAGCTTAATCGGCTAGTAGCCGAGTGGACAATTCTTCGGATTTCCACCCAGGCGTCGGGAGTTCAATACGCTTTGCAAATCCTCCAGCATTGCATCCGCTTATACAAAGATGTGAAATTTTGTTGACCGGACAACTCAGGATGAAACTAACTCAGAAGCACCTCAGAAAGTTCATTAGAGTGACGATAAAAATATAAAAAATTGGTTAAATAGGTTAAGTTAGGTTAGGGTTACCTGCTATTTTAAAATTATTTTTTCATAGCTTTTAATGTCCTTTCTGGGGTGTTTCATTCTGAGTTGGCATGGAACCGAAATTTCGTTTTCAAGTCCTGCGCCCTCAATGTGTATCATTTTCACAGCATCCCCAAAGCTAACATATATTGGTGACTGTTAGATCAGCCCTGCACTAGATACGTCCCCAAATGAAAGGGAAATAATTTTCGTCAGGGCCAATGTCATCGAAAAATCGCCACAAGTAGTTCTGAACCCCTGTTTTTAGTGACGTCTGAATAACCAACACTAAATGCACCTCCAGACTCCAGACTGGTCTGATGCGTGGCGTGTCACTCGGAACGGGGACATAGAGACCCTCATAATGTCAGATCTGGTCCGGGGGAAGTGGCGGGGAGGTCACTCGGAGGTCATCCCGACTAACACGCAGCCTTTTTGCATAACCCATCTTATTCTTACTGCAATATATGCAACTAGCTCAGCATTGTAGGATTTGAAAAGCTGAAAGTTTGTATAAATATCATATCAGAACAAAGACAATTACACAATTATCAAGAAAAAATGTTCACGGAAATGTATAATTAAAAAATGGATTATAAGTATTGGACGCCACACTATCACAAATATCTGTAAAATAAATCACACATAGACAGAAATAACTATTCACATACAACCTAACCCTTATAAAATAAATGAAAATAATGGAATCCTGTCAAATTTAACCTATAAATAGATTAGGCAGAATGTATTTCATTACTCCATCTCAAACATTTTTAAAATAACTCTCTTTAAAAGATTTACCACCCTTCCAATCACCCTTCTGTTTTAATTCTATTCATAATATGTATTTTACCTGAAATATCCTTGTAGCTACTATATTCATTTATTACCTGTACGCCTGTCTCGACACAGGTATACCCTAGTGAGACAGGCATACAAATAAAACCATTGTAAATATATTTTATTATAGATAAATAAATAAAAAAATAAAAAAAATCCTGCAAATATTGTAAAGTCGAATGTTTGTACGGATTTATGTACGAATGCATGTTTGTTACTCTTTCAAAAACTACTGAATGGATTTTAATGAAACTTTACAATAATATAGCTCATACATCAGAATAACATATAGGCTATAGCTCAAAGCTCTGACATTATGAAATTTGATAAAAAAAATGCAATAGGGGGCACGATTTGTAACATATCTATAATTCTTCATTCGATTCAAATTATTAGGGGAGTACTTCAAATAAATGCGGGAGGAGGGAGGGGGAGGGTGGAGAGGGGGGGGGGGGGAGGGATTTGATGGGGGGAGGGGAGGGAGGGGGAGAGAGAGAGAGGGGAGGTGAGTTACACAGGACAGACCCACAACCGAAATTGGTATTTTTGATTATGGATTGATCCGCGGCTTTTGTCACAGAACGTTATAATTCCAATAATTAATTTACACAATTCGTTACGAAATACAGTTACATATTGTTGTAGACGAGTATTATAAAAAAAAATATGTACCGCCATTATGACGTGAAAGCATCTAGGCAACCTCAAGAATATCTTATTTAGAAAATTAATTTAATATGATAAGTAACAAAATTGGTGAATAATTCCACACCCCTATTATTCTGATAAAAGTGTACAGCAAGTAAGGTCTTTTTTTTTCAAAAATACATGCTACGTACTACCAATAATACATATGTAATAATAGTACCACATACACAGTCAAAATTATTCGCGTTCGTCCAATGTTAAATATTGAGATATTCTGTATTGGTATGCGTCCAGAGTTTGATTTATAAATATACGGTATGATACGGTATTGGGATCCGCCCAATGTTTGGTTGTGAAATACTCGGTATTGGGATCCGTAAATGTTTCTTTTTGAGATATTTGGTATTGGGATCCGTTCAACGTTAGATATTGAGATATTCGGTATTGGGATCCATCCAATGTTTGATTTATAAATTTACGGTATAATACGGTATTGGGATCCGTACAATGTTTCATTTTGAGATATTTAGTATTGGGATCCGTTCAATGTTAGATATTGAGATATTCGGTATTGGGATCCGTCCAATGTTTGATTTTTAAATATAAGGTATTTGGATCTGCCCAATGTTTGATTGCGAGATATTCGGTTTGGGGATCCATCCAATGTTTGATTGTGAGATATTAGGTATTGGGATCCGCCCAATGTTTCGTTTTGAGACATTTAGTATTGGGATCCGTTCAATGTTCGATTTTGAGTTATTCGGTATTGGGATCCGTCAAATGTTTGATTTTGAGATAATCGGTGTCGAGAGAGGGATTGAATATGACACGTCTTTACCCAAATAAATGTCATGTAAATCAAATAATTCATTCTAATCCGTTTTCTGGATTCATTTTAAGGATTCACCGGAATTTTTCCTCTTCAGTTCTTTGTTCTCAAACCCAACAGTTGTGTTTTATTTGAATAAAATAACCTAACAAAGGTCGCCGTACTCAAAGAATACTCAATTAGCGGCTTTATTTCATTTGGATCGGAAGCAATCATAATAAAATTATTCAGGGTTTCGAAAATAAAATATAATGCCATTTGGCATTCTTAAAATTCAAATATGGCGACAGGTCACTTTCAAAACCAGTATTCTCCTGACACCCGGCATTATTTATAAGAAAACTGTTGCGTCCATCTGATGGTCACTAAATAGTTCAAATGGTAGCCCCTCTGAACTTTGTTAAATTGCGATAAAACCTGCTAATTACTACGTCAGCTTTATTCAGCCTGAATTAATGCTTAATAGATGGAAAGAAAACGTCGAATTCGATTTGGAAAGTCGATTCTTCGAAAAATAAAAATGTCGACTAAGGAACCTGACTTTTCGATAATTATAAATTTCATACTTAGTATTAGTATGGACTTTGTGCTCTTCAAGCAAAATTACCCAAAACATTTTTATTTCTCGGTCTAAAACTTAGTGTGTCGATTGAAAATGAGCTGTTCAATCGATTTTCACAAAATGCTTACATTATATGTATACGTGTACATACTTAGCATGGTGCTCGGGTTTACAGGGTGAGGGTGAGATCTTGGCGGCGAATGTGTGTGTCCATCAGCTGCGTGATTGGCCGGATCAGGATAGGCCAGTTGAGGCAAATCATTTGATCTCTCCAGCAGGGCTCTGTCGATCAAACGGGCAACGCTAAGATTCCTACTTACTCCTCAGATTATTTTCCTTCTCAGAACTCCCCCTTCTTTCTTAACTTAAATAGATCTTCCCCTCAGTAATCCCCAAAGCCTTCCGAATGGACTTAATGTAAAATATAATAATAATGCACATGAAGACAATAAAAAATTGGTTACCTTTGGTAAAAAATATAAATATTTTATTTTGCAGAGTTTTCCGCGAGCAATATATTTGCAGACGGTTGCGGGTGAGTTGGTGCGACGTTGTGCTTTTTATGAAGTCATGAGTTATGAGTTGTTCTACGAAACAATAAAATAAACTGCTCCAACTGACGTGACTCCAACCGACACCTTCCTAAAATTAATTTGTAGCCGCCAGCAGTACCAGCACTACCAGCAGTACCAGCAGTAGCACAGTTGCCACAGATCACGGGCACGGGGCACGGGGCACGGGATCGCAGATACCACGTACCAACTTGGTTCGTTCCGACTTCGTGTTTTGAAAATTCAGGAACGACTTCATTATCTGACGATACAAAATATATTTTTTTAATTTATTTTTTCCGTTATTTCTACATACATTTCAAAAATAACTTTTTACGTAATTTCTAAATACGGTAAAATGCAAACATATACACAAGTAATATGCATTTTTTTACATGAGCTCCACACAGGAGGCCCTGAAGAAAAAAATTTCCCTCAGGGCCTATGTCATCTTTGGGGATGCTGTGTGGAGGGTTTTTTAAGGAAAGGAAGGAGAGGAAGAGTTCTGGGAAGGAAAAGGGTTTACGGGGTGGGTAGGAATATGGGTTCAGTGTGTCCTGGTCATCCGCCTCCAAGACCTAGACAAACCTCGCCTGATGAACCCGGGCACCCCTGCTTGTGTAACGTAGTGAACCGCTTGGGGTGACCTATGGCAGAGGTGTTGGTTATCCAATAAAGGTTCCCGGGACAGCGGTACCCATTCCCGCCTCCCAAATTGTACATAAAAGTTAGCAAAAAGTAAATAATGGGAACCCACTAAGGCACTGCCCGTGTATACAAATATAAAATGTACATTTTAAAGAAACTGTATAAAAATATAGGTATCCATGAAAAAAAAGTCAAGCCTTTATTTATTTATTTATTGTTTGTTTGTAAATATTACATAATACAATATAATGACCTTAAAATGCCCAACTAGGCAATTTTAGGACATTCCAATATGATAATGTTTTTACATGTAAATTATAGTAAGTTATAGTGTTGACTATTCTGTTGTAAAAATAATACATATGTATATTCATATTCTAGAATACTTCCAGTTATACCACGACATTATTACTATTGTTTATCTGACATAATAAACTAAAGAAATATTAGTAGATAAAACAAGAAAAATGAATTTGAAAATGAAAAAGAATGAAGAAATTCTGCTGGTAAAATAATACATATATATATTCATAATCTAGTATACTCTCAGTTATACCCGACATTTTTTTTACAATTGTTTAGCTGACATGATAAACTAAAGAAATGTTACTAGATAAAACAAGAAACTGAAAAATAAAAAACTGAAAGTAAAGAAGGAACTTATCCTTTAAGGAAAAATATCACGAAGAATTGAGCAATTTTCGAACTTACTTTATGTAAAAATACAGTTACTGTAATGCTAATATAATACCAATATAAATTAAAATGTAAAGAAAAACAAAAATTACAATTCAATTACTGTTGTTTAGCATATTCTCGCATTCAGCTCTCCCCAAGACCAGAAGCCAATTATTTACCTGCATACGCAGAATATTAGTACTCTTTGCCTTCCATGCATCAGGTATGAGATTGAGCAATTTAGGGCCTAAGTATGAGAATTGTCTCTGTGCTAAAGATGAAGAAGTGGTGGGCGGAACTATTGGGTTTTTTTTTGCATGTCTTGTATTATGACAGTGGTTTACGGAAGCGTAGTGGTGCCTCTGTTTTTGAGTATGTAATATTTTTATTATTTCCTCATGTATAATTGTCTTACATCAAGAACACGAAACTCTGCGAACAATGAATCGCTGGGGTACCTGAAAGGTTTTTCAGTATGACTCTTATAAGCGATTTCTGGGATTTAGCTAAGGGATCGAGTATAGTTTTAGCACAACCGCCCCAACCTAAGGAAGCATAGTCTAATATGGAATTACACATTGCAAAGTAAATTCGTTTCATATCATTTACGCATAGAATATTTCTTATCGCTATAAACAGATGTGTAAGTTTCCTGACCTTTGTGGAAGTAAATGCTATATATTTGTCCCATCTCAGAAATTTATCAATGATAATTCCTAGGTATCTTATATTGTCCACACATTCTAAGGTATTGCATTTACATGTAATAATGTCGTTGCAATGGTGTATTCTAATATTAAGGATTTCTTGTGGTTGACCCGCTTGAGTTGAACTGAAGCAGATGAATTTCGTTTTATCCGAGTTTAGAGTGAGGAGATTACTATCTAGCCACTGTTTAACATTGTTTATGCCAAATTTCGCTTTGCTGCAAGACTCATTCCAGGTTTTGCCTTCAAATAAAAGTACTGTATCGTCAGCAAATGTAATTATGTGGTCTGCAAAGGAAGTATTACATAAGTCATTTATATAAACATTAAACAATATGGGACCTAGAGTACTTCCTTGCGGTACGCCATATTTAATGTTGGCTGGATCACTTAGAGTACCGTTAATGTCCACTTTTTGGCTCCTGTTTTCTAGGTAACTAACCAACCACTTGAAAATTTGACCCTGTATCCCAATTCGCTGTAGTTTATTCAGCAGAATTTTGTGCGAGATAGTGTCAAATGCTTTAGCTAGATCTAAAAAAAGTGCAATGCATTTACTACCTTTATCTAGATTATTAGAGATGATTTTTGTCAAATTAGCGATGGCGTTTTCAGTGCTTAAACCTTTCCGAAAGCCAAATTGTCTACTAGAAAGGATGTTGTTATTTTCTAGATAATGGATGAGACGGTTCTTTACAATTTTCTCCAAATTTTTGAGACAGAGTTGAGCAGGGAAACAGGCCGGTAATTATGTATCAGTGATTTGTCCCCACTTTTATGCAGTAAAATGACGATTGACTGCTTTAAATGGTTAGGGAATTTCCCTGATTTAAAGCTTAGATTCGCAATGAACGCAATCGGTAAGGCTATGTATCCTTTAATGATTTTTAGAAGATTTGATGAAATCTTATCAGGACCACATGCTTTTGATGACTTAAGGTCGTCAATTATCTTCATGACTTCGTTAGATGACGTTGTGATTGAGTCTATTTTGTGACCGATATTAGGGATAGTTAAATTGGCGAGAGCGGTTTCTGATTTATTACATTTATCGAGAATTTTTTTCGCAAGTGTGTCTCCCACAGATGAAAAGTAGCAGTTTGCAAAGTTTGCCATATCTTTGGGGACTTCAGAGTTTGATGTGTTAAAGTATAGCGATTTAATTTCTGAAGATTTATTGATTTTGGATTTGGTTATGTTGCGAAAGGTATCCCAAAAACGTTTTAGATTGCAGTTGTTTTCGTAAATGAGTTTCTTATAATAATTTTTTTTCGCCGATGTAATTAATTTCTTACACAAATTCCTATACTTTTTATAATAACATTGTAATACCAAATTCTCAGGATATGTTTTTGCCTTTTCATGAAGATGATTTCTTCTGTGAATCGATTTAACTAGACCCAGGGTGATCCATGGTGTGAATTTAATTTGTTTATTAGATACGGTTATATTACTTGTGTGTTTTGCTATATACTCGTGTAGTTTGGTAATAAATTCTTTCATTGCTAAGTCAGTATCTGATTGATCTAGAACATTTAGCCAGTTTTCTGCGCTCAAGTCCTCAATTAAATTGTTGAAATTAGTTTTAGCAACGTATTTAATTTTCGAAGAAGTAGGAGGCTTGTTTTTAAGACAAAGAGATGTTGTATAGTGGTCTGAAATAGTTGAGTGTATAACAAAAGTGTCAATAAAGTTAATATTTTTCACATTGATGTGATCAAGACAAGATTTACTCGAGCCCTGTTCACGAGTATAGCTGTTAATAGTCTGTGTGAAACCATTTTCCGCAAGTAGACAAAGATAATCGATTGATTGACGGCGGTAATCAGGGATAGTATTAATGTTTAAATCTCCCATAATAATTTGCTGTTCGAATTTTTTAGCATTGTTTAAAATTGATTGCAATGAAAACAGGAAGGGGTCAATATTGATGAAGGAAGGAGATCTGTAAATGGCAAATATGCATTTGTTATTATTCAATACTATTTTCATACAGTTTGATTGTGCTAAAGGAATTTCCTCTACATGAGCTTTAATTCCGTCCTTGATGTAGATAACAATTCCACTAGATTTGTTGAGGTTGGTTGTGGTGTAATATTCAGAGTAATTGTGGATTGATTTTACGGTGTAGTATTTATTTAACCAGCATTCAGTTAATATTATAACATCAAAAGAGGAATTAAATAGATCAAGAAAAATTGTAAAGTCGTCGAGATTCGATATGCTTCTAATATTCTGATGTATGATTTTTAGATTATATGAGTCCCATTTATAGTTGTTTAAATTCTCCAGATCTCGAATTATATTCATATTAACGCTAATACCAGAATCATTGCACTTATCCGAAGGTAACTGAAACATAATTATGTTTAAATTTACTATGATGTGTAGTGGTGAACCCGTAGTTCTTTTGCGAAAAGTCAGCAAACAAAACGTAAAAATAGAAAGTGTAAAGTAAGGTGTTGTTATTCAGTATTTTATTAATATATTGTATATGAGATTGTGAGTTCTGATAATTCGAGTATGATGCGTATTTTTCTTCGAGATGAAGGTTGCTTCCACTACAAGCACATAGAAAAGAAAAAAATGAGAAAAGTGAATTATTTTAGATATAAAAGATGTTATAAAAGATGATGGTGTTGGTATGTTTCGTAAAGAGTAATCTAAGCAGGTGGTGATTATATCTGTCATGAAGACTGCAAATACAATAAATATAAAAACAATAAAATGGCCAAATGCAAAGTATATGCTGTTACTGTAGAGAATTTGATGTGAAAAAAATGCCAAAAAACAATAATTAAATACCATAACATGCGAAAAATGCAAAAGTAGAACCAATACTAGGACATATTTATGTAAATTAAGATTTTTTCCAGATTTATATAGATTTGCTGGGAACATCATCTTACATAGACTCTCGCTGTTTGTGATAAGCTCATAAGAGTTTGATTGAAGAACTAAGAATACATTTTTATGCGTATAAAAAAGAATGTTTGAGGTGTTGGTATGCCTCATAAAACAAAAACAAAGAACAATCAATACCATTAATACCAATAATAGAGAGAGTGCATTATTAAGCGATAATGAGAGTATATTATATAACGTGAATGATAATGTTGATACATAGTATTCCAACTTAAAATATTAAAATAACAGTAAAGTGCATAATATAGTGTATAATGCTTCTGATTGTAATTGATTGGTGTGATAAAAAACAATAATTATATTGTATAGGAGATTGTGAGTTCTGATAATTCGAGTATGATGCGTATTTTTCTTCGAGATGAAGGTTGATTCCACTATAAGCACATAGAAAAGAAAAAAATGAGAAAAGTGAATTATTGTAGATATAAAAGATGTTATAAAAGATGATGGTGTTGGTATGTTTCGTAAAGAAGCAATCTAAGCAGGTGGTGATAATATCTGACATGAAGACTGCAAATACAATAAATATAAAAACAATAAAATCAATAAAATGGCCAAATGCAAAGTATATGCTGTTACTGTAGAGAAGTTGATGTGAATTTATTTATTTTTATTTCATAAATTTTTTATTAGTTACAGATATTTGTTTTTTTTTTGGCTACCACACTAGGCGAATGCCGGTATTGTGGTAGTCGTACATTTAATAAAATTAAATTAACATTTTAAATACTATTTTATTAAAACAGATGATTAAACATACTAAATAAAAATTAATAAATAAAGTAAGTGAAAAATAAATAAAAAAAAACCCAATTTTTATTTATTTATTTATTTAATTTACGCCCAGAGGGCTTTTACATAAATATATAAAGACAGTACAATTTTAACACGAGAAAGAAAAATATAATATTATAATTAAAAGTTACGATAGAATACAAAAATACAAACATGAAATAAAAATAAAAGCAACAAAAGTTTAAAAGTACAGTGAGAAATAGAAACAATAAAGATGTGATAAAAAATACATGCATGATATAAATATACAAGGAACAAAAATTTTTAAGTACGGTGATCAGTTAAAGAAAAGTAGAAATAAAAATGAAAATTCAAATTTTGAAATATATAATAGTGTTAAGAACTCAAGTGTTCTACACAAATATATAAATGAAAACATATAGGTATATAAATTAAAATTAAAACATAAATAAAATTTAGTGAAAAAGTAAGAGAAAAAAATAATAACATTTTGAAGAAAAATAGAAATAAAAATGGAACTTAAAATTTTGAAATGCAAAAATTAATAATTAAAATGTAGTGTTAAGAACTCATGTATTCTTTAAAGTACGCTCGTCCCCTTTCGAAAATCCAATGTTGTACACGTGTTATAAAAAGGGAATTAGAATTACTTGATTTTATGTCAGTACTCAGAGCATTATATATTTTAGGAGCGATGAACCAGAATTGTCGTTGAGCGAATGGGGTATTAGTTTTTGGGACCACGCAACCCAGGTTTGATGAAAAGCGGGCGTGTGCTTTTTTTTATTATAGTGAATACCGCACAAGAATCTCAACTGCTCCCGTCTGGAGCCAGTGAGACTATGGCATCCCCAATTGGGGTATGTTGTGAGGCTGAAGGTAGTGGGGAGGGGAAGGAGGTGGGGAAGAGGAAGGTTGGGAAGTACCTGGCTATTCAGATCTGGTCACCAAACACGGCTAAAGCCATTTTCAAGCAACGTTTCAATTCTGAATGGTGGTCTTACACCAGGGCGATACTGATAGTATCTTCCACTCTGGAACATGCCGCAAATATACTATTACTACTACGTGCTTGATGTTGTGGAGCGATTAGTAGATTATTTTTTCGTATATAACAAATGCTTGTTTTAGTAAATAGCTGTCGAATATCTAAGACCCTGATTTTTGCAAAGAGTTCACTTGAGGGATGGGTAGGTTGACATTTAAATATATTTCTCAGAATTAGTTTTTGAACTAAAATAATTGGTCTAATAATGGATTCAGCACAACCACCCCATCCCACTATACCGTATGTTGCTATGGATTGGAAAAGGGCAAAGTGTACGCTTCTTAGAGTCTGTAAATCTAAGATAGACCTAAGGGAGCAGAATATATGGCAGAGTTTACGAAGTTTTTTTACTGTGTCACCGATGTGAGCTTCCAACGTAGTTGGTTGTCTATGATTATTCCCAAATATTTAACTACTTTTGATGATTTGAGGGTCGAACACTAATATTAGATGTGGTTTCTGGAGTGTCTAAATTGAGTGGACACGAGTGGATGGTTGGTTTAGGGCAGTTGTTGGGTATATTGTATTTGCGTATGGAAAATGTTATATATTGTGTTTTGTCGATGTTAAGTGTGAGGAGGTTAGTATCAAGCCAATGCTTTACTTTTATTAGAGCATTATTAGTTTTGTTAATAACTGATTGCCATGTTTCATCTTTGAATATTAAAACCGTGTCATCAGCATATGATAATATTTTTCCACCAATACTCATGGCACGTAGTGAGTTAATGTATATAAGAAATAAAATTGGTCCTAATATGCTACCTTGGGGTACACCACAGGACACACATAGTTTATTGCTTATATGTATTTTGTCAGATTGGATGAGAGTTTGTTGTGTTCGGTTTGATAGATAGTTTTCAAACCATGTGTAGGCTACTTCAGTTACTCCAACCTGCTGCAATTTTTTTTAACAGTAATGGATGTGAGACCGTATCAAATGCTTTTGCGAGATCGAGGAAAACAGCAAGTGGTTTGCGACCAATGTCAAGATTATAGGAAACGATCTTTGTGAGGGCGGCTATTGCATCTGAAGTACTTCTACCTTTGCGAAAGCCGTATTGATTGTCAGATAATATTTTGTTATCTTCAAGAAACTTACAGAGTCTATGTTTCACCGGTTTTTCTACAACTTTAGAGATTATGCTTAGTAAGGATATATGTATATTGTTTTAATAAAAGTACAGAATATAGTGTTAGTACCTCACACAAGATACTATACAAATATGTCCCATGAAAAAACGATAAATATCCCTCTACCTCATAAAATATGTTTATAATATTGTTTGTACATAATAAACTCTTTTTCTGTGTATTACTATAAAACAAGAAACCCACTAACCCCCATCGGTTTTAGTATTGCGTAGGAAAAATAGATAAAAATAGTAAAAATAATAGTCGTAGATTACATTCCTGGGAAAAAAACAATATTATTATGTTATGTAAATAATCAATTATGGGCCTCAACATTTTAATAAAATTTCCACCAAGCCCCTTTTTTCCTTACCATCACCTCCCAGGATCGAAACACTCCCTTAGGGTAGGAAGTAGGAACCCCCCTCATAAAAGTTATGGCTACAAACGGTTTTGTATTAACGCAAATATTTTGGATAATTACAAACTTTTTGAGGTGATGAGGTGGTGAATTGGCGAGAAGCGAGGTGAGGTGAGATTACTATACCCTCCCCCCAAGATAGGAAAAAATATTCTGGGGAAAAAATTCTTCGATGCACAATAATTTAGCCCATTTTTGGCTCAGGTGGGACGCCTCAACACCAGTCAGTATTTGAGTACCTTAAACAAACTCTTTCTGAAATTGTGTACTATCCAACACTAGTCAGGGGTTAGGGTAAAGCCAGAGATAATGGACTCTTTTTGTCACACGTATAGTCACTTCTCGCTTCATTTACATGCTTGCATGCTCTTATATTACAGGTACCGACTTTCGACATTAAGCAACCTTATACAAATGTCAACCTGGGATGTTTCAGGCTTTTTATCCCATTCACTTGCGCGCTATACATTTTCCTGAAACGCCTTGGCTTTTCCAAGAACTTTTAGTCAGCATCCTTTTTATTCATATTAGTAAACGCATTATCAAAACTAAACGACCTCCGTAGTCCAGTGGCTAAGACTCTTGACTCACATTCCGGAGGTCGCGGGTTCGAACCCGGCATGCGCAAATAAATTTTATTTGATTAATTTGTGTTATTTCATAATTAATTCATTTAAAAATAATTATAGTATATTTGCGGCATGTTCCAGAGTGGAAGATACTATTAGTATCGCCCTGGTGTAAGACCACCATTCAGAATTGAAACGTTGCTTGAAAATGGCTTTAGCCGTGTTTAGTGACCAGATCTGAATAGCCAGGTACTTCCCAACCTTCCTCTTCCCCACCTCCTTCCCCTCCCCACTACCTTCAGCCTCACAACATACCCCAATTGGGGATGCCATAGTCTCACTGGCTCCAGACGGGAGCAGTTGAGATTCTTGTGCGGTATTCACTGTAAAAAAAAAAAAAAAAAAAAAAAAAAAAACTAGAACTTCGACAATTTTTACAAAGCTTTACAATTAAAATAAATACATTTTGTTTAAATGCCTATGATAATAAACATATACATATTTATCTAAATAACACATCAGTTCAATTTTTATTTTATTTTAGAGGTTATTTAAAGGTTTTTATGTAAAAAGAGGAAACATCCAAATATAAAGTTTCAAGTGGGACATTATTTATTTCTGAGAAAAAAACGACTCCGTTAGAAAGTTATTAACGACTTAGCGAGAAAACGTTCAATGCTACAAATTTCCTAGAAACATGTATCATTGCTGTCAATTATTTATATCAAGTTATCTGTGAGACATGAGTTCACCTGCATTCTGGTTTCTAGCGGGTTGTATGAATACATTAATAGTCCACAGGATTACTTTTATAAAATACGGTCGCACTATCGTGACAATTTCCTGTTCCAAACATGTTTGTAAATGGTCTAAACTAAATTATAATTTTGTTCTCCGTAGAAATATTGTCGGCTAGAAGAGCCCTCTGCCATGGCAATTAAAATGTAATTTAAGTATTCGTAATAAGCAAAGACATTCTATGAACTTTCATGCTATGAACATTCATTATTTGAACTTATTCACGACATGATTTAACATTCTAGGAACTTTTTTAATGACCTTTCTTTCTGTGAATTTTTTTCTATGAACTTTCGTTCTATGAACATTGATTCTATAAAATTTCATTCTGTAAACTTTAATTTTGTAAAATTTCATGATATGATTTCAAAATGAACATGTAAATATAATATAACACCCTCCTTTGAATGTAAAATTATCCCATTTTTATACATTTTCCATTTCAAGCATAAATATTATTTTTGACACACATCTACATCATAAATCACGTGATTTGACTCATACAAACAAAACACATGCTTTTGTTGAAATTATTGCTTATTTCAGGCCAAGTTCTTCAGTTTAATCGAAGCTTTTTATAATTCTTATGAGAATGAAAAAGCAGAATCATTTTTTTTTCAGGAAATACCTGAACCGCTGTGAGTTCTTATGAAAATATATTTTGTGGTTCCAGGAATTAGGGACCTACTTTAAATGGCTAATAATAAGGATTAAACAACCCATATTATGTATTTTGAATTACTTTATTGCTAATAGGTGCCTTTATTGATAAGAAAAAACATAAATTAATGGCAAAATCATAAATCGACGCCGGAAAATAATAGCAGTCATTATGGTTATTGGGTGTTCCAACATCAACATGTTTAATAGAATCCCTCCCTTTAGAACGTTTAGTAGAATACGGGATCAATCAATATCATCAACAGTTTGCAGAAAAGAGGCAAAGTTAAAAAAATAACAGCATTATAAAAATGTTTAATTTAAAACTTCTATTAATTTTCTTCAATATTAACTTTGTGTTCACTAACTAACTAACTAACTAACCATCACGCCGTTTCCCCGCAGGGGTAGGCAGAGAGGACGGACCGCCAAACAACTCGGTCTTGGCACACACTCTTTGCCTCACTCACATTCATACATCGTCTCATACATTCTCTTCTATTGTTCTGACTTTTGACATGGCCCGACTCAAGTATTTGATTCACTTGATCGTGCCACGTCTTCCTCGGGCGTCCCCGACTTCTTCTACCATTCACATTCGCGTCGTATATTCTTCTTACACTACTTTCTTCGTTCATTCGTTTTACATGCCCAAACCATCTGAGGGTCCCTTTCTTAATCTTGCTCATTATGCTTACATCAGCCTTACATTCTTTGCGGATATCCACATTTCTCACACGATCATACATTGTTTTACCACACATACGTCTCAGGGATCTCATTTCAACAGCATTCAGCTTACTTTCATCCTTCCTCTGCCAGTTCCATGCCTCACTGCCATACATCAGGGTAGGTACCAGGACTCCATTGTGGACTGCTAGCTTCGCTTCTTTTGACAGTTTTTTTATTAGCGCCAACGGCATTCAGTCCACCATTAATGGAGTTCACCACTTATTTAATCAACATACTTCAAAACAAATGGTTTCTTTTTCAGAATAAAATAAAAAAATTAATCTAAACAATAAAAGACAAACAAGTTTAGACAAATAAGTTCCTATAATCTAAAGACATTGCAATTAGTGGTTATTAAGGGGGCATACATTAATTACGTGAGCAGTTTTTCTTCCAATCTAGACCCCCCCCCCCCCTTGGTGAGATAAATTTGAGCCACTTCGTATTATCTTTTCAAATAACGTGAGATTTTGCTGAATCCCCCCCCCCCCCCTTTCAGCTCTCGTAATTAATGTATGCCCCCTGATTAGTTAAAGGTATTATAAAAAAAAATACACAAAATAATATATAAAAATTATTTTACAATATAAAATATTCTATCCTGGTACTGGTTAACGCGCACGTCCCGGTTAGACGAGTTCTGGGTTCGAGTCCCAGTTGCGACCATTGTTTTTTTCTGTTTTTCTGTGTATTGTTCTCTTTCATATTTTCGTTTTGATTATTATTGTTATCTTCTTCTTCAATGATATATTACATTGATGGGATTAACCTTCAAAAGTTGTAGAAGAGAGTTTTACTTCTAAAAAATTGAATAATAATTTTATTAAAATTAATAAACAATAATGGATGGTTCGACACTCTGTAGGAAACCCGCTTGCACAGCGCGGGTGTTCCTTGAATTTTTTCCAGGTGTTTACCAATGTGCGTTGTGCCGAACTGTGTACCGACAAGTATTTTTTTTACATTAGCTCCACACAGGAGGCCCTGAGGAAAATTATTTCCCGTGGGTCATCTTAGGGGATGCTGTGTGGAGGATTTTTTTTAAGGAAGGGAAGGCTAGGAAGTTCTGGGAAGGAAAGGGGTGTGAGGGGTGGGTAGGAATCTGGGGGTCGGTGTGTTCAAATCCATCCCTTCAACTGCGGTGCAAGGCAGTAGGTCGAAAGATTCTGGCTGGAGAGGATAAAAGACGTCCCTCAATCAGTCTCTCTCGATCCTGTCCACCACGCAGCAGGTAGGCTCACGCGTCGGCCGCCAAGAACTGGACAATCCTCACCCCAGGAACCCGGGCACCCCTGCTAAGTCACCAAACGTAGCGAACCACTTGGGGTGACCTATGGCAGAGGTGTTGGTTATCCAATAAATGGTTCCCGGGGCGGCGGTACCCATACCCGCTTCCCAAATTATAAATTGTAATAATAATGAATATGTATGAAAAATAAAAGATATTAGAAAATAAACAAATGTCATGACTCCTCGTGTATTGGCGTAATCAAGTAGCTGTCTGTAAATTAAGTGATAAAACATATTTTTAATATAATGTTAATTACATTTAGCGTGGATATGGATGGGGCTCAGCACACTTTTATTATCAAACATAAACAAATAAACAGGATTCATAAACAACGAAATGTAGCAGCAGAGAGCATTAGGGGAAGCCATTGATAAACCACACTGGGTCAATTCTCTGCTGCATTAAATACAATTCGATTTTATTTTTAAGAACCTTCTAAAAAAGGGTTTATGTTTTAATACTGTTTATTGAAGTACTTTTGGATACACAGTATTTTTAAGTGAAACTTCTTTAGCCCCGTTAGTGATTTTAAATTTAGATGAAACGGAAATGCGTCACTAAAATTTATTATATGACGGGTCCACTGTTCTAATATAATACGGTAAATTCACAACTCCGCGCAAGCGTCCGGTAGCGCAGCGGTATAATGCGTCACAAATCTCAGCGGCCAGAGAAATCCAGCGAACGGAGGTTCGAATCCTACGAAATCCAAAAAAACAAACATTTTTTTTTTTGTAAATCAATATCCAATCTTCAAACCACTTTAAACAGGCAAAAGAAAGGAAACCGACATCTAGCGACTTTGTGAATTAACAGACATCAAGATCAGACACCTGATTTTTTTTTATTTTGGCTGGTGCGTACACAAATAAAATGGTGACCAGACCACTCAGAATGAAACCAACTCAGAAGCACCTCAGAAAGGTCATTAAGAGTCTTCTTCCTTGCCCCACTTTAATTGGAAATTTTGGTGATGTCCCTGATGTGCATCTTACTTGAGTTTCAACGTTTGTATTCATCATATCTTGTATGGAGAGCACATATCCTTCTGGTACATTGTGGGCTCTCAATGCCGCCCATATCAGGCTTCGGGGAACCCTGTCAAATGCTTTTTCCAAGTCTATAAATACCATGTGCAAATCTTTTTTGGCATCTCGATGTTTTTCAACTATTATTCTGACTGTTTGAATAGCATCTATTGTTGATTTTCCCGACACAAAACCGCATTGACCGTCATGTATTTTTACAATATTCCTTATTCGTGTGTTGATAATTCTCTCATATATTTTCATGGTGTGAGACATAAGCTTTATCCCTCTATAATTGTCGCACTTCCTAGAGTCTCCTTTATTTTTGTAAAATGGAAGAACGTAACTCTGCCTAAAGTTTTCTGGCATTGGTTCTCCAATCAGTACTTTATTGTACAGAGTGCACAGCCATTTATTGTCCTACTTCACCACATTCTTTCCATAATTCAACTGGAATATTGTCTGGCCCCACTGCTTTCCCCACTTTCATTTGTGATATGGCTACTTTAACTTCTGTTTGAGTGATTTCTTCAACTGGCCCCTGCACTGGTTGCTCTGACACTTGAGTTCTTCTTGGAAATTCTTCATTCAGTAATGTAGAATAATAATCTTTCCATCTTTGACATATTTTGGTTTCGTTTGTGATCAACTAACCGTCAGTGTCTTCTATGTATTTGGGTGTTCTAATTGATTTGGCCCGTTCTTTCCTGTGTGCTGCGATTTTGTAAATTCTTTGCACCCCATTTGGTGTTTCTAGGTCATCATACAGCTCTTTCAATGCCTCATGTTGTGCAGAGGCAACTAGTTTCTTTGCTGTCTTTTTGACTTGTTTATACACTATCCGGAGTTGCTCTTTCTCGCCATCGCACTTACAGTTTGACCAGTTTCTGAAAGCAGTTTTCTTTTCTTTTAGACATTTGTCCACCACCACGATTCCTTCTTTATTTTCAGTTTACCTTTGGAGACTCCCAGATGTTGTTTGGCTTCCTGTAAACATACCTGTTCAAATGCTTTCCACATTTCAGGTGGGTTTTGTGTATCTTCTTTTTGGAGATTTTCTAGCATCCAGTTTTGGAGTTTTGATGTTAACTGTTTTCCGTTTTCTTTTGAGATATTGAACCACTTAATTTTGGTTGTAGGTTTTATCTTATCTTTAAACAATTTATGTCTCGTTACATGTAATTCCAGCAATAGTAGGCGATGTTGTGTTGCAAGGGGTTCACTAGGGATAACTTTACAGTCTCTGAGCCTTTTCCTCATTTCGTTTCTACATAGCCAATAATCTATTTGTGTTGCAGCATTTCCACTTTTGTAGGTTATGAGATATTCTGGTTTCTTTCGGTAGAATGTGTTGATGATTGTGAAACCGTATGCATCTGAGAAATTTAGTACCTCAGAAAGGTCATTAAGAGTGATGATAAAAAAAAAATGGTTAAATGGGTTAAGTTAGGTTAGGGTTACCGGCTATTTTAAAATTATGTTTTCATGGCTTTTAATGACCTTTCTGAGGTGTTTCTGAGTCGGTTTCATTCTGAGTTGGCATGGAACCAAATAAAATACGTGTGAGAAGCATGGATTATCCAAATTTACCAATGCTGCACCCTAATGCTACTTACTATGACTCCTTTGCAATCCCTACCTTGTCACCCCTCCCCTCTCCTGCGTGTCCTTTTCCGTGCTACACCGTTCCCGCCCCCGTTTTTTCTCACATCGTATAGACACCACCGAAACTTAACTTGATCTGGTGTAGGTAATAATTAAATAATAACACTTTTTTTTCAAATACTGAACGGGCCATTCTCACCTATTATAATGAGCCGTTCTAATCGTATCGGTGAATATTCTGTAAGTGTAATAAAAATATTTTTTCAGATGATAACTTTACTGATATTGTTTTATTGACACTCGCGTACACATTATCGTAGTACTCCCAGTGAAGTGAAGAGCTGACGGCTTGAAGATAAATATCATGAAACAAAAATAAAAATGTAATCTAAAAATTTATATAGATATTTATTTATTGTTTTTAGATTTTCACGGCCAAAAATTTTATGGTTATTTCCTTTTGGGGTATTATGCCGTGTTGCGCTACCTCCTCCTTTAGCCAACGTTTCGGACAGCGTTACAGTGTCCATCTGCCCTGCCATCACATCTGCCCTGAAGATGGACACTGTAACGCTGTCCGAAACGTTGGCTAAAGGAGGAGGTAGCGCAACACGGCATAATACCCCAAAAGGAAATAACCATATTTATTTATTGTTTACACTGTAGGTAAAATATTTACAATACAATTTGTTACCTCACTAGGACAAGCCTGTGTTGATATACACATATAACGCTGCTTTGTATTATGAATAAATGCGCGCATGGCGTGCAAATTGCCATAAATACATATTTCGATGTTTAGAGAACACTGCACTTGGAGAACCTATCTACACCGAGTTGCTCAAATATACTGAAAAGAAAACCTTTTATAAATATTCAGTTTATTTATTGTTATCAAGTTTAATTTGTAGAATTACATTAAAATTTTTTGAAGTGAAACTTCTTTAGCCCCGTTAGCGATTTGAAATTCGGATGAAACGGAAATGCGTCAAAAAAATATTATTTGACGGTCCTCGGTTCTAATATAATGCGGTAAATTCGCGCGTTGGCGCGGGCCTTCAATAGCGCAGTGGGAAAGGCGCTCGACAATTCTCAGCGGCCAGAGAGACAGACTTCAAGCGAACGGAGGTTCGAATCCTAAAAATCTGAAAAAAATGAACATTTTTATTTTTGTAAAATCAATATCCATTCTTAAAAAAAATAAACAGATCCGAAAAAAATAAAAAAATATATTTTTGTAAAATCAATATCCAATCTTCAAACCACAGCCAAAAGAAAAAAAGCGACATCTAGTGATTTTTTAGTTTCACTTCCACTGCGTGTGAATTGCACTCTCTGATTTAAAAAAAAATATTTATATATTCAATAATATAAGTATTCAATTTATAAAAATAATTTATTTATTAATAAGTTCTGGTACGTACTTATTATTAAATATGTATGAAGTAAAGAAATAAAAAAAATTTCAAAAATATTCAGTATTTCTAACGATCCCGCAACCTCACGCATTACCGAGGTCACTTTGGTCGTAAATTTTAAACACGTTACGAATTATTAATTGGAGATGTTGCGAGGACTAGGAAACTGCACACTGCACAGGCCTCTTTATGATAGGTTAAAGGTAATATTGAATAAGTATGTCTGAAATTATTTTGGAAACAGAGAACAAAAAATGGTTTCATAATTTTAACTTGACGCTCTTACCTCCTTGATTCATGATATACATTAAATGTGTGTACTAGATTAGATTAAATGAAGTCTTGAATATGTGACTTTTCGAGGGTAGGAATTATTTAGAGAATTACTTGCATTATTACTACAAGCCTCACTTTTTGAATGGTTTTATCTTTAATATAAAGATTGCTCAACGCGTAGTGTGAAAAAATAGCCATGGAAAGGACCATCTCCTTGTGAGATATAATAAGTGGATTTAGAGCAAGTCAAAGGAGACCGACAAAATCACAATATCCAACCTTGAGGCTATTCTGGGCACGTACCAAGACCAACAGATGACCGTCGAATCCAAATATCTTTATTTGATGGCGTCCTTGGCCGGAAAATTGCAGAGGTTGCCCTTAGAAGAGACAGGTTGAAGATCTACGAAGAGCTAACGACTTTGGATAACTCATAGAGATTCCGTAGATGAATTAAAAGAGGAAGAAATTAAATTCAATGATTCGGCCCGTGTCCATGGACTCCGGAAGACTATGTTCCTGCAATACTTAATGGGAATCACTTTATCGAAATTTCAATATAACAGATTCCGATGCAAATATGATGCAAACCAGCAGCAATTGACATGACAGTGAACTATGTGTTCAAATTAAAATGTATTGAATGCAAAAGCCCAGCTGAAAATAAACCAAATAAAATAAAATAGAACTATCGGGTAAAAAAATGTATTATGCAACTATGTATATGTTCAATTTGGGAGGCGGGTATGAGTACCGCCGCCCCGAGAATAATTTATTGAATAGCCAACAACCCTGCCCTAGGTCCCCCCAAGTGGTTCGCTACGTTTGGTGACTTAGCAGGGATGCTCGGGTTCATGGGGTGAGGTTTGTCTAGTTCTTAGCGAAAGATCTAGAAAGTTCTGGAAGGAGTGGCTGAGTATATCGTGAAATTTTCGGGAATAGGGAATCGGGAATATCATTGTGGGTGGGAACATTCCAGAACACTATGGATTGTTTTCCTGAGCGAAGTCGGGAAACCCAGCTAGTGATAATCAAAATAAAGCACCAGAAATTAAACAAAAAATATGAATATATCAAATGAATGTCATGTGTCTCGTTTGGCCGTGAGTAGTATACAACTTGACTGCATTCTGCATCGCGTGCATATAGTGCGAACTGCGTGGCAGAATAAATAATATAGTAAAGTAAGTCCCCTCAGGACATTCATATTCAGGAGAAGTAAAGTATTTCATTCACCATCTGACCGGACAGATGAGCGGCTGTTTTGTTCGCGGTCTCGAGGACAGATCTTTACTCGATCGGAATACTTGTTTCTAATCATAGTACGATATATTATGGTTTACTTTTTTTAATCTTGTAAAGTTAACTCTTTATTTGTGGTAATTTTAATATTTTTGAAAAGTGTTTGTATTTTTGAGCTGAAATTTTGTGGACATTTTCTGGTGGTTGTTTTTAAGTGCCGTTTTATAAACTGGTAAGTTCCTTATTTTGATTATTTAAAATTAGGATTTTGGTGTTTAAAACATCTTGTGATTCAAACAATAAACAAGAGTGGGCAGAGAGGATGGACAGCCACACAACCTAAGTCATACTCTCAGTCACACTCATACTCTTCTGTACTCGGTTTTCTTCGTACTCTTACATTGATAATCTTCTGTTATTCGGACTCTTGACCTGACCCAACTAAAGTATTTAATTCACTTGATCGTGCAATGCTTAGTAAATATACACAAAACAGGGACACGCTTAATACGTACGTGTTATTTTAAAACCACTTTGTACCGGTGAGATAATAATGAGAAGTGATTGTTTTAGTTTCCGGAAATAGAAAGTAATGCGTTTAAGTAGCTATTTCATTTGAAAAAAAAAACGAATAAATTTTAACGTATTTTCTTCCCGCCGTGTTTGCATATAATAAATAATAATATTAACATCATAATTATTCACCTAACCGCCGCACTTTCAAGCATAATAATGGAAATTTCGTTTTAACAATTACTTCAAGAAACAACTATTTACAGGCACAAAATAGATTATTGGGTTCTTAGTTTGGGTGAACTAAGTAATTCATGCGTATTTAGTTGTAACAAAACTCACGCAACTGTCAATGCACCCAAAAAAGGCGGCAAACGAATACTTTTATACCTCAAATTCTGAACTTTGTTTGAATAAGAATGGAATTTTAATGCATCTTTTACCACCTATCCGAACGTAATTAGTTGTTTTTGTAGTGTAATTCCTGAAATCTGTGCTTAATAAGAGTGCGGCTGGTAGTGGAATTTTTAGGAAAGTTGTTTTTTCGGGGTATTTTTTAAAATTTAATTTTTAAGTAAACTCAAACTAGACTCAATTTTAGGATCATAAGTCCATATTTTGAGATAAATAAGTAAAGAAAAAAACCAACCTTAAAACTTTCACATTAATAACAATGGACGTCAAATTATCAATCACTTTTAATTATAACAAAATAACTATTAAATGCATTATTTTCTATTTCCGGACACTGAAATACTTTTCATTATCTAACTACTTCAATCTATTTTCTGTAAGTTTACCATATTTTCCTCTGGCGTCCACGACTTTAACCATAATTAAAAAAAAAATAATTATTGACTGAGCGTATCGAAGTCCTGTTTTAACTTCTCCGTTTTGATTTTGGTCTGTCTGTAAATTTGTTTGTACATTCCGTTTCGATGGTGGCCGTTTTAATGGTTCAGTAAAGATTATTTTTACGTAAAACGTAAAATCGTCATGTTTTAATTATTTGTACTTTCTTACTAGCATTTTTTCAATATTACGGAATCTACTTAACTTACCTGCCTGAAGAATGTTTGAAAAATAATTGTTATTGACATAGTGACTATTCTTTGGATAAAATGTATAATTCCCTCTAAAAAAATGTTACATAAAATAATTCAGCCTTACTAATAAACGTGATGAAAATTTAATTCAATTGATAAATCATAAAAGAAACGTAAAATAGTTCATGGAAAGATTATTTTTTATTAAAATACCCCTCAAGAGTCCCAGTTGCTTCCGTCTGGAGCCAGTGAGACTATAGCACCCCGGGGTGTGTAGTGAGGCTGAAGGTAATGGGGAGGGGAAGGATATGGGGTAGAGGAAGGTGGGGAAGTACCTGGCTGTTCAGATTTGATCACCAAACACGACTAAAGCCATTAAAAAAAAAGTTTCATTTCTGAATTGTGGTCTTACACCAGGTCTATACTGAGAGTATCTTCCACTCTGGATATATTATATATTATATATATTACTTTTAAATGAATTAATTGTGAAATAACACAAATTAATCAAATCAAATTTATTTGCACACGCTGGGATTCGAACACTCGACCTTCGGATTGTGAGTCAAGAGCCTTACCTCTCGACCACTAAGCTGTTAAAAATAATAATTCTGAATTTCGTAGTAAGCATGGGTGTCTTCAATATCCATGTTCACTCCTTAGTCTCCTCAAAACGACCCTCCACACAGCATCTTCAAAGTTGACATGGGCTCCGAGAAAAATTATTTTATATTATTTCCTCAGGGCCTCCTGTGTGGAGTTAATGTAAAAAAAACATATATATTTTACGCTCGTTTGGATAAGAAAAGAGTTCCAATTTAAAAAAATATCACACACGTAAAGCAGGAAAGAAAGTGATATGTATTTATGTTATTCAATACTTTGTGTCTACCAAGTAAACGAGTATTCTTTAATTCGAGGTGCACAGAACATTAGGGTAGCTTGTGTCTGTTCCTTTAACGTGTTATTTGGTTTAGGAGATGGGGAGATGAAGGTCGAAAGGGCAGAAGGGTGCCGGAGAGATAGGGGAAGAAGTTGAAGGTTAAACAGTAGGATGCTTTCGGCGGGTGAAGTTTTTATGAGTCACGTCGAATATTTTGAAGTGCTTCTTGCAATTATTATTTTATCCCGTTTTCTTATATCCATGTCATAAATTTTATCTTTTTTCTCACGTGATTTTTTTATGTTGGCTTAAACACTCTATTCTTTATTTTTTCGGAAGGTCAAAATATTTCGGGTTTGCAATAAAATTCAAATACATGAATATTTCTTTACGCATCCGAAAACTAAAAACTGTTTTTGAAAGGTGAAGAAACATGATTTCAAATTTTATAATTGAAAATAAACACCCTTTTTCAAATATAGTTTTTTTTATGCAAGCTTAAAAAAGTTTAAAAAGTGATTCACTTTTTTTTCTTACTAAAATTACTGATAAAAATAAAAACCCACACATATTTTATTAGGCGAAAGTTTTATAAAAGTTATCGTCAACTCACTTTTTAGTCGTTCCACGTAAAAATAAATAATAAAAAAATCCCTAACTATCATATTTTCTTTTAGTTTGCGGCAGCAAACTTTGGATTCGTAAAGATGTACATTTTAAATATTTTGTACTTAACTTTTGAATTTTAATATAAATCGTGGTTTTCGTTTTTGTTTATGGAGTGTTATGCCGTGTTGCGCTACCTCCTTCTTTAGTCAACGTTTCGGACAGCGTTGGAAAAATATATTACAAAACTACTGGAGTGTTTCGCTATATAATAGATTTCAACTTTGAGCGCTTGGAAATTTTTGAACCTTCGGTTTGGGAGCGATAGCGTTAGGGAGCCCTTGAATGCACCTATATCCCATATTTTTAGGATTCACAAAAAAATATTTTAAATCGTTATATGTATATAAACGCATGAATTCTGCGTATTCTTTACCTATTTGGAGAATATTAAATATTATGACTTCTATTTGTAGTCTATGTCTATAGCCTAGTTGGTAATCGATAAAATGTGGCCAAAAACGCTCCAGGGTATGTGTGAAATTTGAAATAGTGTATTTTAATTCAGTAAGAAAGGTGTGATTAAGACATATCATAGGCAATACAAGTATGATACTCTCAGATAGGTATTATGACATGACCCCTCTCGTTCCGGGTGTTCCCGACCTTACTTTAAAGATAGCATAATATAATATATTGTGCTATATAATCTATCCAGTTTATCGCAGTTGTAGGTTGTAGGCCGTCTGGATGGAACACCATACAACTCTATCTTGTACACTGACATTTACATCAACTCATCTCCTATTTGGACTCGACTCGACTTAAAAGTTTTTTTAGAAAATATTTATAATGTAGGGAAAATATGTAGGGAGGTACCTGTACCCACGTATTTGAATTTTGTGACAAGTATGTAGGTACTTTGCATTTTTGTAATAAATACTATATGTATAGTGCCCTAGTTGCATAATTATAATACACGTGTAAATAAGGTTTCTGTGATAAAAAAATGTTGCGCTTGCTTAGTTGCATATAACACACGAGTATAACAAATTCATGTTTGCAAAAATTGCACTTAAATTTTTGCAAATACTGCATTTTTGAAGTGAAACTTCTACAGCACAGCAATATGGATTAAACGGAAATGTCCATTAGTGCGTCTGCGACGCTTATCGGCCGCTTTGATAATGATGTCACTTTTAAAGGCTTCTATTGGTTGAGATATGAAACGGAAATTACGCGAGGTGTACGCTCATTGGTCGTTTTGATTGTGACCTCACTTTTCAAGTATTGGTTGAGATTGTTTTGGTAATGTTTCGCAGCTACGTGCTACTAATTCAATGTTAACGTGAGATTTCTTATAACCACCCATCAGCCTTTCCCCACAAGTCATCGAGCTGGATTTAATTTAAGGCATTTACGGATAGGGAACGTACCCATACTACGTGACACTTTTAGGGGGGGGGGGGTCTTCAAAATGTCACGCTCCATACAAATGAGCGGCGGGTTGCTTAGGATTTTGGTCACCGGGGGGGGGGGGTTAAAAATTGCAAAAAGTTGGTCACGTAGTATGGGTACGTTCCCATACTTATTCCAAATATCTTTTCAAATTCTTCATGCTTTGTTTGGCAGTGACGATTCAGTTTATATTCCATTAAATCCATTTTATTAATTGTAAGAACAATCTATTAATGTCCTACCACTATTTTTTAATGATTTTCAAATATTTCCGATTTTTATTAATTTTTTATTGGTGTTAAATTTCGGTTTTATGAATGACAGCTGAATTAGTATAATTGAGCATGTGATCTGACCACGGAACCGCTGATAGAATGTATGGCCTATGGTGGGTCTGTTGGACACATTGATCTAAAAGCTCTGACAGAGCATTAGTTAAATTTCGGTTTTATGAATGACAGCTGAATTAGTATAATTGAGCATGTGATCTGACCACGGAACCGCTGATAGAATGTATGGCCTATGGTGGCTCTGTTGGACACATTGATCTAAAAGCTCTGACAGAGCATTAGTTAAATTTCGGTTTTATGAATGACAGCTGAATTAGTATAATTGAGCATGTGATCTGACCACGGAACCGCTGATAGAATGTATGGCCTATGGTGGCTCTGTTGGACACATTGATCTAAAAGCTCTGACAGAGCATTAGTTAAATTTCGGTTTTATGAATGACAGCTGAATTAGTATAATTGAGCATGTGATCTGACCACGGAACCGCTGATAGAATGTATGGCCTATGGTGGCTCTGTTGGACACATTGATCTAAAAGCTCTGACAGAGCATTAGTTAAATTTCGGTTTTATGAATGACAGCTGAATTAGTATAATTGAGCATGTGATCTGACCACGGAACCGCTGATAGAATGTATGGCCTATGGTGGCTCTGTTGGACACATTGATCTAAAAGCTCTGACAGAGCATTAGTTAAATTTCGGTTTTATGAATGACAGCTGAATTAGTATAATTGAGCATGTGATCTGACCACGGAACCGCTGATAGAATGTATGGCCTATGGTGGCTCTGTTGGACACATTGATCTAAAAGCTCTGACAGAGCATTAGTTAAATTTCGGTTTTATGAATGACAGCTGAATTAGTATAATTGAGCATGTGATCTGACCACGGAACCGCTGATAGAATGTATGGCCTATGGTGGGTCTGTTGGACACATTGATCTAAAAGCTCTGACAGAGCATTAGTTAAATTTCGGTTTTATGAATGACAGCTGAATTAGTATAATTGAGCATGTGATCTGACCACGGAACCGCTGATAGAATGTATGGCCTATGGTGGGTCTGTTGGACACATTGATCTAAAAGCTCTGACAGAGCATTAGTTAAATTTCGGTTTTATGAATGACAGCTGAATTAGTATAATTGAGCATGTGATCTGACCACGGAACCGCTGATAGAATATATGGCCTATGGTGGGTCTGTTGGACACATTGATCTAAAAGCTCTGACAGAGCATTAGTTAAATTTCGGTTTTATGAATGACAGCTGAATTAGTATAATTGAGCATGTGATCTGACCACGGAACCGCTGATAGAATGTATGGCCTATGGTGGCTCTGTTGGACACATTGATCTAAAAGCTCTGACAGAGCATTAGTTAAATTTCGGTTTTATGAATGACAGCTGAATTAGTATAATTGAGCATGTGATCTGACCACGGAACCGCTGATAGAATGTATGGCCTATGGTGGCTCTGTTGGACACATTGATCTAAAAGCTCTGACAGAGCATTAGAGTAATTTTGTATAAATGTCATTAAAGCCAAATGTGGGGCGAGGGGAAATTGCCTGGCAGCCATCTTGTATGACAAACTTTTGAATTGATTTTTATGCAAAGTGTTCTGTATATACACAATTAATTTATTTTATTTTATTTTTTAATTCCATATTAGGTCCATGGTTGGACATGTGGCTATAAACAAAAGAGCGCTAATTAGAGACGCGAGTCTCTTTTCGCGCCCTTTTCTATTTTTAGCCTCGCCGCCCATTCCCTTTGAATATCAACAAGTTAGAAACTAGTTTGGCGGGACGAGCCATCTTTGTGTTGCCGTGTTTTGGTTGTTTCATAAAACTCGCGTGGTTTGTTATTATTTATTATTATTATTATGTGCGATTATAGAATAAATAAATCGTGTTCAATCTGTAAAGTATAGGTACCTAAGCGAGATGACTGCGTAAATTAACAATAGCTTCCGGGTTTGTTTTTTTTGTTTTTGTTTTTTCAATTTTTAATTTTTGATGACTTTTCTTTTATTACCAGGTAACCCATCACGTGCGTCTAATTACAGCGGCGTATCAATACATCAAAATAATGTCGAGTACATTATATTTTATATATAATGTTTTTATTTTTTTGATACAATAACTTTATTTTAAAATGGCCAAAATGAGTTATTTACACCATTCGATTTTATTTTTTCTTTTCCATCCTGCAGAATATATCCCTTAACCGTTTCTCTGCCAAGAGCGAGATTTCTCGCATTCTTGGCCGTGCCCAGCAGGCCGGCCATAGAAAAATAGCGAGTTATCTCGCTATTCTTTGAGCAAGATTTTATTTTTTATTTTTTTTAATAATTTTTTACTTTATTTTTTTTCAAGATTTTCACCAAGTCATTTAAATATCCTTTCAAGGTGTAATGTTTTTAATTTATAAAAATAAGATTTAAAAATGATTTATTTTTATTAAAATTCATGGCCTGCTGTTCACAGCTACACTTCTACATTGGCATTTAAAAGGATATCAATAGATACACAGCTACACTCCTACATACTGGCATTTAAAAGGATATCAATAGATACTTTATTCGGCTTCCTAAATACTCCAACATAAAGAAAACCTATTTTTTAAATTCGATTTTTCATTAGAGGCAACTTTGGCAGTTATTTATAAGTTTATGGTAATTATTAAAAAAATGTAGGTATTACAAAATAAATATGACGAAATATAAAAAAAAAATAAAAGTTTTTTATGTGCAAATTATAATCGAATTGTTTATGTTTTTAACACAAATTTTTGGTATATAAATTAAAATCTTCTACCTAAGACATTTAATTTTTTATTTAGTTTTCAATATATTATTTAACTCAGTAGGTAGAGCAAGAATAATTTTTTATTTAGTTTTCAATATATTATTTAACTCAGTAGGTAGAGCAAGAATAATTTTTTTATTTAGTTTTCAATATATTATTTAACTCAGTAGGTAGAGCAAGAATAATTTTTTATTTAGTTTTCAATATATTATTTAACTCAGTAGGTAGAGCAAGAATAATTTTTTAATAATCATAATTAACTCACCAAAAATGCCCAAGTTTCCTCCAAAATCACGCAAATTGAACTTTTAAAGACCAATATTTCATAATTTTAAACAAAAATAGATAAAATAGCACATTTCCGCAGTGGATATTTGCTTTATCTTTTGATTAAACAAATAATTTTTCAGTTTGGATGGGTATTTTCGCCTCAAATCCAAATTTAAGATTCGTATGAAAAAAGCGCTGCCGTTTCTAGGCATTACAAAAACAGTGCACACAAAAAATCCTCTATGCAAAATTGAAGAAAAAAATATTCGGTTTTTATGAAAATTTTATATGAAGACGCTTTTTTTAATAAAGGGGTGAAATATAATCTACAAATAAAAAATATAAAAAATATAAACATATGTCCCTAATTTTTTTAAACAGTTTTTTTTTATTATCTCCTAATGTTCTGAAAGCAACACAGGATATTTTGTGCGTGCAACGACAATTTTATAATGTGGGTCTCATTGGGCAATTTAGGTACCCGTGTTGAGGCCCCCCACTGTTTGCACTTTTGTCCAAACCTTTACAGAACCCGCAACTTTGTAAAACCTAATTTTAATTTATTATGATTTTTAGGCGTGTTTAATAGTCTCAGCTCCTCAGAGCCAGTTGAATTATGGCAACCCATCATTATGGGAAAGAGGAAGGACGAGACGGGGCTGGCTAGCACTGAAATAGAAGTCAGCTACAGTGGCGCTAATAGCAACAAATATACGATTACACATAACAAAAGCTCGGTCTGGATAAAGTTGGGACTATCGATGTGTATAACATATATAAGTGGTCGATGCTTCAGACAGATAAATCATGGGCGTCTTTTTGTTCCTAACTCGCTACTCGCTAGTCGCTACCATCGCTCCACCAGAACTGAGAATATACTACTATTAACGTCAGTAAGTCAGTAGCGTGTGGTGGCCAAATTAGACATTTCAATTTGTTAACCCCTCAGGCTAATTTGTTCGCTTTTGGGAACAACTCATATAGGTCTCATATAAATCGTTGCCTCTTATTATCAGGTTGAGAAATATGATCTAAACGGTGTTAGAAAGAGAAAACACCACAGTTTATATTCAAAACTAAAAATTAACTATAAAAGATTTTTTTTTTTTTTTTTTTTTAATTTTTAAAAAGAAAGACAAACATTCTCGGGTTACGAAAAACCCAACAATGTTTGAAAATCTCCTACTACCACCACAGAAAGCCGAAAATGTTGCTTGTGTTGTGATGGAGGATTTAGCCAGCTGAGGAATCGAACACGCGACGCTCGGGTGGGACCCAAGCGCTATGCCCACTCAACCACTGACCAGCACAACTTTTACAGTGTACAATGCACAACTTTTTGAAAACCGAGTTTCCGACCGCAAAGTAAAAAGTTATATATTTGTGAATTTTTTATTAATATTTTTAAGATGAAATGACAAAAATGTGAGATGACGATAACATTTATAATAGATTTTTCTAATAAAACATGTGTGTTTTTATTTTTTTTTTGTTATCAGTAATTTTAATTGAAAACGTATGGTGAACTTTTTAAATTATTTTTTTATGTTTGCCATCAAATTTTTTATACTTCATTAATTTGATGTTCATTTCAAATAATGAAATTAAAAAGCGTATTTCATCACCGTTCAGAAACAGTTTTTGGTTTTCAGATACATTCAGAAATGTTCCATTTATTTGTATTTTATTACAAAGCGGAAATTACAGATTGTGCCCGAGGCCTGAGGGCTTAAACCGACTAAGATATAACATAAAAGTGTTGAACGACTTGTCTGGTGTAAGGAAAATTTCCCTTGCTTCGGAAGAAATCTGCCCAAAATTTTTCCAATATCAAAACTCTTCCGAGGCCTTATAGGCCTCTAAGAGGTCGTATAATCTAAGAGGCCATCCATAAATTACCCCCCCCCCTTTTAGACCACCTCACCACTAATGTGAAGTCACACATTTTGCAATTTTGCATCTGAAAATAATCAAAACAGTAGTTCAACAATTATTTATTATTTTCATTAAAAATATTTGTTAATAACTTAGATTTTTACATGTGACGTCACAGAGCTGATGACCCCCCCCCATACCCCTTGTCACACAATGTCACAATTCTCAACCCCTCCCCCACCCCTTAAGGTGTGAATGGATGGCCCCTAATATGAATTGGAATTGACAAAATATGCTTAATTGTATTCAAAATTTATCTGAATTGTAAAAGAGTAATTTTTTGCAGTGTTTTATTCTAATGAAACCTAAACGATGCTAATTAAAGATAAATTATGAAATTTTTATAAGAAAAACTCTCTTTTTATAACTTTTGAAGGTTATTCCCATCAATGTAAAATAAATATATCATTGAAGAAGAAGATATTAGATTAATAATAATCTAAACGAAAATATGAAAGAGAACAAGACACAGTATAAAAAAAGTCTATGTAAAAAGTCAATAGTTCCATATAAATAAAAATCGGATGTATTTATCCGTGACGCTATCTAGGTTACAAACCAATTCTTAGAATGATTGTTTCCAATAAAAACGGTGGTTGCCTATAATATGGAAAAAATAGTTGAAGGTAATATTGTTAATTCAAAAATTTGAAATATGAGGTTGACTAATATGACGGTTTGACATTAGGTGGCAATGGTGGAATTGGTAACCGCGAACGTCCCGGCTAGACGAGAGGTTCTGGGTTCGAGTCCCGAGCGACCATTATCTTATTCTATTCTATTTTTCTGTGTCTTGTTATCTTTCATATTTTCGTTTGGATTATTATTGTTATCTTCTTCTTCAATGATAAATTATGTAAGTAACATTTTCTCCAAAAGTAATGAAGTCACGGTACGCCTCTGAATCACCCTATACCGGCACCGTCACCGGCTGAATCGCAAACTAGAACAGTCCACACACTATACACCTGTTGATCTGTCGTACAACACCGTGTGTGTCGTGTCAGTAGTTTGAAGGTTTTTTTTACTGAGATGTCATTACATCAATGAACTAATCATATTTACGTTATTCATGGTTTCATGTTCTGTCAATCTCATTAATATTATTATTTCTCATTTTTCTATCTACTTTAGAGAGCTGTAAATAAAATTGTTCAACTACAAATATAACTGTAGTGTATAGGAATATGTATTTTCAATGTCCTTCATGTTCAACCGATGCGGTGTAGTTAGTATGTTAGCCTTATTGTAAAAGGCATTTGAGATGATTTTTTTTTTTTCAAAATAATGATATGTTTTTTTTTCAAAATATTTACATGACAATTATTTTGATAATTATTATACGTACGAGTATCTACGCATATTTGAAAGCAAATGACAATTATACCACTCTACGCCGATGTACTTACAAATAAACTAAAGGTGGATTGCTGTGATTTATTGGTTTGACAGAGCTCTAGGTGCATGGTTAGTTTTATGTTTTATGGCGCACATGTGCCGAACAAGTTCGTATCTATGACGGACTATTGCAAAAAATGTGAAAACCGCGACGTTACGAGTCGCACCCAGTGGCCATTGCGGAGACTACAGGGAGGAACATGACTTGATTTTTTTTTAAATCTTTGATGTTTCCAGTTCCCACTGTTTTTTTTTAAAGTCACGGAAAACTTTTCAATTTGAAATAATTTTGCGGAACATCAATCAATAAGGTCATTCGACCAACAAAAGACTTTGCACGAACATAATTCGATAGCGAGGTCAGGTAGATTTATTTCTTCGTTTGTAGAATTAAGGCATATTATTAAAAGATGTACATAGTTAAATGGTTGGCATTTAATTATTGAGTGAAAAAACATCTATTTAATGGTCCATATATCAGACGGGTTATTTGACAGAATTTGAACAATTCATCAATTTTCCAAGTTAAAATTAAAGTTCTGTGATTTTTATTCGGATATTGTTATTATTTCATCTTTGGCCGGTTATTTCACATTATTCAAACTCTGTGAAGCAATTCATCAAATTTCATAGTTAAAATTCAAGTTATGCGAAAGTTTTGTTATTATTTCTACATGGGCCAGTTGTTTCACAGTACTTGAATATAAGGAAAATATAATAAAAAAGTTTTTTGGAGCTCTACCTACCACAACCTATTATTTACATCACATTGATAGAAGAGAGAATGCAAATAGTGCTGTGTTTTCCAGGAATGTAATCAAAGAGTCTATTATCTTTTTTCCTATGCAATACTGAGGGCAATGGGCGGGTTGTGGGAACCCCTTACACCCACCCGCATATTCGCCCGCGCTTGCGTATTATCAGAACTTAAATATAACTTTTACCAGGCGGAATAATTTTGAAATTTGATGAATTAATTGATTTTTATTTTATTTCATGAAACAACCCGTCCTAAGAGTACAGTTTGTCAAATAAGAGTAGAAAACATAGGAGGGCGCCACTGTTGTTCAAATGGCAATACTAAAACTACTATTATACCTTTATAATATAAATATACTAAGAATAAATAAAAAATGTAACTCGTAATCTACATTTAAAAAAAATTAAAAAGGCATAAAAGTAAAAAAAAAAATCATTTCAATAGAGTAATAGGAACTGATCTCAAAATTAGAATTGCATATAGGTATACTATACCTTTACATTTTTGTGTTAGCATAATGAAGAATAACGATACTGTAATATGTAAAATATAAAGCACAGTTTAGAAATTGCTCACATTTATTTAATACTAGCTTAAGTTCCTAGCGTTGCCCGGGCTTTAGATCATGTCTGCAGGGCTGGGCAAAATACATGCTTTACTGTAATTGAAATACAAATTACAAAATACTTTTTCGCATGTATTTAAAATACGAAATACAAAATACTTTCAAGTCGTGTATTTAAAATACAAAATACAAAATACAGTATTTTAACCATTTTTTTCTTTCAAATACAAAATACAAATTACAAAATACAAAATACATTTGGTTTTGGTAGAACCTTTGGTTGCAATAAATTGTCGTAAATGCCCTTATCTAAGGGTGCGTTTCCATAGAAGCAATGTTGAGCAGAGTGAAACAGAGACGTGCAAAAATTGACCAATCATATTGCTCAAAAGACACATCTCATCTCCGCTTCACTTGTAAAATTTGTGGTAAAGGACTCAGGTGTTAGATAATATAATAATAATATATTATTATTATAACACGACATTTGTATAGCGCAGTTTCGTGTTATTTCTAGTGACCGACCAAAGGTTCGGTTTCGGTTTCGGCAAGGTTCGGTAAAAAAATCTAGTTTCGGCATCAGTTTCGGTTTCGGCAGAAAATCGGTGAGTTTGTGGCTCGTGTGTCATCCACCATCATCAACTGAGTTCGCCGGCCGGTCCGGCGTGCTTGTATTGTGAGTTTATGTGATCACAAACTTCAATTATTTTTATTTATTTCATTTAACAAGTGTAAATAAAAATTAAAATCTAGTCTCCTTCAACGGAAGCAATCTTCCGAACAGTCCCTCCTTTGATGTGCTTGGTGTAAGGCCCTCCGTTCATGGAGATACTTACAATCTACGTAATTCTGACGAAACTACAAGTACCCTGCTGCTATACTACTTTTTAATGCTATTCTCCGTTCACGGCGCTATCCGAAATATACTGAACTTGATCATTTTTCACGTGCAGCCGTGGAGTTTACACGCTGTCAAGCGATGTCATATGACTTTTTTTCCAATATCAATCCATGCCATCTCCACTAAATCCTTTCTTACGTATTCTGGTAAAGTATAGTTATATAAACATGCATTTTTTCCACTTCCAGAACAAATCTAACATTGCTTTCATGTTTCGACGTCATTTCTGTCAAACGTCAAATGAATAAGTATCAGACACAAATGATGCGACGAGTCGCGTGCGATCAGCACTGTCGGTATCGTGATACTTATTGGAAACCGACAGCCACCGCGTAGCGCCGTGAACGGGCACCAGCAAAATCGTACGGGGGGTACTTAACGATCGGCGCGAATGATACGCGCACGAAGATCAAGTATCTTGTAAGTATCTCAGTGAACGGAGGCAGTAACTCTAAGTGACCAGCTCAGGTACGGGGGCTCCATCGAAGCCAGAGTTTTAGACTCTCAGAAACTAGGCGTACTGTACAGGACCCGCAAATACTTTAATAGTACACAACTGCTAACAAAAGTTTAACAAAAGCTAACAAAAGTTTCGGTTTCGGTTTCGGCCGAAAGCCGGGACGTGTTGCCAACTCTAAATATTAACATACATAACATATAGCTCTGGATTCTAGCGTTTTTAGTCTACGTATTATCTATGTCAGTTTATTTTTCATTATCATTATTAAGATCGCTAAATGTATTTGAAAATGTATTTTGAAGCCATAAGTATTTGAAATACAAATTACAAAATACCTCAGCCCCAGGTAATTGAAATACCAATTACAAAATACATTTTTAGGAAGTAATTGAAATACAAATACAAAATACGTATTTGTATTTCAAATACGTATTTCAATTACATGTATTTCAAATACTGCCCAGCCCTGCATGTCTGAATAGGTATATTTAACTCATTCAGATCTAAAATAGTGTAACCAATTTCACCATTAGTGATCCTTACTTTCTACCTACTGTTAAATTAAAATTGATGCTAAATTAAATGAAAGCAAATCACTTTGTAAAACACAATTTGATCAAATTTATGTCATTAAGTAGGTACCTTTACGTTTGCTTCTTCTATTTTATTTATTTTTTCTTTAACAACAAAAAAATGTTTTTTAATATATGATTTACAGTGTTCTATATGTTCAGTTTCATTGCGCTTTAAAATAATATTTGACGGTTAAATTATTGTTGCCAGCCTACAAATTTTGTAGTTCCAATTTTAATATTTTCTACTCTTAATTGACAGACTAAGGGTGGGTTTCTTCATTTATCGAGAATGCTAAATGCAATGCTAATTGTAAAAGTAAACTTTAAAATCGAAATTGAAGATCGAAATTTTAAAATTTCTATGCATTTGACCGTTTACTTTTACAATTAGCATTGCATTTAGCATTCTCGGTAAATGAAGAAACCCACCATATATCTTCCACTACATACTCGTAACAAAGAGCAACGGTGGTCAAATTCAAATTATGAATGGAACAAAAGTCAGATAAATCTAATAAATGCTTTGGTGTCCTTGCCGGGAAGGAGGATGATGATGCCGCGACCTGACTTTCATCTTTTATGTGACAACTCTTCTCTTCATTTTTTTTTCTTGACGTCCATGAAATAAAATAATTAACCATGCACCTATCCAAGCAACCAAAACATAAAGCACAATATTCGGTTCTATCGTAGCATGACCAGTATTCCAATTAATGGACCTACAAATACATACCAACTTTACAATGCTAATCTTAAAATCTGGCAAAAAACCAACACCAGCCCAGCCATCAATATCAATCAATTTAACAGAGATTTAGATGCTTACATGAATGTTAGTAGCTCCAAGGCCAAACTAAAAAAACTCCATAAAGGATTCCATGTTTTTTTTTAACATAATATCTCGTTATGGATATTCGGTAAAGATTAACGACATCTGAAGTTATCCTTGGAAAGAAAAAAATGCCATTTTTTATAGAACTTACGTGAGTTGTAGTGTAATATTTGTTGTGTGAATTTAATTAAAGAAATTTTTATTCCAGCTTAGCATACTGTGATGTATTTAGTTTTTTTTTCGTGATAATTTTTCAGAGCTTTTTTGGCTTCGTACATATAATTTTATGATAATTGTGTTATTTAATGAAACCCTGGCCTGACTACCAACCAGTGTTGGATGAAATCGAGATATATTTCTAAATGTTGAAAACTCGTGTTATTTGTTGAATTTTTTTCTTTGTTTACAATTTTTTAGAGAAAAATGTGTCCTTACTGGGGTACCCGGTTTTAAAGTCAAATTGTACTTGTTTTCATGTTTAAAATATAAGTAAATCTTCTTCTTCTTCAATGGCGCTATAGCCCATATCGAGCTTTTGCCTCCTGCAACAGTCGCCTCCAACTCCTCCTGTCCTCAGCGGCTGACTTCCAATTTGGTACCTGGAGAAGCTGTGCTGCATCCCTCTTACTTCGTCTTCCCGCCTCAGTCTGGGTCTTCCCACTTTTCTCGTTCCATCTGGGTGTCCAGTCAAAATTCTTTTTGGGACGCGTGTATCCGGCATTCTCTGTACATGCCCAGCCCATCTCAGCCTGAGGAGTCTCATATGTGCTGAGATGCTGGGGGCCTTATATATATTATACGATTCTGTATTGTGTAAATACCTATGTTAAAATATAACAAGCTAAATATTATAAAGCTATATCTAAACGAAATACGAGCATTAATATTTTTTATGTTGCAAAATTGAATCTATATTCTTCCATCCCATGTTATCTTGTCCATAATCCATATCTTAATGCTTCTTTTGAAGACGGTTAAAAATTTTTATAGAGAAGTACCTATTGCATATTTCTTTGTCCAAAAGTTGTTTTATTTGTAGGTTGGTGGAATGTATGTTGTAATATGGATCTTGTGAATCGGCCCGATTTGTCTGTGTAAGGTTATCCTGGTTTTTTAATGCGTACATTAAAATATCGTTTGTACAGAATTGTTTCAGTGACATTAAATTCAGTGCTTTAAAAACGTAGTCTGTAGAAGTTCTGATGGGGACCCTTAAATAAAATTTTCAAAGTTGCCCTTTGTGCTATGAGGACTGGTTTTATAGTGGAATCGTACGAGCTTCTCCTACCTGTGTTTATGAGTAATTTGAATATTTGTACTGGATAGAGGGTACTATTTATAATATCATGTTAAATATTTATCAAAATAAATTCGAAATCAAAATAATGGAAATGGTAGAAAAATTCAGTTTCTTGGTAATAAAGCACAGAGCTCTATTTTTCCGATTGCTGACGATTTGCGAGTATATCTTAGGACGATTGAATCATAGATTTCGCCAAACATTTTCAAGAATTTGGTCGCTAGTTATTTATTTATTGATATAGTTTGTTGTATATATTTATTGGCATACAATCATATATAAATTAACATTAACATTTCGAATATGTTCATCTCTAACCCACACCTCGAGGCACACATCAATAATTCTTATGTCATATAAAAACATTATCTATCTGAAGCAAGAAGTATTCAAATAATAAAGTTCATTAACCTGGAAAGAGCCAGTACTTTTTTATTTATTTAAATAAATCAAACAATTGAGAGATAAAACATACTATAGGTGTGAGGTATCTTACTTGAGCAAAACATACATTCTTTGTCGTATACAACATTATTGAACTAACCTGGCTAATGTCGATATTGCCGATGAAAAGCAGTGCTTATAAATATGATAGTAATTGTACGATTTTTTGAAATCTACTCAGAACTAATCTCAATTCAACTTTTTGCAAGTCTTTAAAATCGAATTTGCGAATTATTTTTTTTTACTAATTTGTTGAAAAAACCCCAATTTGCATGCGATGGTGCCATGTGAATAAGTTAATTCTCTTTATGGCCCATCTATCAAAAACACGGAGATAAAAATGTCAGTGATTTTTAGAAATAACATGTGTTTGAAAAAACGACACAATCATGGAAACAGGGTTTTATTGACGCAATGATGTAATTGTTTTCCGCATTCTCAAAGTCTGTAGCGAAATAAAATATTTGGGGCATGTCGTCACTGATGACCTAAATTATAAAAATGAAATAGGTCGCCAAAAAACAGCACTGAGCAAGGTGCCAACTGGTGCAGTCCCTCGGTAAAGATTCAAATATTCCAGAAGTACTGTATGAGCTTTTACACTAGCGAACTATGGCCAATATAAACACCATGGCGTCATGAACACACTCTGAGTAAAGTATAACCATGCATACAGAGCTCTGTTCGGCCTCCCTTGGCGATGCGGCGTCTCGCAGATATTCGCAAAGGGAAGGGTGCTTGGGTTCGCTGTTATGATGCGCCCCTGAGTAGCCGGGATGAGCGCACGGGAGCGGAGGTTGGAAAATAGTCTAGTCCAGGCCGTCGTCCGGTGGCATGGCGCCCCTCTCACCATACATGGAGAATTTACCTACAGCCCCGAAGAACCAAGTTGGATGTGCGAATTTATAGTTTGACGGACGAGCTGCTTGCTTAAAGTTTCGTTTCTGCACTTTCGTTGTTTTTGAGATCGGAAAATATAGCATATAAGAAAAAAATGTATATTTCATTTCATTTCATCCAAAAATTCCGAAAATTGACACTTTTAAATCAACAAAAACAAAAAAAAAACAAGCCAACATCGGGATTTTAAATTTATAGCCGATCCGACATTGTTCTTCGGGAAGTCGATTCATTACACATTTTAACACGAGTATGACTGATATGATTTTAGATTTTCACGGCCAAAAATTTGATGGTTATTTCCTTTTGGGGTGTTATGCCGTGTTGCGGCCACATCTGCCCTGATGATGGACACTGTAACGCTGTCCGAAACGTTGGCTAAAGGAGGAGGTAGCGCAACACGGCATAACACCCCAAAAGGAAATAACCACGAGTATGACTGTTTGACCCTTTTAACGCAATACAAATCTAAAAAGTGACCATAATTTCTTTTTTTATATTGTAATATATACCTATAATATAACATAACATTTTGTGTTAATCCGTACTTTATTAATAACTAGCCGACCCGGCGAACTTCGTAGCGCCCCAGAATCAATAATTGTTGTGTTAACTTATTAGCTGAATTAAATGCAGTTTTTTTTGTTAAGTTAAAAATTACACAATGAAGCAATTATCGATGCGCAACTGTCCATGTTTGGTTTTTGTCAGTAGGAATCAGAGATGGCGTTGTATTTTTTGTGATTTTTTTACTTTTCCACTTACCTACGGGAATTGCGTATCATTTTCTTCATTCGTGTGAGGGAGATTTATTATAATTATTGTATTTTTCCTATGAAGGAGTGCAGACATACGTTCACCGTTTGTTCATTTTCGACTGTTGACATTTAGTGTGTAAGAAAGAGGGACAGCATTATATTTTTAAGAACAAAAGCAAAACAATCAGCGCTAAGACGTTTGAAGTTTTTGAATTTTTGGAAATTACTCATTATTCAATATTATACTTATCACAATATTGCTGCAGCTCTTTCGAAAGATGAGAATTCGTTCCATACAAAATGTATGAGGAAATGAATTTTCTTCACAATTTTTTTTTCGCGATTTTTTCCGATGTTTTAATAGCTATTCTGCTAATCGGGGCGGAGACAAATCCAACACATCAAAGGTCATAAAAATCGGCCCAGCCGTTCTTGAGTTATAAATGGTGTAACTAACCCGACTTTGTTTTATATATTAATACTAGCAGACCCGGCCACACGTTGCTGTGGCTAACGAAACACATAATATTTCAATGAGACACCTTTCTCTCCACATCCTCTACTCTTCAATCGTAATTTATTTTGTTTTATAATTATATTTCTGAGGAAAACGATAATTTGTTATCTAATAATAAACCGAATATGAAACGTTTAAATAGAAATCTTAATTTAGGACACTGTTATTAGAGAAATAAAATCACTTACGCGTTTTCCTTGATTGTAATTATCATAGACAATTTAATTAATATTTTGGGATTTATAAATTAATACATAATTTGGTAAACGTACCAGCGAGCAAACGACGCGACGTGGATGGCGTTTCGTTCACATGTCACCACTCAGCGGAATAATCGCCCACTCCCCACCCAACCGTAAATAATGACATCTACTTTTATTATTCCAAATAAACACAGAAAAAGGTACGAGGGGTGAGTAGGAACCTGGGGGTCAGTGGATCCAGGAGTGACGGACGTTTGAATTCATTCCTCCCACTAGGGTGAGAGGTAAAAATGTCTCCCTCATCTCTCAAAATCCGGCCTGGTGGACAGGCGCATCAGCCGCCAAGATCTAGAAAATCCTCACTTCAAGAACCCAGGCACCCTTGCTAAGTCAACAAACGGAAGTTTGTAAGTAGCGAACCATTTAGGGTGACCTATGTCAGAGGTGTAGGTTATTTAATGAATGGTGATTAAAACTATCAGCCAAAATGGAAATATTAAATTAAGAAAAAATAGAGTAAAGACGTCAGGCGGGAATGCTGTCCTTATTCTACCGGTATTTCAATAGATACTACGAGTAACTAGCATAATTGATCTCTTCGGCAGTGGTGCATAATGGTCTAATATATAGTCAGGAACCACACCATACGTTTGTAATTTCACATGACAACGGGTCGTTTCTACGACTCAATTTTGAGTTCCACAGCTCGGCCATTGAACAATTTGCCGGTCTCTGTTTTCCTCCCTCCTACTTTACGAGTATCTTCTTTTTTCTCTCCAGAATAAGACCCTCCGCACAGCATCTCAATAGATGACATAAGCCCCGAGGGAAATTATTTTTCCCGGGGCCTCGTGTGCGTAGTTATTTTTAAAAAAATACGTGTCCGTGTGAAATAATTATTATAAATCGAATACAATTTTGTACCCATGCCGGGTTCAGAACCCACGAACTACGGGTCCGAAGCCAAACCAGTTATTACTGTAGGTACTTTTCTTTCATTCTTTTTCTACGATATTTATATTGAATCTATTTGTATAACGGTAGCATTACGAATGTGTGATCTGGAACACAATCACAAGAAGATAAGAGTTGAGAGATTCTGTCAAGGTTTTGTTACGAAGACAGGAACTTAAACTTCACATTCTTATCTTCCATCGCATTATACCTATACAGAAGAGTGTATGTGGTGGGCGGGCGGCAGTGGCGGACTAAGGGGGCTTCTGGGGGGCCCCCAAACTCCTCCATGTTCCCTTGATCAAATCCTAAACATGCCTTTAAGGCACCAGGACACTGTAAAATTTTTTTTTCATTTTTTGAAAGATGCACTTGTTAAGAATGCTCTCACCAAATTTTTTTAAAGAAATTCGGTAAATTGATAGAGATACACCATTTTATGTGAAACCGTTTGAAACAGTTTTGAATTATCCTTCAGCAAAACTTTAAATGCCTTTTTCTCAAAATTTTTCAACCTGGTTGATAACATATTTAACAAACTACACATCCGATTTGTATTCAATGTAAGGGAATTTCGATATCTAAAATAAGAGATAAAAATGGCGGCCGGCGAATTTTATTTTCTATTTTTTATAGTAAATTTTCATCGTTCACAAAAATAAAAATAAATTGGAAGGGGGCCCTTTATAAAACAATCCCTACGTGGTGTCATAGTCAGGGCCGGATTAAACATGTTGGGGCCCCTAGGCATTGCACGTCTCGGGGCCCCTTTACCATAGGGGCCCCTAGACCTAGTGGCCTACACTGCTGTGTGGACAATACGGTCGTGCCAGGGCCGGCTTAAACATTTCAGGGCCCCTAGGCAATGCACGTCTTGGGGCCTCTTTGATCTAGGGCCCCCTACCCGATGCGGGGCCCCTAGGCAGTTGCCTACACTTTTTATGGATAATACGGCCCTGGCTATAGTTACTGGATTTTCAAAGGCAGTGCCCTATACGGCCTTATGGACAATAAGGCCCTGCTGGGACTAGCTTAAACATGTTGGGACCCCTTTACCCTAAGGGCCCTTATCCGATGCGGTGCACCTAGGCAGTTGACTACACGTCTTATGGATAATACGGCCCTGGCTACAGTGACTGGATTTTCAAAGGCAGTGGCCTACACTGCCTGGCAGGGCCGACTTAAATATGTCGGGGCCCCTAGGCAATGCACGTCTCAGGGCCCCTTTACCATAGGGGCCCCTAGAAGATGCGTTGCCCCTAGGCAGTGGCTTACACTGCTTTGTGCACAATATGGCCCTGCCAGGGCGGGCTAAACTTGTCGTGGCCCCTAAGAAATACACGTCTCAGGGCCCCTTAACCCTAGGGTCCCCTACCTGATGCGATGGCAATGGCCAGTGATGCAGTGGCCTACACTGCCTTATGGACAATCGGGCCCTGCCAGGACGCGTATTTACAAAACCTATACCGATTCAGTCGCGGTAACGACAATTTACATTTTAAATATACCTCTATATTGGTTATTTTTTATCACATTGCAAAAACAAAAAATGTTCTAAAATCTAGATAAAATAATCTTTCTGATGTGTATATTAGAAATTAATAATTTTATTTCTAAATATTTAAATTTGAATATTAATCCCATATATTGTAAATACACCTCTATATTGATAATTTTTATCACTTTGCAAAAACAAAAAAAATGTTCTAAAATCTAGATAAAATAATCTTTCCGATGTGTATATTAGAAATTAATAATTTTATTTCTAAATATTTAAATTTTGATGTTGAAAATTTAAAGCGACTCAAACGCGTTAGGGATTGTAAATACGCTGCCAGGACCGGCCTTAACATGTCGGGGCCCCTAGACAATGCTCGTCTTGGGGGCCCTTTACTCTAGGGGACTCTACCCAATGCGGGGTTTTTCTAATATGTGGTCAACCAAGTTGAAAAACAAAAGACACAAAAACCAAAATAATACAACACACAAACTGCTTAAAACGGTTTCATATAAGATGCTGTATCTCCGTCAATTTTACGAATTTCCTTCAGTATATGGTGAAAGATTATTAACAAATGCATCTTTCAGAAAATGAATTTAAAAAAGCGACATTTTTTTTGTGTCGTGGCGCCTTCAAAATGTGCTTAGTACCCCTATCTAAGGGGGCCTTTAAAAAAATCCCTATGTGGTGCCATAGTGACTGGATTAGAAGATAAGACTTGGAGCATGCAAATCGGATGTATAGTTTTTCTAATATGTTATCTAATCATTATTTCTAATATGTTATCAGTTTTTCTAATATGTTAAAAACGTGGTTTTGAGATAAACGGTTAACGAGATAACAATTTTTAAAACGGTGTATCTCCGTGAATTTTTAGAATTTTCTTAAAACATTTTATGATAGCATTATTAACAAATGTATCTTAAAGAAATAAATTTTACAGAGCCCTGGTACCTCAAAGCCTTGTTTAGGTTTTAATAAAGGGAACACGGAGGTGCTTGGAGGCCACCAGGACCAGAGGCCCGTGTGATCTGAATAAAAATCTTGTAAAATTAAATCAACTTTTACTATGGGCGGGGGGGCCTGATTCTGCTTTGCCGCCCCGGGCCTCTGACGGGCTTAGTCCGCCACTGGCGGGCGGCGTGTTTATACAAATCTACAAATTTACACATTTGAGCTGACTGTCTTGCGATTTTGGAAAACCATCCCCATCTCGTTCAAAATTAGAGGAAAATTGTTACTCTGTTGAAAAATTATCTAATTTCCAAACACTAAATGCAAAGCCAGAGCTACGCCGGGTATATCTTGTTTTAACTGAAATAATATACCTACCTACATTTTTAAACTTTATGAGTAAAATTTTTTTTTAAATTAAAAATAAATATTTATTTATTTATTTATTTATTTATTGAAAAAAATAAGAAGTACATGAGAAACATAAGCTGCATATCTCACTAGGGCATTCCTGTATCGAGATATGCAGTTTTACATTGTAATTTAAACAAAAAACATACATATGAACTAAATAAAAATATAATTATAAACCTACAAAAAAATATAACAATAAGCAAATTAAAGATAACATAACAATAAGCAAATTAGATACTATAACAATAAGCAAATTAAAAAGTACATAATAATATATTAGTTAAGTTATTAAATTTGGATTGTATGAAATATAGCTGAATTCCAGAATGATTTATGATACAAGCGACAACATGGGTAATCCAAAACCATCACTCTCAGTTATTATACATATTTTGACCATATTATATATTATTATATACATTATATATTCATCCTAGACTTGCAGAAAAAGTCAATAGATGTCGCGTATTAAAAATAAAATGGATAGAAAATTTATCCAGACACTATCTAGATTGCATTTAGTTCGAGTTGAATCTTGCAATTATATATAAAGATAGCAGCCAATAATATGTGCGTTAAGAAAATGAAGATAATGTTGGTAGTTCTTAGTCGAAGTATGATACAGTTAAAAGTGACCGAATTGATATGTGTTCCGTAGCTCAATCGGTAGAGCTCTTGCCATGTAAGCAAACTGGGTCCGAGTCCCAGCCAGCGGAGCCAATATCTTTTCTGATTTTTTCCAGATTTTCGATTGAGTTTCGCTAATATTGTCTTCATTTAATAAAAAAATAATATTTAATCATTGAAGACGATATTAACGACTTCAATGATGAAATTTTACAATTTGAGGTTTTTCATTAGGTTATTGCATAAATAAAAATTCGTCCTTTAGATACTTGCAGAAAAGTAAACAGATGTCGCACGTTTAAATGAAAATGGATATATTTATCCAAGACACTATCTAGATTGCAATTAATTCTGCTAGAATCTTGCAATCATACATAAAGATAGCAGCCAATGAAAATATGCGTTAAGAAAATGAAGATAATGTTGGGAGTCCTTAGTCGAAGTATGAAACAGTTAAAAATGACATTAGTCGATACGGTCGAATTAGCTCAGTGGTCAGAGCACATCCCCGACAAGGAAACAACCTTTTCTATACCACATTTTTCGATTGAGGGTCGTTAATTTTGTCTTCAATGTTTAAATATTAGATACAATTTAAGTAATTCCAAAAATAAAATAATTTTATGTACGGATAAAAATTTAGTAGGTACACAAACGCATTCTGAAATGATCCCACGAATGAATAAATCTAGGTTTGTGTGTCAATATGATCATAGGTATACAGCGATATAAATTGTTTAAATATTGGATTGGCACAAGGACTTTCTGAGGCGTAAAGGAAAGGGATTATACATTAGTAAATAGGTACCTACTTACATAGATAAAGTCATGTATAATGTCAGTGGCGCAGCGACTGCCAGGACGGCCTTGGTACCTGCCCAGAGGCCCGGTCAAGAAAGGATCCTTACCAGGAAATTAAATGCAAAATATATTACATTGTGAAAAACATACGGAAAATCTCATCGTACCTAACTTTAATTTACCAGGCAAACCATACCTTAAATAGTGACGCAATTTTTGTGCACAAGTATTTGAAAACCTGTTAAGCGAGCGCAAGCACAAAAATTAATGTGTCACCTTATTATGGCCTCCGTGGTCGAGGGGTAAGGCTCTCGACTAGCGATCCGGGGTCCGTAGGTTCAAATCCTGGCGATTGCAAGTATTTTTTTTTGTTTGATTTGTGTTATTTCACAGTTTACTTATTTAAAAAAATATTTTTATTTATTATTTATTTATTCATACACAATTTTTTTAAATTATTTACAATTTATTTTATCAGATAGGTAGTTCCGCAAAGCTGTCACAAGTCAGATTGTCTGCAGGATTAATATGAGGTAGGTATAATTGCTGCAAGATCTTTAGTGGAAGATGCTCTCAGTCTCAGTCAGTCGGGTGTAAGACTACCATTCAAAGTTGAAACATTGCTTGAAATGGCTTTAGCCGTTTTTGGTGACTAGATCTGAATAGCCAGGTGCTTCCCCACCTTCTTCTTTCCCATCTCCTTCCCCTCTCCATTCCCTCCAGCTTCACAACATACCTCAATTATGGATGCCATAGTCTCCAGGCGGTTGGGGACAGTTAGGCCTATTGCGCGAATTGTGCAATACTCACTTAAATTTAAAAAGAACACAGCACAATATGAAGGATTGTACATTAACCCACACTTTAAAATGCATTTTGATAGACGTAAGCCGCGTGATCGATACGTATTAAAGTAAACAGAAATAATTAACTTGTTAATAAACACGCTCGATCGTTAAAGGTTTTATCGATATTGTCGGTAACTTGTCATCGTGCCCTAGCATGACTGCAGATCGCCAACAAACAAACAACAGTTCACAATTAGGAACTAAATATTCTTAATTTATTCGATGTGAATCGCTAATGTTCGTACGTTAGGATTTGCAGTCTTGCTCGGGATCAATGACAAATTATCGAAATTATCGATAAAACCTTTATCGAACGACCGTATTAGATACCTATTTGTCCCACCACTGCTCCGGTACTTGTATACCTACATTAACACAATGTATTAGATACCTATTTGTCCTACCACTGCTCCGGTACTTGTATACCTACCTACATATTGAATTAACACAATGTTTTAACACAAACAAGTGTAAGTGTAAGCGCCATAGGCACTTTTTAAAAATGATGATTGGACCCAGCGAAGGAATAAATTAATAGAGAAAACAAGTATTCCCAGAGAGAAGTGCGTACAGTTTGTCTCTACGCCACTATTGCTATCCAGTGCTATGATTAGAATAAGTAAATAAGCAACTTATCAGTATCACAGAGAGCTGCGGCAATAATAAAATAACTTAGACCTTGTAAAACCACATTATTAAACACATCGGCTTTATTTTATACTAACTGATGAATTCCCAATGTGTAAAGACACACAGCCTTACTAGTAAAACTTCACAGACGTTAAATGGTGTTTTTGTAACACATTGAATAAAGACTGTTCACATCCTTTTTCGAATTATTAGTAAAAAAATTATGTTGGCAAAATTGAACTTTGGTACACAGGCGCAGATGCGCCATTTTTTTTCACGCGTCAGATATTTGACGTGGTATTCATGTTTTTGTACATAATTTCTATTCTAATGATCAATTCACTATTCACTAATTTAAAATTAGTGCAACTCAACATAATTACTGTTATTTGTGTTATTTTTATTCAGTTTTAATCCATTATCCAGAATTTAGTTTTGTTGTAAAAAAATTTGATTATTTCTGATATAACATTTTTTAATTAATTTTTGCCGCGCGAATTTTTTTTTCATAATAGTAATGTGTTTTAATAAAACGCCCTACGCGTGTGTAAAAATACAAATTCGAGAAATCAATTTTTAAAATGTGCAAAAATGAATCCGAAATATCAGATTTTTTGGGTTACTCTCGGGCAATAATTAATATAATTTTTTTTTGATTGTATGAATTAGATAAAGAGTGAGGTGACAGTTTTGTTGCAAATTCCTTATACGTATAAAAGGACTGTGTTTATTTTTAAATTTTGAAATTTTTTAAATTTTTCAATGTTTTACTTAATTTTTTAATTTTATCTAATTTCTAAAATAGTATTTAGTAGACCGCACCAAATTGGAAAATTATTTTTTTTGTGTGTTCGTTATTGTCAGGACAAGGTTTTAATAAAACTTCCGGTGAGCTCTGGCATTATAAAATTTGTATAAAAATTTGCTATTGGTGGCACGCGAGGAAGCGGCTATTGCTATGGAAAGCGGGAGGGAGGGAGAGATGGGGGAGGTGAACCTGGGAGGGGGGAGGGGAACCTGGGAGGGGGAAGGGGAGGAGTAGAGTGGGGAGAGGGTGGAGGTGACGGAGTGGGAAAGGACACGCAGGGAGAAACAATTTCTTTATTAAGTGGCATAGCAACTCATGCCGGGACCAGCTGTTATTAATAAAACCAGTATACGAGTATACAACAGAAGAACTACCCTCTTTGGCTGGATAAGTAGTGTATACTTCTTTCCCTGAACTATTTTTAAAACTAAAAAGTGTTTCTAGTTTCCAGCAAGTTTTAAATTACCGAATAATGTACAAACTTTGTGTAATTTTAATCAATCTCGAAATAATAAAAAAGTATTTGTGTAAAAATCAAATCCAGGCCGCCCGCTGCCCGCTGCCCGCTGCCCGCTGCCCGCTGCCCGCTCGCCACGAACCCACAGACATTCTGATACGATTTGATAATATCCCAAAAATGAGGGACTATTATGGCAGGCCTGTTTTTGAAATACAGCGGGGCTGAAGAGAGTGCTGAGTATTGATTGTCTCCATCAAGTTTTCGGTTATAGAAAAATCTATTTTGTATTTTAGTAGAAATACTTATGTAACTGGATTAACAGTTAAGTTTAGGTAAGAGTATAAATATTCGAGTTGGGTCATGTCAAGAGTCAGAATAATAGAAGAGTATGTATATGTATATATATATATATATATATATATATATATATATATATATATGTATATATATATATATATATATATATATATATATATATACATACTCTTTGGGGATGCTGTGTGGAGGGTTTTATTTAAGGAAAGGAAGGAGAGGAGAGTTATGGGAAGGAAAAGGGTTTAAGGGGTGGGTAGGAATTTGGGGTTCAGTGTGTCCTGGTCATCCATCTCCAAGACCTAGACAAAACCTCACCCCATGAACCCGGGCACCCCTGCTAAATCACCAAACGTAGCGAACCACTTGGGGTGACCTATGGCAGAGGTGTTGGTTATCCAATAAAGGTTCCCGGGGCGGCGGTACCCATTCCCGCCTCCCAAATTTAAATGTATGAATGCGAATCAAGTGTGTAGCAAGACAGAGTTGTGGCGGTCCATCCTCTTTGCCTTAGTTAGAGTCCTAGAACAGTAACTTTTAAACTCCGTGAGAAGCCGGGCTTGGACCGTTAGATAAAACAAAATCTTGCGTAATAATTATTAGATATAATAATTATTACTACGGTATAATAATTATTACATTTTCAAATGTTCGCTAATTTTGATGATAGTTTAAGTATCCACTAAGAGAGAATATTGTTAAAGTAGGAACTGGCTTATTTTCAATAATTACAACTTTGTAAGTTGCGCAATATTGTTGTACTGCAGGTACACCAACACTATCACATTTAAAATTCCTGGACCTAAATTAAGAATGTTTTACCCAAAATGCCGATAAAATATATCATAATGGGTAATTATACTATATAAGGTGAATAATAAGTTAATCAATAGTAACATCTCATACATTATCCATCATATGTATATAGCATCTCCAAAGATGACAAAAGCTCGGGGCCTCATTTGTGGAGATATTGTAAAAAAGTAACAATTTATTCTCTAAATACATACATACAGAAAAAATAAAATGTGGCTTCCCTTTCAAAAGAAGTCAAAATTATAACTCATTTCTTTAAACAGAATTGAAGAACTTCCAAGAAATACAGCCCAATTTAAAAGACGAAGAAAATGTAAAAATTTTAAAAAGAGTGACAAAATATTTTCGTTGTTTGTTTTTGGGGTGTTATGCCGTGTTGCGCTACCTCCTTCTTTAGCCAACGTTTCGGACAGCGTTGCAGTGTCCATCATCCGGCAGATCTGCCGGATCTGCCCTGATGAAACGTTGGATAAAGAAGGAGGTAGCGCAACACGGCATAACACCACAAAAACAAACAACTAAAATACGTGTGGCCGTGAAAATCTAAGAACGTAAGTGACAAAATAATTTGTGAAATGTAGTTTTTTTTACCGAACTTACTTTAACTTATATCGATAAATTGATGTACAGGCTTTTAAAGGACGCACTTGTTATAATTTAACCAGTGATTCTTGACATAAATCGAAGTAAAAAAAAAAAAATTTGGGTCTCCGGTGACATTTTTGATGTTTTTTTCAACTAACAACGTAAAAAAATCAGTAGGTATTGGATAGTATTTTTTTTTAGTATTGATAATTTGAGTCGGGATAAGGGTTTGGCGGTTACTCGGTTGTGTGACCTGTGATGACATGTGGAAGATTTTTTTTTGTTTGGTTTCGACGAAAAAAAAACGAAAAAAAAAAACATCGGAGTCCAAATTTTTATTTATATTTTTTTATTCCAAATAATGTCTGGAATCGCTAGTTAATAAAGTAAGCCAAGAATGTACCTTGTAAGATTGTGATTGCATATATGTAACAATTGTACATAATATAATATGTACAATTTTAATATTATTCCTAATTACATCATTATTTTATTTCTTACAAATTACTTAAAAAAGGTTATTTTTTATTTTATTTTATTTATTTTAGGGAAAGTTGACAGCAAATCAGAGATTACAAAATAATACAATAATAATATGATAATTATGCCAATTATGAACTTTCCACTGATAATAATTAATAATAAAATGTGACAGTGTAAGGGTATTTTCTTAGTTTTATTGTTTAGTTACAAAACATAAAAAAGGGGGGGGGGGGGGGGGGAGGAGGAACATAGGGATAGGATTAAGTGGTAAATGACGGGAATATATAGGGATTGAACTTTCTAGTTTGTGTCATGTTGCTTGGTGAGTTTTCGTTTTATGTCACGTAAAGTTGAGTTAAAAATGTCAATGTGGTAATAATTTAAGTTAAATTAGTGTGTGGATCTGTAGATAAATGAGTTCTGTTTAGAGTTGGTCTTGCAAAGAGGGAGATTAAAGGTAAGCGACTGTCTACTGTTGCGATTTGGAACATGGAAGGATAGGCTTTGAAGAAGATCAGGACAATCGATTAAGTTATGTGTAATTTTAAATAACATTACCGAATCTGCTATATTTCTTCGACAAGTTAACGTTTGCATTTTGAAGAACTTTGCAGAGTCTTCATTACTAACATGCGATCGAAAAGAGCGGAAATTGAGGTACCTTAAAAATCTGTTTTGAACGCTTTCAATTCTATTTTTGTGCACTGCATAGCCTGGGTTCCATACCTGAGATGCGTATTCAAGGATACTACGAACATATGAGAAATACAGTGTTTTGAAAGTAGTAAGGTCTTTAAATTGTTTACAGGAGCGGATTATGAAACCAAGCATAGAAGATGCGTTAGTGACTATATGGTCGATATATTTATTGAAATTCAGTTTACTATCAAGTATAACCCCAAGGTCCTTACTTTCGAATTTGATAGACAACGATACATGATTAATTGAGTATTCATGGATTAATACGTTTTTATTTCTAGTAAAGCGCACGATGAAGCATTTAGAAATATTTATTTCTAGACAATGGGCATTACAATACGTGCTCAAACGTAGCAAATCATCTTGCAGCTTCTGACAGTCCTCGATTGAATTTATAGGTGGAAATATTTTCATGTCATCTGCATACAGGATAGTTTGGGAGTTTAGAAAACAGTTACCAACATCATTGATATATATGTTAAATAATAAAGGTCCTAACAGACTACCTTGAGGAACTCCTGATGTAACAGCAACAGAATTTGATTTAAATCCAGCAACCACTACTATTTGGCTACGGTTAGAGATATACGAAGAGAGCCAACGATAAAGATTGCCATGAATACCAATCTCTAAGAGCTTGTTTAACAAGATTGAGTGATCGACCCTGTCAAACGCCTTACTAAAGTCGGTATAGATAGTGTCCACTTGTATTCGGTTATCCAAATTACCCTGGAGTTACTCTGTGAAAGTTAAAAGATTTGTGCTTGTTGATTTACCACTAATGAAACCGTGCTGGTTTATATTCAGGCTAGGTTTAAGAGCAGCATATAATTGATCATAGATTATTTTTTCAAAAATTTTGTTGAATATGCAAAGTTTAGAGATTGGCCTGTAGTTTTTGACATCAGTTTTTTTACCATTCTTGAAGATGGGAGACACAAACGCGGATTTCCAACATATTTACGCGGATTTATAACATTCTCACTGCACTTACGTATTTATTACGGCACAATACGTATATACATGTAGCTCTATTATTAATTGTAATATAGGTAATGTACACCGGACACCCCTTTTCCAACCACAAGTTTTTAAAATTTTTTTATATGAATATCGCACAAGAGTCCCAACTGCTCCCGTCTGGAGCCAGTGAGACTATGGCTTCCCCGATTGGGGTATGTTGTGAGGCTGAAGGTAATGGAGAGGGTAAGGAGATGGGGAAGAGGAAGGTGGGAAGTACCTGGCTATTCAGATCTGGTCACCAAACACGGCTAAAGCCATTTCAAGCAACGTTTCAATTCTGAATGGTGGTCTTACACCAGGGCGATACTGAGAGTATCTTCCACTCTGGAACGTGCCGCAAACATATTATATATATTATATTTAAACGAATAAATTGTGAAATAACACAAATTAATCAAATAAAATTTATTTGCCACGCCGGGATTCGATCCCACGACCTTCGGATTGCGAGTCCAGAGCCTTAACGCTGGACTAAGCCGGCCGTCATTTAAACAAGTAAATGCTTCTATTGAACATTACTATATGGTAGAATTTTTTTGATTAATTTATCGGTTTGTTTAATTTGGCTCACACACAAATTTGGCAAAACTGAAATGTTAGAATTAAATTTTTTTTAAGTTTGCTTTTGGGAAAGATAAGGGAATTCTTTCGGCAATAGTAGCAGTTAACTAGCAATATCATGTTACAGGAAGTAGGTAGAAGCTAGTGATTAGTGACTAGTGACTAGTGACGGTACTGATAAGTAACGATACACGAACACTGTAAAGTGGTACCTAGACCTGGTGGTAGAGTGGTAGTATGGAGGGTAGAGGCCGGCTGACAGTCAGATGAAAAAACCAGCTTTGCCGGTAGACGGAGTGGACCAGTGGACGTGCCACCAGCCACCAACCACCAGCCATCACTACTGCCACCCCGACCCGACCCCGGGAGTCGAGAGTCGAGATGTGTGAAGCGGATTATACAACAGCGGTGTCTCAAGCACCGAGATCAAATGACGGATCAGTTGGGTAATCTTGAATTTGTCGCTCCTGTGTGAAAGATATTGGAGTTTTTTTAAATTTTATTTTTATGTTTGGCTAAGAACTAAGAACTAGTAAATCAGTTGCTTTATCTGCTCAGGGATTTGTGAATCTCTATTTAGTTGGAAAATCCTTATTCATTTTGGGACTTTCAGGGCTAAGTAGAGAGTTTTATTAAAACAATTATAATAGATGAAAACACAAAAGCGTATGAAGGACAACCTAGTATTGGTACGTTACTAGACTGCTCGCTGTTGCGATGCAAGCATATCAGAAGAGCGTGCTATTGGTGATGCAGCGATTTCATCTGCACTCACATGTTATTTGAATTGCTATCATTTTCATTGTTAGTTTGAAACTAACATTAAAAGGAGTTCGTGTCGTTGTATAGCTATTTTATACGCACACACATGTTCTCTGATTGCCACCCTTTTCTAACTTGTTTCGTTTTAGCTTTGAAATATGAAACAAGAAGTGCTATATTTGTTGTTGGATTAGTGCGAATATAATAATCACGTCTTTGTATTGTCTGTGCTTTTACGTATCATTCGTAAGCGTGCATTTTTTAGAATGAACAACAAATTAACTAATGAGAGTCCTTTTTGTCTATGACCTATAACTTATATGGATGGGTTTCGTCATGTCGTTGAAGTTGTAGCTTTGTCCTTGTTGTAGGATGATAGCCCGTTTTGAATAACCACCAGAAGAGAGGACAACAGGAATACCCTTTTCATAGTTCTTTCGTCATCTCGGACCGTGTGAAGTATTCAGTGATATTATTTATTGTTGCTGATTTGCATGTTGAGTGATGATTGGCTTATCAAAAAAACCAGTCCTCCGATCAAAAGTTAATTTTGCGTTTCATTTTTTTTTTACCAACATTAGCAGTGAATTACTTTATTATTGTGTATTAACCCCCTATTTTTAATATGCAATAAATGTATACACTTTATATTTTTTTAATTACTATAATATATATTTTGATAGAAAGCAGTCACTTTGTGGTTTGACTTATTGAATTCCGTTTAATTTTATATCCTGAAGATGCTTGAGTAAAACGAAACCGGTCGGTTATAAAAATTAAATAAATCGTGGTTAAAAAACAAAGTTATTGTTTTATTTCATTACTATATTATATGTAACTTCAACACCTCCTTTGAAAAGACATTAAAAGTATAAAAAAATGGTTACGTTAGGTTAGGTTATGGGTTATTTATCTTTTTTTTCATAACTTTTAATAACTTTTTAAATGGGTGTCGTGAAGTTGCATGATTCTGAATTGTCGTGGAACCATTACATCCATGTCCTGATGATGATTTAATTTTAATTGTTTCAATGTATTTTTTTAGAATATTTGTAATACCGAGTCTTTTTTGTAGATATCTTCAATATTTGGAACTTTTAAAATTTTTGGACAATATCAATGAAGAGAAATTAGTCTTTGTACTACCTTTACAGCTTACATTTTTTTCATATGCATCTCCAATAATTATATCCAATAATAACTAATCCAATAATTCCATCCTGAATCAATGACTGGACTAGCACGAATAGACTTTTTTAACTTATCTAACTTAAGAATATTTCTTAATCAAATAAATATAAAAATACATTTCGTAATGCATTTAACTAGTTCACATATTTGTGTGTTATATTTCATATCCTGGTCTACAATTTTTTTAATGTTTTTTATTTTATTTAAGTGACTTTATAAAATAATTCTATAAAATATAATGGTTATGTTAGATAAAGATATTGTATTTCTTAGTCCTCCTCACTAGGGGTTCCTGTGCCGAGGCGGACTAAAATTGTTTAATTATAGATACGCGGTCTAGTCTAATTACACCTAGATTAACAATTATTGCTTATAATAATTGTTACCCTTTGTGCTATGCATAAAAATCTTGTCTTAAAACGTTAGTTTAACAATTAAAAATAATAATACACCTAGATTGTTTATTTCAGTCGTATGGTTTAATATGGTACATGTATGAGATATTATAAACAGTTTTGTTATATTTTTTATTGTATTAATGGTTTTATAATTTTGTTGGACGACAAAACATTTTTGATTATCCATTCGTAACCATGGGAAAATAACCCCAAAGAATCTGAAGACACAATATCGTCGTCTAGTCAAACACTTATATAATGGTGAATTGTATATATTGATACATAACTGAAACCACCATTTTGTTGGCGAATGTTTTCATAGTGCATTAAAGTTGGAATGTTTGAACCCCCGTCACATTTAATTAATGATGAAATAAAGGAACAGATTCGCCAGTTTCCCGCTTGTACCGTTAGTTTCCGAACACCGTGTATAAGGACGAATGTAATTCTTTGACCTTCGATGGCAATGCTGAACGAGTAAAACCGCAAAGAAATAGCAATCCTGGTTTAGATGACCCGAAGTAAAGTTGAACCAGGAAGCTGCGGTGATGCAGATAACCTTATTTGGTTTATCATATAGAATATACAGAAAGACGAGACTGGCAAGAAAATCGTATCGGAAATGGTCATCTCGATCTCGCTGCAGACATCATTAGAACAAGGAGGAAGGAAACCGGCAGAAATAGCGGGTAAATTAGTTACCACAGTTAAAGTGTCAGTCAGGAAGAAGAATCTCCTTTGTAGAGAAGGAACGGCAGTCGGGTAAGAAACACGCCGGTTATCTGAAGTCGATTGCTCATTTATTATAATATTATGGTCGTAACGCATGTGAAGCGCATTTTTATGTAAAAGCAAATATCGCGTTTTGCCACATCTGTCGAGATGATTTAATTCATAAAACAAATAATATATCTTGTGAAACTTACACTCTTACACTCTGACAACTTGCAAGTCACGTAGAACACCATTACTGTCGATAATAAAAATCGTGCCAATTTTGTTCTTTCAATCCTCGTATTTATTGAATTTTATTTAATTGCTTAATAGAAATTTTAAAGTTGCACCTGTCTAACTCTTTTATACATAAAGGTCTAGTTTGAATTCCCATCTCCTTTGATCGATTTAAACAATTTCAAAAATGTTACATTTGAAGGTTCCGCGACTTTTCATCCCGCGACAAAACATCTCCAACAAAATATCTATTGAAACCTAACCTAACCTAACAAAAAGAGACAAAAATAATACAGACATCCTATAAAGACAATAAATTATTATACAAATAGTAAAATGGGACAAAATAATACAGACATCCCGCAAAGTTAGGTTAGGTTAAGTTAGGTGAGATTAGGTTAGGTGAGGTTATGATAGGTTTGTTGGGGGATATTTTGTCGTGGGATGAAAATGCACATGACCACATTTGAAAGGTTCCCTTTAATCACCGATTATCAACTAGTTTCAGTGTTTAATGTAATTTTGGTCAGCCGTGATGCATAATGATCATGTTGCTTTCCGCGAAGGCGATTTACGAAGATTAAAGAAATTACATTTTATTTTTTATTTTAACTTTATGAGTAAAACCTCAAATTGTAATATTTAAATAAATGAAGACAATATAAGCGAAACTTAATCGAAAATCTGGAAACAGAAAAATTCGCTTATATTGTCTTGATTTATTTAAAAAAAGAAATTACAATTTGATCAAAGGATGAAACGAGACGAGAAACGGTAGTTAATAGAATCCATTGAATGAATGAAGCAAGTAGGCATGTGCCAAGACAGACTTGTTTATTTGTTGCTTTATCCTGTTCGTTTTCCGAAATCACGTGATAATTATGTAATTACTTTTATATGTTTGTTAATAAATAACATGGATAATGTCTATTTGTGGTTCTTGGTTGAATACAAATTACATTCAATCAGGTAGTAGGTTTTGATTTTTTTCTGTCTTAATTAAGATTTTCTAGCAGTCGGTTTACCAACTGCTAATAACTGCTTAGTGTTTAATTCACGGATCTCTCAGAAGGACACAACTCTGAACCAAAAAAATAAATAATGACCGTCAGATTCAGGAAACAAGGTTTTTTGGGTTCATGGTTAAATCAATTACATCATCAAAAAATGTTAAATAAAATATACAAGTTGTTTTAAACCACAAAATTAAAATCGGAAGAACCCTTCTTTCTCGAATGATTAACGGAATTTGCATACCTTACAAGGATTGTCTGTGATTGTAATAGAGAAACGTGTTTCTTTTTTTCTTTGAAATATTCATTTTTGTATGTTATTAGAACAATCTTTCAAATTTGGTACCTATTTAAAATATCTATAATAGGTATTCTTGATTCGATTCAAAGCATAATGGGTGGGTATAAAGTATAATTCCCAGGCGACTACTTCAAAATGGCGGTATTGCAATCAAATATATAGATTTATTTGGCTGATATACTGGGCCAAAAACACCTGCACTTTTACTGGGCCCATGTTGGTATATCAGCTTATTTTATTTTTATTTTAGGGACGCTGTGCCTCTTCGGCCCTGAAAAATCTTCGTATGTGATTTAGATTCACCAGTTTTCCACTTGTACCCTAATTTCCAAACATCAAGAGTATACAATGTTGTTTATATTTCACATTCAAGAATATATACAATTTTAAAGGGGGTCCAAAGGTACAAACCAAGGAGTACCTATCTTTATTTTTATAGGTTGAAAATGTCACCTTCCTAAAATATTTGAAGCCACTTAAACTTTTTTGAGTAATTTTGGGTACTTGCAATACATTATTTATTTATCGACATTTTATATTTACATACAATATCATCTACCATCTGTCATTAATCATTACACTACTCTTCTTTATACTACTGTTTTATTACAAGTATTGCTCCACTGACCACTTTAATAATTAATGGTATGAATTAAAACAAACACATAATTTATTTATTTAAGTTCCTCGAATCGTTTACCAAACTCTAAAAATATACGTCGCTACTAACGCACATAAGGAAGTTATACGAGTATCTATTTTAAGATAACTTAAATCAATGCATAATTTATATGGACGAGTTTAGTTATATTACATCAATTTAAAGAGTTTATACAATTATTAATTAGTTCCAAACCACACAAGTTTTTTCAAACAGACTAACAAGTGGTTATTTATTACTACCACAGTGATTATGGTACCTACCATTAATGATTATGGTACCAATCATATTCTTTAAATGTTTTATTGGGCAATTTAGTCGAAAGCACAATTTGTTTATTTCATGTTAATTATATGATCAGCAAAAAGTGGTTTTTATTTATTAGTAGTAAGTACCCGGCATGCGTTGCAATGCAACGAAAGAAATGAAGTTTTTGTGTTTTTATTCTGTTTATTGTAGTTCTTTTATTTTCGCCCTGTCCTTCACCCCCCCCTTATCTCCCGGATTCCCCTCTCCATCTCCCGGATTCCACTTTCTCTCCCACCCTCTTTCTTCTGCCACTAAACTATTTGAAATACACATATTTTTCAAACAACTTGCGCGTCAACTATTGTAAAAATTTTAAATTCGCACCTTTTTCGGTTGCGATTTTATTATATTACTAGCAGACCCGGCCACACGTTGCTGTGGCTAACGAAACACAACGCCATTACCCAAACTTTATAAAATCCACACCACCCGCTTGCCAGCTGCCTGCTGCCCGCTGCCCGCTACCTGAATTGAATATTTTAATTTCTCAACCTTTCTCTACTGTAATATGCATGTATTATACATATAAACCTTCCTCTTGAATCATTCGTTCTATACTATATCTTCATTTTATACTATGTAATGTGATGATGATGTGGAATTTTTTTTTTAAAATGATCGTAAAACGTTTAAATATTTAGCCTAAATTTCGCAAAATAAAATAAAACACCCTTTCGGTGAGGTTTTTTGTTGAATAAATCAAAGCAGGGGACTGGTGTTCAATGGGAATTTACACCTTATCGTCATCTAAATAAGGAATGTTATTGTTAGCGGCCTGGTCCCGAATTTTACATGACTTGGTGCGTCTTAAATGAAACAAACATACGAATTTGTTTAATTTTTACCCTGATAAAGTAGATCCAAACGAAAACGGTTGGTGAATAAATTTTAATAAATTAATTGTTGATAACAAAGTGTTTATATCATTTAATTAATATTTCTTAAAATACGAAATAAAATCATAGAAAATATGTTTGTCTCTATCAATTAAATTAGGACCATTATTTAATGACTTCTTGACACTTGTTATCTGGACAATCGATAGGCCACCTAAAAAGTTAGGACTGCCATGTTGATCTGATGGTGATTTTGGTTGTTGGTTGTGGGTTGTAGGTTGTAGGTTGTATGGACAGTAAACACGGAAAAGCTTTTATCAATTGTTTAGGCTATTTTGTTTTAGCAACCGCTGATGGTGTATTTTTTTAAAAAATATTGAGATAAGACGAGGAATTTTGGATCACTTTAATTTGCCAATAGTTGAGAAAAATAATTATAGAGATATGTCCTGCTACCTGTCTCGTGTCGCAGAAAAAAAACACCGTCTAGTGAGGAGGGTAATTTTAATTATTTTTTATGTGAATCAATCGCCTGTATCCAATGCGACTATAGCATTTCCAATTGGGGTATGTTGTGAGGCTGAAGGTAGTGCGGAGGGAAACGATTTGGGGAAGAGTAAGGTGGGGAAATACCCGGTTAATCAGATTTAGTCACTAAACACGGCTAAAGTACCGTTTCAACTCTGAATGATAGTCTCACACCAGGGCGATACTGAGAGTATCTTCCACTTTGGAACGTAACGCAAATATTAAATTGTGAACTAACACAAATCAATGAAACAAAATTTACTTGCGCACGCCGAGATTTGAAACAGCGACCTCCGGATCGCTGGTTGAGAACCTTACCCCTCGACCAGAGGAGAATTAAAATATTAAACGCCCGGGTTGTCCGCAATGAAATATTCAAAGATTACAATACAGTTAAGGAATTCGTCTGTTCGTGAGATATTGTATTATTAGTTGACTAGTAGCGCAAACCCGTGAAAAATCACGGGATGGTCTGGATTCCTGACAAATTGGTTCCAATTTTTAAAATACCATTGGTTGACCATAATATTATCTATTTGACCTCTGCATCGCTTGTCTGAATTCTTCACACACCAATTTTCAGAATAACACTTGATTTCACGGAAAATTTGTGTTCATTCAACCAAATTTCACAGAAAATGATTTCATTGAACCAAATTTCACACAGAATTATTTCACGCAGGACTAATACTTCACGCACGGACAACCGAAATTAGTATTCTTGGTATAGGTATTTTTAGTAGTAGATTATTACGCTTTATCGAAATGACCAAATATGAACTAGACACCTTGTGCACATTACGCGTATCACATACTTACACACTGGTAAGACCACCATTCAGAATTGAAACATAGCTTGAAATGGCTTTAGCCGTGTTTGGTGACTTGATCTGAATAGCCAGATACTTCCCCATTCTCCTCTGCCCCATCTCCGTCCCCTCACCAGTACCTTCAGCCTCACAACATACCCCAATTGGGGAAGCCATAATCTCACTTCAGTAGGGGGACTCTTGTGAGGTATTCAAAAGTTATTAAAAAAGCCAAAATATGTATTAAAAATTCCAATATATTCACTAACAAGCCAAATTGTAAACAAAGTATGCCTAAAATAGGTTAAATAAAACTGGAAATAGTTCTTTGGCTAGACAGAAGGTTTCTCAAAAGTATTAACTTGTCATCTTTTTATTTAAAAAAAACGGTTCAACAAAATCGGTTCCCAAGAAAATACAAGAATATCAAACATTTCTAATTTGAATATCCAATATTTTTTTATAATTTAATGGCTAAAATAGACTGACGGGAAAAGGTTGAAATATGCACCAACGACCAAAAATGTTAAAATATGCGCCAAGCATATTTATTTATTTATTTTAGGGAAATCAACAGTTTACAATTTGATTAATTTATACATGTTTAATTTACCTTACTGAGAAACCAATTATAAATTTCCTCATTATACTATTACATTGTGTATCTAGAAATTAATGAACTCAAACTGAAATCTTACAACAACTAAAAGATATTACATTAAAATAAATTACATATAACAGGAGGTAGGTAGACATAATATATCATTACATTTATGCATTTTCGTACTCATTTAATAATTTTAATACACTTTTAATAGAATTTTTATATTTACTTTCGTCACAATTGAAGATATCTATATCAGAGAAAATGTTATTATATGTTGAACACAGTCTTATAACCTAAGGCAAGCATTTTTGTTAGAATTCGTTTTACAATGTTTCTCTTTAAAAATATTACACGAACGTGTGGGCCGTGTAGGTACTTTAAAATATATTCTGTTCAATAATTCAGGACGGTCAGTTATGTTATTTACGATTTTATAGCATCGATTGTGCGATTTGTAAGAAAAGTATTTTATGATTTTTTTCTGAATCGATTCAATTTTGTTTACATGTACTGCATAAAATGGAGACTCACATAACGCGAATGCATTTAATCAGATGTCTAATTATTAGATATAAAAATTCCAGGGAATAAATTAACTAGCGGCCAGTGTAAAGGGGTAACTAACTGTGGGTGAAGGTTCATTAGCATAATAGATTAATCTACCGGATCTGAAGCTGTTGTAGATTTAGCGAAACCTGCTAATCTACAAATTAGAGATAAGTGATTTATTGACGTGACATAGCGTCTATCACGGCACCACGGAGTATCTTGGCCTTTTATCAGAATTTTATTAAATTACTAGGGTGCGTTGCAATGCTACATAAAGAAAGAAATTGCTTCTCAATTGCGGGTCCCGTGAGGGTATTTCACCATCTCCCGTCTCCAGATGCCATCACGGGGACTCCATCCAGGCCACATGGCAGTGTTGATTGTTTTGTTCGATTGGCGTGGTTTGCGCCATAAGCTACCCCTACGGTGGCGGAAAAGTGCTCTGCAAATGTGCGCTCGTCCTTCCAGGAACATTTCAGTCCAGAAGGATATAGAAACCTTCACGGGCTTGTGCACTATGAATCACCAAAGTTTCATCGCAATCGGTTGAATGGTTTAAGAACGCATAAGGGACAAATAAGAAAACATTCATTTTTTTATGTTACGATTGATTGGTATTTTAACATTGTTTGAATAAGAAAACACTGATTAGAGTAATCTCCAGACAGCTTTCCCTTAAATATATATATGTATATATATATATATACATTTTTTTAAAATTTTATTAGTGACTATTTAATTACAGGTTTGATGAGAATTACAAGATATGATAATGTATATAAATATTTCATCTGTTTGTTCTTAGTCCTCCTCACTAGGTGGTCCTGTGCTGAGGCGGACTGATAGATTTCTTTGATTTTCCGTTATTTAGTTTCTATGATGTTTTTAATACATTCTCTAGTATGTCTGCATTAATTTCTTTCACCCATGTTTTGATTTTTTCCTTAAACTTATTTATCTTTTCTATCTTTTTCAAACTTGGAGGAAGGATGTTGTAAAGTTTGGTTGCCAGATTTATGTGGTTTCTTTGGCCATAACTTGTCTTGAATTTTGGAACATCTCGTATATCCTTTTTGGAGGCTCTTGTGTCATGTACCCGAGTTTCATTAGGAGATTTTCTGTTTTTAAAATGATGTATAAGAATATTTCTTGGCATATATTTGTTTTAAATTTAGAATGTCTAAACACTTAAAAATATCTTTTGAGGGGGTTCTGATGGGTAATTTTAGTATGGTTTTTATAAAGCTCTTCTGAGCAATATCTAAGTGGTTAACATGATTTGCTGTAGCAGATCCCCATACTAGAATTTCGTACTCAAGACGGGAATGACGCAAAGCATAAAATACTTTTTTGATGTCTTTCCTAGGTAGTATTTTTCTTAGGTTTTTGAAGAAATATACAAGTCTCGTAAGCTTTTTAGTGATTCCATTTATGTGTATGTCCCATCTAAGGTTTTCGTCTATTTCCACTCCTAGATATTTAATACTTATTGCCTTTGTTATAATAGGGCAAGAGCAATGTGACTTATTGTTTTGACACTCGTGCAATTTGAGAGTGTATTCTTTACCCGGTTAACCTCTTGAGTTTATTGAAAAGGGTGGATAATTAGTTTTAATTACATTGAGCGTAAGAGAGTTCATCATAGGATAGCCTTAAACAATACCAATTTGTTTGATGTAATTTAAAAATTGCGCTATGGCCCAAGTTAACATTTTTTGGTTCCATCATGATTACTCAGGACAAATCAACACACATTGAAAAAATGGTGGACCGTCGTTATTTTCTTTTTTATTTCTTCCCATTACTTCTAGATAAATTTGAAAAATATCTTTTTACGTAATTTCAAAATACAGTAATAAAGTTGAAAACATAAGAAACAAGTAAAGCAAAAGTTAGCAAAATTAAAATATTAAATAAGACAAAAGAACGTAATGTAATAAATTTCGTTCAATAAAGATATTAATTTCTTCAGATTTTATGTCGGGGTAAAATCTTCCCCACAGGAAAAACTAAACCCTTTCACACACCTTTCCGCAAATGATCATCTAGTCAATTCACGCCATGCAGTTACACTACATAAGTATTATAAATACAAAATAATACAAGAACAACATGTCAACCTACCAGAGCCCAAATGGGAAAATAATTCACCGACTCCAGATATTTTCATATCAGAGGGTTCGGCTGGGTAAACCTCCTAATTGGACCTATAAATCCTACTGATCCTCAATATAAATATTTAAAAAAATCTTTTGTAATCCTACATGTATTTAAAATGACTGATTTTTGAATTTGTATGTATAAATTCTTTGACAAATCTAATATGCCTAAATTTTGAATGAGAGGGCTAGGTATAATGCCAGTAGCCGAAATAACAAACGGTAATATTTTTATAGTCTGAGAATGCAAAATTCTTTTAATCTCATTTCCTAAATCTGTATATTTTATTATTTTTGCAGAAACAGATTTTTGAATATTACAGGAATTTGGAATATCGATTAGTAATAATATATATTATTAAATTATTAGATATTAATGCCATAACAAAAATTACTAAATTACCTCAACAAGTATAAATGTAAATTGATTTAAATTTATACTTACATTTATACATGTAATTACATTTATTACATTTATACATGTAGTTGATGAGTTAAAATTGATTAAAAGTGATGTAATAAAATTTAACCTAAAGAAACCTATTTAACATTTTGTTTCATCAGCTTACTTGACTTTATATCACTTTCCAAAAGTGTGTGGATTTGCAACGTCCTGAGTTACCTACCCGGTAACAATATTTTACATAGTTTTCTTGAAAAACGTAACAATTTCATAATAAATGCCATGACGAATTCAAAGTTAGTCTCTTGAACAGGTCTTCCTATTTATATAATGTTTCTCGGAAATGAATGAACCAATTAAACAACTAATTAAATTAATCAATAAAAAATATTTCGTCCGCAACAAAAGCACGAAAACAACATGTCATGTACCTACTACCTACTACCTACTGGCTACTGGTAGATAGCCCACAGCTACATATTGTTTTTATCAATATCGTTTGCCTTGACATTCAAAGATACCAAATAAAGTAGCATTTATATTTTTATTAAATACATTTTTTTGAATTTCACTTTCATTGAATGTTTGAATGAAGTGGAATCTTGGAAGTGGGAATTAACCCATTTCCCAACATCCGATTGAGCTGATACTTGAAATTGTCGTGTTTGTTTTAACCAGAATGAGTTCGAGAGTGAATGAGTATCCCCCCGCTCTAAGACCTCAATTCAGTAAAGAAACGTAGCTTAAAATGGCTCTAACCGTGCTTGGAGACTAGATCTGAATAGCCAGGTACTTCCACACCTACCTCTCCCACAACTCCTTCCCTTCCCCACTATCATCCCCAGAGACTCAATGACTCCAGACGGTTGGAAGCAGTTAGGAATCTTGCACGATATTCAAAGTAAAACTAAAGAAAAGGTCAAAAAGTACCAAAAGGCGGTACGGGATTTAATTCCCTGCCCTGAAATGTTTACGATGTTTGAATTTAGCAGAAATACTTCGGACTAAAGTTAATATAAAACTATAATGATGCTATCATATTGTAGGTATTTAAAGTGCATTTTTCATGTCTATGTCATTTAAATATTCACTTTTTCAAAACAGATAACTCGGATAACCTATGAACATTGGTTGGCCATAAAGGGAAATATAAAAAATAATTCTTATCAGAGACGGTCGGTCTTTTTTTTCTTTCGGAGATATTTTTGGTAATATTTTATTGTTGAATAATAAATATATTCCCAACTTTACGTCTAAATTTCACTTTATCACAAACAAGCTAGTTCCAGGCAAAGGTTGCTATGCTACTTAATAAAGAAATTGTTTCTCCCTGCGTGTCCTTTCCCATTCATTCCGTTCCTATTCCGCCTCCCCTTCCTCTCCCGCGTCCCCTTCCCCTCTCGCATTTCCACTCCGCCTCCCCCCCTCTCCCCACTCCACTCCTCCCTTCCCCCATCCTGCAAACTACTCTCCCGAATTCCCCTCCACCCTCCCAGATTCCCCTTCCCCCTCCTGGCCTACCCTCCCCTTCCTCCCGCGAAACCCCTAACTGAGCCCCCCCACCCCTCCCGCATTCTATATATTCAGTCCCGGTACATTTAGTTTTGAAACAGCTCGCATCTATTGGAATTTTTTATACAAATATCGTAATGCCAGAGCTCACCAGTAGTTTTATATAAGCCTTTTCCTGACAATAACGAATACAAAAACAAAGAATTATCCAATTTGGTGCCGTTGTTCGGAAGTTATGCGCGAACATGCATTTAGGCGATTCATTTTCATTTATATTGATTGATTGATTGATTGATTTATGATTGATGGATAGATTTTTTGAAAGAAAGACAAACATTCCAGAGTTACGAATAACCAGACAATATTTGAAAATCTCCTACTACCACCACAGTAAGCCGAAAATGTTGCTTGAGTCGTGATGGAGGACTTAGCCAGCCGAGGAATTGAACACGGAACGCCTGGGTGGGACCGAAACGCGATGCCAACTCAATCACTGACCGGTCAGATAGAAGATAGATTTATTTAGATAGATAGAAGATAGATATACTCCGTCTAGAACCCACATTACATTATTAATGTACAAGCTATTAAAAGAATTCAAAATAAATTCTCCAGCAATTTTTTTGAACTACAACACCCTTTTAAATGTCGTGCCTTGATAATTCTATTTAAAAAAATTAACAGACCTCAGAACAGATAATACTTATTGAGGTCCATAAATAAATAGGACCCATCCTTAGGGAACGTACCCATACTACGTGACACGTTTAGGGAGGGTCTTCAAAATGTCACGCTTGGTACAAATGAGCGGCGGCGGGCTTAGATTTTTGGTCACCAGGAGGGGGGGGGGGGGTTAAAAATTGCAAAAAGTTGGTCACGTAGTATGGGTACGTTCCCTTACAAATTCATTAAAAAGTTTTTTTTTTAATTATTCTCGTGAGTAAAATAATCCACTTTATAAAGGTTCTTACTTCTCTATGAGCCTTCTGGTTCTACAGTCTTCGTCATTTTTTTTACTTTCAAAAAGACTTAGTCCGGGTTATAACAAACAAATTTTACAATTCGTCAAGTTAATTTTCATGTTCTGTATAAGTACAGTGATTATTTCATTTTAACGAAGCAACTGTCCTGTAATGATATAAAAACAGAACTTGAATAGAACTTACACAGTACATGAAATTTAACTTAAAATATTTGACAAATTGTTAATTTTTAACAATTAACCAATAATAATAAATAACCCGTTCAGAGTCTTTTTTAAAGTAAAAAAAAAGAGAATTACTTCTAATAAGGCTCATGAAGAAGTGAGAACCTTTGTAAATCTTTCTAATATGCAAAACTTTTATAGACTGGATTATTTTACTCAGTGAGACTTTTTAATGATTCTTTGCGTCGTTTCTCCAACAGGAGAAGAATCATTTTATTACGCGAAGAAGCTGGCATTAATAATTAAAGACGGGCCCCGTTACATACATTTGGATACCTTACGGGACACAAAAGTATAAAATATTCGACAGTGGGTTGGTCCTGCGTGCCCACTGCCCACTGCCCACTGCCCACCGGCCGCCGTCTTCACGAGGACACCTTTATGGCCATAGATAAAATGCTGAATTGATGCGTTATGAGATCGAGGAACGGGGTAAACTAGGGGGAACACTTTAAATTTTGTATAGAACATACAGGGAAGAAACAAGGAAGTAGTCAGAATAAACCAGAAAAATTTACATACAAGCTGACGTGTATTCGGCGTTACTCAGGGTTATGAACAGGTCCGCCTTAAGCTGTGAAGGGGCCCATGGGCATACGAGATTGGGGTTCACTTCAGGAAAACAACAAACCATTTTTTTAAATAGTTTTATTGAAGAGGTTCGTGCAAGACAGTGGGTTCGTGCAAGACAGTGCTATGCCACCTAATCGTGATTCGGAGACGATTGTGAGTGGAAAATTATTTACATTACCTTCTCACAAACTTTCACAAAGACGACGAAAATCGCCGCAGATGAATTTTTTTTCCACGGTATACCCAATTGAGTTAGGTGTAGATGAAGGGAGTGAAATATGAATTATTTCACTTTCCACTTAAGAGCGCCGCAAGCGAAACATTTTGAAGATCGAAGCTAAAACCAATATTTTTAAAATTATTTTAATACTAGCTGGTTCCCGGCATGCGTTGCAATGCCATATTCAAAGAAATAAAATGTTTCTCCCTGCATGTCCTTTCCTATGCGTCCCCGTTCCCCTCCCGCATCCCCTTCCCCTCCCTCGTTCCCTTTCCACCTACCCCGCCCACCCTCTCTCCTCTCCCGCTCCCCCGCCCCGCAAACCGGGGGGGTTCCCGCGTTCCATATACTCAGTCCCGGTACATTCAGTTTTCAAATAGCTCGCGTGCCACCTATTACAATTTTTTTATTCAATTTTTCATTTTTCGTATGTTACAAATATTCATTTTTGCATTTTATAAGAACAATCGATCAAATTTGGTAACTAATATAGGTACCTATTTAAAATATCTATAATTTAAAAAATCCATAGACAATTCTTTTGTTACAAAAAAAAACGGCTGCCTGCTAAATTCAATTTTATTACGAGCGAACTATCTAACGTGCGAAGTTAAAATAGTCGTAAAGTTTTCTGAAATTATCCAATTTTCTTATTTTTTCTTTCCGTAAGAACCTTCTATAAAGTATTAGAAAACTTTGAAAAAAGGAGGAATGAAATAGGGAAAATGATACATTATTTTCCGATTCCTGTGATATTTCATTTTGAGAAGTTCTAATATTAAATATTTTTATAATTTTCTAAAGAATTTAATTTTACACATTGTACAATAAAACTACAACCTGAAGGGGGTTCGTAAGCAGGAGATTACGGACATTAAAGCAGGTTTCACAGGCCTAATACTTTTCTTTTTCTGAGTTTATAAGAGTAACCAAAAAAATACTTGATTATTTTTAAGGCAAATGTGTGTTGTACTCGCTTAATTAACGCATCTAAAATATTTCTTAGAGATCTAATTGTCAAATGAAAAACATGCGATTTTGCATTGCATTGCAGTGCATCACCTTAATGCAACCTATTACAGTGGAGAGCGGTGGTAATAAATACTTCTTCCTTAAATTAAACATTTTCTTTCGTGAATGGGTCGCTCCGATCAGGCATTTTGAGCATGAATACCTTAGCGACATGGTGGGAAAGTGCACCACTGGATTGAGAGTGATCTCACAGAGTTAAGAAGCACCAGGTGAACTGTACATCTTCTAGCTTGCCCTGTCAGCCTTACTGGGACAACTGCTTCTTTTTAGATATATGTATTTTTTTAATTAGTTAGTTATTCGTGACTCAGGTATTGAGATAAGAGCAAAGATATTTGCAACTCTGTGCAACTATTGGATTACGCTGAGGCTATTGACATAACCGCGAAAACTCCCGATGCTTTACGTGAATGCTTCATAAATCTTGAAAGTTCTGCCAAAAATATGGGTCTCGTAGTAAACCAGCAGAAGACCAAATACATGGCCGTAGGATGCGCCCAACAAACTCCAACTCTTCCACGTGGAAGCCAAAATTTTGAAACGGTACCAAGATTCACATACCTAGGCTCCCTGATAACAAACGACAATAATACCACAGAGGAGATTCAGAAGCGCATAGTGAACGCAAATCGCTGTTATTTCCGCCTACAAAACCAAATAAAGTCCAGACTGCTGTCCAGAAACACCAAGATATTAGTGTACAAAACACTTTCAGATCCGTACTCACTCACATACGCAGCTCACTCACATACGTACTCACTCACATACGCAGCTCACTCACATACGTACTCACTCACATACGCAGCTCACTCACATACGTACTCACTCACATACTGAGTACGCAGCTGAGACTTGGGTACCTACTAAAAGGAATGAGCGAGCACTGGATGTTTTTGAAAAGAAAATTTTGAGGCGTATCTTCGGACATTATTAGACGTTATAACAATGAGCTATATACTCTGTTTAAGGATCTAAAGGTCACAAAATTTATAAAACTGGGAAGACTTCGGTGACTGAGTCATGTAGAGAGAATGACCGAGCATCAATCACCAAAGTCCGTGCTCAACTCAAGCGAAGGAGCCTGGGAAGACCGAGATTAAGATTGAGCGACAACGTCCTCAAAGATATATTTACATTGGAGCTTCTAAACTGGAGAGAGTTGACACAAAACCGAGATAAGTGGAGGAAGACGCTTGAGGAGGCCAAGACCCACGAGGGGTTGTAGAGCCAAAAGTGATGATCATGATGAATGTTTGTTTTAGTTCCTTAGGCGATATGGCGTCCTCGTATAAACAGTTTGTGCGTAAAAGTAATTAAGTTTATCACTTTTTTCTGTTACATTTTCGCAATGATTTGCAAATTGTTCATATTGTAGATAAGGCTTCTTATCTTGACGGAACAAGAGAAGAGGCCTTGAACCTAAACATGAATTCAAAGATATAATATTTAGTAAAGATGCTTACCTGCTCTGACTCACATCCACTCGTACATCTTTCCATTCTATAAATAGCACCCACACACCCACAGGATTCTCAACTCAACGTCAAATTACCTTGAGAATTTATCCAAAAGAGTTTGCATTATTTTTCATGGAGTCGTAAAATGATCAAATTTTCTCAGTAAACCAAGAAAAAAAAAACCAAATAAAATCATTTATCGGGAAGATAGAGAAAAATTTCCCAAATTATATTCCCCAGAAGTCGTGTTTCCCATAAATTGCTACAATTTTCCATACGTTAAAATTCTAGGAGACGAATGTTTCTAAAAGAAAAGCATTCCTCGGAGTCTTTTTTCCTAAGAATAGTATTTTTACAAAATTAGCGACCCGTAACTTGAGCTCTAAAATTCTAAAGACGGGTTGTTTAACAGAAAATCAAATGTAACATTTCAATTTGGGAGGCGGGAATGGGTACCGCCGCCCCGGAAACCTTTATTGGATAAACAACACCTCTGCCATAGGTCACCCCAAGTGAATCGCTACGTTTGGTGATTTAGCAGGTGTGCTTAGCTTCATGGGGTGAGGTTTGTCTAGGTCTTGGAGGTGGATGACCAGGACACACTGAACCCCAGATTCCTACCCACCCCTTAAACCCTTTTCCTTCCCAGAACTCTCCTCTCCTACCTTTCCCTAAAAAACCCTCCACACAGCATACCCAAAGATGACATAGGAAAATAATTTCCCTCAGGGCCTCGTATGTGGGTGGAACTAACGTAAAAAAAACATTATTATCAAATGGTCATTCAGCGCCATTTTGTTTTTGGCAGTTGAAAGATCCCCGTTAAATTAAATTGAATCCGTATCAGCTTTTGAACAATTGTGATCAGCAGAAGAGAAGAGGACGACTGTCATGTTGTTAGGCATGTCGGCTTATTAAAAATTGATAGAAAGCTGAAACGAGGACCTTTCAAATCTCAAAAAAGGCGCAAAATGGCAAATTCATGACTTTATCACACATCAATTTCTGTGAAAGAACTAAAAGATGATTTCTCATTTTATTAAAAAGCATTTCATTAGTGGTCAGCGTATAATCCACGAGTGACGTTGCGTTATCCAGTGGAGCGACAGCGCAATTTATTAAAAAGCATTTCATTAGTGGTCAGCGTATAATCCACGAGTGACGTTGCGTTATCCAGTGGAGCGACAGCGCAATTTATTAAAAAGCATTTCATTAGTGGTCAGCGTATAATCCACGAGTGACGTTGCGTTATCCAGTGGAGCGACAGCGCAATTTATTAAAAAGCATTTCATTAGTGGTCAGCGTATAATCCACGAGTGACGTTGCGTTATCCAGTGGAGCGACAGCGCAATTTATTAAAAAGCATTTCATTAGTGGTCAGCGTATAATCCACGAGTGACGTTGCGTTATCCAGTGGAGCGACAGCGCAATTTCAAACTTTTTTCTCCGATTGCTCGAGATTTTTTGGTGATCATTTTGAATATTTTCCGCCCACATTAAAAAAATCATGCCTCCGAATTTTAATATGGAGACTTACAAACTGATTATAGTTCTATATGAATTCGCCTTTCTTTTGCAGACTACCACATATTCGTAGGATTTAAAAAAAATTATAAAATCGTAAACTTCTACTTAATTACTTAAAAAACAGGGAAAATTTGCCAAAATTGGCAGCAAAGCAATCCGAGGTATTTTAAATAGTGACGTATTGTGGCAAAAAGCGCTCCAGTGGTTATAATATGTGATAAAGGCGCCGTACAAATGATCAAAATATTAATATTATTATAGTTCAAAAGCTCGCAAAATTTCTTTATGTTGAATAAAAGAGTGGCCAGAAATGCGGTCCTATCGAGAATCGACGAGAAGAACCCCCATTCCTCGTAACCCGCACGAGGTCAAGATCATTCTCAATGCAGCGGACGCCTTTACGGTCAATAATAAATAAAACGGTTGTCTTGAATGGAGAGTGGTGGAAAGAATGATAATAAAAAGGTACCTATAGAAATATGGAAGCAAAGAAACCTCTTCGTTGATTCCGTACTCTGTCCGTAGTCACCAGTCACCAGTACTAGACTAGTCCGTCTCAAATCCCGAGCGGATCTGACGTGACTCGAGATCTGAAACGCGCGACGCTCTTTACATATACATTTCTTATTTTTTCGATCAATTTGTATTATTTGTGAATTATATTTTAAATGTTTTAGTGAAACTTGGAGTTGCAAATATTATTAAACATATGTAAGTAGGAAAAACAGTTATAACTTGCATTGCTATTATTATAAAGAAATTATGTTTTAGGAGAATATCGTACCTGAATGTTCGCGCGTTGATGTTCACAGAAACGTATTTTGCAAAATGAAATTATTTTTTAAGTTTATTATTATTCTGATATAATAAGCTATAAATATTTTTTATTGTTCGTTATTACTGTGTGTTAATATACTAGGCCTGTCTTACTACGGTCTTTTCCCTGTGTTGGTCTTAAATTTACTTTTTATCGGTGTTTGAAATTAAAATTCTTTCAGCCAAGGATAAATTCTGTCATATAAATTGATATTTCAGTCTGGAGCACTCGTTTTACATTCAATAAATACAGTCGGAAAAATACGTAACAATATTTAAAAAAAAAAACATTCTGAAATTAGAGTATTTATTTATATGTAAAACGATTGACAAAAGACATGGCTAACAAGTAAAAAATTTTAAGTAGTTATTTTACGGTTTTATCTTCTTCGTATTTTAAACGATCGTTGTCATTATTATTATTTTTTTAAACATTGCTGGTGTTTTAAAATGTAATTGTTTTTGTCTGCTATTTATTATTGTAGATTGTAGTGCACAACATATTATACAATATAGTAGCTATATTTATATGGGTATATTTATTTTTTTAAATAATAAACTAAACTCAAAATATAATTAAATAAAACATATTTTTGTTAAAGAATCCGTTTGATTTACAAACTACTAAGGGAACGTACCCATTGTACGTGACCAACTTTTTTCAATTTTTAACCCCCCTCCCTCCCCCACCCCATGTGGTGGGTTAAACCATTTATTGGATAACCAACACCTCTTCGTAGGTCGCTTCAAGTGGTTCGCTACGTTTGGTGACTTAGCAGGGGTGCCCGGGTTAATGGGGTGAGGTTTGTCTAGGTGTTGGTGGCAAACCGAATCGGGAGAGATTGTTTGAGGTAGACTTAACTTTAACCCTAAGCCGGACTCTCTCATTCCATCGCCTTGCACCACAGTGGGAGGGATGGATTCATACGTCCGTCACTCCTCGACACACTGACTCCCAGGTTCCTACACATTCCTCATACCCTTTTCTTTCCCAGAACTTCCTCTCCTCCCTTTCCCTAAAAAGACCATTCATACAGCATCCCTAAAGATGACATAGGCCTTGAGGGATTTTTTCCTGTGTTGAGCTAATGTAAAAAAATATGTAAATAATATAATTTCGCGGTGCGTATACGAAATAGTAATACGAGTAGGTACTTCGGTTCTGTGTAAGTAATATTCCGAAATCACCGATTAAGTCAAAATAAGTTTTTGCCGATGAAATATTAGATAATAATCTTCGTTTGAGATTAAGAGGAAAGACTGCGCAGCCTTTTGTCAAACGTAACCTAATTTTTGGATTTCAGGTCAAAATAACCAACGACACCGAATATTTAAAAAATCTACGGATGTGATCTATTTTATTTATTTGTGTTTTAAATTATAAAACATTGTTGTTCATGATTTTAGAGGCAAATATGACATTTTTTGTATGAGTTTTAAAAAAATCTTGCCGTAGTTTTCTACTACGTTAGTACAATGTAATAAAACGTCTTAAAAGGGCTTTTGGGTTGAAATTTCTCTTACAACGTAAATTTGTCGTTTATGATGTGAAATTTTATTACTGTGGAATTTTAAATACTTACTGCTGCCTACTGCGAGCTACTCGTATCTAATAGAACTAACTGTCCTAAAACGGGATCTCCCAGTTGGACAGTCAAAGCGTTTTTATAATGTATCTGTACTTTGATGTTCAATTAACGTAATTGAAATTTTAAACGGAGTTTTTTCTATCGCCCCTGATGCAAATACTTGTATTTTATATAATTAAGGTTAATTAATCAAAAGGTTTTAAAAAAAATGTATTTGATACAGACATCCCGAAAGTTTGCCATTATTATAGAATTTTTTTTTTTCATATTCTCCGTAAAACGGTTACACACCAATATATCACGGAGAAGATTAAGAATTAAAAAGTGCACGGGGGCAGTTTTACTATGTTGTGACATCTGTTAAAAGATAGTTGCTGAACTCTCCGTAAGTGACATTGAAAATATCGATGGTCAATGCAGAATCGTTAAGCAGTTGAGTGGCTCTGTTTATTGGCGCGTTTTAATAGGCAGAAGTTCTCGCTTTCGGAGCATAAAAAAATGCATGGGATCTTCCACGAGTATACTTGTTAGGGACATATTATAAGTTAATTTCTTTCAACATAGGCAGATTGAGTACTGTACCAGAGATTAGTTTAAAAAATATTTACTAAAAAATATTTTTCGGCGGGATTCTAAGGTATTTTAGAAGTAGGTACTAGGTAGGTACCTGATGATTCGGGAAACAGAGATGGTAGGTAGTGATTCGTCTGAAAAATATTATTAAAAGCAACATCTTTGGAAACATTCTGTAGCGGCCTCTTCTGTTAAAACCATTCAGAGAATTTATTTTGGGAATCTGTATATATATAAAAAAATCAAAATATGCTTGCTTGGGAATATGTATTTGTATGAGTAATAAGAGTATATGAGATGTCTATGTGTTGCTATATTAAGCATAGGAAATGTTTGAAACTTTCAAAATACATTCTTTAAACCTCCGCGAAGGTTTCTGGATTCTTACACCCACATGACGATACTTTAATCATTACAAAAACTCTTGAGAAACTGTCAAAAATGTCAAAACTTGAGACTGGCAGTTTGCAAAACAATGGTGGTTAAATCAAAATTCAATTTTCGAAACTCTTTAAATTAATGAATTTTTTTGAAGTACCTACTCGCCTAATTATCTATTATAGGCATTTTAAAAAGGTGCCCATATTATGTACCAAATTTGATTGATTGTTCTCATATTATACAAAAATGAATATTTGTAATATTTGAAAAATGAAAATTTGAATTAAAAAATTGTAATAATGTAAAAATTGTAATAAGTGGCACGCGAGCTATTTGAAAACTGAATGTACTGGGACTGAATATACGGAACGTGGGAGGGGACGAAACAATTTATTTCTTTGAATATGGCATTGCAACGCATGCCGGAAACCAGATAGTTTAGAATAAAAGGTATAGCAAATAATATATCTACTACGGATGTGCGCTATAATATTTATTTTAATACTCCGCCTGCTGTGTAAGTATGATAAGACGAAATATAAAATAAAAAGGGCTTTATAATATATCTACTACGGATGTGCGCTATAATATTTATTTTAATACTCCGCCTGCTGTGTAAGTATGATAAGACGAAATATAAAATAAAAAGGGCTTTATAATATATCTACTACGGATGTGCGCTATAATATTTATTTTAATACTCCGCCTGCTGTGTAAGTATGATAAGACGAAATATAAAATAAAAAGGGCTTTATAATATATCTACTACGGATGTGCGCTATAATATTTATTTTAATACTCCGCCTGCTGTGTAAGTATGATAAGACGAAATATAAAATAAAAAGGGCTTTATAATGGGCTTTCTTATTTTTTTTATATTTTATATATTTAATGAACATTTGCTTTCGTCGTATAAGATGACAGCTGACAGCTATATACAATAATCTATTATTGACATTTTGAATGCAGTGTTTTCCATCGTCCAGAACGCAAATAATTGTCTTTTACAGTAATAAAGAGGAATGAAAATGTATTCTTTTTCTAAAATATTCTTACTAAGCGTGTCTGTCCAGTCATCTTGAAAGTTTACAAATATAATTTAATGGATTACAGGCATAGTTATAAATAATTTAATGAAATGTGAAGTATAGAATTGTTGAATTATTGAATGTTCACGTCAGGTCTTGAACGGGCGACCGTTGTAAATATATTATTGTGGAATATATATAATATATAGGTAGATGTTAGTTGTGTTGCATTCTGTTCTCGGAAAAGATGTTAAAAGTTTGAGGTTAATGACCGATGAAACGAAAATCGGCACTGGCCGCGGCCATCGCCACATCGCCACATCACCTCGCCATCGCTGCGAGAGCTTTTAAAGCTTCTTATTTACTGCCCATAAAGTGGATTATATTTTGGGAAGGTTTTTTTAATGATTTTATGTGTTGTATTCAAATTCTCAATACTGGAAAAAGGAATAAACTTTTGTCCGGAATTTGCAAATATTTTAGGATTTTTCGGTGGCTTAGCGAAATCCAATTGGAATTGAATATAAAAATAGAAGTAATGCATCGAAACAAAGTTTTTTTTAAAAGCTTAGACGGTTCCTATTAGTGAAGGCCCCTAAAAGTGACGGCCCAGTCTAGTAAGTATTATAAAAGTTTTAGCTACAAATGTAAATGTACATGTACCTACCATAATTCGGTGAATTTCAGCAAAATGCTGACTGCCCCCCCCCCCCCCCTCTCCTCGGCCCTCCGCCCACCTACAGTTCCGTCTTTATCCTAAGGGCACGTGGGGCGCGCGGGGCACGCGAGGCACGAGCCCGAGGTCCCCGGCCTAAGTGTGATCCGGAACCCGGAACTCGTGTCCATAGATAGGACTCCACACAGAATGCCCCCCATAGGAAATAAGTTCCTAAAGGCATAATATGTCAGCTTTGGGGATGCTGTGAAATTAGTATACGTTGAGGACACAGAACACATTTATCAAATTTTCTAAAGGCCTTCAAACTCGGAATATAAACAATAAACTCGGGTCATAAACAATACATGTTAAGGAGACAGGACTATCACATTTTTATTTAAGCGGAAAATATTGCTTCTGGAATGATTGAGGACTTAGCTAGCATTGCATTGGCCTAGGTAAGAATTCGACACATTTATCTACTGAGCTACTAGCTGGTTAACCTAATATGTTTTAAATGATTCCGCTTTAAATAATATTAAAAGATTTCCATTCAAGAAATACTAAAAGATTAAAAGATAAGGGGTCGTCCATTAATCACGTGAGAATCGAAAGGGAGGGGAGGTTCGAAAAATATCACGAAATTTCACAAGGAGAGGGGGGGGAGGATAAAATGAGATATCACGTAATGTATTTATTTTTCGTTGAACGCACGATAATTTTCTGAAAATTTCAATATACTTTGTACTAAAAAAATACACGTGATTTTGGGTATGGGGGGGGGTCGCCTAAAACCTTACCACATTTAACACCGGGGTGGGGGGGAGGCGGTTAGAAAGTTGCGAAAAAATATCACGTGATTTAATGGACGACCCCTAATAAGATGTCTATTCAAGAAAATACTAAACAACTTCCATTCAAGAAATACTAAAATATTCCATTCAAGAAAATACCAAAAGATTTATATTGAAGAAATACTAAAGTATTCCCATTCAAGAAAAAAACTGAAAGATTTCCATTCAAGTAAATACTAAAATATTTCCCTTCCAATAAATACTGAAAGATTTCCATTCAAGAAAACAGTAAAAGATTTCCATTTAAAAAATACTAAATATTTACATTCAAGAAAATACTAAAAGATTTCCATTAAAGAAAATGTTAAAAGATTTCCATTCCAGAAAATACTAAAAGATTTCCATTAAAGAAAATACTAAAAGATTTCCATTAAAGAAAATACTAAAATATTTCCATTAAAAAAATACTAACAGATTTCCATTCAAGAAAATACTAAAAGATTTCCATAAAAAAAGACTAAAAGATTTCCATTTAAGAAAATATTAAAGATTTACATTCAAGAAAATACTAAAAGATTTCCATCTAAGAAAATGCTAAAAGATTTCCATTCAAGAACATACTAAAAGATTTCCATTCAAGAAAGTACTAAAAGATTTCCATTACAGAAAATACCAAAAGATTTCCATTCAAGAAAATACTAAAAGATTTCCATTCAAGAAAAAGCTAAAAGATTTCCATTACAGAAAATACTAAAAGGTTTCCATTCAAGAAAATACTAAAAGATATCCATCTAAATGTTGTTGGGGTACTGACTTTCGGAAAAACAAAGCTTGAAAACATTTATTTGTTTGGCCCCCGACCAAGAAAAAAATCGCCCTTTTCTTTGTCTGTGTGAATGTAATAATTTATAGTTCATCCCCTTCTTCTGGGGAACCTGTGTAAAAAATTTTGCCTGCGGGATTTTCCGTTTCTTTCTTACTTTTGTTAATTTTCAAATCGAACGCTCAGAAATCCCGGACACTGTATTTCAATAATTAAGAGGAAACCCGATCGCCGAAAAATTTGAACAGTAGGTATTTTACCAAACTGTTGCTGTCACTCTCGCACATACTCCCCCGAGAGAAATACTGAATATACCTACTGAGCGAAGAGGATAACTGCACGTCAGGCTCACAATACCTAAATAAAATCGAGATTTTGCATTCCCCATTTTTCTCCTCCAGAACTGGACCGATTTTTAAGATGTAAAACAAATGTTAGAAGAAAATACTCTATGTCTGTACGTTTTGTTTTTTTTTAGTTCTGGTCTATATACTGAATGTTTTGGTGGTGTTCAAAGCAGGCAATTTTAACGATTTTTTAAGGATCCATCCTAACTCCTATAAGAAGTAACCTATTAAAATAGCAAAACGTACCGACGCGAGGCGCTAGTGGCCGATGTCTATATTATATTTAAAATATTTGTACTAGTTTCATCCAGAGAGGAAATGGGGAATACGGGAATACAAACGTATACCGCCGTAAACGTATACGTAAATCGCCGCCCGATTTCCTCATTCGCTCGAGTGGGTAGGCAGATACATATACATTATACATATATTTTTACATTAAACAAACGTGTAACATAGTACTGTGACCTTTAAATTTATTTTAGATCATCTTATTAACTTCTCTTTTTCATTAACTCCACACAGGAGGCCCTGAGGAAAATAATTGCTCTCAGGGCATATGTCATCTGAGATGCTGTGTGGAGGGTCTTTTTGAGGAGAGGAAGGAATGAACATTGGTCTTGAAGAGGCCCATGTTGTAGGAAGGAGGAAACACAGAGGCCGGCAATTCGTTCCACAGCCGAGCTGTTGAACACAAGACAGTTCTCGTGTAACAAATGTCAACCGAGCACGTATGTTGGGCACGCGTTTGGCGTGTTTCCCGACTATGCACCGGAGCCGAAGGGAACAATGACGCTAGTTCCTCGGAGCGTCTTCCATTGAATAATAAAAGATAATAATATAATCTGCAATTAAAATATGTTGACTTGTCGATTTGACAGTCCCAAAACGGGAATCCAACCTATTTCTAGTTGGACAGTCAAAGTTCTTTTGTACTTGTGAATAACTTGTGTAATGAATAAATAAATAAATAAAGATAATTACCTATGTAAATTGGATAAAGCACCATCCAGAATCACAAGGAAATGAAGCGTCGAAGGTATTTTTAAATTCAAGTCAATTTAAACTGCATTCGAAAAGCCCATTGTAATTTTTCTACCGCAATAAAAACTGCACCAAAATTGATCGATTTTGTTGAGAATAAAATTGACTGCACGAAAAAATGTAGGAACGTGCACGTACGAGAATATGTACGTAAGTTTAGTATATATGCTTTAAAAACCATTCCATTTTTGTCTGTCCAACTAAAAAATCACAAAAACCCAGCGACTATCTACGGAAAATATATATGCCATCGCAAACCGCACAGTAGGTACAGCCAGTGTCGTGTCGTGCAGATCGTTTTAGGCAGTAGGAAAAACAGCAATATCATCGATTCAAAAAACTTATCTCACACATGGTGAGTTTTTGCTAAGAATGGATAAGCTGCTTTACTTGAAGTTAGTTATGATAACCCATCAAAAATTTACAAAATTGCTTCATCCGTGTATATTATTATTATTATTACAAGCCAATTACTGGATGTAAAAAAATCTACATTTTCGACTGCACAATTGCTTGAAAGAATGCCAACATAACCTGATTTGTATTTCGTTGTTAAAGTTGTATTAATTAATAGAGATAACTAATCCAATTTCTGACACCATATTATAATGTTAGTTATTAACATTAAAAGATTTAATTATTTGAGAACATTTATTAGGAATACTTGTTGACATGTTGAACAGAGTACAATGTGTGATCCCATTTCCGGATCTACCACAGACAATTGTTGTGTCATAGAGATCTTAACATAACAATAGCTACACACAGATGTCACCGATTGCTTCATATGAGATTTGTGGTGACGTGACAACTCAACAACAAGCAACTTCAACACCTCCTTTGAAAAGTCATTACAAGTGATTAAAAAAATGGTTAAATAGGTTATGTTAGGTTATGTTATGGGCTATTTAAAAAAAAATCACAGCTTTTAATGACTTTTCAAAGGGGTGTTGTACCGATAGTTACGGCATTTTTCGACCACTAACGAGTCTTCCCTTGAATGCGCATTGCGCACACATATACGTTTTGTTGTGTAGATTCGAATAATTCGACAGTGGTCGGAAAGGGGAAATCTGGGGCATCACAAACCGATGCAAAGATCGCACTGAAGCAGCTACCAAGCTGGATCACACTCGTTTTTTAGGGGAAAGTCTGAGACACGCTAGTGCCGCCACATTTTAAGAAATAATGTCCACGTCGCCGAAAATGAGGAAAGGTCTTTAATTCTTGGACAACCCTCATAGATACCACAAGCATAATCCAACCTTATCGTGGACTGTTGATTTCGCATAAAAATAGGTAAAAAAATAAAATACTCTGCTTGTGGAGATAATGAAGATAATAAGTAGCTCTCATAGAAAACAGCGCATAGGTACCTACCTATAATAAAATTAATGCATATTAGCGTATGCAGATATTTATAAATTTATGTGAGTAAGGTAGGGAAGGTCCATTCTCTGTATGAATACCAGCTCCTGAGTACAGCTTGATACACTAAACTTATATAATTACGAGTATTACAGGCGACCAAAAGTAGTAAATATCTTATTTCATAAATCGTAGATTTAATTGCATCTCTATAAATATAATAACAGGAGATTTATCTCCTAATACGCTTTTATCCACTCAAACGCAAAGCGTAAAAAGCTGTCTTGGAAAAATTGCCGACAATTTTTAAACTCTCAATATGAGCTCGGCATTATTTATTTATTTTCGGGAAATCGACAGTTTACATTTTTTCCAGTTTTTACATGTTTGTATAGCCAAAAAAAAACAATTATGGGTTTCCTCCTTGTGACTTTACCTCTGAATAAACAGCATAATAAAAAAAATAATTAATAATAAAATTTATAATAAAGGAGTATGAGACCATAATTTTATAAAACAAAGGATAAAGTATATAAAACTAAAATTTACATAAAACATAAAAATATCAATATATTGGTAACCATAAGAAGCCAGGTTGTACATATAATTCAAATCATAACAGAATTATAAGTAAATAAACATAGACACATAACATATTCATGAAACATCAGAGAAATACTCTTTTATGTACCCCTTATATTTGGTAAGGTCAGAATTGAAAATGTCCACCTTGGATAATACGCTATTGTAACTATTGCAGTCTGTTCAGACAAGAATTCTGCTTACAGTTTGTCTTGCCTTGATCCACCCTGAACAGGACAGAAGAGCGTGTTGTACGCGCAGGTACATTAAATTGAAATTTATTTAGCAACTCTGGGCATTGAATATTATTGAATTCGAATATTATCGAAACAATAATTGATATAGTTATTTTTGATTTCTTACAGATCATCGGAACCAGCCTCGAGAAGATACCCAACATGTTGCTGACAGGATACATCGACAACTTCGTGGTGTGGATGATGCTGGCCGCCGTCACCTTCCTGGTGCAGGTCTACCGGAGGCAGCTGTGTGAGGGGAGGGGGAAGGGGAAGGGCAAGGGGGCGAGGAACGACCTGTACAGGATCCCCGGCCCGCTGAGCCTGCCCTTCCTGGGCACCACCTGGATCTACATTGTCAAATACAAGGCGAACAAAGTTCACGAAGCGTACAAAGGTATTTATATGTCTGCTGTTGCACAAATTATTAAATTAAATTATATGGTGTTTATATTATTAACCACTGGAGCGACAGCGCAATTTAAAATTTTTTTCTCAGATTGCTCGAGATTTTTTGGTTGAATATTTTTCGCCCACATTAAAAAATCATACTTTCGAATTTTATTACGGAGACATACAAATTGATTATAGTTCTATATAGCCAATGAATTCTTCTACCCTTTGTCGATTATCACGTATTTGTAGGATTTATTAAAAAAATATAAAATCGTAAACTTCTACTTAATTACTTACAAAAAAGGGAAAATTTGCCAAATTTGGCAGCAAAGCAATCCGAGGTATTTTAAATAGTGCCATATTGTGGCAAAAAGCGCCCCAGTGGTTATAGGTTTTTATATTTCTGGTGGTGTTCAACCTACGATAGGGAAAGCGCAGCAGTGATCCTTGCCAGAAAACTGGTCCTAACATTCATCTCTCATTTTTACCACAGTAGGCTCTATTGACATAACTAAAGGGGTGGATAGAGTTTAGAGTCCATTGTCATTAAGATGAAGTTATACGTGAAATCCTATTTAGATTAATCTTTACGACGAATCGGTTTACAGTATGAACATCAAAAATATACTACGGATAATTTCAAGCTTTTACTAGCTTTTCTATGTATTGGAATTACAATAAAATTATTATTTACATAATAAAAAATATAAGCGTAAACTACTAAAAAAAATGTTAACTATGAAGTAATAGGTACATTAACTTTTTTTTTAAATACCCCTTTATGGCTAAGACTATTTTTAAGGTTTTCTATGTTCTAACTTTTTTTCGTTCTTTTAAAATTATGCACAAAATAAATAAAAACAACTTTTTCGCTTACTTACCTCGCGCAGATAAGACGTTCGATTTTAAATTTTGCAGGCATGAGAATCGAAATATTTCTAACGTTTATATTCCTCTTAAATTCATTGATTAGAATTTCCACCGCCTTTTGTGGAGCGATTTTTGACATGCTCTATTGTGACTGGAGATGATAGTGAGAAGAGGAAGGAGATGGGGAAGAGAAAGGTGGGGAAGTACCTGGCTATTCAGATCTGGTCATCAAACACGGCTAAAGCCATTTCAAGCAAAGTTTCAATTCTAAATTGTGATCTTACACCAAGGCGATACTGAGAGTATCTTCCACTCTGTATTATATCGTATTGTAGATCGCTCTATCAGTTCGTTCATCTTTTAATCTACTATTCTGTTGTCTAAGTCCCATGCATTTGGCAGCAGCTAGTCATGGAATTGCAGGCGACAAGTGACTTTCTCTGGAAAAAAGTTAATATTCCAGATCAGTACAATCAACACAAATAACCTTCATTTAACTTCACTATCGACTACTGTATTAACCTCTCAGGCTTTTCGGAACAACTTATACAGCTCTCAGAGAAATCGTTGTGTCTCTAGGTAGGTACTATTAGCCGAGCGATTCTATATCTTTTGTGAAATCGAGATTTCCTGACGGATGAGATCTCCTGTCAGATTTGTGTGATTTTCTATGGCTGTTGTTTTCTTTTTCTATGGGTATCAGGCCAACTTCGCCGATTTAAAACGATCCAAACTAAAATATGTGACAGCTCACAGTTGAAATCTGACATCGGCCCGTAGAAAAAGCAAATAACAGCCATAGAAAATAACACAAATCTGACAGGAGATCTCGTCCGTCAGGAGATCTCGATCTCACAAAAGATATAGAATCGCTCGGCAGGTGAGAAATATGATCTTAAATCTAAACGGTATTGGAAAGAGAAAACACCATGCTGTATACTCAAATCTTAAAGTTAATCACAAAATAATTAAATGTATCTACATCTTAATAAAACCAAAGTCTCCGACAGCAAATTGAAAAAAAAAATTATGGGAATGATAAATTATTTTTACATAAAATATGTGTGTTTTTTCGTTACTAGTAATCTTAGTTAGAAAAGTGTAAGGTGAGCCATTTTTAAAACTTTTTAAAGTTTGCATTCAAAAATTTAAAGTGAAAACTTTTTTAGCATTATTGTGATTTGAAACTCGGTGAAACAAAAAATATCGACACACATATATGTATGGGGAGAATGCGAGAGTCAGCGAGAGAATGAGATAGAATAATCAGTCTCCTCTTTGTGCGGTGCTTCGTATTCTATCGGTCTCCGCGTTGTGCGGTGCTTCGTACTCCGCTCTTTGTGCACCGCAAGGTGTGCACCACACTCAGAGACAAGAGTGGGAGGCTACGAAGCACCGCACAACGAGTTTACTTCGTACTTTAGTTTATATCCCGTATGAACTGCACACAATTTTTTTTTTATAATTATTAAATTGCACAGTTATTTCTTATAATAAAATTTGAAAATGTTTTTCATTACCTTTCAAAACCAGTTTTTATTTTTACATTAACGTAGATTTTAATGCACAGCAGAAATATAGGCCTGAGGGGTTAACGACGCAAAATGTTGACAACAAATACAAATTAGCGAACTAGAAACTAGTTGCACGTGTTTTGACTAACAGTGAACACATCCGTAAACAAATAAAAAACTTGCCACATTGTATAATTAATAAGATAACCGTAAGTAATTTTTTATAATAGAGATTTAGCAGTAAGCTTCGCGCTTTAATTAGCATTGTTACTCCTAGTTCAGTGTATAAAATTTGTTGCCAAATAGAAACTATATTCACGTGTTCTGAACATATTCATTGTGTAAATTAGATAAGAGTTATTATTAATAATTATTGTTAGCACAGTGAATACAATTATTAATTTAGCTGCATTACATTGGCGAAATAAACTGGATACACGGCCAAGGGTTTAGAACACATCTGTAAACAAATACACATGACATTGTAATATACTTACCTATATATAATAGATAATTGTGGGATATTACAATTGTAGGATTTGTGAGACTGAAAATATTCATTAAGTTTTTGTCTCATGATCATTGCCTATAAAAAACAAATTAATAGTGTCAATTTATTTATTTTCAATTTGGGAGGCGGGTATGGGTACCGCCGCCCTGGGAACTATTGATTGGATGACCAACACCTCTGCCATAGGTCACCCTAATTGGTTCGCTACGTTTGGTGACTTAGCAGGGGTACTCGGGTCCATGGGGTGAGGTTTGTCCGGGTCTTGGTGGCGGATGCGTCTGCACACCAGCTGCATGGCAGGCCGTATCGGGAGAGAATGGTTGAGGGAGACGCTTTGACTCTAGTCATACTCTCTCGGAACATCGCCTTGCACAGCAGTAGGAGTGATAAATTCATACGTCCATCACTCCCGGACACACTGACACCAGATTCTGCCCTTATACCCCTTTCCTTCCCAGAACATCCCCAAAGCATCCCCAAAGACGACACAGGCCTTGAAGGGGAATTATTTTCTTCAGGGCCTTCTGTGTAGAGCTAACGAAAAAACAAATTTTTGAATTAACAGCACAAGTGTCATTTACATGTACCTATAGGAATACAATGTATAGAAGGAAGAAAGAAAGCAAAGACGACACAGGCCTTGAAGGGGAATTATTTTCTTCAGGGCCTTCTGTGTAGAGCTAACGAAAAAACAAATTTTTGAATTAACAGCACAAGTGTCATTTACATGTACCTATAGGAATACAATGTATAGAAGGAAGAAAGAAAGCAAAGACGACACAGGCCTTGAAGGGGAATTATTTTCTTCAGGGCCTTCTGTGTAGAGCTAACGAAAAAACAAATTTTTGAATTAACAGCACAAGTGTCATTACATGTATAGGAATACAATTTATTTATTTATATCTAGTACAATGTATAGAAGGAAGAAAGTATACAATATAATATATCTATTACAATGTATAGAAGGAAGAAAGAAAGCAAACATTATAAGATTACTTAAATAAATAAAACAAAATTAAAAGAATATACTTTATTACAAAGTCAATGAAAACAGTGAAGTGAAGAGGAAACAAAAACAACAAAAAACCTGGTATGTAGTGACCTCGTTAAAATATGTAAGTACAGCTAAAGTGCTTTGTTATTAGCCTTATACTTCAGAAGAGGCTTATTAAAAATATATCGGGAACTTCAGCACAAAAGTTACCAATGGTAATCTATATAGGTATAACTATTTATAATTTACTTAAAATATAACAACTTTTAACGCATTAGAGAGATGTAATAAATTTACCTTTCTAATGAACACCGTTACGAAACTTTAAAAAAATACTGTCAATATTTTTTACGAAATAAATACCTACACATTTCAAATATTAGGGAACGTACCCATACTACGTGACCTGTTCAGGGGGGGTCATCAAAATACCACGCTTGGTCACAACGGGGGGGGGGGGGGGGGGGGCTTAGGTTTTTATCAAGTAGTCAATCTAGAAATCTCGCGTTTTTTTTTTAGCTACGAGGGGGGGTTTTTAAGTTCGCGGAATGGGAAGGTAAGTGATTAATGGGGGTACCGCTGAATTAGGTACTAATTGAACAACTCATTTTTAGTATAGACACCGGGTTTTAACGTAATTAGGTCATTAGTCTTTGAGCTATCGTCGACCAAACACTTCAATCGGGAAGAAATTGTGAAATGTGGAGAAAATTGAGTTCCGCGCTGTTATAAAGTTCCTTTAATTTAATTTAAAGTTCGGAAAAATGTATTAGGGTAGTAGGTGAATATGTTGAAAAGGGAAAATAATTTTGGTTTTTATTTCCACTCCTTACCCAATCCGTAAACTTAAAAACCCACCCTCGTACATTCAAATAAGTGAAAAAGTTCAGGGAACGTGTTTGTTGAAGATGATTGAGATGAAAAATGTTTATAAAAATAACAAGACTTTCGTTTCCATAAATTACGTTCCGGTTTCAATATATTTTGACATAAGTTTTATCTTGTAATATTTTTTCCACTTGTAATGCATGCACTCTTGCTGTCACGCAGCAAGCGCCGTATTAATAAAGACAAATATAAACCAAATAATGCATTTTTTATTTTTTGTTAGCAAAAAATGATTCGAAACCATATTTATGAAATACTACGTGAAAACTGTAGGGGGGGGGGGGGTCTTTTGAAATATACTACACGTGGTCACCGGGGGGGGGGCTAAAAAATTGCAAAAAGTGTGTCACGTAGTATGGGTACGTTCCCTTATGCACAACGTTATTTTGAAATAAAATCATTTTCTGATTATATTTTCTGCCCACGGGGGTCGGGGGTTAGCGTTTTTCCATTGAATTTTCTAATCTGCCAAGACCAACAATTCTTCCAAGTATTTTATTTTAATTGCCAATAGAGTTATAAGTGCTTATTTTTTACACAAATATATATGTAATATATGTCACAGTACGCAGATTTACAAGTAAATCACTTTAAAGAGACATTTACTTGAATGTGTAGTGTTTACGGATAGATAAAAAAATTATTTAATAATAATTTGGTTTTGTTAAGAAGATGAAAAATGAAAAGAAGGAAAATTAATAATAACATTGTCGAATTGAATTGACAGTCTAAATTTGAACTGACTAGGCCACCTGCATCACATTTTTTAATTTTTTTCCGGTTTAGGCAAATATTCTAAGACATTACTGTAGCTACCTGCGCTGTGAGAAGTACTTACTTAAGAATTCAAATTCAAGCAATTCAAATTCCAATTCTTTTGAACAGCAAGCTGAAACAAATTGTACTTTTTTTTATTTATTTATTTTTTTTTTTTTTAACTGTCACACTCCATATGTTGATAACATTGTGAAAATTTTAATGGCACATAAAAAACTATCAACCGATGATTCTAGAGTTTTCTTTTAACTGTGTTTACGTAGCACGTTCAATTGCCACATTGGTGACACCGACGTTCACATTAGTGACCACGAAGTTTACATTTGTGAATCCGACAGTGAACACGACGCGTGCAAGTACGTCTACCGCGAGCACGTCGCGCACGAAATAAACTCTTCGGTGATAAATTTCGCGCACCAATCATCATCATCATGTCCCTCACGAGCGGTACATCCGAGGAAATGGGTAAACCCATCAATCAGCCACTACTAACACGGATGGAGCGGTTGATGCAGCCTCTCCAACAAGAGCTCGCTACTTTGAGGCGCGAAGTTTCGACACTACGCTCTGGCCAGCATAGGAGGAGCGCCACCCCGCATCGTTGGAGCAATCGTTCCCGCAGTCGGCCCAGAGGTCGTCAGCCCGAGGGAACATGCTGGTACCATTGGAAGTACGGGACGAAGGCAAGCAAGTGCACCAAACCCTGCAACTTCCAGCAGGAAAACGCGCGGGGCCCAAACTGATGGCGACCAGCACCAGCCCCTAACAAGTCAGTCGCCTTTTTGTTACCGACAGGGTAACCCGTACCCAATTTCTTATAGACACCGGCGCAGATCTCTGCGTTTTCCCACGACGCCTTGTCCAGGGACGCCCCACTAAAGCGACATACGAACTGGCAGCAGCAAATGGCAGCACAATCGCTACTTATGGCAGCCTAACGCTCAACCTGGATCTGGGATTGCGACGCGAATTTACTTGGAGCTTCGTCATTGCAGACGTCTCCAGGCCAATCATCGGGGCAGACTTTCTCGCCAAGTACTAGCTACTGGTGGATGTCCGAAATAAACGGCTGCTGGACCAGGTGACGAATTTGACCATCACGGGAAAACGAAGCGACAACAAAATCGCTTCCATTAAGACGGTCACAGGAACGTCCCCGTATCATAAGCTTCTTCAACAGTTTCCTGACATCACTCGCCCTGACGGCGCCAGGAGGGAAGTTCGTCACGCAACACTGCACCATATTAACACCACGCCAGGACCTCCAACAGTCGAACGCCCACGACGCTTTGCTCCTGACAAGTTAAAACGCGCCAAGAAGGAGTTCGAGGCCATGGTCCGTCTCGGAATCGCTCGACCTTCCGAGAGCTCTTGGGCATCTCCCTTGCACATGGTACCCAAGAAGGACGACCAGTGGAGACCATGTGGCGATTATAGAAGATTGAACGCCAGAACTATTCCGGACAGATACCCCGTACGCCACATCCAAGATTTTGCACAGGCACTGAGCGGCACCAAGATCTTCTCAACGATTGATCTGGTGCGGGCATATAATCAAATCCCTGTGGCTCCCGAGGACATTCCGAAAACAGCAATCACTACGCCATTCGGACTCTTCGAATTTCCGGTGATGTCTTTCGGCCTCCGCAACGCAGCCCAGACCTTCCAACGCTTCATGGACGAGGTTACCAGAGGCTTAGATTTCTGTTACGCCTACATAGACGACATCCTTATTGCCTCAACGTCAGAGGAAGAGCACCTAGCCCACCTCAAGATATTATTCCAGCGCCTGCAGGAATATGGTGTTGTCATCAACACCGCCAAATGCCATTTCGGCCTGACTAAGGTCAAATTCCTAGGATACTCGGTGTCCGACGCTGGCACTTCACCCCTCCCAGATAAAGTGGAGGCCATCAACAACTACAGCCAACCAGCTTCCATCAAGGATCTCCGCCGTTTCCTGAATAAATTTTTACAGAAGATTCATTCCCAACGCCGCGAGGACACAAGCTCCACTCAATGACCTCCTAAAAGGGAACCAAAAAGGCAAACAACTCGTGTCTTGGACTGCCGAAACAGTAGAAGCTTTCAGCAAGTGCAAGGAAGCTCTGGCCCAGGCAACCCTGCTCGTTCACCCGAAGTACGACGCCCCACTCTCTATCGTCAGCGACGCGTCTGATACTACAGCCGGTGCCGCACTCCACCAATTCGTCGCAGGTCACTGGGAGCCTCTAGCATTCTTTTCGAAGAAGTTTTCGGCAGCTGAAAAGAAATATGGCGCGTATGACAGAGAACTACTAGCCATCTATCTCGCTGTGAAATACTTTCGCCACATGGTGGAAGGCAGGTCGTTCACCATATTTACAGACCATAAGCCTATCACGTTCGCCTTCCAACAAAAAGCAGACAAATGCTCACCAAGGCAATTCCGCCATCTGGACTATATCAGCCAGTTCACAACTGACATCCGACACGTCTCCGGAAAAGACAACATCGTCGCGGATGCTCTCTCCAGGGTCGAGACGATAGATACTCCTCTGGACTACGCAGCGCTGGCAGCTGACCAGATGTGCGACCCTGAACTGGAACAACACTTGCAAGGAAGTTCTAGCCTACAACTTAAAAAGATTAATATTCCGGGTACTGACGCGCATCTCTACTGTGACGTCTCAACTACCATAGCCAGACCCTTCGTCACGAAGAAGTTCAGACCTGCGGCATTCAATGCGGTCCATCAGCTGGCTCACCCTGGAATTAAGGCCACGGTTAAGCTCATAACTCAACGTTATGTCTGGCCGGCCATTAAAGCTGAGACTATTAAGCTCGCACGCAATTGCCTTCAATGCCAACGAAGCAAGATTACACGGCACGTGTCAGCACCCCTGGGAGCCTTTCCCAGACCCTCCGCTAGATTCGAGCACGTCCACATCGACATAATCGTCATGCCTTCTTCAGAAGGATGCCGATACTGTCTCACGTGCGTAGACAGATTCACGAGATGGCCAGAGGCATTCCCGATCCCAGACCAAGAGGCTGAAACAGTGGCGCGTGCTTTCTACAAGGGCTGGATAACAAGATTCGGCACTCCACTCCGCATTACTACGGACCAAGGGAGACAATTTGAGTCGAGGCTGTTCAGGCAGTTGAATTTCCTGGCAGGCACGACGCAAATCCATACAACTGCATACCACCCCGCAGCAAATGGCATGGTGGAACGATTTCATCGTCAACTGAAAGCAGCGATTAAGTGCCATCAGAATAACCGTTGGACGGAAACACTTCCCACCGTACTCATGGGAATCAGAGCAGCTTGGAGAGATGACCTCGCGACAACCTCAGCCGAGCTAGTATACGGCGAGCCGCTCCGCTTACCCGGCGAATTTCTATGTACAGCACGACCTAATGTTAACGACGACACCGGAAGCTTCCTCAAGGAACTACGGAAACATTTCAACGAGCTGAGACCAGTTGAAGGTACCCGCCATGGTTATGGACATCGTTTCGTCTTCCAAAATCTTCCCACAGCTTCTCACGTCTTTCTGAGGGACGACACAGTCAAGAGCCCGCTTCAACAACCCTACAGTGGCCCTCATAAAGTCGTTCGTATTAAAAATTTATTTATTTATTTTATTCATTCTTTTATGTAGTATTATTCGCTGTTAATTAACAACGATTACATTGGCGTCCACCGTGGTCCAATTTAATTATATTTTTATTAAGCTTTACATTAATTTACAAGCATTACATTGGCTGGCCCATCGTGGTAGAACCTGGTTAGCTTTGATAGCATTGTAGGTTAGGTAATTTTGCAACGTGTTTTTTTAATAGAATAGTTATAATATTGATAGAAAGTATTCGTTTACGGGTAAGGTGATTGTACGTGCCTCCTACGTTGAGCAGACTTCCTGATTCTCTGGTAAGTTATTTTATAATTATTTTCATTGGGAACTCCGGATATTTTGCGTTTGTTAAAATATTCGTTATAAATATATTTTTTTTTATATCGGTATGCTGGCGGCATATTTCGTACGGTTTTTCGGTTGTTTTCGTGTTGTGCTAATTTACGTTTCAAAATTGGGACTATTTATTTTATTCTACTAGGAAATAATTTGTTATTAGATTCATATCGGATTTGTTTTCTGTTTGAAAAGCATTAATTTGTACTTTTGTTTTCTTTTAAAATCGGAATTAATTTTGATTTTGTATTTTAAGTTTGATATGGAGCTACGTGTCGACTCGCTGATGTTTTCTCAAGTAGGGATTTTTTAAATATCAGACATTATTTTTTTTTAGCGAAAAATTTATTTCGAAAGTGATTGAAAATTGAATCTGGGTTTCTAATGTTATTTTGCATAACATTTACATGAAAACCTAAATACTGTTTTGCATCGTTTCCTCGAGTTGGCTTTTAGAGGTGAAATATTTATTCGTTTGGATTACGTGAAAATATGTTTTTCATTTTGAATTAATATTATCTTCGATTGCGGTCATTTTTATTTTCAAGTTAACAATCGGAATATTATTTGACATTTCTTTTAATTAAGGATCTATAATGTGAAATATTTTCTGTTTGTTAAGATTTGAAATAAGACGTCATTAGCGATTTGTTGTTTAAAGTGTTGAGAATTTTCTCATATATTTTTTAATTAAAAGAGGATTGTGTTTTGGTAATTTCTCAAATGGGTATTTTATTTAACAACGTAATTATTGGTTAATAATTGGTTTGGTTTTACTGTTTCATGAAAAGAAATAATTATTTAGATGTGATATAATATTATTAACATTCTACAGGACGTGTTGCTTGTGTATTTTTTTTAATAGTGTTTGGAAATCGGGTTGTTTTGTTTTCTTCTTCTAGGAAATCAATTATTAATGTTGGGTTCCAATTGGAATTCATTTTATTTTCGGTTATTTGGAAATGCATCTTTTTGCATTGGTTTCGTTTCGTAAATCGGAATAATTTATTAATTTTTATTTAGCATTATTCTTATTTCGGTTCAGAGTTTTATCTATATAAGCTAGGTTTCGCCTTATGTCAGAGGAACAACGGATCACTCGTAGCCGTGCCAAATCCGAAAGAATTTCTACAATGGCAAATAATCAGGATGATTCAGCGGGCAAGCCGCAAGAAGTTTTTCCTCTGTCAGCCAAGGTGGTGCCTATTTACAAATGGTACGTTGTATATGGTCGGTCATCTTGCGTACGAAGTTTTATCGAACGGGTATTTTTTTTTAAAGTGTTCCGAAAAATTTGGATTTCTTTTGATCACCGCAAAAGAAATCTGATAATTTTCTTACGCAAATTCAATGCGCAAACATTGAATGCATATGCTTTCACATTGAATGGGTGTTTTGTTTTTTTTTCATGTTTAGTTCTGTCTGTTAAGTAATTGTTTCACGTCATAATTTTAAAATTGAGTTTTTCAATTTGATAGTTTTCCTTTCCTTAAAATGGAAATATTTTTCTTATCTTTGCAGCGTTGTGATAATTAGCCGCGTTCCATGTTTATAACCTCTGAGTCGTTTAGCTTTTTTGTTTCGGGTTCCACGCACAGTAGAGGCCCCTGGTTCTCGAACAAAATTCTTTATTGAATTGATCACGGAGATTGTTTGAGGTTTATCCTTTACCTTCTCAACTCGCGGGAAGACAGAGGAATCCTTGGCGTAGATGTGTTTCCTATGATGAGGATAGGTCTGTTGTCCCACAGCAAGTAAGATAAATAATTGGAATTAAAGAATGTTTTACATTAGTTTGGGGAAAATTTAATTTTTATATCTTGGGCTTTGTGTGAATTTTCCGTTTATTCCATCTCTTTATTGAGGATTTTATATGGGAGCGGTGAACAATTTCGTCTGTTCAACGATCGGTTTATTTTGAATTGTTCTAATTATTGAATAATCTAGTTTTGAATTTAGCTTGGGGCTATTATTTCAATATACAGCATTTTGGGAATTTTATTTCGTACACTAGACAATGTAAGCGTGTTCAATATACCAATACATTATATCGTTAGGTTGTAGTGTGTGGTTATTTGTGGTGGTTAATTCCTTCATGATATAGAGGAACTATGGTTTGACGATATTCGAAAATGAATATTTGAAAATATAACATTAATTTGTTCATGGGAACATGCGAACGTATTTTCTAAGCAGAGAGATATGGAAGAATATGCGTATTTCCATCTCGGTTATAGAAGATTTATTGGGAAGCCACGCATGATTTTGTTTTCTGAGGATCTCAGGAATAATTAGAATTTTTGTTTTGCAAAATACTTTGTACTCAGGATTAGTTTGTTTACTAGTGAAGCTTCTAACCTTTGGGATTTGAATTGAAAGCATTTAACTACCGTATGTGGTTACTAGTAAATATAAAAAAAAAACTAACGATAATTTGTGAAATGGAATTCTTCTTTTAAAAGAGTTTCTTGGGGTGAGTTTACAAACTATAATCATCATTTTTTTTTAAATAAATCTTATTCCTTTTGCAATTCTCCATGACGTCGGGAAATTGTTTAACGAATTTGTTGGTAATAATTGTATGTTCAAATTTAATGATTCAAATTTAAACATTCAATTGTTGTTTTTATATTCAAATATCGTATATATTTTGAATAACGTGCTCATCACAATTGTGTGAGAATTTCATCAAACATTGAATTCATATTTAATGCTTGTATATATTTAGTATATTCCTTGTATATATATATGTATATTGATTACTTATACGTATGTATAAATAGAACGAGTTAGAACTTGTAGTTTTGATTTTTAGCAGATTAGAGGTATATTTTCTCGTATCATGTATTTACAATTTGTGTTTTGGAGTTATATTTACTTTCCCTGTAAGTAAATCTACCTTCGACCAAATTCTATTTAATTATATTTCTACACGATATGATTCTTATTTAATTACTATAAATAGTGTTTATACTTATGATATAATATAATTATTTGTATTTTAATTACCATATAGGATTTGATTTTGTATATTTGGAACTAGTAATAATTTTACTTTGGAGTAATGTTGGTAGTTGTGATTATTTTCATATTTTGAATAATTCCATTAATATTTATATATTAATAGTTTTAATGAACAATTGGCTTAACTTTTCTAAAAAAATACATGATAGCTACAGAAGCTTATAATATCTATTTTATGGGAATTTTAGGAAACTCCTAAATATAAAAGCAAGCCAATAGTTTAAAACATCATACGGTACATTTTTCTCTAAACCAGGAGAGCATTTTAGATAGCTCTACCTATTTTGAATGAATTTTAGGAAATTCTTTATATAAAAAAAAAAAACAAAGGCTCATCTTGTGTTTTGAGACTTTTGAAGAATTTTAATTACCATATGGAATCTGAATGTGTAGATTTGGAATTAGTAATAGTTTTACTTGTTTTGAAGTAATTTTGTTAGGTGTGATTACTTTCATAATTTGAGTAATTCCATTAATATTTATATATTAATAGTTTTAATGAACAATTGGCTTAACTTTTCTAAAAATATATGATAGCTACAGAAGCTTATAATATCTATTTTATGGGAATTTTAGGAAACTCCTAAATATAAAAGCAAGCCAATAGTGTATAATACTTCATGTTGTACATTTTTCTCTAAACCAGGAGAGCATTTAAGGTAGCTCTACCTATTTTAAATGAATTTTAGGAAATTCTTTATAAAGAAAAATAAAGGCTCAACTTGTGTTTTGAGACTTTATTATCATTTCATTATACTCATTTTACTTTGTAAAATAAGTTTTTGGGTTTAGCTTGATATTGCTGGATCATTAATTTAACTTTGAAGGATTTTCAAGTTAATTTTATTTTAATTTTTTTTTTTTTTGCTTGCATCTTGTTGGAAAATGGGGAAGGCAAACTTACGTTGGTTACTCTATAACAATATTTTTATTTTATTTTTCAATTTAACCATCAAATTGAATTTGAAGTTATTGTTTTGGTGAACCTTGGGATTTTCTCAAGAGTTCAGGGAATCTCTCAACGTTCCGGAATAACAATAAATATTTTTTTTTCTTCTCTCTTCGATTTCTACAAGTTATAGAATCATAAATTGTTATATTTTATTTTTTTATTATTATAGGAAATAAATGGATAATTAACATGCTAATGACACGTACGGAATTTTTGTGTCGTATTTCAATTTTGTTTATTAAAACATTTGAATTATGAATTTTAAAAATAGTTCCTTGCTAATTGGAATTTTTATTTTTATTTTTTCAAACAACATTCTATACTGGGATGATACCTATGGATATTTTCCTATTGCAATATTAATTGATATTTTAGTTGAATTCTGACACGAGTCTTGATTAGGAAGTTATTTTATTTTTCATTATGGTAATTTTCAAAAGATTCTTGAAGGGGTCAGTTTATTTTTAGGTTACTTAAATAATGAATAGATTTTCTTGCATATTAAGCAATTTTATTGAGTCAATTTAATAATTAATTATTTCGTTAGTTAATGGTAAATCACGTTTAGGAATATTAGCAATAGGGCTGAAAATCCACATTTTGAAGAGTCCGAAGAACAACATAAATCTATGAAGAAAGAAGATGTTGCAGCTATTTAAGTGACACACACAGCTCCATTAGAAACGATGGGACAATCAGGACGAATTTTGGTTTTGGCATATTACAGTCTACAACTCCAGAAGAAATAATGAAACAATTGAGACGAATTTTGGTTTTGGCATATTACAGTCTACAGCTCCATAAGAAATGATGGGACAATCAGGACGAATTTTGGTTTTGGCATATTCCAGTCTACAGTTTCAGAAGAAATAATGTACATTTGAGATGAATTTTGAAGCTGGATATTCTAATCTACAGCGGCGGAAGAGGATGGTGTTGAAGTTCATCGGGAGGAATTAAATTACATTCTTGGGTTGCAACCACTTCATGCTTGACAAGATGGACCATCATGTCTCCAGTAATTGACGATGCCGGGAGGATCGTGGAAAATTTCAAGTTTGAAATTTTTTCTTTGTGGAGGGGCAATGTAACAGTTTGGATTTACACTGGCCAAATATTCACTCGAAGTAAGCACCCATTAATAATCACCTAATAAGTAGGTTGCTACGTATCAATTCAAATTGAAATTTGAATTCCTAATTGAAATGATTCTACGAGCAAAATGAATCGAGATTTTCGTTTGTTGCCCAAAAACATACTAGGAACAAGAAAATTTTCCTTCAGCAGTTCCAAGCTAGCAGCCAGAGGGTCCGGAGGTCTGTCTCAACGTGGGAAAGCACATACTTCGGTGAAATCTTAATTACTGTGAGCTTATAACTTCTGTTAGTTTAATTTCAATTGATTTACCATTTAATATTTTGTTCTACTTGAACTGGCGCCCTTATAATAATTTTTAACATCTTAAGATCGTTTTTAAATCATAACAAGCTATCAATTCATTTATTAGATTTTAACTATTTAGTTTCTTCTTCTAAGGACTAAACACGACCCTGAAGAATTATAATTTTATTTTATTAAGAGTCTCATGTTTTATTTTATTTTTATTTATATGTATTTTTGATACCCTGGCGATTTTTTGAAAATTTCAATCCGAAAAATCAGACCATTTTTATAAACCGGAAAGACATAATAAATAAATACTTGTCACACATAATCATAAATAAACACGTAAACACCTCAGCACAGGTTCTCCTAGTGAGGTGTTCACGAAACATACAACAATACCTACCCACAGTTTCACCTTCACAAACCTACCTTACACCCAACATAATAAAATTGCAAAATATATTATGTAAAAATGTTTTCAAAATTTATCTATTATGTAAAAATGTGTATTACTAGGTAAATACTGTAATACATGGAAATAAATAAATAAAATAAAAAATAATTTTATGGGTGCAAAAAACGATAATTAAATAGTCGAAAATCATTTTAAAAGACGACGTTTTCCGCGCGAATGACACAGGAGAATAACGCGGCATACCATAAATATTAAATCTCATAAATATTTTTTTCCTTGATCCATCTTATTGATCATTAATCATTATAATGCTCAACGCCTATATATGACTAAATCCAATGTAATAAACTTGTACTTAATAATAATAATAAAATAGCACCATTAGCATTACGCATCTAAAATATGTACAGAAGGCATAAAATGTACGGGGTTCACTTCGTAACATCTGTCAAAACCAAATCTTTAATCTTTTAACCAAACGATAAGTTCGCAGAGAACAAACAATAAATCTAGTGAATGGTAAATGTCAAATACAAAAATTCACCGGTGATGCCATATAAAAAAGAATTAATCAATTTTACAAAATTAATTGATTATTTTCGGAGACGGGACATTTTCAGGTAGTGGCGTCACGAGCCCAAATAAAGGATTTATTTATTTAAAAACAAAAAATAAAAAACTGTAAATTCCTAAAAAAAGATGTAACACTTTCGTAATCTTAGTAAAAAAATCTATCCACACGATTTTTTTCAACTCATTATGGAATCAGTAAGAGACAAATACAAACCTACATCTACCTACGAAAGAAGAACCTACATCTATAGGATTTAGCTTGCGTGAGAATGAGATAGTATAATCGGTCTCCTCTTTGTGCGATGCTTTGTAGCCAATCGGTCTCCACTCTTTTCTACTTTAGTTTTGTGAAGGTTTCATTCCACCGCGTGTGAATTGCACTTTTTTTTAAATATCTTCAGACAGGTAAATCATTTCCCTCGGGGCCGTGTCGTCTTCGGGGATGCTGTGTGATTGCTATTGATATTTGAGTCGGATTCACGGTGTTGTTTTTATACTCGTATCAATACTAATTTTGTAGATATGCAGGTATCTACATCATATAGGTATCTTCTTGTACATTTTCGTCTGTGTAATGTATTGCATCCTTTAACTTTGTAACATGGTGGGACTGTATAGAAGAAAAAAAAGTGTTCTCGTCCGAAACTGTACTTTCTCGTTAACAATTTGTTTACAGTTATTTCCATTCAATAACCTCCAATGAAAGGTGAGGTAGTTTTTATGACACTATTGTCGAAACAACTTCTATTCGAGGAACCGTTATAGAAGTTATAGTAATATCGTGTTGTCAAGTTCAATACTTCAATCAATTTTACGACTCGAATCATTCATAATTTATAACAAATCGATTCATTTTGATTCTACCGGCAGAAATTCGAATCCATTATCTCTATTCAGATTTAATTCATTCAACTCTAAACTTCACGCACTTGCGCGCACGTGGAACGATTTGCCGGCCTATATCACGATACATGTCACTCCTTCCTCTCCTCAAAAGGATCCTCCACGCAGCATCCCCCAACACAGGCCTCAATGAAAGGTATCCAGTGTGAAGGCAGCTAACGTAAAAAACATCAGATTGATATCATTAACAATATTAAAAAGATCCTCCACGCAGCATCCCCCAACACAGGCCTCAATGAAAGGTATCCAGTGTGAAGGCAGCTAACGTAAAAAACATCAGATTGATATCATTAACAATATTAAAAAGATCCTCCACGCAGCATCCCCCAACACAGGCCTCAATGAAAGGTATCCAGTGTGAAGGCAGCTAACGTAAACAACATCAGATTGATATCATTAACAATATTGATTATATAAACAGATTGATGGGATTTCCATAACAAGTTATAAACATAAGTTGTGTTGGGTAAAAGGTGAATGCCCTGTGATTTTGGTTTGTTTGAATAATAGTTGAAGTTAGGTACAGAAATATACAGAAGAAACCTTGGTGTGATGTGGTGTGATGTGATGTGATGACCAGAGGAGGTGGGAGCTGAGTTTTTTTACACAAAATACGCTGAGGCGGAATGATCCAACAAACAACAACCATATATTTATTCGTACACATTCTGATCAGATTTTCTTTGATATAATGTACCTATGTATGTCATCGAAAAGGATTTAATTGGCAATATTATAATACGTATAACATATATAATATTATAACGAAGGCCAATAAATAAAAAAATAAGATTTATTAAAAAACGGTACTTTCGTGGGTAACATGACGGCACCAACAATATAAAAAATGCAGCGGGTTTCAAAAATACGATTTCCTAAGTTAAAAAAAAAGAACCTCAATTGCTCCCAACCGTCTGAAGCCAGTGAGACTATGGCATCCTCTATAATTGAGGAAGTTGTGAGGCTGAAGGTAGTGGGGTATGGAAGGAGATGCGGAGGCCAAGGGTCATTCAGATCCAGATCAGGTCACCAATCACGGCTAAAGCCATTTCAAGCAACGTTTCGATACTGAATGGTAATCATTCATCAGGGCGATACTGAAAGTAACAAGCCACGAAAGTAATTTATAAAAGTAAGTTCATTTATTTATTTGTAACACTTAGCTAAGCGAAACAAAGAAAGGGTACTTATCGGAGAACTTTAATTTAACTAGTAGTTTTGTGAACAGTAGACTTCGCGTCCAAAAAAGTATTTTTCTTATATTTTTCTCCTATTTTAGAGATTTGTAATTAGGTACTTAAATACCTACCTACTTAATTACTAAACACGACATTTTCAGTTTTTTTTTAAGAATCGTTACTGAACAATACTCGTCCCATGCGCCAGCTGATTCTAATTTCGTAATAACTTGAAAATGGTTGTCGCTAGAGATTATTGCTGAAAGCATAAAGGCACAAATTTATTGTGTTAAGGTCCGGTAGTAAACGTTCAAAAAAAGAAAGGGCTATATATGTAAATACGAATCAAAGAGGGAGCGCGCTAATATTTAAAAAAAAACGATTACAATTAAGTGAAAATACTAGTTTAAAATATAACAAAAATCTCTCTACAATTGCTTAAGTTGCATTTAAAGATACGCTGTGAGCCTTTTTATAGCTATAACATGTTAAATAACAGAATCAAATATATTTTTAATAACTTTCTGATCATACTTTGCGTTTTTTTTTCTACTAAGGGAATTTCATATAATTACCGTTACGGCTCTACGAAAGTATAGATAATATCTTTAAAAATAACAAATGTTTTTTAGGAACTTTAAAAACTGAATGTGATCAAGATAAATGTGTTTTAAATCGGTAGAAATGCGGAATTCGGGGACAGTGTCAAGACGTCCGAGTCTAGGCCCCCAACGTCGTGGGGCCCTCGGCAAGGGACTTTTTTTTACAAATATTTCACTACATTTCCTAGGGCCCCCGATTCGGAGAGGCCTCGGCTAGTTGCCAAAATGGTACGTATTGAAGACATAGAACTTGGAAAGAAATATTTCTACAAATTTGCCAGGGGTCTCATTTCGGAAGGGGCTTCGGGTACTTCGGAACTCGGAAAAATATATTTCACATTTTCATATAATTTAGCTTATACTTAGCTAGCAGAGGATTGAGCTCGCGACGCCAGGGTACGAATCCGACACATTTTCCACCTGGATACTAGTCCGTTAGGCTAATATGTTTTAAAGGTTTCCGATTTAAGCAAAACTAAAAGATTTTCATTAAATAAGGATTTCCGTCCGTATAGTGTTCGGATATTGACTTTTCATTAAATAAGGATTTCCGTCCGTATAGTGTTCGGATATTGACTTTTCATTAAATAAGGATTTCCGTCCGTATAGTGTTCGGATATTGACTTTTCGAAAAATAAAAATCGAAAGCATTGATTGGTTTGTCCTTCGACCTAGAATTTTTTTGACCTGCAGTGCTTTTTCCGTGTCTTTATGAATATGATAATTCTTCAACACATTGGAACCAACTCCAAATGGGGATACCTTGGAAAAAATACTCGGTGATCACATTCCTGGAAAAAACCAATAATACTAGCGCAGACCTGTGAAAAAGCACGGGATATTATGCAGCGCCGGATCTGCCATACGTTCAAAAACGTGCAAAAACCTGGCGCCAACTCCGAAGGGGCGCCGCGGCGCCCGTGAGAAAATAAATATTGTATTAAAATTTAGTTATAATATTCCCTGAATCGTTTAAAAATTACCCATAGTACGAAATAATTATTACGCTCTAGCAACACTTTCCAAAGAAACAGAATGCGCACGCATCTGGTTGGTATAAACGGCTTACAAATTTATAGTCAGTTACAGAATTTTTTTACAAATTCCATATATTTAGTTTAAACGTAAGATCTATTTTTCCATATATCTTTTACCGTCTTTTACGACGAATAGGTGCGATCCAAATTCAATAACCAATCACAGCGCGGTATTTTTATTCGTAAGCCGTTGATACCATACGTCAGTGTTTAGTGTTTGTTCGATCAACACAGGGGAAATGCAAGGCACAAATTTGAGGTTATATTCTTATTATCACTGCTCACTGTCTCTCGTCGGGACTGCCTGTCAGAAGCTATGGTAGATGCTATTCTTGTGTTGTACGTTGCCATGAGAACGTATTTCTATTTGCTTTTTCTAATATTCGCGTTGGGTATATAGGTACATAAGCGCAGTAAATCTCAAGAATGTCTAATGGATCTAGTTCGACGAAACCACCCGCATTGTCTCATAACCTATATTTTAAATCATGGTACGGGCACAAACAAACAATTCGTTGTATTATTTTAAAGCATAACTTGCAAAGAGTTTTTCCTAAAATAATTAAAATAGCACCATAATTTATGTTTACCCAATAGATTCAGAGAGTATAGGGCTCCTGGCGATCCTCTCTTTTAAAAAAAACGAGTGTGAGAGCTACCGCCAGGTCACTTGGAAAAGTTACACCCTTTATATGTCTTGATTTTATTTGATAAATTAGTGTAAAAAAAATAATAATTAAATAAAAAAAATAAAAAATTGGGATGAACTAATTTTCAATCAAAATAAAAATGTAGGGGGGGGGGGGGGGCGGACTCCAGATACTAATATCTACAGCCCGTATGTTTGACGAATATCTACAGCTCATATGTTGAGCTAATATCTACGAACTTCAGAGTGTTGATTAATATCTACAGAGCGTAGGTTGAACTAATATCTACAGAGCGTAGGCTGGACTAATCAGCTAAATGTGTCCAATAGTCCGATATTAGGGATTTTTACATACATACTTACATAAATTAAGTTTTTTAAAGTGCATACGCAATATTACGTTATTCCAATATGCTATACATAATTGCAAATCCAACCTCTGACAGTACTGTAGATATTCGTCAACACTTTGATTCTCATAGATATTAATCAACAGTTTGAGCTGTAGATATTCGTCAACACTTTGATTCCCATAGATATTAGTTCGATTTTTTCAGTTTTTGGAATTCCTGTAGATATTAGTAGACGCCTCCGGGGGGGCGCCATCGGTACCTACTGCACAGGGCGCCAGATTTCGTAGATCGGGCCCTGATATTATGAATTCTTGAAGCATTAGTTCCAATTTTTAAAATGTCACTTCAATTCAAAACAAATCCGAGATCATTGAACCATAGTTACAATGACAGACAGACCCATAACTGAAAGTAAAATTTGCAATTATTTGCACCAATCATTTTTTATCAATAAATAAGAAGTTGCGGTGAGTAGAGGTTCCAAATTACTTAAAATAAGTAATTTGGAACAAAATTTCCACGACCACAAAGAATCATGCATTTTAAACACCCCTTTGAAGTCATTAATTAAAAGTAATGAACAAAAAAAAGAAAAATAGTCCAACCTCACGTTCTTACGTAACGTAAGTTTTTTTTTTTTTTTTTTTATTTTTTTTTTTTTTTTATTTCATACAATTTTTGAAAATACACTTTTATGTTTTTTTCTTGATTACCATACTAGGCTAATGCCCGTGTTAAGGTAATCATTTCAAAGTATTTAAATAATGTTTTATATATATTTTTTTCATCACCATTAATGATTTTTCGGAGATGTTGAAGTTGCATGATTCTGAGTTGTCCGGTCACCATCCAACTCACCTCTCACCCCTCTCTCCGTCACTGTCCTGGGGTGGAACCCCCCTATATGAATGCCATAGATACGCCATTGTAAGTGGGGAAGGGCGGATTTAGAGGGGGTGGGGCACGGGGGCACGTGCCCCCCTCCAGACGGTATTTTTGTGTACTGTAGAGATTCTATCACAGTACATACTTGGAAGCAAAAACTGTCTATATTTTAAATATTTAATTTTTCTATTGTTTTGACACTATCATAAACCTTCCTAAACATACTTGAACTTGTAGAAGTTTATTTCTAAAGTAATTGTTGATTTTTTTGCCTGTCCGCCTCTTGTGCCCCCCCCCCAGAAAAAAAATCTTAACAGTTGATTATTTTGCCCGTCCGCATCTTGTGCCCCCCCCCCCCCCCCCCCCCCGAAAAAAAATCTTAATAGTAATTGTTGATTTTTTTGCCCGTCCGCCCCTTGTGCCCCCCCCCTGAAAAAATCCTGGATCCTCCCTTGTAAGTGGGTACCCCAGTAGAAGCGACCCAGAAGCAGCCGAGAGGTGGCCTGACTGACTGTGTAGAAGATGATTGAGTCAGGGTGGGAAGACTTGAAGATTGGATGGGAATGGCGAGGGACTTGATTATGAATGTAGATATATATTTTTGCAGACATGTTGCACAGATACGGCGGGATAGTTCGTGAAGTGTCTGCCAAGGGACACACCATCGTCAACATCTCCCACAGGGACGATATCGAGAAGGTGCTGCGCTACCCCAGCCGATACCCATTTCGCCCACCTTCCAAGGCCATCGCGGACTACAGAAACCTGCACCCTGACAAGTTCTCCAGTGCCGGGATGGCCAACGAGTAAGACATATTTTAATACCAAAGATATTGAAATATAAGGAGGGATGTCCGCCCGTCTGTCGGCGAAACTGGGGTCTTATTAATGTTGCTAGTCTGAATACGGAATTTAGTTGATTATTCGAAGGTGTGCAGCAGTAGGCCTATTGGTTAACAATATAGTTTGAATACGGACAGAATTCATTCATTGTTGATTTTTTAAAGGTTTGCAGTAATATTGGTTAACAATACAGTTTGAATATGGAAAGAATTCGTTCACTAAGTTAATTTTTTTAAGGTGCGCAGTAGTATTGGTTAAAAATATCGGCGACACCAGAAAGCACAGTCCCACCCAGTAAAAACTGCCGATAGCACATCTCTTATATTTCAATATATTTGTTAATGTTAACCTCCATGTTAATGTGATATGATTGTGTACGTGTAGGGTGCCGAAGGAATCAATGATGCTAGTTGTTCAGCTTTCCTCAGGCAAGGAGAGTTGTGGCACAGTCTCCGCACCAAGCTGACCCCGGAGCTGTCCAGTAAGAGGACGATGCTGGGCTTCCTGCCGGAGCTGAACCAGATTGCCGATGACTTCGTGCACCTACTGAGGGCCAACCGGGACAGCGACGACAACCTTAACACTTTTAATGAACTGTCGAGCAGATTTGGACTGGAAGGTGAGTGGAGCACAACCCTAATTTTTTTAATTTTCGAATTCATTAATACATATTTCAAGTTTAATGCTTACCTATTTCTAGAATTATTCCAATTTCGCAAACATATTTCTAATTTAATATGTACATACTTACCTGTGTTTCAAATTTTCCGATCTCGTATACATATTTCTATTTCCAATTTAATGCATACCTACTACATATACCGGTCAGTGGTTGAGTGGGCATAGCGCTTGGGTCCCACCTGGGCGTCGCGTGGTCGATTCCTCGGCTGGCTAAGTCCTCCATCACAACACAAACAACATTTTCGGCTTTCTATGGTGGTAGCATTGATATATGGTGGTAGTAGGAGATTTTCAATCATTGTTGGGTTATTCGTAACCCGGGAATGTTTGTCTTTCTTAAAAAAAAAAAAAATCTGTCTAGAATATTCCAATTTCGCATACATATTTCTATAATACATAGATACCTATTTCTAGAATTATTCCAATTTCGCACACATATTTCTAATTTAATACATACATATTTCTAGACTTATTTCAATTTCGCGTAGGTAGATACATATTTCTAATTTAATATATTGGTACTCGTACCACCTATTTCAAGAATTATTCCAATTTAGCATTAATATTTCAAAATGCCGCAAAACTATAGGTATTTTCGCGCTAAATTGGTTATGACATCACCACCAGATGCGATTTTCCCGATTGTTATATTATATGTATACTCGTACAAGATGTAATCAGCACTAGCTGAAGGATTTTAACCAGCGATTCTTAAACATATTTGGAGTAAAAATCGTAGATGCCATTTTCGAATCAAAAACATCCTGTAGGTACAGACAAATATGTTCAAATACTTCACGAACTCAAATCAAGTGCTTTTTCCCGTTTTTGCGTTGATTACGCCATGACACCCTCAGATAATTTTGAAATCAATAATTTTGTGTTGTATTTCAAACATTTTTATTATGACCACCAGAATCAGAAAAATAAATTTTAAATGATCTACACACTTTTATAAGTATTTCTCGTTCATGTACCTACTATACTGTCTGTAGGGAGTAGGGATGCCGGATGTTGGCCACAATGGGGAAAATCTTTTCTTATTGCTTCGGAGGACTTGTGCTAGATATGTCAGGTGACCCGACAATTCGTCCTGCGACAATTCATCCGGCGACAGTTCATCCTGCGACAGTTCATCCGGCCGACAGTTCATCCTGCCGACAGTTCATCCTGCCGACAGTTCATCCCGCCGACAATTCATCCGGCGACAATTCATCCTGCCTGAACATTTAGAAGATTTTTATTAAGTAAGTATGCAAAGAGTATATACGGCCGTACAACCAAAATCGATATACTTATATCTGAAGGCATCTTGAGTGGAAATCCGCTGTAAAAATATTTTTACTAACAATAATTTCGACTCTCCGAAGAAGCATGCGTGAATAACAAAATACGACATACTTATACTTATAGGTTAGGTTAGGTTAGGTTAGGTTGAATTGTGTAATGTCCTGTACTGCAGGTAATACTGGGCCCTTAATCTCCAGTATCGCTCTTGGATGTTTTCAAGGTTACTTATTTAAAACACGTAGTATCTTTGGTACACGGAGACTGTTTATTGGAATATAATATTTACAGTGTTGGCTGTAAGCCGCCTAACGAGAAAGAACCGCACGAGCTCTGTGCTCGCTATTATATTGTGCCGATGTCCGGCCGCTTCGGCTAGGTTCGGTATTCCCGAACCTACCCGACAGATACTCATATAACCAACACTACATCTCTCCCTCCTTCAACTCTGAAGCTACTTACTTACATAACAAAATAACTTAAATAACTTAAATAACAATTAACATAAATTGTAATACTTCATACACAATAATTTTTTTTAAGATACACATAATTTAACCGCGGTGACTGGGTCAAGTTGTCCCGTCTCCTCTGGAAGTTGTAGGTGCCTTGTGACTTGAACGCAGTCTTCCCGACCATGGTCTCTGTTGCCGTGCCTGCTCCGACACCACCTCCTCCCCCACCAACCTGGAATCAGGAGAACAACCAGTCAATCCACGCAACAAGGTCGCAGTCTCTAACTCATGAGGCTCGTTCCTCAAAATTTCAGACGCGGGATGCTGCGCAATTTTGCCATCTTCCTTCCAGCTCACTGACATTTCCCTCATCTGGTCCACATGTCTCTTCCATGTCACATCAGTGTTTCCTATTTTAATAATATAAACTTTTTTACCTAGCTTTCTAGAAACTACACCCTTAGCCCAAACGACTTTATTATCATGACGATAATCTTTTGTCAAACATTTTTGTCCAACTTTAAAAACCCTGGTTTTTACCCCTCTGTACAACCTAACTTGATCAGATTGAGCTTTAGAAATGTTAACGTTAGCTTCCTTGACTTTTTCCGAAAAGTATTCTCCATTTTTCACTGGCAACAAACTGTCGAACGTAGAACGCAGCCTTCTTCCTACTAACAGAACCGCTGGTTCAATACCTGTCGAACAATGGAAAGAATTTCTATAGTCCACTAAAAAATTCAACAGCTTGACATTGTAATCTAGTGGGAATTTACCGTTTATTAACAGTTTCTTGAGGAACATTTTCGAAATTTTTACTGCATTTTCTGCCAGCCCGTTTGACTGGGGGTGTTTCACCGGAGAAGTCATAAGCTTAATATTGTTCTCCTTTAAGAAAACTCTAAATTCCTCACTTGTAAAAACTGAGCCATTGTCAGATACAATTAACTCAGGGTTGCCAAAATTAGAAAAAATTTTCCTCAATTCCATAATCGTGTGAGTTGAATCTGCCTTCTGCACCTCGATACAGTCTAACCACTTCGAGAATGAGTCACAAACCACGAGAAACATCTTCCCCGCTAGGGGTCCACAATAATCTAGATGTACCCTACTCCAAGCTTTACCTGGATTTGGCCAAACCGTCAATTGACTTTTGGGTGGTGACTGTTTTGACAACGAACAATCTGAACAAGATTGAACGACTTCCTCCAAATCTTTGTTTAGAGAAGTCCACCAAAAATATGCTTTAGAAATTCCCCTCATTTTTACAATACCTAGATGTGACCTGTGTAATAAATCTAAAACTTGCCTTTGGAGAGAAACAGGTATAACTATTCTATGTTGCCAAAACAAACAATCTTCTACGATAGAAAGTTCATTTCTTTTCAACCAATATTTCCATATACTGCTGTCACGATTTACGCGTTTGGGCCAGCCCTGCCGCAAATACCTAAACACTAGCTGTAATTCGCTATCTGCTGCGGTGGCTAACACAACTGCTTGAAAATTAACATGGTCACAATTCTCAATAAAACAAACAAAGTCAGTCCCGCAATCATCCTTAAAACCCTCAACTGTGTCCTTCAACGGTAAGCGAGAAAGAAAATCTGCTTGGTTATTACAAGATTTCACAAATTCCGTTTTGTACGAAAACCCTGCCAGAATGATGCCATATCTCTGCAAACGGTTTGCTGCGAGAACCGGAATATTTTTGTGTTCCCCTAGAATTCTTAGTAACGGCATATTGTCAACGCATAACGTGAACTCCCTTCCAAAAAGGTACTGAAAAAATTTATTTAACCCGAACACAATTGCCAGAGCTTCGAGATCCAAAATACTATATTTCTTTTCGGCGGTTGTCAAACTACGAGAAGCGAACTCAATTGGACGCATTGTGCCGTCCTTAAACACGTGCATTAACGCAGCCCCGAGTCCGCATGTACTAGCGTCCGTATACAGTTTTACCGGTAAGTCCGGAAAATAATTTGTAAGAATCGTGTTGTTGCCCATTAATTCTTTAATGGTATCGACTGCTACTTTACAGTCTTCTGAGAAATTCCACTCTACCCCTTTTTTCAAAAGGTTATGCAGGGGTTCCAGTATTGATGACATCCTAGGAATGAAATTCCGATAAAAATTTAGAAAACCCAATAAACTTTTCAATTTATGAACGTCCGTAGGATACGGAGCGTTTTTTATAGCTTCAAGTTTGTTTGGCTGAGGTTGGATTCCGCTCCCCGAAATTACATACCCCAAAAATTCTACCGATTCTACAAAAAATTCGCATTTATCCGTGTTGACCCTCAACCCGCACTCTCGTAAACGCGCGCACACTGCCTGTATGTTATACACTAAATCCAGTTCGTTGACCCCCGAAATGATGATATCGTCTAAATAGAATGCCACCCCCTTCAACCCCTGAAGACAGCTTGCTATAGTCCTAGCGAAGATCGCTGGCGCTGACTTAAAACCAAAGACTAGTCTGTTATATTGAAATAACCCTAAATGCGTATTTATTGTAGTATACTTTTTGCAAAAGTCAGCTAATTCTAATTGTGAGTAAGCCTGTCTTAAATCTAGTTTAGCGAACACTTTACCCGAACTTACTTTGTGAACAACTTCATTTATGGAGGGAAGCGGGTACCTTTCCAAGTCCGTCATGAGATTTAAAGATCTCTTGTAGTCCACGCAAATCCTAACATTCCCGTTCTTTTTAATTACCGGTACAATTGGAGACGCGTATTCACTGCTGGTTACCGGAGAAATGATACCATCAGCTACCATAGCTTCTAATTCTCTCTCAATTTTTTCCTTAATAGCGAACGGAACCGGCCTCGCATTAAAAAAAACAGGACGAGCTTCCTTGTTTACTTTGAAACTCACTTTATGTTTACTGAATTTACCCAGCCCCGGCGAAAACACTTCTGGAAACTCGTTGTAAATCATTTCAATTTTGTCTTTGATTGTTGAAACCGAATTATCCATCACTGGAACTATCTTCAGATTAAAAGCCTCCATGAAGTCCCGACCTACTATCAATTCCGAGCCATTAATCACAACAGTAAATAATAACTTGTTTTTGATATTATTGTATTCCACGGTAAAACAAGCACTACCTACAAGATTAAGTGGTTTACCATCGTATCCAGATAAAGTACGCTTATCAGGTGACAATGTTACATCCCTAAAATATCGGTTGAAAATAAAATCCGGCATGACCGACATACTGGCGCCTGAATCAATCATAGCGGCACATTTTAATTTATTAATTATTATATTAGCCCTAAACGGATTAATGTAAGAAATCCTATTAATAACCTTCTCCCGGGGTTGTTCAAAAATCGGATAAACATTGTGATTCTTACAGAATTTCTTCAAATGCCCTATTTTGTGACAATTAAAACATTTTGCATTCTTAAATTTACAATATTTTTCTAAATGTGATTCACCGCAAATGGTACATTTTTTAATATTCGAGAATCCTCTCGGCTCGGGACTTTTCGACCGCGAAGATGACCTCCGGAAACCTTGAGTTTTATCAGGAAGTGAATCTCTCCCCGGCGAATACGAGCGATTAATTGAATTCACGCCGCCCGACGTCCCTACGGAAATTTCTGATTTAATTTCCGGAACTAGATTATCTAAAACTGAAACCGTTATTGCTAATTCTTCCATTTTGTTAAACGTTAATTTAGTCCCCTCGAGAAAAATTTTTTCCTTGGCTCGGCCCGGCAAAATGCCGATTGCAAAAACATCAGCTAAACATTCCGGTAAACGCGTTCCGAACTCGCAAAACGAAGATAATCCTCGTAAACGCACTGCAAAATCCCTGACTGATTCACCAAGCGATTGCTTGGCCTGATAAAAATTTTCTCGTTCCTTGAACACCGATCGCGGTCTGGAACAATGTTTCTCAATTAATTCTATTAACTGATCGAATGCCACGTCTGTAACTTTAGAAGGAAAACATAAGTTGATCAAAAGAGTTAATGTCTCCGCTTCTAGAAGATTTAGCAAATATGCGCGTTTCTGTGAAGCATCTAACTTAGTCGTTTTTATGTCATCACGAATTAGAAGGAACTGTTCTAACCTCAGGCGAAACAAACTCCAATCCCCATTAACGTGAGAGAACCTGGAAATTCCGCCCGATTCCATGATCGCCCACACCAAAAAAAAACACACCCGGCAACAATAACACCTTCCAGAAAAAGAAACAAAACAACCTGACACCAGGAACCGGCGCCTTTGCAGTCCAGGCGCCCAGCCGCTTCCAGGATTATCAATACCGGGCTGGCCTTAGTTACCCAGGGTCCCGTAATTTCCTCTTCTCCACTGTATATTACCGGGCTGGACTTAGTTACCCAGGGTCCCGTAAGTAATTTTCCTCTTCTTTCCTGTATTACCGGGCTGGACTTAGTTACCCAGGGTCCCGTGATTTTCCTCTTCTTTCCTCCTTCTCCACTGTCTCCTATTATGCCCTGAAAATCTCCTGATGGATGGCACTTCAGCGGTGCCCCAAGTGATTTATTGTCACCTTCGGGAGATTTTTGCAAGTCACGATCCCTGTCACGACTTGCCGCAATCTGATAAACAGTCTGGCGTGTAATCCTTTTTAGCTGCGCCACTTGTAATGTCCTGTACTGCAGGTAATACTGGGCCCTTAATCTCCAGTATCGCTCTTGGATGTTTTCAAGGTTACTTATTTAAAACACGTAGTATCTTTGGTACACGGAGACTGTTTATTGGAATATAATATTTACAGTGTTGGCTGTAAGCCGCCTAACGAGAAAGAACCGCACGAGCTCTGTGCTCGCTATTATATTGTGCCGATGTCCGGCCGCTTCGGCTAGGTTCGGTATTCCCGAACCTACCCGACAGATACTCATATAACCAACACTACAAATTGTCAGGATGAATTGTCGCCGGATGAATTGTCGGCGGGATGAACTGTCGGCAGGATGAACTGTCGGCAGGATGAACTGTCGGCCGGATGAACTGTCGCAGGATGAACTGTCGCCGGATGAATTGTCGCAGGATGAACTGCATAAATATACAAACCACCCACATGAACTGTCATGGAACCATATGTCAAGCTTTCTGGGAAAACCAACCAAGTTTGTCTGAAATGGTTGAAGAACAAACAATTTCATTTAGTTTATGAAAACATTACCAACATATATTATGTTGAAAGTATTCTCTAGGGATCAAGAGTCCCAACTGCTCCTTGCTCACCGGAGCCAGTGAGACTATGACATTTGGGGTATGTTGAGAGGATGAAGGGAAGGGTATAGGAAGTAGGTACTTCGGATTTGGTCATCAAACTTAAGCCATTTCAAGCAATATTTCAATTCTGAATGGTGCTCTTTCACCAGAGCGATACTGAGAGTATTTACCTGAAGTATATCGATCCTCCAGTTCTCCAGTTGAATAGTCAGACTTCTCCAAATCCTAAGTTTTGAGTTAATGAGGAAAGCAACAAGTAGGTATTCGAATGTTCGCCATAAATCAAATATATATTATTTACATGTGTCTGTGTTTTATATATAAGAAGTGCTATAAAATAACACCGGTCCAGTCATTACCTGTGACACTTTGAAATTTCCTACTAATAACCCAGAAAAAAAATATTTTTAAAATTTTTGAACAACTCTAAAGTTTCTCTCTAAACTCAACTTTTGAAGTTTATTCACATCAATGATGTATCATTGAATGAAGAAGATAACACTAATAAACTAATAACTAATACTCTAAACGAAAATATGAAAAAGAACAAGACACAGAAAAAAAAAAAGATACAGAAAAAATAAATATGGTCGGAGATAATTTTGTTAATTCTGAAATTTTAAATATGAGATTGACAAAAACGATATTTAAATAAGAGATCTCAGTAGCCGAATTGGTAAAGACGTTTGTAAGTAAGACGAGAGTTTTTGGATTCGAGTCCCGGTTGCGACCAGCATCTTATTATTTTTCTGTGTCTTATTCTTTTTCATATTTTAGTTTGCATTATACCTAAGTGTTATCTTCTTCTTAAATGATATATAATTTTTTTGTTTTTTTTTCACTACAAGTTTTCTGCATTGTGTGACAGTGATTTCGTGATGTTTATGTGTACCAGATAGAGGGTACGCTTTTACATAATAACTGCATATTCATCTCAAATTTCGATTTTTCGGAGATGTCTGACTAATCAACTGGACGATCAATATACTATTTAATATTTTGTGAATGAATTAAATGGGAAATAGCACAATTCAATTTAATAAAATTTAGACTTGCGCGTGCGGGTTCAAATCTGATAAAAAGTTTTCTCCCCTAGATCTAAGAAAATTTCCTTAGATATATCATCACTGCAACCGACTGCGAATGAGCTCATGTTCGACAAGTCGATCGGATGCGTATATCACACATATCGCTTCGTGACGGATAGACAAACAGCGAACAGACGAGCCGAACAGATCTGTCTGTAGCGGGAACACACGGGCGGATTGGTTTGCCGAGCATGCTTGAGCACGTAATAGGAAACAGTTTCAGATTTCCTCCCCGATCACCTTCTATTGCCATGCTATTTGGTACCACTGATCATAACCCTTTATCCTTGCAGCTACCTGCACCCTGGTACTGGGACAGAGGATGTCCTACATGGACAATGTGGTCTCGGAGCCGGCTATCCGGCTGAGAGAGGCCATGCTCCAGAGGTTCCAGATTGAGCGCGATGAAATGTTCCTGTGGTTTGATTACACTAAGACGGAGGGCTATTTAAAGTTTCTAAAGAGCGAGGAAGAGCTCTATAGGTAAATATATCTCCTTCTCAGATTTATTTCAAACAATAATGAATTCTTTTTATTTACTTACTTACATTATTAATTGAACGCTTGTGTTTTAAAGGTGTGGTTGTGTATTAAAATGACTGGTTTTCTTAGCTCTTTGCAACAAAATACCTCACAATAACAACAATATATCGTTTTTCATATTGCAATACGTTGTAGGACACCTGGGGGTCTACTCTCTATCTTTCGGTTTCACAAACCAGCACGTTTGTGATTTAACCTTCACTAGCGGGTGCTGTCAACTAAGCGGACACGGTCTATAATTACTGAAATATCTCTGTAAATATTCTAAAAATAGAGTTCAAACTCTAGATATTCTCTGCAATACATGAATGTATTAGATTAAACAATTATAACTTATAAATATTTACCGAGGTTACTGCGCCGGAGCGCGAGGAAGATTTTAGCCCGATAGGAGGAGGGTTAAATACTTGTTTGTGACGTAGCTAAACCCGTCGTACGGACGTTGTGGAAGATAGAGAGTAGGCCCCCTGATGAGACCATCTTGAGAAATAACAAATTGCCATTTAATCTGTAGACATAGTAATACTGTTATTAGATATATGACGTTTTGAATTGACATAAAGATCAGAAATTTGGATTCTTGTCCATCAAAAAAAACTAAATACTTTTTTTTACATATTTTATAGCAGTATCAACGACGATATCACTCTCTCACTATAGGTGGTCCAACAAAATAACTAAAGTCATTGCGAATAGGTACCTATTTTTTAAACTTGAATGGCGTGAACAATTTCTAGTTGGGTAATTTATTTGCATATTCATTGCCTATGGAGCTTTTACGCAGAGTACCTACCTTCTACTTCTTTTGATTTGAATAGAAGAAATAATTTTAAAAAAATTGAAAGTATACTAATTTTCCTGCAAAACTTTAAGACCGGCCTGAGGTTGATCAGAAATCGGCGCAATAGGCGAGTTTAAGGACAGAAAAGTGGCATGACCCCTCCCACGCTTTTCTCGGTCGCATGTATGTTTTTATCAGAAATCGGCGCAATAGGCGAGTTTAAGGACAGAAAAGTGGCATGACCCCTCCCACGCTTTTCTCGGTCGCATGTATGTTTTTATCATTCATTCATTTTTATCATTCTCTTTCGCTCACATTCATTGTAAAGTCAGTAACTGCGCGACAATGGATTGTGTTGAGTATGGGCCATGTTCAGGCCGGTCTTAAAGTTTGTCGTGCACTGTCTATATCAAACTTGACAATGATAACTTAGCAGTCAGTTGTGTTGCCTCTGTAGATATTGGGCCATTGGGGATACCATTGCAAAATAAATCCCTAGTCTTAAGCTTTGTTTGGAACAATTATTATCTGAATATTCTATTTTAATTTAGAGATATGTAGGTATAGAAATGCATAATTTTGTTTTTTGCAGTATCATCTCGGAAATAATAGAAAAAGCTCGATCCTCGATGGGTAACATTGCCACAGATGATGTTAAAAGCATCCTCAACTCCATTGTTGAAAGGGACGATGTTGACGAGAAGGAAAAGAAGTCAACTTTAATTGACTTTGTTGCTGCTGGCGTACTAACGGTTGGTATACAAACAAATTAATCTAATTCATGTCATTGGCCAATAAGGATACTTCATTTCACTGGTTACATCTCTAAAACAGAAAGAAGTTCAAAATTTCAGAAATCAGTGAAATCCCTTCATACATTTGCAATACCAGCAATACCAGGAATACCAAGGTTTCAGTTTTGTAACTGAATAATCGACATTGTTTTATTTCCAGCAAAACAACAGTCTCAACTTCCTGCTGTATTTGGTGGCCAAGCACCCTGAGGTGCAGCAGAAGGTACTGGAAGAGCTGGAGGAGATAGCGCCCAACTACAACCACATAACAGGCAGCGACATGGCGCGCATGGTCTACACTAAGGCCTGCATCAACGAGTCTATGCGCCTCATCCCCGTGGCCTTCGCAATCGGCCGGGTGCTCGAGGAGGAGACAGTTCTGAGCGGCTACCATCTCCAGCCTGGTGTGAGTTCACTGTCCTTCCTCTGCCATACCGATAGCTAATCAACAAAGCACTGGATAAGGATTAATAATGTTTATTTGTTTTGCAGACGTTTGTCCTGTCCCACACCAAGGTGGCCTGCAGCGACGAGAAGAACTTCACGCGGGCGGGTGAGTTCCTGCCGGAGAGGTGGCTGGAGGGACACCCCCTGTACAAGGAGTCGCAGGCAGCGGCCACCTGCATCTTCTGTCCCTTTGGGATCGGCAAGCGAATGTGCCCGGGCAAGAGATTCGTGGAACACCAGCTGGTAGTTGTGTTTGCCAAGGTAATTACTACATATTCGCAAACCAACCTAAAGTGGGCCATTTATTGTCAAAAAAAGACAATCTTTTGCAGGTTCCAAATAAGCAGACAATATTTGAATTTCTCCTACTTAAGTCATAATAATGGGAAAATGCCACTTGTGCAATGGATGGAGGATTAAGCTAGTGGGGGGGGGGGGGGGGGGTGTAACCTGTGGCGATGCCAAATTTTGGAACACTCAGCTTTTTGTTCTTACATTAACTCGACCCAGGAAAATAATTTCCCTCAGGGCCTGTGTTATCTTTGGGAATGCTGTGTGAAGGGTCTTCTTGAGGAGAGGAAGAGTGAACACGGGTCTTGAAGAGTCGTAGAAATGATCGATTCTCATGTGACAAATGTCATCTGTGTACAAATGTTGGGCGTGCGTTTGTCCCGACTATGTACAGGCGCTGAAGGGTTGAATGACTCTAGTTCCTCAAAGTATGGAAGTATCAGTAGAACATTCCCACCTGACGCCTGTGCTCTAAAGATTGCAAACCATTATGGTAAGATAGATTTGGTAAGATTTAGGAGCTTGTTTATTTATTGAGTGAGATTGATACGTTGCTAATGGTTACCAGTGCTTTTACATACAATCTTCAGGTGGGTGAAGCAAAATATGAAGTAACCACCATATACTTACCTTTCTAGTCAAATGGTGATAGTTATAATAAAATAAAAAGTTGAATTTCAGAAAAAGGTATGTTTCAGAATATCAAAATAATCTTAAAGTATATTCCATTTTCAACAAAATCATTTAAAAAAAATAAAATACAATAAAATGTACAAATTCAGTTCAGAAAAATCATCATAGACAAATTCGTTTTTAGACCAACACATTAAAATTCGCAGAAAAACACACATAAAATCATTTTGGAGAAATTAAAATTGCACATAAAAATTAGTGCGAAAAAATATTTTATAAAAATATCATATTCTTCTAGGAAATACATAAACGTACGTCGAGTTTTCTGACAAAGCACAAAAATAATCAGTTTGCACCATATTATGTTACTGCTGATGTGCGAATGATGACAATTGATATGTCCAACCCGTGTAGCATATTTTGCTGACGGGGTCTCGGGTTCACGGTGAATTTGAGTCGCAGATCTAGTTTTTCTAACCACAGCTGAGTCGATTGTAGGTCTGCGTAAAGCTGGGTCAGCTACTTTAGTTTGTAAAACACAGTCTTCAAATTGATAAAATGTTGGTTTTAGTTCTATAGAATTTATATTGATACAAAAAGTTTTCTCTCTTCGTTTCGAGACCTCATACGGACCTTTATATGGTGGAGTAAGAGCTCTCTTTACTTCATTTCTATGGAAAACGTGTGAGCATGTTTTCAGATCTGTATGCATAAAGAGACGTCTTTTGTCAGTAGTTATTCTTCCACCTGGAAATGAAACGTTTCAGAAATGGTCCAAAAGATTTTGGTGAAATCTGTGTCATTTGTTTTCGGCTCTGAACACGAAAATATCTTCAGGTAATATTAAGTTTGCATCGTATACCACCTGTGCTGAGCTGTAATCTTTATCATCCTTGACTGCTGATGGTATGATTGGTAATTCCTGTACCCACTGAGTGTTGTCTTCACATTTTGCCATGATAGCACCTTTGAGTGTGCAGTGGCAGTGTTCCACTTTATTTGTAATTTTGTTATAAACTGCACCTCCTCTTATAAGTATGCATTTCTAATGGTATGATGCTGACTATTTGTATTTTTTTATAAAGTGCGCTTGCTCTCAACACAGAAGTTCCTAGTGAGACAGGCAGATCGACATTGTATTGGAATTACTAAAGAAAAAATAAATAATATTAGCCTTGCGGAATGGGGGCCTTATAATTGAGTTTTCCTTTATGAGCGGGGATTGGATTGGTTACTTGTCAGTGATAGTGGGCATCCACAGATTGTTGACCAACTAATTTTATTTTATTTTTCCAGATGATACGGGAATTCCACATCGAGTATGATGGAGAACTAGAGGTCCAATTCGAGTTTGTTTTATGTCCAAAGACACCCGTCAAACTAAGATTAAGAGATCGTTGTTAGTTATGGAGTAATTCTTGTTATTATTGGTGAAACATGTGAATTTCTCCTAAAATTTATTTTCTCATATTCCAGCCGTCAAAACCAAGTTCCTCCCCTTTGTTGGGTTAACTTTAAGAATGCTACACACTTTACCTACCATAAATTATAAATAGCAACGACAAATCTCAATACTCAATAATTATTATTTAAAACTTGACAGTGTCATCTTTGTCCTATAACTAGTATACCTCAAGTACCCGGCGTTGCCCGAGCTTTACGCACAGTTTTTCGAAATCAGATGTAGAGTAATTTTCCTCTTATTTTGAACATCAAGTGTACAAAACTTCATAAAAATATATAAAAACTGCTTTAAAAGGTGGAAAAGGGTGATTATGGTGGTTTTTCGAAAACTCATGTAAACAGTAATCTTCCTCTTGTTTTGAAGATCAAGTGTACAAAATTTCATCAATCTCGGAATAAAGTTAGATTTGTATAAAAATCAAATTCACACCGTCCACCATAGACACTCTTCTTTACATAAATCCAAAAGTAATCGATAATCTTACATCCAAATCAAAAAACACTATGGTAGAAGAGGTATGGCAGTATAAATAAATCTGCCCAACTGCCCATGCCATGTGGAACTCAGGAAAGTAGTCCAGCTGACTGTGTGACTGTGGTAAGATCAATGATCACAAACTAATGTAGAAGAGGTATGGCAGTATAAATAAATCTGCCCAACTGCCCATGCCATGTGGAACTCAGGAAAGTAGTCCAGCTGACTGTGTGACTGTGGTAAGATCAATGGTAGAAGAGGTATGGCAGTATAAATAAATCTGCCCATGCCATGTGGAACTCAGGAAAGTAGTCCAGCTGACTGTGTGACTGTGGTAAGATCAATGATCACAAACTAATGAATTTCAATATTTAGATAAAATATTAAACAAAGCAACTTGGTTTTGATTTAGAAAAGAAGTTCTTTATAAATTTTCTTTACAAATCATATCTTCATTCTTACTCTGGCAAAAAATTTAGTTCATTGAATTTTGAGATTTTAAGTGATGTTTCCACCAATACGAAGAAAGGAAGTGTTTTGAGATCAATGAGTGAAAAGAAAAGATACTTAAGTATTTTAATCTAAATTAATGATTATCTTGTTGATTGATGTTGTGTAGTTGATTTTTATGTTAAAATAAATTATAATTAATTATGTTATTTTGTCGTTTTAGCTTCTATTGTTAAACTGTAACAGCCTTACTAATGAAGTGTTTAAAATTTTACATGAAGTCAGTTATGGTTGTTATCAAAACAACCATTTAAGATACAAATTGTTATTTATTTATCGGTTGCGTAAAATATTAAATACTTTACTAGTTAGGCCGTTAATATTTATTGTAAATAAAATAATTTGTAAATAATAATATTTAATAAAGTAATTCCAGAAGAAGGTGGGTTTCATTTTGAATTTGTGTTAGTTCTTTGAAAGTCAACATATGTTAAACCACTTAACCACCCATAAGCTTGTTTTAAAGATAATTTATTGTTTTCTGACGTATGTTGTAGGAAGCATACCTGACTTAGTAAGAAAGTGATAAGTGTGGTATAAAGCAAATGAAGTCCAGGTGCACACAAGCAACTTTACATAATTGCGGGCAACAGTTGCGGTATTAGACCAAGAGCTACTGAACCCTTTGGGTAACGGTATGTCTGTATGGCTAGAAATTCTTTTAGTAATTCATACCGTATTAGACCGAGTTCATTCATACTTTTAGTAATTCATATCGTATTAGACTGAGAGCTACTGAACCCTTTGGGTAACGGTATGTCTGTATGGCTAGAAATTCTTTTAGTAATTCATACCGTTACCCAAAGGGTTCAGTAGCTCTCGGTCTAATATGGAGGTGCAGATAAATTTGTATGGAATGGAATAGAAATAGTTGTCAATTACGTCGCCACAACTAAAGTTGCTTGTGTGCAGAGTTTATTTTAATTATGGTAAGCCACATAGTATGTGATTTTTCATGAAAAAGTAGAACTAGAAATGTTCATTTTAAAAATAATAAAAACAAACACAATGTAAAACTTTTAGACCTGCAAAAGTCTTTTGAGTATAATTCAATGATCGTACCTATATACTTGTTGTCCCTTCTCGCTGAAAATAATAAGTATTTTATTAGTAAGTGTAGTGTATGATATATATATATATGTAGATATACTCACACACCGCGCTCGTTCGGGAAAGTTCGGGATTCCGGAGTTTCACGAACGAGCACAGGGAAGTGTCCGGAACAGCTGGCCCGGTTGTGAGATAATTTATTATTTTTTTCAAGGTATTCGACTAATTGAGCATTAATTGCTTTTTCAAAGACTTTGGATAGTGAATTTAGTAATGTTATTGGACGATAGTTAGTTATATCCGCTTTAGAGCCTCCTTATACAACGTGTCCGGAAACTCGTAATACAAGCGGGAAACTGGTGAATCTACATCACGTAGAGAACCCAAAAAACTTATTTTTTTCGATCGGAGCATTTCGATTTTAAAATTATTATTTTTTCTATTTTTCCAGCTTTTCGGCAACTAAAGGGTTAAAAAAACTTTTGAGCCCGGTTTACCCTTCGAAGCATTTTATAAGACATTACACAGCTGAAATCAATCCCCTAGTGAATAATTTTTTCAAATTTAACCAAAAAAATTCCATCTTCGGACCCGATTTACTCGAAAACGAAAGCTCAAATCAAAAAAGTTATATCACAAATCGACTCCGAATGTGATGTAGATTTACCAGTTTCCCGCTTGTACTACGAGTTTCCGGACACCGTGTATATCGGAATTATGATTCCGTGTTGAATTGGCCTTTTGCGATGTTTAAGTTAATGAGATTTGTAAGGGGAATGGTGATTTCTGGTAAAAGTTTTTTTAAGGCAATATTTCAAATTTCATCCAAGCCAATTGAAGATGAGTTTAGTATAGTATCTTAATTCGAAATTTGTTTTACACTAAAATTCAAGTTTTTGGGCCAATTTGTATTACAGCCTTGTGTGCTGGAATTGGTAGAACTTTCACCAATATTTTTTGCAAAGGTTATATTTTTGGTTACTAGCAGATAGTGAATTCACCGGATAGTTAGTAGCTTGTAAACTCGCTCAATGTCATCGAGGCTTTAGATAGCATGCTGGGTGTCAACTCTTCAACAAGAAAGGAATAACATAGAAGGGCATTCACAATCCTGCTGATTTGAACACAAGCGTATCTACTAGCATATTTGGGAACGTGAAAAATCACCATTTCATCACTAAATAATTCGCTATACTGTTAATGAAATTTAAAAAATCGTCATTTACGTAAATTAATTAAAGCTACCAGCGAAATTGGCCACAATTGATTTAATCCCGAGAGGCCGGAACCCTGCCATTGTAGTGTTGAAGAATTATGCCTATGAGAGGTACGAAGCACTGCAATTGCAGTGTCCACCTTGCATATTCATTTTGCCCTTGGATATTACCTCTACTAGGTTAGTTAGAGACAAAAATAAAAATGACACTTTATCAAGTATGGCAGGGGTGCTCAAACAGTCGATCTCTTGAGTCGATCTCGAGAAAAATTTGCCCCAGATTCACAGTTTTTGTTTTAGTTGGTCCTCAATTAATAAGACCGCCCATATTTCATGCCTTTTTGTTTATTATTTATTTGTAACTTATATTGTCAAAAGGTCGCACCTTTTTGTTGTTGTTCACTCTATACTCATCGTCACAATTCCCCATCGAAAAAAAATCGCCAAATTATTGCATGTATTTATGGTGAAATATTGTCGAAAATTGCCCCCTACAAAAGCCCGAAGTTATCGATCTAGTTTCTAGTGTATGGTTGGTTTAATTTTGAGTCAGTCAGTCCGAGTTGTAACTTGAAGACGATACGAAGTTTATTAATAAATACTACAAAATGTGTGCGGTGAATAGATTCACTCTTAATTTAAAACCAGTTATGTGATCAGAATGTAAAATTCTAGTTGTGGATTCATCTGCTGACACATTTCGAAGGAAAACATTCTCTTATTCGACGTGCTGTTATAAAATTCTAGTTGCAGACTATGTATGTGCTGCCAGAATAAAGAAAAATCATTTTCATCTGAGTGTTATTTTAATTCGCCGCACACAGATTTAACTTAATCCAGTTCATAATGTAAAATTTCTGTTGCAATATTTAGAAGGAAAGCATTATCTTATTCGAAGTGCAGTTATAAAATTTTGTTGCAGACTTATGCATGTGCTGCCAGAATTAAAAAAAAAAAACATTTTGTAGTTTTAATTCACCGCATGCAGATTTAATTTAAACCAGTGATGTGTTCAGAATGTAAAATTCCAGTTGTGCATTCATCTGCGGATACATTTTGAAGAAAAAAATTCTCTTATTCGAAGTGCAATTCATGTTCTGAGTGTAGTTTTAACGCATGCAGATTTAATTTAAGTAAAAGATCTGAGGGTTCAACTGGAGATACGGAAAGAAAATGGTGAAGATGTCACCATAAAATACATAAACTCCACTCCCAGAATTGTACCAAATCTGCCAAAAAACTAGTCAATTACAAAAATATCCAAGCAATTCCCCCTAACAATCGAACCAGAACTTTAAAAATTTATTACCAAAACGTCCGCGGACTGCGATCCAAACTCGATGACCTACGAGCAGCTCTACCTTCTCATCATCATGACATCATTATACTTACCGAAACCTGGCTAAACTCTGATATCAAGTCGACTGAAATCGGTCTTACTAATTACAAAATATTTCGTTGCGACAGAAACGTGAGATCAAGTTCCAAGTCAAGAGGTGGAGGAGTTTTAATTGCGATAAATCAGAAGTTGTCATCAAGAAAATTAACAACGAAACACAAAAACATTGAACATCTCTTTGTACAAGTAACGACTCCTCTCGAGAAAATTATATTTGGAACGGCCTATCTACCACCACTTTCTGACCCTCAAACATACAGAAACCACTGTGAAGACATCGAAACAATTTCCTCAAAATATTCTCACTCGAAAATTGTCATCGTTGGAGATTATAACTTACCAAACCTAACATGGAAAGCAAACGACTGTGGTCTCATCACAAACGAAAGTGAAAACGATCGTGCACGTGAAGTTTTGGACATGGTAAACTTTCTAAACTTTCACCAACATAATTTTATATATAATAATAACAATCGCTTATTAGACTGAGCTTTATCAAACTATCCTAAAATATCTGTAGAACTCTCAAATGAGCCACTCCTACCAATAGATAATCACCACCCTCCCCTATACATTAAATTAAATATTAAATGCAATAATGAAAGAATACCTGTACAAACAGTCCTAAACTTTAAACGAGCCGACTTCGACTCCATTAACAGCCATCTCTCAAATACAGACTGGTCTTTTTTATCCAATGAAAACATTGATGAATCTATAGACCAACTTTATTTAAACTTTTCTAATACTATTGAATCCTATGTACCTTTTTATACACCGAGAAGCTATACCTACCCGGTTTGGTTCTCATCAGAGCTTACTGCCTCTCTTCAGCAAAAAAAGAGTCAACACAAAAAGTTCAAACACAGCAAATCCATAAGTGATTAAATAATCTTTAGCAAAACCAGGAAAAAATGTAAAGATCTTTCCAAAAAATGTTACAAAAAGTATATAACCTCTATCGAGGACACTGCCTTTAAATCCAAAAATCTTTGGAAATTTCTTAAAAAAATAAACAATGAAAACACAGAATACCCGCCGTCCGAGCTCTTCAAACATTTAAGCGACACTATTGATGACCTCTTGCCCCGCTACCCTACGGCAGAGTTTGTGGTCCTGGGGGACTTCAATGTTCATAACGAACCTTGGTTGAAGTTCTCAGGATCAACAGACTCTGCTGGACGCCAAGCGGAATCCTTTGCCCTTTGCTACGGATTGGAGCAAATGGTTCAGGAGCCTACAAGGGTTCCTGATGTCCAGACTCACCGTTCCAATCTGTTAGACCTATTTTTAACTACTGTGCCACACGGTTACAAGATTGAAGTTACAGCGCCTTTAGGATCGTCCGACCACTGCCTGGTGACAACATCAATCCCTGTAAACTTCAGACCACCAAGCGAAAGGCTGAAGAGAAAAGTGTGGCACTATAGGTCAGCAGATTGGTTCGGTCTGCGGGCACATTTTAATGCTTTCCCGTGGTCAGCTATCTGTTTTCGGACTTCGGATCCCTCAAGATGTGCCCAGGAAATTGGTGAAGTCATCACATCCGCGATGGATGGCTTCATCCAATCTACTGTTAAGGAATCTGGTGTAGGCTCAAAGCCGTGGTTCAGTCGACAATGCGCTGAAGCAGTGCGACGAAAAAACGCGGCTTACCGAGCCTACAACACATCTAGAACATCCGAAGACAGAACAGCTTACAAATGGCAAAGGAAACCAAGAGAATCATAAATAGGTCAAAATTCGAGCACGACCAGCAGATCAGCAGAAAGCTGGCTGCATGCCCGCATGGCAGCAGGCAATTCTGGTCGCTTGCGGGCTCAATAGGTGGCAATTTCTGCAAATCCAGTCTGCCACCTCTTATCAGACCTGACGGCTCACTAGCAAACACAGCCACCGAAAAGGCTAACTTATTCGGTAAAATGTTTGCGGATAACTCAACCCTCGATGACCAAGGTGCTGTCCCGACGTCGGTTCCTCACTGCGGTTTTCGTATGAAAAAGCTGAGGATCCGGCATCGGGAAGTACTCCATGTTTTACGAGGGCTTGATGTTAATAAAGCTAGTGGGCCTGACGGAATACCTGCCCTGGTACTGCAGCTCCAATTTTGACGAAGCTTTTTAACCTTTTCCCCGCGTTGAACTACTCCGTTTTTTCACCCATACGCGGTACATGTATATGTCATATTTCAAATACCTATCCATCCAATTTTATATCAAATTACAGCATATTATGGCATATTATGATTTATCATACATATAAACAGATGAGATTATTATCTACAATTTGAAACCAAATCGTCGTCTGTAAACACTCCTAGATGTTTATAAAAACGTAAAAAACGTACCCATATTATCTTAAAGACGGCGCCATTTATCCGCGTGCTTGTACTCGGGACACTGCGTTATAGGCACAAGTGGTACCTCAATCACTTATTATTAATAATTCGTATAAACAAGTTCTAAAACTTCTGATGACACTAAAATTAATAAAAATTTTATGTAAATTCGAAATCACAGTTTCACAACATAAACAAACGTGTGCGAATACACGCGATCTCGATAATAAATGTTATCGACGCTTGTCCAATTTGGTCAGTCGGAATCGCATGGATGCGCATGCGCAAACTACTAGCGCCATCTGTGGAGTAAATTGTGAACTCTTAATTCAAAGGCACGAGGACACATTCACTTGATTATAGATGTTTTTTTACGAAATACAATTTTACTTTCGAAATATGCCTGAAGATGTCAGCATCGTGATAGTTACACGAATATCCTAGCGAGCGGGAAAAAATACTGTGACATAATAGCGCTGTGATATCGGCAGTCGAAGTTAGCGTAACAAGGGTTGATACGGGCGCGTGTGAGGCATGGCTTTTTCTGTATCAACTGTTGTTACGATCGCGTGGAAAAAGTTAAAATGTCCCTGAAGACTGGCTCTGTGCCCTCTGGTTGGAAAAAAGCGGTTATCCATCCTATTCCAAAGAAGGGTGACCGCTCCAACCCGGCCAACTACCGCCCCATAGTGATCACATCAGTTCTGTCTAAGGTGATGGAACGTGTGATCAACGACAAACTGCTCACATACCTCGAAAAGAACAAAATTATTAACGACCGTCAATACGGATTCCGGCGGAACCGCTCGTGAGGGGTGATCTTCTCGCGTATGTGACGCATGTTTGGGGGCGATGCCTGGAACGTTTCGGTGAAACCCAAACGGTTGCACTGGACATCTCCAAGGCCTTTGACCGGGTTTGGCACCGAGGACTTGTCAACAAACTGCATTCTTACGGACTTCCTGCATCGATGTCGATGCCACTATTGTCAGTTTCGCCGATGACACTGTCCTACTCTTCCAAGCAAAAGATTGGCTTACCGCATATTCCAAAGCGGAGGAAGGAATTCAACAGGTAAAATATTGGCTTGACTCGAACATATTAACTCTAAATGTACAGAAAACCAAATACTTACTGTCTAGTCTCACCAATATCCCAAAGTCAAACCTAGCCCCGCCATTAAAAATACACAAATGTAAAAATTCATCTCTAAACCGGAACTGTGACTGCCCGTGCCTGGAGCAACTAAACATTATCAAATATTTAGGAGTAACCTTCGATACACACCTGAATTGGAAGCAACATATACATAATACTACAAACAAAATCTGAAAATCTATATACTTTTTCAAACAAACACGCTGTATGGGATGCTCACAAGCAATACCAGAAAGAGTACAAGGAAGCAATCCGGATAGCCAAAACAAACTCCTGGGAGAAGTACTGCGGGGAGGTGGAAACCATCCCGCAGGCGGCAAGAATTCAAAAAATCCTTGCTAAAGACCCAGGGGCAGCTAAAGGCCCATTTCGGAAAGCCGATGGAAGCTTCACCGATAACTGCAGGAGGAGTTGGAGGAACTGCTGGGGAAACATTTTCCCGGCTACAAAAAGTTAGAAGCAGGTGACACCGGGCCACCACCAGCCCGAGTTATGCGGGAAGGTAAGGACTGGGACACTGCAGCTAAAATAGTGACTCCCTCCAAAGTTAAATGGGCAATCGAAGGGTTCGACCCTTTTAAAAGCGCGGGAGAAGATGGTATCTTTCCGGCACTTCTTCAGAGGGGCCTAGATACAATCTTGCTTCCGGTAACTAAGATTCTGAGGGCGTGCTGCGCCCTCGGATACATCCCCACACCATGGAGGAAAACAAGGGTAGTGTTCATACCTAAACCAGGGAGAACTGACTACGACCAACCAGGCGCATTCCGTCCAATTAGCCTCACCCCTTTTCTTCTAAAGACAATGGAGAGGCTAATGCAGTGGCGGCGTAGGGTAGATTGGCACCCGGGGCGGTTTTTTATTGAGCACCCCCTACTTAAAATAAAACACCAAATACTAAACATGCTTACGAGACTTAATTTTACTAATTTATTCGATCACATTGTCCTAATTTATTACCTGTCTCTTTCAGTTGATAAAATCGAAAGATTGGTTAGTCGCGCTTGGCTCATTGTGGACCTAAAGTACGATTTTAATAATTTTAACTTTGAAAAGCTTCTTTCACACGCAGCCACCAAAACACATATTGTTAAAAAAAATCTCAAGCCTCGATTACATTGAGCGAGTTTACAAGCTACTAGCTGGCGTATTCACTATCTGCTAGTGAACTCGCTCAGTGTAATCACATTATTAGCTATCTAGCAGATTTTTACTTTCCATTTGGAACCATTCCACTTCTTCCGGTGATGTTACCGACGTTTTAGGCTGAATAACACTAAATGTAACCAGCATAAAATCCGTTGCCCTGTAACGATGACATTCTAACATTGCTTTTTGCAGCTTCTCTGGTAATGTAAGTCCAGCATCTCGGGCCATTTCAGCAGACATACGTTTTATCCTCCTTTCTCTTTTTCCTTCAATCAAAATGTCTTCCTCACATTTTTTTATTGCGTAGCAAATAGCCTTTTCCATTATTTGGTTAAGTTGAATTTGAAGAAAAATTTTAACAGCTTTAATTTTTATTACACACTTTTCCAATGTTAGTCCAGATTTTTATATACACTTTTTTGGCTGATTAGCTTCTTCTAGGACTTCACACCAAGAGGAAAGATAGCATAGAAAACTGAAGTCACACAAAGCTGGTATGAGTATTGATGCTGCTTCTCTTGCTTCGACGCTTTCTTTGCTATGCTGGGATTACACATCTCTTCGAGTGTTGATACAACCATCTCAAAATTATTCTCCAGTGACTTAACAGCGTCACGATGAGCACTCCATATTATCTTTGATAATCGTTTAAAGAACACGCCTATATTTTTCATTAGTATTTCACACCGCGCTCGATATTAGGTACGCGCGGTATAAGATCAGACAATTTGGGAGGCGGGAATGGGTACCGCCGCCCCGGGAACCTTTATTGGATAACCGAAACCTCTGCCATAGGTCACCCCAAGTAGTTCGCTACTTTTTGTGATTTAGCAGGGGTGCCAGATTTGATGGGGTGAGGTTTGACTAGGTCTTGGAGGCGGTTAACCAGGACATACTGAACCCCAAATTCCTACCCACCCCTTAAACCCCTTTCCTTCCCAGAACTCTCCTATCCTCCCTTTTCTTTAAAAAAACCCTCCACACAGCATCCCCAAAGATGACATAGGCCCTAAGGGAAATTATTTTCCTCGGGGACTATGTAATCTTAGGGAATGAATGCAACATGAATTCATTCTTTAGGGAATTAGAAATTCATTCGAAAAAAAAAGAAAATATAGTTGCCATGCTTTTCAAAATATGTACTAGTAGTATCTATGCAGGAAGCTAGGTACAAGAGTATGTAGGTAGTTATTTATTGATATGTCTTTATAGAGGAAGATTTTGTGCATTCTTTGGCTGTCCGAGTGAGTTGTCGTTGTCACCCCTCGGTGCTTGGTACCCGGGGCGGACCGCCCCCTCCGCCCCCCCCTTACGCCGCCACTGGGCTAATGGATAGGCACATAAGAGACGGGGCACTGAGAGAAAATCCCCTCCATGAGTTACAATTTGCGTATCAACCAGGTAAGTCGGTTGACACGGCACTGCACAGGTTGGTATACAAACTGGAGCAGGCGCAGGCAACCGGGGAACTAGCGGTTGGACTCTTCCTGGACATAGAGGGAGCATTCAATTGCACCACTATTAAATCCATCGATGAAGCGGCAGAAAGACATGGACTCGACAAAACCACTAGAAGATGGCTGAAGAACATGCTTTCAGGTCGGATTCTTACGATGAAAAGGGGTGAGGTGATACTCAGAGTATTGGTGACGCGAGGGTGTCCACAGGGGGGGGTTTTATCACCCTTGCTGTGGAGCCTGGTGGTGGACAACCTCATCAGGAAACTCAACAACAAGGGCCTGTATACTCAAGGGTACGCGGATGACATCGCAACCATAATAAGGTGTTGGGATGCAGACACGACCAGAGGCCTCATACAATCAACACTGGCAACAGTGGAAGAATGGTGTGAAGAAACAGGGCTGTCGGTCAACCCGGACAAGACAGAACTAGTCATCTTTACACGCAAAAGGAAACTAGAAGGATGGAGCAATCCAACCTTCTACGGAAAGGAAGTAGAACCCTCTGACACGGTTAAGTACCTCGGAGTCATCTTAGATGCCAAACTGAGCTGGAAAAACCAGGTGGAGACTGTAAGCAGAAAAGCCTGTGTTCTCATGTGGGCAACTAGGCGAATCTGCGGCAGAACGTGGGGACTCAAACCCAAAATGATGCGATGGCTGTACACAGCCGTTGTAAAACCAAGACTCATGCATGCAGCCTTGGTCTGGTGGAGGAGAACAACACTGAAAACAGTGAGAGCCACACTCAACCACATACAGGGACTTGCATGCAGAGGAATCACAGGAGCTATGCGAACCACTCCAATACTAGCCATGGGAGTGCTGCTAGATCTACCCCCACTAAACTTAGAAATAGAGGGGGCGGCGATGGCGGCAGCCTACAGGTTACAATGCAAAGGTCAATGGAGAGGTGAGTTGCCCAAAAACAGTCATACGGAGATCGGAACAAGACTGAGGGCAATTAGTCCGACAGCTGGAATGAAGCAGGACGGCAAACAAGCCGAATACTTCTTCAGACAGCAGTTTGATGTGATGTACCCCACCCGGGAGGAGTGGGACATGGTCCCAGGTCCAACCTCCAGACAGGAACTAATCTGGTTCACAGATGGGTCCAAAATGGAGGAAGGAACGGGGGCTGGGGTATGTTTACAGGGTTCCAAGAGGGAACTAAGTATACCTCTAGGAATACACTGCACTGTGTTTCAGGCTGAGATGAAAGCCATCTTGGCCTGCGCACAGGAGAATATACGTATCGGGTACAGGAATAAGAACATAACTATTTGTTCTGATAGCCAGGCAGCCCTTATGGCACTGGAAAGTAACCGATGCGACTCCAGACTGGTGATGGAATGTAGAACCGTTCTTACAGAACTCGCTCCCATCAATAAAATAACCCTGATATGGGTACCAGGACATAAGGGTATTGAGGGCAACGAGCGGGCTGACGAACTAGCAAGGAAAGGGGCGAAAGCACCACTTGCGGGATCTGAGCCGGCCGTAGGAGTAGCAGCTTGCCACACCAAATTACATATCGAGAGGTGGGTCAAATCCCAGCACTGGAAGGAATGGGAGAGGGCACCCGGAATGAGACAATCCAAAGTACTCATAAACGGACCCGACCCCAGACGGACCAGGAAACTACTCGATATGGACAGAAACTCGCTGAGGGAACTGGTAGGCCTACTAACAGGACACTGCCATCTCAGGAAACACATGCAGCTATTGGGAGTGGAAAGCACCAGTAGATGTAGAAAATGTGAAGAGGATGAAGAGACTCCAATTCACTTATGGTGCCAATGTCCTGCCCTGGTGGGAATTAGGCTCAGATACCTGGGGAGACATGTTGTAGAACCAGAAGACCTAGCCACATATCCGATAACAACTCTGGTGAACTTTATTAAAGGGACTGGGTTATTGTTAAAGGATTGAGGTAAAATGGGAGAAAGTACAATGGGCCCATGGCCTAAGTACTCACGGGAACCAATGGTAAACCGTCTCCGCTTTAAAAAAAAAAAAAAAAAAACAAACACGCAATTTCCTTAACCTAAAACTTTTAAAAACAGTATATTACTCATTGTGCCAATCTCACATCAATTCTAGCCTGGGGTAATGCATATTCCAATGCCCTTGATCCCATCATGAAAGCACAAAAACTAATCATAAAAATAATTCTTAAAATGCCGCTTACTACCAGCACTGATACTATCTTCAATTCCTTCAACGTTATGGACATAAAACAGCTCTACTCAAGATCCATATTACTTAATTTAAACAAAAACAACAAAACACCATACAAAGCTACACAAACAATACCTACTTATATAAATACAATACCCGAGCCAAAAACAACGAACTTCTCCAAACTTTTTTTTTCAAAACCACCATCGGGCAAAGACACTCTAAATACATAGCTTGCAAACTATACAATACACTACCAACCACGATCAGACAAAGTGACTCCTTTACAAAATTCAAACAAGATATTAAAAAATGGATTATAAGTATTGGACGCCACACTATCACAAATATCTGTAAAATAAATCACACATAGACAGAAATAACTATTCACATACAACCTAACCCACATAAAATAAATAAAAATAATGGAATCCTGTCTAATTTAACCTATAAATAGATTAGGCAGAATTTATTTCATTACTCCATCTCCAACATTTATAAAATAATTCTCTTTAAAAGATTTACCACCCTTCTGTTTTAATTCTATTCATAATATGTATTTTACCAGAAATATCCTTGTAACTACTATATTCATTTATATACCTGTACGCCTGTCTCGACACAGGTATACCCTAGTGAGACAGGCATACAAATAAAACCATTGTAAATATATTTTATTATAGATAAATTAATAAAAAATAAAAAAAAAATCCTTGTGTACGTGGATTGCCGACTTCTTGAGGGAGAGGTCGATTCAGACGGTAGTCGATGGTTTCACCTCTTCCTCACACTCGATAAATGCTGGCGTCCCGCAGGGATCGGTTCTGTCTCCGACTTTGTTTTGGTTGCACATCAACGACCTTTTGTCATGTGCACCAATTCACTGTTATGCGGATGACAGTACAGTTCATGATAGCTTTTTGTTTGACAAGCCCCCAAAGGGCTCACAAACTCCAACAGCTCGTAGGGCTTTGAAGCAAAGAATGGACGGTTACCTTGAGAGTGTTTTCTCTTGGGGTAAAAATAATCTCGTTGAATTTAATGTTTCAAAGACCCAATCTTGTCTGATTATGTCTAAAAGGGATCGAAATGAAAATCTAGTCTCTTTCAACGGAAAACAATCTTCCGAACAGGCCCTTCATTGATATGCTTGGTGTAACCCTAAGTGACCAGCTCAGGTATGGGGGCTCCATCGAAGCCAGAGTAAAGTTAGCCTCCCAAAAACTGGGCGTTCTGTACAGGGCCCGCAGATACTTTAATAGTACACAACTGCTAACCCTGTACAAATCACAAGTGCGCCCCACGGTTGAATTTGGCAGCCACCTCTGGTGTGGAGCTCCAAAATACCTGAAAAATACCCTCAACTCTGTGCAGAAACGGGCGGTCCGTTTGATAGATTCTCCCATCTTAACAGACGGATTGAAATCTTTAGAGCACAGGCGTCGGGTGGGAATGCTATCCTTGTTCTACCGGTATTACAATGGAAGATGCTCCGAGGAACTAGCATCATTGATCCCTTCGGCACCGGTGCATAGTCGGGAAACACGCCAAACGCGTGCCCAACATTTGTACACAGTTGACATTTGTCACATGAGAATGGGTCGTTTTGTGGCAACACATCATTATTATCTTCGCCATCAAAAGAAGATACGAGAAACATCTCCTAATATTCGCGTGCATCGGCAAATCTACTTGCTACTAGGTACCTACCTACATATGCCGCTCGCGATGTACTTTCTCGCCTGCCGTGCCAGCTGGACGATAATAATATCGCCCCCGCCTAGAAAGGTCTCGAGACAGCACCGTACAATATCTGTACGGCGCCGAATATTCTCGTCAACTGCCGAAGTGGCTCGTATTACCTACCGCGAGGTAGTTACTCTACCGCGGCTATATAAGCAGCCGATCGCTCGCCCGCTGCAGTTCAGTCTCACATTAATCGTCGGTCAACATGTAATAAGTGCTCCTGCATGGTATCGCTACGCTCCAGGGCAGCTTCCTCGAGGTCCATCACCACGTCTCAGCTACAAGGCCCATCGTGTCTTCAGCTCCTGAGATCAGCTCCATCCCGCGACTTATAAGGTTTGACGCACCTTCAGTCCAGGGATCAGCTCACCACTTCATGGCACCCCGAAGCCCCACCGTGCTTCGCTGCCATGGAAACACGCTCCGCCTCGCCAGGACTACCTGCTGGTGGCTCAGCTCACCGAGCCACTCACCGTTCATCTCCGCGTTTTAAAGCGTCGAGCAACGGCCTGGAAGATAGGTCATCTCCACCGCCATGGTGTCGAGCAACTCGCTGACCTTCACCTCACCATCTCCATCTTCACCTCCGTACGCCTGCAGCATCATCTACGGCACTCCGCATTACATCAAGTTACCGCTCACCGACCATCTGCTACGTAGCCCAATAAACGACTGACTCACTACTTCGACATGACGACTTTTATTTCTGTCTCCCGCTCCCTCAGTTTCTTCGACTCGTTCTTGTGTTCAACAGCCCGGCTGTGGAATGATTTGCCGGCCTCTGTGTTTCCTCCTTCCTACAACCAATGTTCATTCCTTCCTCTCCTCAAAAAGACCCTCCACACAGCATCCCAGATGACATAGGCCCTGAGGGAAATTATTTTCCTCCGGGCCTCCTGTGTGGAGTTAATGTAAAAAAAAAAAAATAATGCAAATGAACGGAACCAGTGCAAACAATACACAGGACATTGTAAACCTTTTTTCGGATTTCTTCAAAAATGTATATGATGAAGAAACCCCAGATGACAAAATACCTGAATACAAATTTAGCAAGACTACACACTTAACAAATTGCCATATCACACAAAAACGCTGCTAACAGAAATTACTTTCCTTAGACACTGACAAATCCACTGGCCCAGACAACATTCCACCAATATTCCTCAAAATTTACTGTGACATAGTAGCGCTGTGATATCGGCAGTCGAAGTTAGCGCAACAAGGGCTGATACGGGCGCGTGTGAGGCATGGCTTTTGCCGTATCAACTGTTGTTACGATCGCGTGGAAAAAGTTAATTGACCAAAAACAGCACGGTTTTATCAAAAGGTAGATCTACCGCAACTAACTTAACAATATTTCAAAACTTCATAATACAATCTTTTGCAGACAATAAACAAGTCGACTGCATATATACAGACTTTTCGAAGGCATTTGACAAAGTATCCCATAAACTACTAATCCAAAAACTATTTGCTCTAGGAATAAGGGATAACATGCTAAAATGGTTACTAGCTATTTATTAAATCGTTAACTGTTCGTCAAAATAAAATCATGGATGTCGAAAGCTTTCTGGGCTACTAGTGGCCTACCGCAAGGTAGTCACCTTGGCCCGGTTTTGTTCCTCATTTTCATCAATGATATAACCAATTGCTTCAACGATGTCGAGGTATTGCTCTTTGCTGATGACATCAAGCTCTCTCTCTGGTTTCAATCCTGGGATTGGTTTGCAGCAATTTCCTTTAGTTTCCTCTTCCATTCTTCCCTGTCTTGTGCGGCTCTTTTGATGTTTGCATATGATAAGCAGCGCACGTCCACCAGCAGGTACTCTCGGCGTGGGCGTCCCCTAGAGTTTGTCCCCTCGGTCATACCCTCCATTATGGAATGCAAGAGGCCTTCTTGTCGTATTACATGGCCGATCCATCTTGCACGCCTTTCGGACAAGGTCCTGAGCAGGTGCCTTCCTCCTTCGATTCTTTGGAGAACCTCCTCATTTGTAATGTGATCTCTCCAGGAAATTCCTAATAGTTTTCTATAGGACCACATCTCAAAAGCCTCTAGTCTCCGTTTATCTCTTTTGGATAGGCACCATGTTTCGCAGCCGTACATCAAGATACTCCATACATAGGTCTTGATGAGGAGTATTCTCAGCTTTAGGTCTATATTATTTGATTCAATTATTTTCGACTTTTTATTGAAAGCAAGCCTAGCCTGGTGTATACGGCTGTCGACATCGCTCTTAGACCGACCGTCCCATGTTATTTTGCTCCCGAGATAGACAAACTCCTTGGCGTTCTTTAGTGGAACTCCTGACATCTCTATTCGCATCTGATGTTGCGTTCGGCCTACAGTCAGCAGCTTTGTTTTGTCTTTATTTATCTTCACGTTATAGTTATTTTGGAGAATGCTTTGCATGGTTGTTAAGGCCTCTTGCAGTTCTTCTTCGCTTTCAGCAACCAATGCAATATCGTCAGCAAACCTTATCATATCCACCTTTTGTCCGTGTATCTTTACATCTTTTCTGTGACTCATTCTCTCTCTCAAGTCGTCAATCACACTTTGTATATAAGCGTTAAAAAGAACAGGTGACAGAGAGCATCCCTGTCTCACCCCTTGTCTTATACTGGCTTCTTTTGTATCATTGTCACATCTAATTATAGCGGCCTCATTCTTGTATAGCGCCTGGATTATTCGTCTATCTCTATATTTGATATCAATTCTCTTCAGAATCTCGAAGAGTCTTTTCCATTCTACTTTATCGAAAGCCTTTTCCAGGTCTATACAAGAAAATAACTGATGTAAATCATTGCCATATACTTCAGTCAAAAATTAGTAAGTTTAAAGATTGGTGCGTTCAAAATAATTTATTCTTAAATGTAGAAAAGTGCAAAACCTTGACTTTTTTCAGAAATAAAAATCCTGTTTTATTTGAATATTCCATCAATAACACAGCTTTAGAAAGAGTCACGGAAATGAGAGATCTTGGAATTATTTTGGATGAAAAACTAAGTTTCGCCAATCATATCCACCAAATTGTAAACAAAGGTATGAAAACACTAGGCTTCGTATTAAGAACAACCAAAAACTTTAATTCCATACAAGTCATTAAATTATTATATGTATCTCTAGTTAGAAGCCTAATAGAATATAACTCAGTAGTTTGGTCTCCATCTTACAAAATTCACATTAATAACATTGAGCTAATACAAAAAAAATTTCTGCGTTTTATAAATTTTAAATTAAATATCCCACTAGAAGACTTGAAATATAATTTATTATTAAATATTCTAAAAATACACTCACTAGAAGACAGACGTAAAATAAACGACTTAACATTTTTATTCAAAATACTTAACTCTAAATTTGACTGTTGCGAACTACTGCAACTCATAAACTTAAGAATACCGACAGTAACTACACGACAAAATACACTATTCTACTGTAGCATTCATAAGCGGAACTACATTACCCACTCTCCGATACAACGATTTCACACTATGGGAAATCAGTACTTAGGTGATATTGACATATTTAACATAAACTTGGCGAATTTTGTTGATCTTGTAAAAACTTATTCCAATACTATTCCTAAACATATCTGTTTTTCTGAAAACCTATGAAATCGCTGTATTTTTGTATTTTTATGACTTGTGTGCTTTTTTACCAAATTTTATTTTTATTATTTCTGTATATGTTTAAAAATAATCTGTCATGAATTATTTGTACTACCAAAATGTAAAAGCCCTTTGGGCGTTAAATAAATAAATAAAAAAAAAAAATTTGAACCAGTTTTGTGCTCACAATACATATAATGATAAATTAAATAATAAGTTGCCGATTCATCGTGTGCCAAGTGAAGCTTTGCATTTGAGTTACATGATTTTTATTGGAAAAATACTCGTCATATGTGATGTAAAAATCAGCATAAAATGAAGTCGCAATAAAAGAAAGGATTTCTTCCCCCCCCCCCCCCCCCCCCCCTCCCCGGCGCTACAACGTGTCAGAGTTGATCGATCGAAGTCTAATAATATTTAGGTAGATCGCCAGCAGTTCAAGTTTGATCACCCCTGAATTATGGTATTGATTACGTGTTGGATTTATCAAAAAAATATTTTTATTTATTGAAGTTTCTTGCCGTTAAACTATACAGTTAAAATATACAAGATGTTTGGGTTAAAGAGCAGTAACTTCAGGAGGTGATTCTGCTTGATAGAAGGTGACTTCAGGAGGTGATTCTACATGATAGAAGATGTTGAAAACATAAACAACTTTTTTTTCTAAATTCCAAAATTTTAAACCAGTGTCAGGTAAAAAAATGTATTTAATTGTTGGTTTTGAAAAATACGTGTTTATGAAAAAAAGTTTTTTTAACTTGTACCACCATATAGAGGCTAAACATTAGAATCACCTCCCAAAGTTACATCTCTTTACCTGAGGACATTCTGTAAGTATTATTATTCTGTAAGTACATTCATAAGTAAGTGCCTATCAAAGTCTATAAGGGAACGTACCCATACTACGTGACCAACTTTTTGCAATTTTTAACCCCCCCCGGTGACCAAAAACCTAAGCAACCAGCCGCTCATTTGTACCAAGCGTGACATTTTGAACCCCCCCCCCCAAACGTGTCACGTAGTATGGGTACGTTCCCATAATATGTTAACAAAATTCAAATATGTCATTGTTAATTAAATAAAAAAATAATAATACAGAAGCATGGTTCTTATTCTTTTCTTTGAATTATTTCAACTTGCCACTTGTGCTTTTTGCCAACTTAACAATAATTTATCTGACCACCTGAGAAGATAACCTAAGAAAGTGACAGCTTCTGTCAGATTACAACAGGTGACAGGTGTAAATAGGTTAAATAATCTTGGTGTAGAATATTTTTATGTAATATTATTTATTTGATTACATAATATCTAAATAAATAAATAAATATTCCGGCAAAAGAACAAAGTCTTATCTCAGTAAGATATGCGCTAGCATTGATTTACGTTGTACCTATTATTATTCAAGTGTTGGTGGTTAACCAGATAAACAAGTTTTATCTATCTAGAGTACTTTCATAAGAAATGTCTTCATAAAAATAATATTCATGCGAGTCAGCAGTATTCAGAACATTCAGTCAACAGCGAGAGCACTCACCATGAAGTTCTGTGCCAATCTGAGTTTTATGTTTGTGGAAAGTGCGTCTCTTCCTGAAAGGTATCAGCTGGCGAAGGCAGCGGGGTTCAAAGTGGTGGAGTCCGGGTTCCCGGTGGGATGTACTATTGATGAGGTGAGGGATGCTAAAGAAAAGGCAGGGGTGCAGCAGATTCTGATAAACCTTTACACAGGTGAGACTAAATAAATAAATATCAAACATACTATACACCTTTACCTATTTAAAATTAGGAAACTTTTGATTCTAGATTTGACCAGCTTAGGCTAGATTTAGTAAATATAGCGAAGCAACAAACAATGATAAGAAATGAAGATACTGGTAAACGAGCAAGATTAATTGCCAAACAATTTGTCTTGCCCATCAAGTCTTGTCGGGCAAGGTGTTGGCCGTAAACGCCTTGTCCCATCAAGATAGCCATAATGTATAAGACAAATGATTAAACTTGTATAAATCTGGAAGTAAAATCGGGAAATTATTTGCGTATTAATATTAATTATTTAATTTTTATAGCAGATAGGAGACACAATTATTATGTAACAGAGTTAGAATGAAATAGGTTTGGCTCGACATTATTGTCATAGTCGGTAGCCGAGCAAATTCACCAGCAAGATAGGGCATTACATCAATAAGAATAGGCAAAACATGACAATCTTGCACGGAAATCTTGACTTCCAATACCTTCCCGACGAGAAATCTACGTAAAAAACTTTCTTCTTTACCAGAGCCTTAACATAAAGAATAGTACTTGGAAAAGCGAAATTTGGTCGGCAAAGTTATGTGTTGCATTTTATTTTATTTATAAAAAGATATAGATAAAGACCATTGACGATGCTCACTCACAATTAACTTTGAATTGTTGAAAAGCAAAGTCATGCACGTTTTGTCTGGAGTTAAATTATTTTGTCTCAAATATGATTATTTTCTGTTTAAATTTTGTGAACCCAGTGGGATGTTTGTGGGTCATCTGTTGAGGTTTCACATTGCATGTGCTCAAATTAAGTAACCACTTTATTAAAATATAATTAATTTCTTTGAATAATTTATAAGCAAAAGTTGTGCAAATTATTACAAAAATATATAAAAATATGTATGTCAGGAAAAGGGATGGAACATTGAACAAGTCTTAATAAATTGAATTGAATTTTATTTAAATAGGTAATACGGCAAAAGGAGAGCTTGGCGTAACCTTCAAGCCAGGAAAAGTGGCAGAGTTCCGGAAGAATCTGGCCACAACGATTGATTACGCTAAGGCTTTAAAATGCTCCAAGCTTCACGTTATGGCGGGAAATACAGACGAGGAACGAAGCAATGAACATTGGACGACGTATGAAGCTAACCTCAAGTACGCGGCGGAACAACTGAAGGATGCGGGACTTGTGGGACTCATAGAGCCAATCAATAAGTATTCTGTTCCAAAATACTTCATGAACTCTTTTGATAAAGGTAAGGCAGCAATCAGCAATACGGCCATCCCAAACACTAATCATCCCACCATTTAGCCGAGAGGCCGTACCATACATACATACTTAAGTGAGTGGTTCTAAATTAGAGCCCCGAGGAACTCCCGAGAGCACAAGAAATAATTTTAGAAATAATAATTAAGCACAAGAATATTCCATGTTATACAAATGGTTTATATGCGAACATATGTTATACAATGCGAACAAGCCATTAGTATTGAATATATATCTTTCTTGAACCATGTGTTGGGATTGGCAACAGCTGAATGGCGTGTTAATTATCGATTATAGATGTTAAGATAATCATTTTTACACTACATAATTTATGTATTACAAGAAATAGCATAAAATGATATCTGAAGTATTTACAATTTAAACGTTTTTTGATTTACAGCACTAGAAATCATTAAGAGGATAGATAGCCCCAATCTACGTTTGATGCTCGACGTGTTCCACTTACAACAAATAAGAGGGGACATCGCCCACAGCATTCAGGAGTTTATGCCTTACATCGGCCACGTACAGGTCTATTAACTCACACAACCGTACTATTACTAGAACAATTTACATTAACATGATAATAATACTTGGCTGAGATGTATAAAGCGCCGTTTTCGTGAAAATTCACCCCAAGGGCGCTGAAGATGATGAATAATAATCCCCAATGTTTAATTTCAGATTGCACAAGTACCTAAGCGAAATGAACCCAATACCCCTGGAGAGATAGACTATAGATTCGTATTAGAATGTCTCAGAGAGAATGGATACACCGACTACATTGGTTTGGAGTACACGCCTCTGAAAGGTTCCAAGGAGGGCCTCGGATGGATTCAGGAGTTTGGCTACTCCCTTCAATGAAAATGTGTTCCCTTTTGAGTTGCTTGCTAGATTGTACAAGATCTCCTGCAGGATTATAATCCTTTTGCTTCTAAAATATACGCAACATGTTTTATATTTATGCAACTAGGTTGTATAGTGGTAAAAATATTTATTTATAGAACTTTTTGGTGATACAATGCTCCTAGCGAAAGCTACCCAAATTTGGGTAGATGTCGCTTGAAAACTGTTGCACACGTGAACCAAACATGAAAATAACCGAGCATACTCTAAGTAAAATACATATAAATTTGGTTGAAATTATTTATTAAAATAAACTTTTTACATTAAAGATCATCAGACAACGTTTGAATTAAGTCACTCGATAATATAATGTACATTTGGATTACACATAATATTATAATTTTTAACATTAATAATAATTATAAATTAAAAGGATTATGATGAAAAATTGAAATGGAGATAGATCTATGAAAGTAGAAAAATGTGAAAAAAAAAATTCATATGCAAATCTTTATTACAAAACGTCAAACTAATTTTGCTAGCGGTCAAAACACAATTACTTACTATACAAGTACTAACAGACAATTGGAAATTAGATATTTAACCAATGAAAAATCAAACAAAATAAAACAAATGAAATATCATTTTTCACAAGAAACACATAAAGTGAAAAGGTATTGAAAGTTTTGATGTAACATAACCTAACTTAATCTATTTGAGTTTAAATTAAGAGACAATATAACAATGTGCAAACATATATTTACAAAATAAAGAAACAAAGATAATAAGAACAGTACTCCCTTAGCAATCCGCCACACAATTACCCGACCACTACTATTATCACATTTTACTACAGAGTTGAAAGCACAAAACCAAGCTCTATAATTGGTATTTGTATGTCAAATTCAGTAATCCGCCACGAGCCCAGACTCGGGTGTCAAGCCTAGTACACTAACTGGTTGGGATATCTCATTCTTACACACTCATTTACTCGACCTGTGTCAAGCCAAGTACACCAACATGCTGGGTTATCTGTTATCTTATCCTTACACACCTAAAAGTATGGATATTAGAAAGACGGCATGTGAAGTGTGCCTTTTCGAAAATTTTACGACTGACAAATTAGACTTCTGACATTGGCTATCACACCTCGGTCGCATATAGAGTAAAGTAAAACATTTGTAAAACACGAAAAATGGTCCACTGCGCCGTTAAATTGTGTAAAAGTAGTTCTATGAAGACCTTTAAGAAGAAATACGGTCTTACCTTTCACATGTAGGTGTTTAACCACTCAGGTATTTTTCGAGTGTGGAAATTTTTTGTCACAAACTTGTCAGATTTATAAAAACTTTGTGTTTTTTCACTTCGCAATTAAAGCTCTATAAATGTAACATTTCTGACCGTCGCCTAATACTCAAAACTATTTTTGAATGGTTATGAAATAAGCTTTCAAATTGTTATATTACAAATAAATATTAACATTTGTAAATATTAAAATTTAGAATGCAAACATAAAAAAATTGTAAAAATGACTCATGATATTTTTATGTGAAAACAGTACTAAAATCACAGATTAGGGGTCGTCCATTAATCACGTGAGGCTCGAAAGGGGGGGGGGGGGGGGGAAATCACGTGTATTTATTTTTCGTGATAATATTCTGAAATTTTCAAAATACTTGGTACTAAAAAAAATAAACGTGATTTCGGGGGGGGGGGGGGGGGGGGTTAGTCTAAAACCTCACCACATATCACCAAGGGGGGGGGGGGGGTTAAAAAGTTGCTAAAAAAACATCACGTGATTAATGGACGACCCTTATGTAAAAAAAAAAAAACACTTATTCTAATTGTATAATAAACAATTTTGTCACCTCACTTTTTTACCATTTCATACAAAAATATTTTATAAAAAATTAATAATATCTAACGGGTGAAAACTGTTTCTACAAAATAAGTCTTTTTTATGTACTTCCATGGACAACTTTAAATAGAGATGTGAAGCTTGATTCAATAAGGATCTTTTACTTTTTGTCTTAGGGTTGTCACTAGAACACTAACAGAGTTATAAAGTTGTCCGTGGGAACACACGCGTTAGCGTGAAAACACGCTTATTGTACTTGACTGCTATTGTTATATTGTCGTGTAAACACGCTTACAGGTCGGGGTGGTTAAACATAGCTTGAATATACATTTTATAATTTTCCACGTGTTTATTTCAACCGCCATCACCATGGGACCGTTGTTATCACGTGAACTCCGAATGGCAATGGGCCGAATCAGTCAACTTAATTTATAATAGTTAAAAATTACCAAAAAAAACTTTTTTTTTATTAATTAACGCACAAATATAAAGTTGTGATTTACTCGGGTCATAGGTACATGTTTTTCATCATTTACCATATTCATTTTTACTTCTTCTTTTTTGCACTGTTATTTTTGGTTCCATGCCAACTCAGAATCAAGTCAACTCAACACCTCTTTGAAAAGACATTAAAAGCTATGAAAAAAATAATTTTAAAATAGCCTAACCTTACGTAACCTATTTATTATATTTTTTATCATCACTCTTAATGACCTTTCTGAGGTGGTTCTGAGTTGGTTTCATTCTGAGTTGGTTTCATTCTGAGTTGGCCGGTCACCGTTATTTTTATTTCTTTTCCTACTAATTTAACACTCCTTTTTACATACGTATACAATGTTAATTCAAAGTATATAATCACTGAATTGTTATGTAAAAGTCACATTGCCCCCGTGGTCGAGGGGTAAGGCTCTGGACTAGCAATCCGGTCGCAGGTTCAAATCCCGGTGCGCGCAAATAAAATTTATTCAATTGACTTGTGTTTTCACAATTTAAAAATCAAAAATAATATAAGGTATATTTCCGGCACATTCCATTCATTCCAGGTTGAATTCCATTCTCAGTATCACCTTGGTATAAAACTAATTTATTCTGTTTTTACGTACATTTACAATGCTAGTTCAAAGTTTATAATCACTCTATTGTTATGTAAAAGCCCCATTGGCGTTCATAAACATATAAATAAAATGATTTATTATTTTTAAAGGTTTCCATGATACCCTGATACAAAAAGAAATTTCTTCTTCAAACACAGCAAACATATTTTGTGGCACCCTTTTAATTCAAAATTAATAGATTACTTAGTTTTTACCACGTTTATTGTTTACAAAAACCACAAGTTTCCTGAGGGTTTACTTAAAAACTTTTTTAAAAAATTAAATGAAGACAATATTAACGAAATTCAACCAGATGTGCCCTTATCTTTTTCTGATTTTTTTGTTTTCAGATTTTCGATTGAGTTTCGCTAATATTGTCTTAATTTAATTTTTGAAAAAAGTTTTTAAGTAAACCCTGAGGAAGTCAGCATTTCTCAAGAAATATGTCGATTTATTATAAACAATAAATGTGGTTAAAACTAAGTAAATTATTAATTTTGAAAAATAAATTCGGTCAGTCAATAATGCATAATGGGTTATTATATTTTGTGCCCAATAAATGAAAAAAAAATGACAAAAGTTTTGTAGGGAAGGACACATAACAGCCATATATTACATTTTAACCGCGGGCAACCCAGGCAACGCGCATGCGCCTGCGAATACCATTTTGAATTCCGTTTGACAAAGGAAGCGGAATTCATTCGTTTCTCGACGCCTGACGCGCTGGTTGTGTGTTGTTCCTTACAAGTCTTCCAATGTAATACTTATCATTATCGTGTTTGCTAAACTTAAAATAAATCGTAAAACTCAGTATAAGAATGATCATCTTTTTATTCATCAGCACGATATATCTTTGGTAAATATATGGAGTCAGATAAAAGCAGTGAAAGTGAGTATCACCACGCGGCCGCTGAATAAATGCCGCCATTATACAATCTACCCACACACTACACACCTAATACCAAACTGGTGAACCCGACCAACACGAGGAAGATGGAATATCAGATACGCCAGCCGTCGGGAGTCGAGAAACGAATCCTGAGCAATCCTACAACCCGGTGAGTCGATTTTATATTTAAATACTTAATGTCAAATAATTTAGCTTCAATCTAGTACTATGACCACCGGGGGAACCTCAGTAATTTACAAATGTATCATGCTACGTTTATGCTGTCACGACCAAGTAACAGCGATAAATGAGCATTTGGTTTAAAATGAGATTATAATTAACTTGACTTCATAAAATAATGAATAACTTGCATTGTTTTTCAGCTACCATATAATGTTCTCATATACCCACAAATTCAAGTAAATAATTTTAATTGTCAAACGTAAATTGAATTAATCGTGGATTGCGAAACCCAACATTTTTATTCCAACTTTGACATAAAACTGTATAACATCGTTGCTAATTATCTTGTCTGATACCATCTTACTGTCTAATGAAATGCCTTTCAAAGAATTTGTATTTATCCTTATTTGGTGCATTAAAAAGGACTAAATTCGCCGGCTTTCCGTTTCAGCTAGGTTAATGGCGGATTCATGACGGAACAACTCGGCGCAGTTAAGGCACTTAAGGCGGATTCACATTGTCAAGCCTGGGTGAAGCGAATTACACAACGGCCTCGCGGAGCAGTCTTGCCGTAGAGAGAACTGATATCACGAAAAAGATGACCCATCAGACACGTGAATGTTTTAAAAAAAGTTTTTCATTAATCTAATTTTTTTTTTTTTTTCAGCATTTTTAGAAAATTGTTACATTTATTGATGCGTACACAATATGTTACAACTTAAATATGTTGCCTTTGAAAAATCTGCAGAGCTCATGTAATCCAATTGCATCTCAAAAACGTAACTACCTACAAATAAATTTGTCATCATTTAGAGTATTTCAATAATATTATTAAAGTTTAGCACTTTTCTTTTTGGTGATAATACTAAATTACATGAGTTTTGGAGATTTTTATATATATTTTTGCTCGAGTAATAAACTTTATAAATAATATTAAAATTTTAATCCTACGGATGATTTAGTCATCGTAGTCTTTACCAAATACTTTCTTGCATCATCTAAAGTAAAATATTAAAAATTTCAGTTATATAAAAAAAAAAATTTAACCTAATTTTTAACAAATTTCAAAAAATTTTAACTTTAAATAAAAGCATAATCAATTTGCAACAAACATTTTTAGAAATCATTTTTAACCTTATATGGGTAATAAATTACAAAACAATTATTTCATACATTCACACTTCCTTTGAAATTTTGCCATACGTATTTGCCATTTCTGCTGCGAATTGTTCTTACCAAATTGGGAAATGATTACTATCGAAGAGGAAAATAAAGAAGAAAATACCAACGAATCAAACTCAAGTAATCTCATCGTAACCAACGAAGGAAACGCCAGCGGATCAAGAGCTACTGATCCTCCCACAATTCCAAGCGGAAAAATCAACAAAATCATCATGGAAGAAAACAGCAGACCAGCATCGGACGTACACCCAGTGTCAGTACGCTTACCAAGCTGTTGGAAGTCAAATATTGCTCTCTGGTTGGCCCAGGCCGAAGCACAGTTCGTGAATTCTCGGATAAAAGACGACTTTACCAAATACAATATCGTAATCGCCGCTCTTGATCCTGACACCCTGCAGATAATAAGCGACATAATAATTAATCCACCAGCCCAAGAAAAGTATATACGCGTCAAGACAGCCCTCATCGAACGTCTTCAGGACTCGGAGGAGAAGCGACTAACTCGACTTTTAATTAAAAAAAAAAAATGTTAAGCTCATTACCAGTTCGGCCCTTCTCTGTAGAGCGCTTACCCTCCACCCGCTCACTGAGCAGTAACCTCGTCTGTATCCCCTCTTCCCGCTGGTAAAAAATGGAGACAGCTACACAGGTTTTGGACGTTTAATACGTTCCGAAATGTTTATGGCGCTTCCTTATAATCATAGTTCCGTGTTACACACTCATTTACTAGACCTGGACTGGGGTGTCAAACCATGTACACCATCAAACTTGTTTGTTGAAATAATTTTTTTTCAAATTGCGATTGGAAACTTTTTTTCTTAAAGGCATACATTTGAATTATTTTGCATTTCACTTTACACTCTCACTGAGACTCTCACTTCTTCTTCACGATGTGCTCCAAAATCCAAGGATGTTTCATGGCGTCGTTTAGTGACATCCTCTCAGAGCTGCGGAGCTTCAACAGCTGAAAAGATAAAACAACATATGGATTCCATTCAGCGTACAACACATGTGTTACGATTAGCCCAATGATTAATAAGTTAAATATAGATATATAATACCTTGGAGATAAAATCCTTGGCGCTGCGAGACACCCACTTGGGGTAGTTGATGTCGACACTGACGATGCGCTTGTAGGTGGCGGACTGGTTGTCCGTCTCGAAGGGGGGCGAGCCCACCAGGAACTCGTAGCAGAGCACTCCGAGACACCACTGGTCCACGCTGACAGTGTACGTCTCTCCGTTCACCATCTCGGGGCACAGGTAGTCCAGGGTGCCGCACATGGTCTTGCGCAGTTTGGACGGAGCGTGCACGGACCATCCAAAGTCTGCCAGCTTCAATGTCCCGTCAGAGGCCACCAGGATATTCTCAGGTTTGAGGTCTCTGTGAATCACATTATTCTGGTGGCAGTATTCTAGGGCGCGGGCAATCTGCAAATAAACACACGTGTAACTGTGATACTGTCACTTGTTGTAGTGCCAATACACAACTAGTTAACTTGAAGCGGAACCTGTAATATTTACCTGATAAGTGTAATATGCAGATTTCCTTTCAGAAAACCTGCCATTCTCAGATTTCTTCAAGTATTTGTACAGCTCTCCACCATCGGCAAATTCTAGCACCAGGTATATTTTCTTATCATCATGGAACCAAGTCAACAGTCTTAGGATGTTTGGATGCCTGAAAACACCAACGCAGAAATGGTTAGGGTCTCCGTAAGTATTGACTTATATAATCTATAATAAATAGCAGGTAAATTTCAACAAAAACATTCGTAAAAGTGCAGAATCAATAAAATTAACCCTTTTCAATTTCAATTTTAATTCAATTTAATTTATTCATTTTGAAAACATTACAAAATGATAATTTCAAGGCATTTTTAAAAGAGAAAAATATTTTAGACGAGATAAACAGATTTACACTAACAGCAACAAAGCTTGCTGTTTGAATTTTGCTTCATTGGTGTTAAACATATCGATATCAAGTGATTTTATTTAACAACAAGAAAGCTTTCCCGACTGGCATAACCATTGAATAGTATGGTTAACTACTAAAACTAATATTTATTACTTTGAAATAAACTCTGAGGTAAACTTTCAAAATCTCCGGATACGCTTAACACAAATATTTTCTGATTCTAAAAACTGAAGAGATATCATTTATTTTTCAGGTGGGAAAAAGATTTTTTGAATTTTTTTAAAATGATCATCCTGTTTTTAAATATCGCTCCAATTCTTTCTAATCTCAATGTTTGTTTGTAACATGACATATTTGAATTCAAAGTCGGTGGCTGTCATTCTGATAAAATTAAAGAAATACATTAAATTCTGTCGTATTATGCTGATCTGCAGGTCGTGCTTGAATTTTGACCTAATTTTTTTTCTCTTTGTTTTACAGTTTTTTAGAGAAAAATGTGTCCTTACTGGGGTACCCCATTTTAAGGACACATTGTACAAGTGTTCTTATTTGAAATATAAGTAAATACCTACCTATGTTAAAATATTACAAAGGAAAATTATAAAGTTAAATTTAAAAGAAAGTACAATACAAGAATTAATCTTTGTTAGGTTGCAAAATTGTATCTATATTCTTCCTTCCCATGTCCATAATCCATATTTTTATGCTTCTTTTGAAGTCGGTTATTTTTCTCGATTTATGATCCTCTTGCTTACCTTTGCCATTTTGTTATATACTATTCTGTTTTCGGACGTTTGAGATGTGTTGTAGGCTGGGTAAGCCGCGTTTTTTCGTCGCACTGCTTCAGAGCATTGTCGACTGAACCACGGCTTTGAGTCCATACCAGTTTCTTTAACAGTGGATTGGATGAAGTATCCATCGCGGATGTGATGACTTCACCAATTTCCTGGGCACATCTTGAGGGATCCGAGGTCCGAAAACAGGCAGCTGACCACGGGAAAGCATTAAAATGTGCCCGCAGACCAAACCAATCTGCTGATCTATAGTGCCAAACTTTTCTCTTGAGACGCTCATTTGGCGGTCTGAAGGTTACGGGGATTGACGTCGTCACCAGGCAGTGGCCGATCCTAAAGGCGCTGTGACTTCAATCTTGTAACCGTGTGGCACAGTGGTTAAAAACAGATCTGACAGATTGGAGCGGTGAGTCTGGACATCAGGAACCCTTGTAGGCTCCTGAACCATTTGCTCCAGTCCGTGGCAGAGGGCAAAGGATTCCGCCTCTCGTCCAGCCGAGTCCGTTGGTCCTGAGAACTTTAACCAAGGCTCGTTATGAACATTGAAGTCCCTCAGCACCACAAACTCTGCCCGTAGGGAAGCAGGGCAAGAGGTCGTCAACAGTATTGCTTAGATGTTTGAAGAGTTCGGACATATCTGAAACGCTAAGGTTCGGTGAGCGGTATAAACAGGCGTAAAATCTTACCGTACTGGCAAGATTCAACAGTCGCACACAGTTGACATCAGCTCGGCTGAAGAGACAGACACCTCCTTTGGGTCTGAATTTGCCTACGTGGGTGAAGCCCGGGCAATTCAGATAGGAGGCGTCTGCTATCGGCTCGGCTATCTGCGTTTCAGAAAGGATATCTACGTAACTCATATTTTTTATATTACAATAAAAAAAAATAATTAAAAATGTGAACTCTCCTGTGGGTATTTTATTAAAAATTTTCCTCATGAATGTAAAGCTAGCCTAATCACATAAACAACTTTCAACACACACAATATACTTTCAACGTTAAGTGCATTCTTATGTACACAGTATAAGAAATATGTATTAAAAATTGAGGAAAACATACTTTAAACGAGATTGTATCTCAATCTCCCGGAGCACCTGTCTCTCCACATTGCACTTGACCAGTTCCGACTTGAAGAGGGTTTTAATAGCTACCAGGTGTCCGGTCCTCTTTTCACGGGCGCAATACACTCTGCCAAACTTCCCCTTCCCCATTGCACAGCCCAGCTCAAAGTCACTCGGGCCCCACTGGTAACTGAAACACAAACAATCAAACTATCAACATTCAAAAGTTTTTAGGTAGTATCCATCACATATTCTTTAGTCTTGACAATTGATATCAATGTACATATTGTATACCGTACCGACATATGTGAGTGCATGCGGGAAAGCTCCCTTTAATTCTTTAAATGAGCGACGTTACAATGCTAGGGGCCCCTGTAGGTGGTACTTTATTATTGGTACGTGTTCGCAAGATTGTTGTGACGTCTGCTTTATTAGGCCCTCTCCAACCCAAGCACAGTGTCGTCCAACAGCATGAGTTTATAGAAAGAGACATACAAAGGTAAAATATTTTAAAATTATATAGTAGTAAATGTATACGAGGGTAATCGAAAACTACATTAGAGATAAAGTTTGTCAACACTTTATATTTGAATTATTCTCCTTCTCGAAACCTGAAGCACAAGTCTAGCAATCCAGCTGAAATAAATATTAAGTAAATGCTTGTTACATACGGTTTTCCATAAGCTTCGTGGGTCATCATTTTAGTCATAAGAGCTGCTACTTCCTCCTTTTCTTCATTTGGAACAGTTTTCAAGTGCACTTCAACTTCTTCGCGCATCTCTTGTGACAGCGCTATGCCCGAGCCCGAATCCATAGTGAATAGTGAAGGATGTCCTACAAAATAACATAACTTTATAACCATCCACGGAAGAAAACACCAATTAACTGAAAGCACGATCATGACAACGACCGGCAAAAAGGCCATACAAAATTTGTTCAACGGTCGCACGTCGTACCTCAAGTTTTGTAAAACCGACAACGAATATTTTGAATATATCAAGATTATGTAGTTTAACAAATAATACTCTCATGAGATGATAGAATTTTTAAATTCAACTTCATGCGACATGCAATTGAAAGTTGAATTCCATTCAAAATTCAAATCGGTTGTATATTAGGCTTGTTGAAAAAGTATCGATATATCGATATTTTTAATTCAATATATCGATATTTTTAGCCGATATATTTTGATCCGATATATCGATACTAAATATATAATCCGATAGATACGAAAATATCCAATATCGAAAATTGTATCAAAAACGATATTTTTTTAAATTTATGTATTTAAAGTCACTAGAATCCAAAACCGTACAGGAACGAACGGAAAAAAAGTAACTGTATTGGGTCATGACATCTGGCGGTTGAAATTTTAACTATTAAATAGCTTACAAATCTATTGTCTTTGCATTAGTATTTGCTATCACCAATACTATTTCATGTGTGTAGGTACGTACATAGAAATGTATGCTATTTTTCGCCATTTTTATGTTGGTTCTATGTGTTGGTTCCCAATTGTCTATGATTATTGACTATACCTTGTTCCAAACACGAAGTCTTTTTTGACGAGCTTTGTATGCGTCTCAGTTTACATATAAGTTAGAAGACAGCTTTTTAGTTTTTGATATTTTTGTAATTATTACGTAATAAAAATGAATAGTGATAATGATAAAAATACCTTCATTTTTATTGAGATTTTTGTACATTAAAAAAGCACATTGTGTACAAAAATTACTATTGATAATATTGAGCTGAATACACTCTTATTTTAAAAACGCCAAAGCTCTTGAAAATTTGACTGATATATCGATATTTTTTCCTCGATATATCGACGTAGATATTGATATTTTAATTAATATCGATACATCGATATTTTTTTCACTTTCGACATCCCTATTGTATATTATGTGTATTCGAAATCTGTCTCTTAGGTTTGGTGTTGCCTGTTGTGAAAAAAAAATATTTTAAATTTTTTTATTTTAACTTTATGAGTAAAACCTCAAATTGTAATATGTCTCCAGATTTTCGATTGAGTTTCGCATATTGTCTTCATTTAAATTAAATATTTTTATATATTTTTAATAGAAAATGAATATCTTTGTAGAAGTTAATCATCGTAGGGATCTCTATTTTTAATGTGATGTCGATGACACAGGGCTAGTTTACCTCTAGCTCCACACTATTCGCGAAGTTGAACGAGGTTAGCCGAATACGATAGTGCGGAGAGGCACTTCGTCTTACTTCGTCCAACCTTGGCTCGCCTCGGGCGACCTCCAGTTTTTGTCGGTTTTTGCGCCCGAGTCAAAGGACTCGAGGTTGCACAAAGTGTCTACACGAAGTGCCTCTCTACACTACTCGGTTAACTTCAGTTCGCTTCAATACGTCGTCGTGAATACGCGTGCCAGTGATGGTATGTCTAGGGAAATTTCCCTAGATCTAGGGGAGAAAAATATTTTTTAGGAAAAAGGGAAATCAGCACAAAATCTAGGGAAATTTCAAACTCTGGCAAATTTTTTATTACGTACGACAATATCACTGGTATAATAGACTTTTTTAATTCCCATGAATCTTAAATAGTGTTGATGTACTTACAAGCAATGTTATTTTTAACACTGACAACTCAAAATGATATTATGTATCTAAAAAGATCAATGGAGACCTCTGAAAAAATATTCAATTTGAGTTTCAAATTCCGTTTTTTCGGTAATTGCGGTTGATTTTTATTTTGCAAAGTGATTTTTATTTGGAATTCCGTTTCTAATTCAGTGGTACTGTAAACATACTTTTAAATTATTATTTCACTTAGCAAAAAGTGTTTTATTTGGAAAAGCACAGTATTAGTAGTATAAGCACAAAAGTACATCTACTAAGTTCCAATATCTTTCCAATTAATAACCATATAACTGGTCAGTGGTTGAATGGGCATCGCGTTTGGGTCCCACTCAGGCGTTCCGTGTTCGATTCCTCGTCTGGCTAAGTCCTCCATCACGACTTAAGCAACATTTTCGGCTTACTGTGGTGGTAGTAGGAGGTTTTGAAATGTTCAATTCAATTCAATTCTTTATTAATTTTAAAACATTACAAAATAAAATATATATACATGTTGTCAGGTTATTCGTAGATTACTCGTACTTGCTACTTTTGCGTAAATGTGATTATTTGAATAATTTGACTGCTTACAATATCAAACGTTTATTATGTATTTTGTTTTATTTTTTTATGTACATTTGTTACAATTTTTTTTTTAAATAAATAAAAAAATTGAAGGAAAAAATATTAAGTTACTGAAACAAAATGTCTAGAAATTGAAATAGTTAATGCACAATAAATACAAAAGATGTTGTCCTTTATTTCAAAGTTCGAAATTCCCCCCCCCCCCCGCCTCCGAAGCGAGTTTTAATTTGCCAAGGAGGTACCCCTGATATCTAGGGAAGGGAAATTCTAGGGAAATTTCACCTCGAAATCTAGGGAAATAATTTTTTTGGGCAGACCATCCCTGACGCGTGCTCGCTAGCAATTATTATTTTTTTGTATTGTCACACGGCACGATTATGAGTGGAATACAGTGGTCGCAGGAGCAAATTCTGTTGCTCCTGCGACCGGTGCATGTTAGAAATACCCGTAGACGAATTAAAGAAAAAGAAGGATTCGCTTTTTGCTACGTACAGGAGCTATCATAGAAAAAAAGATGCGTCAATAAATAATAATAATAATGGTTTATTGTCTTCATTTCTTAGTAACAAGTAGAGATAATGATATCCTCACTGGGATCTCCCGTGCTGAGGATTTCATTTACATATTATAATTTAATTATAAGAAATTAATATGAATTAGACATAACATATATCATGTAGTATTTTTTTTTTAATAATTATAAATTAAATAAGATAGTGTTTTCTTTATAATTCAGTTCACCAGATTTGGTTTTAGTCTGTATTTGATATCAGTATATTTTCTATTTCTGATTTATTAGTATTTTATAGTATTTATTTAGTATCCAGCTTTTTATTTGAAATTTAAATGTTATAATGTTGAGGTTTTTGAGTGAGAGTGGTATTTTATTGTAGAGTTTAATGCCATAATATAAGAAGCTTTTTTGCCCAAATGTTGTGTTAGTAGTTACTTGTTGGATATGTTTTTGACCATGAGATCTAGTGTTTCTAATGTACGTTGTACGTGTTAGTTGTTATTTCTTGGGTTTTGTACTTATGAATGTAAAAATATGTACATAGTTATAATACGCGAGCGTGCACATTGCAACGGCAGCTGCTACTTGAGCGTCCATGACGTGCGAGTCGTGACAGCACCACCGCACGAATGAGTTCTCGCGAAGTTTTTTTTTTTTTTTTTAAACTTTATTTATTCTCATTTCTTTGTACATATAATGTATAATAGCAAATAGTATACATATAATAACATAATATATAATAGCAAATAGTACGAACAAGAAATGAAAACCCACTAAGGCACTGCCTGAGTGTGGGTAATATTAAAACAAAATATTATAATTCTAAGTACCCAAAATATAAAATAGACTTAAAAAACATATAAAATATAAAATTAGTATTTCATAGGTAGAACAAGTGAAAAAGGTTTTTTTTTCAGCTATTATAAAATATGGAAAAAACATACTGTTTTTCTTTTTTTTTTTTTTTGTTATTATAAAAAAATAAACAGAAAACATATTGTACTACAGTTTAGAAAGTTACAGAAAGTGTGTTATAAAAGGAAGGATACATTTATAGAAATAGCGTTTCAATATCTATATTATTCAACCATAATTTTACCTCTTTTACATATTTTATCATTTGAGTTTGTAGTGGTAGAAGGTTAAATGAACGAGGACCAATGAAACTGCTATGTGTCTGCAATAATTTAGTATTGGTTTGTGGGGTGTAAAATATATTATTTATTCTTTTGCTCATTCTGTTTTCATTTATTTCGAAATTATTTTTGTTTTTAAATACATATTTCAAAGTTTGTAATTTAAATAATTTACGTATATTAAATATTTTAGTTTCTTTGTATAATAAGTTAGTCGAGAATGTTTTATTTTTGTTATATATGACTTTAATTATGTGTTTTTGAATTATTTGTAGAGGCTTAATAAATGTATCAAGTGCACCACCCCATCCTATAATGCCATAAGTGATTGATGATTGCACTAGGGAAAAGTAGATCATTTTCAATTTTTCAATGTTTAGTACTTCTTTAAGTCTATAAAATATGTAGGTCAGATATCTTAATTTAGAAGTGATTCGATTAATATGTGTTTTCCAATTAAGATTTATATCTATTGATACTCCTAAATATTTTATATTTTCGACATTAGTGAGTTCGTTGCACATGAAGCGAGTTGAACGAGTTTGTAGCGACGTACTTCGAACTTCGGTCAACTTTCCCGAATATTTCGTCGAGGAACTTCGCGAGTAGTGTAGACCTAGCATACAAGCTACTATCTGGGAAATTCACTATCTGTTAGTAAACTCGCCCAGTGTCATCGTGTCACTTGCTAACTAGCAGCAACTAGCAGATTGTTGACAATCTACGAAAAAAAGTTGAAAGGTCGTCAACTTTACTCGCTTACACGCTTGCTCCCCTGCTCCCCTCGTGAATGGTTTATTTATGTTTCCAACGTGGCTTCCGATAAACAGCTGATTTCGACTGTCAAACATTGAAGAATTAGTTCACGCAGTCGTCGTTATTCTTGTTACTGGCGCTAGTAGCGGCCTCAGTTTCCTACGCTTCTGAGCGAGTGGACAGTTTTGTGTGCCATCATGACAATCTCACTCGCCGATTAACCCGCTTTTAGATAGTAGCTTGTAACTCGCCTTGTGTCATCGAGGCATAACAGATAGTGAATTTCCCAGATAGTAGCTTGTAAACTAGCCGTGTGTCATCGAGGCTTAAGGCGCCGTCAGTACATGCCGCTCGAACCATGTGACATTTCGGGAAATACATCGAAAGGCCTCAAGTCAACGGTCTTTCATCACTACGGCAGCAGTACGTTCGAGCACTTTCTTCGCTTTGCGTGAATTCGCAACATTACCAGGCTCTCTGAGTTGCTACTCTATCGGTCGGCTATATAAGCGCTGCAACTCAACGCTAGCGCAGTCTAGTCTAGTCACACACACCAAGAAGTGATTACAATAGCGCAGTGCCGCAACGTGGTATAAAGCCCGCGCAATAGCATCATGTGATTTGCAAGCAACCAGCAACCATCGATCATCGACTAGCAACCAGCTACACGCCGCCCCCCGTGTAGAGCTATGCGCCGGCTCCCTGAAGATCTGTGATCTTCACCGCCGCAGCTTTCTGACCATCATCGTGCAGCAACACCGAGCAACACTCACTGCACCACCGTCACTCCGCACCGCATCGACTCGCTACGTAGCTACAATAAAGACTGACTCATTACTTCGATCTGACGCCTTTCATTTCGTCCCCCATCTCAGCCGATCCGGAGTCCGCTCTCTCAAACCTTTTGGCGTTCGTCCCACGCCGACAGATTATATCAATGGCTGACAGGCCGGCGGCTCCGACGAGAGTTAAATGTTTCAAGGCTTGACTAGGTATATGTAATTTACATAGACTAGAGATTTTGCAAATATTAATTAACTTATTAAGGGCCGGTATATCAGTCATTGCTAAGGAGCACATTCCTCGCTCAACTTAAACCGACCAAATCGGCCGCTTAAGCCGCAGAATAGTTCCTTTGCTAGACGCTGTGGCGCTATTGGCGGTAACACATCTGTCATCTGTCAGATTTCACATTGCTTGTGGGTGGTTTCAGTGGTTTGTATATTTATGCATTGCTTCAATTTCGATCTACTACGTGCGGACGCGATAAATTACATTGGATGAATAAGTTTACCTATCAGCATGGAATTCGAACTTTCTTCGAGTGATGACGATTTAGACATCGTTAATTTCGTCGAACGTTTAAACAGGCCACGCAAAGTGCGAGTATATAGAAACAGGGCTGATCACTTCATCGCGTGGGATGAAATCGAATTCCATAACAGGTTTCGTCTCTCCAAGAGGGTAGTAAATTGCTTGTTAAATTTGATAAGGGATGATATCCAATCTAAAACGAACTGGTAAGTGAAAATGCTTTTTAAAAGGAATAAAAAAATAGCAAACAATGCAAGTACCTATCTACATAGTGTCTTTGTTTTGATGATTTCAGGAATAAAGCACTCACTCCAGAGCAACAGATCCTCTTAACAATCAGATACCTTGCATCTGGCTCCATGCTGATTGCTGTGGGGGACTTTGTCGGAGTTCATAAAACCACCGCAAGCAAACACATTTGGATGGTTTTGCAATCAATTGCACGCTTAAGAACAACTTTCATTACGTTAAAAAATGATCCTGAAAGTTTGGAAGAGAAACAAAGAGGGTTTTTCGCAATTGCACGCTTCCCCAAAGTGATTGGAGCTCTCGATTGCACGCATGTGCGGGTACAGTCCCCTGGTAAGTTAAACCAAGTGCTTGTTGCAATACCAACAGACATGTCACCTCCTTTGTTTACCTTATTCGAGTTATAAATGTACAGAATAATCATTAGTGAATCATTATTTTAGGTGGGCGCAGCGCCGAGATTTATCGCAACAGAAAAGGTTTCTTTTCCATCAATGTACAAGCTGTTTGTGATGCTAATCTCACATTCACGGATATAGTTTCGAGGTGGCAAGGGTCGGCCCATGATTCTACCATTTTTAATAATTCCAAAATACAGGCCAAGTTTCGAAACGGCTTCTTTGGCAACTGTATTTTGTTGGGAGATGGTGGGTATCCATTGAAGAATTACTGCGTCACTCCCATTCAAAATCCAGAGGGAGAAATTGAAAATATCTTCAACGAAGCACAAATAAGAACACGAAATACCATTGAGCGAGCATTCGGTGTTTGGAAGAGGCGGTTTCCAGTACTTTCGCTAGGAGTGAGGATCCACATAATGAAGGTGCAATGCCTGGTTGTAGCCTCCGCAATTTTGCACAATATTGCAATAGGCTGCAATGAGCTCGAACCACCTCCGTTAACACGCGAAATGGAAGAAGCTCTAGCATTTTGTGACAATGTTCACGTCGTCAATGCAGTAGGTGTGGGTAGGCAAGAAAGAAACCAATATTTGCAATATTTTGAGGGTCTGGTGAATGGAAGGATGTGAAGCATGAAGCATCTCAGCACCACCCATGAGGCAAACATTCATTTTTTATTTTGATAAAATATTTTATATATCATAGTACAATTCAGTAATACTCTTTCGAAAATCTTTGATAGCGAGTTTAACAATGTGATTGGTCTACAGTCCACAATGGTAGTATTTCCATTTTGTCTCCGGCTTTATAAATAGGGATCACCAGTCCTCTTTTAGGAGTACTAGGGAAGCAGGTGTGTGTTATACTATGGTTGATTAAATGTGTCATAGGTTTTAATATTTCATTTTTTATTATCTTAATGCAATGGTGTTTATTATTTTGTCAAGTTGTTTTTATTATAAATCTGTGAGTGGTTGTGTATTGATCTGTTTGTTTGTGTTATGTATTTTACTTTTCGTTAAAACCTTTCCTATACTTCAAACCTTCAACATTCAATCATACTGTAAATTAATAATTCATCAAAATAAAAAAATTCTGAGGAAATTATAACAGAGTATTTATTTTATAAATGTCTTTAACAGGTGTAGTATATTTTACTTCATATATGGAAGTAGTAATTATAATTTAATTATTCCTCCTCATTAGTTCCATCCTGAGGAGGTGCTCTTGGTGCTCCTCCAGGCGTTTGGCCTTGAGGTTCTCGGTCCTTAGTATATGTTCTCTCTCCTCTTCCTGGCGTTTAGCTTTGAGGCCCTCCATCTTGAGAAGATGTTCCTCCTGCTGGTTTTGCAGACTTGAAGTCAAAATCTTCATTTTAAACTCTGCCAAAGAGCTCCACTTGGCGTTGGTGGTTGCTGTGGTAGCTTTTCTTTTCCGCTGGAATAGAAGAATATAATATTATAAAGATGCCAACAGTTGATTCATGTACAACATTCTGTTATCTTGATGTCAACCGATCAATTTGAAAAGTTTTGATGTAGGAGTTAACTAACCATCACAACTTTCTCCGCAGGGATAGGCAGAGAGGACGGACTGCCAAACAACTCAGTTTAAGCATACATTCCTTACCTTATTCACATTTATACATCGTCTCATACATATTCTTACATTATTCTGACTTTTGACATGTTGAGGAAGACATGGTCCGACTCGCCATGTCTTGCTCAGGCATCCCCGACTTCTTCTACCATTCAAATTTGCAACATATATTCTCCTAACACTTCTTTCTTCATTCATTCGCTCTACACGGCCATGCGACCCTTTTTGTTTAAATATAATAATATATTAAAAAATGCAGGTTATTTTGTTATATATTATATATAAGTACTAAAAATGTATATGTACTACAATAATACTAAAAATGTATTACTCTCCTTAATTAAAAAAAATATCATCACAATATTTTCAGAGTGGTAGGATATTATTAGTATCACCTTGGTGTTGGTGATACCTCCACTCAGAATCCAAATGCTATTTGAAATCAGTGGCGGTCCGTGACTTTTCAGTGAGCAAGTGTGCTAAGATTGAAAAATCCTTAGAAAATAGATGTTGTTGTAGCTGAAAACGTTTTTTTTTTATATACCTACCATTTTTTTGTATGCAGATTTGTTATTTTGTAGCTGTGTTTCCCCAAACCGAAATCTCCATATAATTTTTTTTAATTTTGATGAAAAAAATGTATATATGTATACATATGTATATTTTCAACTACAACATTATCGATAATGTGGTATTTTTCAATCTTACCACTCTAGCTTATGAAAAGTCAAGAACTGCCCCTGCGTGAAATACTTTTGTCTTTTTTGGTGATCATTTTTGAATAGTCAGGTACTTCCGTATCTTCCTCTGCCCTGCCTCCTTTCCCACTTCCGCACTCCTTTTGATTAGCAGGGAGAGGTTGAGAGTCTTGTGCGATATTCACATTAAAAAAATTAACAATATGTTACAAACCCCTGTAGCTAGTGCTGGATTGATGGGTGTTCTCAGCATTTTGGGTGTAATTTGGCTCCAACTCTGATCAATTTTAGAATGCTAAAATAAAGATAATAATATTAGTTACCAATTGATGTAAAATAGACTAGTTGGAAACAACATTAGAGTCACTTATCACGCCATGTCTTCCTCGGCTTCTTCTACCATTCAAATTCGTGCCATATATTTTCCTTGCACTTTTTTCTTCATTCATCCGCTCTACATTCCCATACCATCAAAGCATCCCTTAATCCCACACTGTCATCATTGTCTTGCATTCGACACAAACTTAATTCCAATAGTCAATTGGTACGACAAACATAATAAGTTAGTATTACATAATATTACCATTGAATTTGAGGGGCTTTCTTCAGGGAGGCTGCACACAGGAGTTAGGATGGCCACAGACTCCTCACTAATGTGACTAAACTGAAAGCAAAACAATAGAATCAATAAAATGTTCTATCTACAGCTGTCAGAAAGTTTGGCGGGCGTAATTGGAACAGTCCGCTCCGGGCGCCAACTTGCCAAGGCGCCAATGAGCTGAGGCACTCATATCACTTAACAATTAATACAGCGCCCTTCAGGTTTTTATTAGCACCAGGCGCCATTTGGCTCAGGGAAAAATTAATTCCTTATAGTCAACTGATACGATACACAAATAAGTTAAATTACCTTTGACGTTGAGGGGCTTGGTTGAGGGGACCTAAGCAAATTTATAGACCCTGGGCTGCTGAGTCCAAACTGAAAAAAAAACAATATTATCAATTAAATGTATTATCTGCAAACATATTTGAGAAAAATGTAGGGTTATAATGAATTAGATATTTATAATTAATAACTTAAATTACCTTCGACGTTGAGGGGCTTGATTGGAGGGATTGAAATATGTGAACCGATCCTGTACTGCTTACTCCAAACTGAAAAAAAAACAATATTATCAATTAAACGTACTATCTACAAACAGATTCGAGAAAAATTTAGAGTTATAATGAATTAGATATTTATAATTAATAACTTAAATTACCTTCGACGTTGAGGGGCTTGATTGGAGGGATTGAAACATATGTACCGATCCTGAACTGCTTACTCCAAACTGAAAAAAAAACAATATTATCAATTAAACGTACTATCTACAAACAGATTTGAGAAAAATGTAGAGGTATAATGAATTAGATATTAATAATTAATAACTTAAATTACCTTCGACGTTGAGGGGCTCGATTGGAGGGATTGAAATATGTGAACCGATCCTGTACTGCTTACTCCAAACTGAAAAAAAAAACAATATTATCAATTAAACGTACTATCTACAAACAGATTTGAGAAAAATGTAGAGGTATAATGAATTAGATATTTATAATTAATAACTTAAATTACCTTCGACGTTGAGGGGCTTGATTGGAGGGATTGAAACATATGTACCGATCCTGAACTGCTTACTCCAAACTGAAAAAAAAACAATATTATCAATTAAACGTACTATCTACAAACAGATTTGAGAAAAATGTAGAGGTATAATGAATTAGATATTTATAATTAATAACTTAAATTACCTTCGACGTTGAGGGGCTCGATTGGAGGGATTGAAATATGTGAACCGATCCTGTACTGCTTACTCCAAACTGAAAAAAAAAACAATATTATCAATTAAACGTACTATCTACAAACAGATTTGAGAAAAATGTAGAGGTATAATGAATTAGATATTTATAATTAATAACTTAAATTACCTTCGACGTTGAGGGGCTTGATTGGAGGGATTGAAATATGTGAACCGATCCTGTACTGCTTACTCCAAACTGAAAAAAAAAACAATATTATCAATTAAACGTACTATCTACAAACAGATGTTAGACAGTTACCAAAAAGTTTGTTTTATTTCAACCCACATAAAGTGAAACACCATATACATACAGTGTAAAGTTAATTAGTACCTTTACATCGGAGTATTTTCTTTGTAGGTTCGCTGGCTTCATCTCCTCGGGGACAATCATGTACATGTCATCATCTTGAAACAAATGTTTATGTACAAATGAACAATTCATTATTTTTACATCTAATAATTAACTATATGATTACGAGGTATAGAATGTGGATAATATATATTATAAATTTAAAAAATGAATTACCAGAATTTGCATCGCAATCGTGAGTTGATTGTACACCAGTCACCTGGTCAGACAATAGCTCCATGACACTTTCCTCGATCTGGGTATACCCCGGATCGGCAGCAGCTGGCCCTCCTCCCGTCTGAAAGCGATATTGTTTTTTCGTGGCAAATTTCTGCCGCGTGTTTTTTTTTGTGTTATCCCATTTCTTCCTCAAGGCATCTGCCGTTCGGGAAATTGCATTGCGAGAGTTAAATTCGCAAGTCAGTTCTTCCCACTTGCTTTTTCTTGCGTTCCAATTGACAGCATTGGACGCTTTGTTTTCTAAAACGTTCGAATGCTTTTTTACCAATTCTACAAGTAATTTTACCTCCTCTTCCGCGAAGTTTGGCGTTCTAACAGTCTTCATTTCTGAAATGATTTACGTAAAGCAATGTAAACAAATAATAAAATAAAACTCGTTATCCATTTAACTCGTCAATTCTAAAATGATTAACCTAAATCAAAGTAAATAAATAAAAACTACAGTGAATAAATAAATCGAGCTATTAAATACACAATTATGCATAAAAAATGTGTAAAACTTACCAGAAAATACAAAAAACTTCTCAGAACGGACAGCGGCGTGGATGTTTGACGTTTGTTTGTTTGATAATAACCATAGAGTCCATAGATACTAACAGAAACAGATTGGATCGGCATAGAAATCCTCGATTAATATCATAGACTAAGCGTTTAAAATTGGACAACTCTAGGTTTACGACTGATATACGGATTTCGTGCTAAGCCACGCTGAGCTCCACATTCCGCAAAAGCCGAGCTTAAGCTCAACTGATATACCGGCCCTAAGGGCCGGTATATCAGTCATTGCTAAGGAGCACATTCCTCGCTCAACTTAAACCGACGAAATCGGCCGCTTAAGCCGCAGAATAGTTCCTTTGCTAGACGCTGTGGCGCTATTGGCAATAACACATCTGTCAAATTTGACAGTTGCCAATGTTTCGATTTCAATATACATCTGCTACGTACGTAAATTACATTATAAATAAATTAACCATCAGCATGGCGTTTGAGCTTTCTTCGAGCGTTGAGGATTTAGATATCGTTTATTTCGTAGAACATTTAAACAGACCACGCAAAGTGCGAATATATAGAAACAGGGTTGACGACTTCCTGGCGTGGATGAAATTTAATTTTATTACAGGTTTCGTCTCTCCAAAAGGGTCGTAAATTGTTTGTTAGATTTGATAAGCGATGATGTCAAATCTAAAATTAACTGGTAAGTGAAAATGCTTTTTAAAAGGTATAAAAAAGTAGCTAACAATATAGTACCCGTCTGCATAGTGTGCTTGTTTTCATTTCAGGAATAAAGCACTCTCCAAAACACCAGATACTTTTGACAATCAGATACCTAGCATCTGGCTCCATGCTGATTGCTGTGGGGGACTTTATCAAAGTTCACAAAACTACCGCAAGCAAGCACATTTGGATAGTTTTACAATCAACTGCTTTCATTACTTTGAAAAATGATCCTGAAAGTTTGGAAGAAAAAATGAGGGTTTTTTGCAATAGTGCTGGTGATTGGTGCTCTTGATTGCACATGCGGGTACAGTCCCCTAGTAAGTTAAACGTCATTTTATCCAAGTGCTTGTTCCAATATCAACAAACATGTCCCCCTTTGCTTGCTTACCTTATTCGACTTATGAATGTGCAGACTAATCATTAGTGAACCATTTTTTTAGGTGGACGCAATGCAGAGATTCACCAGAACCGAAAAGGTGTCTTTTCTGTCAACGTGAAAGCTATTTGTGATGCCAATCTCAGATTCACCAATATCGTTTCAAGGTGGCAGGGGTTACATGTTTTATATTTAGTGTAATTATTTATTTTTTGAGCTAACGTAGTTGTAAATTTACCTCAGGCCTCTTCAGCATTCAATCATACTGAAAATTAATAATATAGGTACTTATCAAAATAAAAAAATGTCTGAGGAAGTATAACAGAGTGTTTATTTTTTAAATGTCTTTATTCAGGTGTAATATTCAAAGGAATACAAACAAATTACACAAAAGAAGAATTCTTAACAGACTTGATACTTCAAAATGAAGATAATGACGGATGAAAATCCGGATATATTTCAGGTGAAAGCTTTCACCGACAACATAGAAATAACCTACTTTATTTAATGGTTACTAAATTAAGCTGGTCTATATTGTCAAGCGTGACAATCGGTGTAGTTATAGTAGGAGTAATAATTTTTTATTTTATTTATTTCATTATTTTAATATTACATTTGATTAGAGTATTGCTCATCTCACTAGGTGTGAAACGCCTGTGTTGAGATGGCAATTTACAGAGTGGTTGTTATCTAGGTTTTTGTTTACATAATATGACAGTTATAAAAATAAAATAAAATCAGTATTTTTTTCTTACATTATACAATTCAAGTTTGAATGTAGAAGATTAAGACAAAATAAGTTTGAAGCAATTAAATTTCAGTTTAACAAAAAGGCGTAATATTATATATATATTTTTAAATTGTAATTGAAAATTAACATCCTGTTGACAAACTGCTTAATTGCGGTTTAACGGGATTGTAACTTGAAAAACAATAAAAAAGGAAAGTATTTTAAATTGAATTATTATTTTTGTGTATAAAAGTACAAATATTACTTAATATGGAAGTAGTATTTGTATTTTAGTTTTTCCTCCTCATCAGTTCCACCCCGAGGAGGTGCTCCTTCCTGGCGTTCGGCCTTGAGGTTTTCGGCCCTGAGCAGATGTTCTTTCTCATTTTCCTGGAGTTTAGTCTTGATGCCTTCCACCTTGAGGAGGTGCTCCTCCTGCACATTTTGGAGATTTGAAGCAAAAATTTTCATTTTAAATTCTGTCAAAGAGCTCCACTCGGTGGCTGCGGTAGTAGATTTTCTTTTCTGCTGAAAAAGAAGAATATAATATTATAAAAAGTTGTTAACTTGCTTCATTCCACACCCATGTATTTCACAATATAACTGGAAATAACTTATATACATGTTTGCAAAATAAACCTTTTCGTCATGAAAATTCTATATTCTCTTCCTTAATGTCAACTGGTCAATTTGAAAAGTTTTGATGTAGGAGTATCTAAGTTTTTGTGTTTTGATAACTAACCACCACGACATTTCCGGGGTAGAGAGGTGGGCAGAGAGGATGGACCACCAAACAACTCAGTCTTATTCATTTAAAATAATGTATATTATATTAGCAGCACAGATGTGTAAGACTGGTATAAGACCACCATTCAGAATTGAAACATTGCTTGAAATGGCGTTAGCCGTGTTTGGTGGCCAGATCTGAATAGCCAGGTACTCCCCCATCTCTCCCTCTCCACTACCTTCAGCCTCACAACATACCCTAATTGAGGATGCCATAGTCTCACTGGCTCCAGACGGGAGCAGCTGGGACTCTTGTGGGGTACCTACTCATAAAAAATACATTCCTTGCCTCATTCACGTTCATACATCGTCTCGTAAATACTCTTATATTATTCTGACTCTTGACATGGTCCGACTCACAATGTATTGCCAATTTCTACCATTCACATTTGCAATATATATTCTCCTAACACTCCTTTCTTCGTTCATTCGCTCTACCCGCCCATGCGTCCCTTTCTGTATTTTTTTTTATTTTTTCTTTATTCATTGCTTTGAATGGTTACATCATTTGTGGATTTTTCGAGCACCATGCTATGCTCAAGCCCGTGTTATGGTGGTCGGGTGGATAATTATATTACAAATAATGCAGGTTATTTTGTTACACCATACTTTCAGGTAGGATATTATCAGTATCACCTTGGTGTTGGTGATACATCCACTCAGAATCCAAATACTATTTGAAATCAGTGGCTAGTAGTAAAACAATTCCCCTCAGGGCCTATATCATCTTTGGGGATGCTGTGTGGAGGGTTTTTTTTAAGAAAGGTAGGAGAGGAGAGTACAAGGAAAGAAAAGGGTTTAAGGGGTGGGTAGGAATCTGGTAGGGTTCGGTGTGTCTTGGTCATCCACCTCCAAGACCTAGACAAACCTCACCCCATGAACCAGGGCACCCCTGCTAAATCACCAAACGAAGCGAACTACTTGGGGTGACTTATGGCAGAGGTGTTGGTTATCCAATAAAGGTTCCCGGGGCGGCGGTACCCACTCCCGCCTCCCAAATTGAGTATATATATTTTCAGTTACAACATTATCAATAATGTCACATTTTTCACTCTTACCACTCTAGCTTACGAAAAGTCTAGAACTGTCCCTGCTTGAAATGCTTTAGCCTTCTTTGGTGATCATTTCTGAATAGTCAGGTACTTCCGTACCTTCCTCTGCCTTAACTCCTTCACATATCCACCCCGTTTACCCTCACAACATATCCCACAGAAGATGCATTCTCACTGACTTTGGTTAGCAGGGAGAGGTTGGAACTCTTGTGGGATATTCACATTAATTCACACGGCAGAAATGAAAGATATGAGTTCAAATCAATTTTAAGTTAAGTAAGTAACTAACCAACTGACAATATCAGAGAATGAATCGCCAAACGTGCATACATCTTCTTTTACATGCCCTACTGTGATTCTAACTCTTGGCGTGGTCCAACTAATGAAGCCAGTCTTCCTCGGACGACCCCCGGGTTCTTCTACCATTCACATTCGTGCCATATATTTTCCTTGCATCCTTTCTTCGTTCATCCTCATATAGTCAATTGATATGACAAACATAACAAGTTAGTATTTCATATTACAATTAATTGATATGCATGCTTAATAATAGTTACCACTGAAGAATGTTGATTCTACTCCGGTCGACTGGGTGAACAACGGTCCCATTATATTTAAGTCAGCTCATCCAATTCCAATTGACCGCATTGGACGCTTTATTCTCCAAAGTGAGCGAATACTTTCATGAGACCAGCTCCACTAGCAATTTCACCCCCTCTTCCGCGAAATTTAGTGTTCTAGTATTTTTGATTTCTGAAATGATTCACGTAAAGCAAGGTTAACAAAGAACTTCATACTCGTTATCCAACTAGTCAATTCTAATGATTAATCTAAATCGAAGTAAAAATAAAATAAAAACTATAATGAACAATAATAAATCGAGCTTTTAAATACACAATTGTGCGTAAAAATGTGTAAAACTTACCAGAAAATAATAAAAAATATCGATGTTTGACGTTTGAAGTTTGGTTTTAACCATAGAGTCCATAGATACTAACATAAATAGATTGGTTCTGCATAGAAATTATCATAGACTAAGCGTTTAAAATTGGTCAACTCTAGGATTACGACTGATATACGGATTACGTGCTAAGCCACGCTGAGCTTCACATTCCGCCAAAGCCGAGCTTAAGCTCAACTGATATACTGGCCCTAAGTACCATGAATCTGTATTAAGTATATCTTATATTATAAGAACAATTATAACCAAAAATGTAAACCTAGCGTAAGAATTGTAATTATAGCCTGTTGAACATAAATGTACCAAACCACCCATCTGTTGAATTACCAGTGAACTTAAACAAGTTACCGATTGTTAGGTTATGCATGTTGTCGCGGCAAACAGCCTCGTAACGCCATCTAGCGTCAGAATTGATGACACCAGCTCCAAGGATCCGCTGTTTTCTCAAGAGGCGGAATAATAAGGAACTGAATTACTTCTATGATTCTACGTCAGGAGGGAACGAGGGATGAGGGAGAAATCTCACCACTGCCAACGGTCACCATTTGCCCCGGATAGGGAGCAGTACCTCTCCGCCATCGGAGTGGGTTCCGAGGCCTTCCAACGCCCATGAAACCGCGCGAACCGACTCCCGACCAGGAAATTCCACGGGGTCACCGCCAAGTTTCCGACCAGGAAGCTGGTCCTCCGCCCTACGGAGTGACCATCGAGACACTCCGATGAGAGTTACCTCAAGAGATTCCCGACCAATAATCTCCGCACCCGGGCGAATTGCGCACTTTGAGGAGTCCACCCCTTGATTTTGGGCGGGCTACCATACTGCTATATACTAAATCCACCCATCGGAGTTCAGTTCAAGAGACCGTATCTTATCTTTTCACGGAGCATCATAAACTGAATTATAGTGCAGGTGCCCAAGACGATCATCATAAACAATGGAAGTGACCGTGGGCATAGGCACGGTGGGGCAAAGTGGGGCGCTTGCCCCACCCTGGCTGGCCGAACATGACGTCTGGGATTGTCGACCGAGTTGCGTTTTCAAATTTACAGCACTTCATAGGATGGTTTTTCTTTCTTCCGTACCTACATATTCTTTGTATTCATAGAACCTAAAGCATAAAGATGCTGTAAAAGTCTACTTTCTTTTGGTGGCTACTCTAGATTTTTATTTTTTGCCTCACCCTAAATCAAAATCTGGCTATGCCCATGGAAGTAAACATTTTATTGATTTTGATTCTATTACGGCACACATGTTAAAATCTATGAAATCTTACTTAATAAAACCCATCACTCATTTAATAAACTTGAGTTTAACGAAAGGAATATTTCCAATGAACTACAAAAACACAATAATCTCACCTATTTACAAACCTGGTGATCCACACCAAGTAACGAATTATCGCCCAATTTGTCTAATTTCTAACATAGGAAAGATCTTTGAAAAAATAGTAAAAAAACAATTGGTAAATTTCCTAGATAGTAATAAAATACTACACAAAAACCAGTTTGGTTTTATTAAATCACTCAGCACACAAGATGCCATTGCTAAAGTAACTTCATACATTTACGAATCATTAGATAAAGGTAAAAAATGTGCGGGTATATTTATTGACCTCAGAAAGGTATTCGATAGCATATCCCATGAGATGCTATTAAAAAAGTTAAGTAATATTGGCATAAAAGGCAACGCGATTAAATGGATCACCAACTACTTAAAAAACCGCCCTCAAGTGGTAAAAATCAATGGTGTTAATAGTGATCAAGAGATTTCAAGCTTTGGAATCCCGTAAGGTACAGTGCTTGGACCAATCCTTTTTACCATATATGTAAACGATATTTTTTACAACGTTTAAATGGTCAAATTACATCATACGCCGACGATACAGTAATAATAAATGAAAAGACTTGGGAAAATGTAGAATCAAAGGCCACAGAAGACATCAACACGCTTAAGAATTTTTTCGACACTAATTTACTTTCACTAAATAGTGAAAAGACATTTGTAATTCCATTTGCAATCCATCCAAACGATGCTCCCAAAAATTTTAACATTGTCATACACGATAATACTAAAATTCATAGCCAAAATTATTGCAAATCAAACTGTACAATATTAAAAACAACAAACAAAATTAAATATCTCGGAGTAATTATCGATAAAAATCTGAAATGGAAGGAAAAAATATGTCAGGTAGTAAACAAAATCAGAAAATTAATATATATATTTTTTAAGAATTTTTTTATTATTCATCTTTATTAGTTTTGAGTTACAATTTGTTTTATTCTATGCCTGTCTCACTAGGAGAACCTGTGTTGAGAGCAGGCGCTTAGCATGAGCAGTTTATAATAATAACACACACAAAGTACAAATAATAACACAATATTACAAGTAACAGTTAATCATCAACGTAAAATTGAAAAAATAAATACTTATAAGTTAGTTTTGATATAATCTTTGATGTTGGATCTATTTTGGCTGGTAATCCAGGACTTGGTGTCAGATTTAAATTTAAGATACATTGTGTTTTGTTTAATTGCCAGTGGAAGTGTATTATATAGTTTTGTTGCAAAGTATCTAAAATTTCTTTGGCCAAAGGTTGTTTTAGCAAAAGGGATAAGTATGAGATTATGCCCTTTGGTTCTAGTATCGCGAGCAATTAGAAATTTTCTGTCGATAAAAAATCTATATTTAATCTACTATGCCTTAGTTCAATCCACTTTACAATACGCTATTATTAGTTGGGGATCCGCGTATAAATGTAACCTTCTTCCAATAGAAATTATACAAAGAACAATTATTAAAACTATATTAAAAAAATCTTGGGACTACCCAACAGAACGCCTATTTGAAGAATTTCAAGTACCAACATTTAAAGATTTATATATCAAAAATTCATTAATTCAAATTATAAAAGAAAAAGATAAATATCCATTTTTAAATGAAAACAGAACTCGACTTAAACATGTTTTTCTATGCCCAAAACTAAATACGTCTTTTGCACAGTATCATTACACTTACCAGGGAAGAACTTTTTTCAATCATCTACCAGAAGAAATCAGAAGCATTAATGATAAAACCCGAATACTGCTCTCTGTCAAGAGACATTTTAAAAATATTCTTAAGAAAAAAACCACTGTCAATTAATCTTACAAATATCCTAAGTTTTTCATAACATTCTTTCTTTTTTTTTTAAATACACACCATTATCAAAATAAATACTGCAGCTCACATATATTTATGTACAATGAATTATTTAAGTACTAACTTATGTATAACTAATAACTAATAGCATTTATGTACACTCCCCTTCCATACACAAGCAAATGCTTTTAATGGAAGGGTAGTAAGAAACCTGAGATGTAAAATTATCTTGTAAATACCATGTAAACCTTATTATTAAAAAATATATATATAAAAAAAAAAATTTAAAAATATATTTTTAACCGCCGAAGTGATTAGACTCAGCACAATTAAAGACTTTTACGTAGGATTAAGCAAACCAGATATTCTAAGTTTAAAATCTAATTTAGTGCCTAGTTACAAGAGGAACACTGGATTAATATTTTTTAACACCTGCCTTTTGTATTACTGGAATAAATGTACAACTCGTATCATAAAATATATCTAAATATAGATAAATGTAATGTTATTACTTTTACACAAAAAATCCAATTAATTATATTTATAAAACCATGTACCTCTACAACGAGTAGAAACAATAAGAGATCTTGGAGTAATACTAGACTCTAAAATGTTATTTAGGGATCATATTGAAAATATTCTAGAAAAAGCTTATAAGCAATTGGGTTTCATTATTCGCATTACAAAGCCTTTTATTATAGCACACACCCTAATTCTGTTATATATGTCATATATATACGGTCACAACTCGAGTTCGCCTCAATAATTTGGAATCTTTAACATCAAACATAATATATTCATCGCATTGAAAATATCCAGAACAAATTTATTAAACACCTATCTTATCGTTTTAGTTTTCATCGATTTGACCCTATCGCTTTATATAAACGCAGAAAAATCTCTGATCCATTATTCTTACACAAAATCGTGAACTGCCTTGTTGATTCATCATATCTGTTAGAAAATATTGCATTTCGTTGCCCCAAACAAAACACCAGATCGAAAGACTTATTTAGAATACCATACAGTAAATCTAAATACGCGCAAAACTCTGTAATATACGAATCTGTGAAACTTAGAATGCCTTACGAGATGTAGACATTTTCAACCATGACTTGAAATCATATAAAATGCAGCTTAATAAATTAATAACTTAAAATACTTTTTTTTTTCTCTTTTTTGTGAAAATTGTATTATTGTCAACCACAGTAAATAGTAAAACCATGTTTGTTAATAATTTATCGTTTTTCTTTATTATGTTTTATGTTCTTATTTTTTATGTTTTTCTTTATTATGTTTATATATATATTTTTTTGTCATTTAATAAGTTGAGTAGGTAAAAATAATAAACCGATATTTAACATAATGGAGCTTAATTGGTGTCTCAACATATGAATTTTATTGTTATAAAATTATTTTACTGTATGACTGTTTGTTTTCTCAATAAAAAGAAATAAAAAAAATAAGTAGCTCGTTTAAATTGTTCCCTTTTTAATTTGAATTAATAGTTGAACTCGCCATAAGTCGCGAGCATATCAAGTGCCTCGTTGTCAATTTTTTTTTTCAATTATTTATTTGGCTTTCACCCATTAAGGGTGATCTTGGCCATGTATTAAAGTAAGTTACATATTATTAAAATTATTTACATTTTCAGATTTTTTTTTGGAAATTAGTTACATTATCATTTTTTTTTAATTATTTACATTTTCAGATATGTTAAAATTAGATACCTACATAATCAGTTCGTATTAAAACGAAAAAAACGCAACAGTGTTTTTCAACTGTCAAAATTCGAATCTGCCTCGTTGTCAATACAAAACATAAATATATATAACAAACCATATATAACAAAACATATATAACAAACCACCCACATACAAAAAGTGTACTTTTTCGAAAATGCAGGTCAAGTAGTTCCTATAGGCAATTTATTAATTTTTTACAATACCGGGACCAGCTCATTTTACACTAAAAAAATAAACTTTTACCCCAGTAGATAGGTAATAATTTGATGTAATTAATTCCTTGAGCGGAAATTGAAAAAATGTATATTATCGTTAATTTTTTTAAATTAAAAAATAAGAAAATGTCATTTTTCAATGACCTCCATGTTGTAAATTACAGCGGTAAATATGCACTTTTTCACGAAAAAACACTTTGCAGAAGTTGAATAAAGATAACACACACAATCCCGCTAGACAAACCCTGCTTTGCCAAACAAACCATTCAAAACGTAGGCTGTTTTTTAAAGTAAAGATAACATACACAAGCCCGCTAGAAGCTGGTAGTGATGGGAATGATCGATACATTTACATAATCGATATATTTGTATCGATACACAAAAATGATCGAATGATATATCGATTAATTGCTCAAAGTTCGGGAGCAATAGCTACGGTCAGGGGCAGTAGTTTTTCTCTCGCGTGGGGGAGGGGGGGGGGGGGGGGTTGGACTAAAAAAATATATGGTGCATTGGAATGGCAACACTTTCGTAAGAAGGTACTGCAAAAAAATAAATCGGTCCCTGGTTTTTATTGAACATTATTGTAAATAATTAATTAAAATAAAATATTATGCGTGTTTTTTAAGTACAAGAAAACTATTTAATAATTTATTTTACGTTATTTAGGTGTATAGTTTAGGTACTGCAACAAACTTACAAAGTACTGCAGTCAATGGTTTTTATTCCTGGAAATGATTTCCTTATTATTTCCTAGCAACATTAATATTATTTCTGTTACCCACGAATTTCAAATATGTTTGCGTCTCAGAAGGCATTAACGATTGAATATTATTATAAATAATTATTAATATGATTCGAATACCTACGTACAATTAAAATAAAATATTATACATATTTTTTAAGTACAAAGAAAAGTATTTTCTAATTTATTTTACGTTATTTAGGTGTTTGGTTTAGGTACTGCATCAAAATTAAATCATTCAAAGGTTTTTATTCCTGGCAATGATTTCCTTATTATTTACTAGCAAAATTAATATTATTTCTGTTACCCGCGAATTTCAAATATGTTTGCGTCTCACAAGGCATTACGATTGAATCTGATTATAAATAAGATTCGAATACCTACGTACACTTAAAAGAAAATATTATACATTTTTTTTAAGAACAAAGAAAGGTATTTTCTAATTAATTTTATGTTATTTAGGTTTATAGGTTATGTACCGCAAATAAGTCCAATTAGATATAAAAACTGTTTATTTTATTTTTTCAACCTACATATTTTAGAGGCGTGTTTAATGTTGGGTACCTGCCTGTACCTTATGATGTAACGGGTAACCTACCTGTACCATTTTTATTGTACTGCGATTTTCATTTAATGTTCTTTTATATAATATTGTAAGCTCCTGCTGATATGGTACTTAGTTTAGTTAGAAAGTTCAAATTCCCTTCATTAATATTGATAATATACGAGTATTATGATTAATAACTATAACATGTCGTTTTTGTTAAAAATAAACTATAAATAATACCTATGTAAGTACGTTGTAAGCATCTAATCCTAAACAATCTGAATTGTTGTATTCATTTGTATGCAATTAACAAATTATTATTAAATAAGGTTATTCTACCATATAAATTCGTTCATTTTAATTATAAAGTAAGAGACACCTATGTTAACTTCAAATGAATTAAATATATTTGTTCATGTGAAGCAGATATGTTCATATGAACACATATTACTTGCTGATTTTAGTAGACTATTGTATACCTCCCCGAAGCTACAATTATAGCGTAACCCTGTTTGCATTACATTTAAAAATTATGTGTACTTAGTTATTGTATTAAAACACACTACCCTACCCTACACTACCCTAGATTATACATAACCTCAAAATAACATAAGTTATAAACTTTAAATTGTGAAAAACATTCACCATGGCAATCTTTAAACATAAACTAAACTGGAAACGTAGATCGTTACCTAAAAGTATTAATTCATAATTTACAACAAAGCGGGATGATCATAACATCAACACACTTTATCACAATCTGAGATATTTTGACGTATCTTGAAATATAACCTCTCGGATCTAGAATCGATTTGCGTTTACGAATGAATTCTGACAGTTCTAAAACGATTATATCGGACTGTGCATTCGAATGAACATTGACATCGATAAGCGAGAATCGATTCCACTTCGATGACATTTCAAAACGATTGTATCGAACTGTATTCGATATGAACATAGACATCGATAAGCGAGAATCGATTATACTTACGATGACATTTCAAAACGATTATATCGGATTGTGAATTCGATGCGATTATTGAATCGATGAAAAACAAGCGCTGTGATTGGTCAGAATTAATCGATGTGAGATAAGCGTTGTGATTGGTCAGAATTAATCGAATTGACATCGATGCGAGAATCGATTTATTTATTTTTATTTTTATTTTATTTTATTTAAGTATATAAAACAGGCATGGTGCCCAAAAAATTATATACATGTATGTTTAAACATAGTGATAACGAAAATACATAGTATCGAAAATGATAATATTAACATAGTGATTGTATAATAACAAATAAATGAAATGATAATAATAACAAAAGATAGTAACAAAAGTAATTAAGCTGAGGTGAATGACAAGTAGGAATGGGTAAAAGGTAAGTACATAGTAGGTAAATGTTCATAAACAATTTATGATTGTTACCTGTACTGGTGAGACGCTGATTTGGTAGGTACAATATTGCCTCTCTATAAATAAAGGGCTTCATCACAGTATCAGCTTGATATGATAAAAGGTAAAACTTTTTTTTTGAAATGTTTAAATTGGTCATTAAAAATGTCTATTTCTTTATTAGAGCAATGTATAGCGTTATAACTTCTCAGTGTTCGTGGTAAAGGGGAGAAATACCCTGTATTTGTGAGGTAGGCTTTAATATAGAAAATGTCTTTCATCCTCCTTGTTGACTTTCTTGATGATGTGTTAATGTTAATTTGGGACAAAATGTTTGGTGTATCAACTGATGAGTGTATAATTTTGTGTAAAAGTAATAAATCAGAAAGTTTACGTCTGGCTGTTAGAGAGTGTAGTTTATAGTGTGAATTTCGGTCTTTGTACGTTCCAAATTGATCAGATATACCTTCACGATAAGCAATTACACGGGTTAATTTTCTTTGTGTGGATTCGATCCTATAATTATGAATTTCATAATTGGGAGACCAAATTGTGGATGCATATTCGAGGATACTTCGCACAATTGATTTATATAAAGTTAATGTTAATTCTGCACTTTTAAAACAGTTTGTGATTCTTAGCGTTAATCCTAATACTTGTGATGCACATTTTGAAATTGCATCTACATGTTTATTGAAGCTAAGTGAAGAGTCAAATGTCACGCCCAAGTCTTTAATTGAAGTTGTGTTACGTAATGCGACATTGTTAATGTGATATGTGTTTGAAAATTTATTGATGTTTTTTGTGAAGGAAATTACAGCACATTTGTTTTCGTTAAAATATAAATCATTTAGTGTGCACCATTCATGAAGTGATGATAAGTCTTTTTGCAAATCGGCGCAATCTTCTAATGATGTAATTTTTTTGTACAACTTAAGGTCATCGGCAAACAGGAGATACTTTGATTTTTTTATTCCTAAAACTATGTCGTTGATAAATATTAAAAACAGTAACGGTCCAAGATGTGAGCCCTGCGGAATTCCCGACGTTGCCGTAAAAAGATCCGCGGAGTACCCTCCTACAACTACTTGTAGTTTTCTATTAGTAATGTAACTTTCGAACCATTTCAGAGTATTTCCATTTACGCCAAACTTTTTCAGTTTCTTGATGAGTAATGATTGATTTAACTGGTCGAAGGCTTTGCAAAAATCCGTGTAGATGGCATCCACTTGTAAATGCTTTTCGATGTTATCGCGGATGAATTGGGAGTATTCAAGAAGATTCGTTGTTGTGGAATGGAACGCCGAGGGAAAAACCCGTGTTGCTCAATGATGATATATTTACTTACATGGGCTAATAGACAGTCATATATTATTGATTCAAACAACTTTCCTATGCAGTCAAGTTTAGAGATGGGTCTATAATTTTGTATATCGCTCTTACAACCTTTCTTAAAGATGGGAGTTAAAAAAGCCGTTTTCCATTTGACTGGAAAAACACCTTCTTGTAGTGATTTGTTTTTTTTTTTTTTTTTGGTTTTAGGCAATTCACCCTGAAAAGAGTGCTTTGTGCCGGTAATAGTTAAAGTGGATAAAAAAATTCGGTTAATCTATTGGGAAAATAATAAAACAAATTAAATATTGGACTCATTTAGATCACTAAAACAAATTAAATATTGAATTCATTCAGGTTAATAAACTTACATAAAGTTGTATGAACACAAGAATTGTTAAGAGATAAAAGGTATGAAATGTTAAGGGGGGACTGGTGTGTGATTTTAATAAGCCGGCGGTATATGTTCTTGAAAGATGAATGGTTTTTACAGTTAAAGAAAACGTGGTCGAGGGTTTCCTCTTCCACACCGCACTGGCAGACCGGATCATCTAAAACTCTAATTCTAGACAAGTGAGATGCAATTGAACAGTGACCGATTCTCATTCTCGAAATACATGAAATGAATCGTTTTGAAAGTTTTTTACCGTGAAACCATGGCTTAGCAGGGATATGGTTTTGAATTCCAGCATAGAAAGATCCAGTTCTTATTTTGGAGACTGCCCAATTTTCTTCCCAGGAACGAGTCATGTTGGATTTAAGAATCGGGAAGACATCGGAGATAGGAATTCTAAAATTTAGTGGGATAGTTCCGGAATCTGAACCAGATTTGGCGAGAAAATCGGCCATCTCATTACCCTCGATACCCAAATGGGCAGGGACCCAGGCCAATATCGTCTCAAACCCAGATTCACTTAGAGAATTGAGAAGATTTTTTATTTTACATATAATATTGTCTTCCGGATAACATAGAATATTTGACCTAATTTTAGTTAGAGCACTTAGCGAATCAGTACATAGTAAGGCTCGATGAATGTTGAGAACCTGGATTTGATTTAGCGCTTGTTCAATTGCAAAGCATTCAGCTGTAAATATGGAAGCTTCTTTCGGTAATTTATAAGTGAGATTGATGTTGAATTCTGGACTATATATCGATGCTCCACATCTTTTATTTTCAAATTTGGAACCATCAGAATCCCCTGGAAAATCCAGGGGATTTTGAAGCCACAATGCATTTAAAACAATCATCCACATTTTGAAATTTATTTGGGGAAGATAAAATATTCTTCTGAAAGACTGATGTTATTGTTTTCGGCATAAAAGTGATAGCCTTAAATGGAATATTGTATATAGGGAGATTGGGAACTTCTTGAAGATATTGGAGGGAAGATGATAGAGAATTATAGAGATGAAAACTTTTAATTAGGAGAGGAAAACATTGTTTTTCTCTCAATATTTTGTTAGAATTCAAATTAACACTTAACCGATTAAGACTTTGTTTAATAGGATGAAGTGATAACGATAAAGCCTTGAAAATATATTTATTGGCAAGGAATTGCCTTCTGAAATATAATGGAGGCTCCCCACATTCTACCTGAAGCGCATTAATTGGAGAAGATTTCATAGCTCCAATAATCATTCTGAGGGCTTTTGATTGAATTCTTTCCATTTTCTTATCTAAATATTTAGGGAGTGGATCAAAAAGGAAAGAGCCATAATCCAAGTGGCTCCGAACTAGGGAATTATACATTAATTTAAGAGTGGTAGGATGAGATCCCCACCATACTCTGGAAACTGCTCGCATCATATTAAGTCCCTTTTCACACTTTGTAGAAATTATCTGAATGTGTGGAAGCCAGGAAAGTTTATGGTTCAAAAGAAGACCGAGGAATTTGATTTGAGTAGCGGTTTGTAGAGGCACATTATCAAAAGAGATTGAGAAGTGGGGAATTTTTCTTTTGCGCGTGAAAGCCACGACCCTTGTTTTAGATGCCGCCAGATTCATCCCATTTATTGACAACCATCTTTTAATATATTGTAAAGCCAAATTCATTTCCTTAGCTGCAAGAATAATATTTTTATGTAACAAATATATAAGAATATCATCCGCAAAGTAAAGTCGCTTGATAGAAAAAGGAATTACTGAGTCTAGGTCGCTTATATAAATATTAAACAACAGAGGACTAATAACAGAACCCTGGGGAAAACCTCTCCATAGTTTGCGCGTTAAGCATTTAGAGGAAGACTCAATAATAATGGACCTATCTGAGAGCAAATTAATAATAAATTGGACTAATTTCGGGGGGAATTGTTTTTTAATTAGCTTTTCTTTCAAAACATTCAGTAAAACATCATCGTAAGCTGATGAAAGGTCAAGGAATGAGGCCAATGTATAAGAATTTAGGGATTGAGAAACTCGGATATCAGTTGTGAACAAACTTAAATTATCCATTGTAGATTTCTTTTTCCGAAAACCATACTCACAATTGATCCATATCTCAAATGGAATATACACACTCAAATAATTGCAAACAAAATAAGAAAAACCATGCACTTTTTCAGAACGATAAGAAACTTTCTCGACTTACAACACTTGAAAATGATTTATTTTGCAGTCTGTCAATCTATTATTGAGTATGGTATCATTGCATGGGGAGGCGGTACTGCATCAGCACTAGACCCAATCATAAAGGCACAGAAAACTATTATAAAATTGATTCTTAGACTACCTCTAATTACAGACTCGAACTTAATCTTCAATATTATGAATGTGTTTGACGTTCGGCAGATATATGCAAAAACAATCCTTACTCATCTATACACAAATATACATAAATACTATGAAAAAAGATTAAATACTCGCTGTTCTCGAAATAATGACAAAGACTTACTACAAATCCCCAAAACGCATACTACTTTTGGTCAACGAAATTTCAGATACCTTGCAACAAGGCTTTACAACATTCTTCCAGATAGAATAAAAAAATGTGATTCCCAAAAAATTTTCAAAAATAACATAAAAATTTGGATCAAAAATAATGATAGGGCCTTTACCGGTGCACTCACCCAAATTCGAAATTATTAATGATTTGGTATTATACAGTGGAAATATACAAACAATGTATTGGTTGCTTTTATTTAAATTTATTATTAATGTAACCAATCTATTATGTGATTACTTTTTTAATAAAAGTGTAGGTATGTCTATAAGTCTTATAAATTGATTTAAAAATTACTGCCTCAACACAGGCTAGCCTAGTGAGGCAGATTACTGAAAAACCAAAATTTATAACTATTTTCAATTTTTCATTTATCTACTGTTCATATTTATATATTTTTTCTGTTGATATCCTTTTGTCCTTATGTAATATTAAACCACTGTAAACAGAACACTGAATATGTACTTTTTAGTTATAATCTTGCAATTTTCTTTCAATAAAGATATATTATTATTATTATTATTATTATTATACTGATTTGGTGAGATAATATCTTGACTTTCAACAAACCACTCTAATCTGTTCTTCATCAAACGCTCCGCTACTTTCATCAAACATGATGAAAGAGCAATAGGCCGATAAGACGAAATTTCAGATGGATTCTTTCCAGGTTTTAAAATGGGAATGATTTTTTGAGTTTTCCAATCCTCCGGAATTAGTCCTGTTTCAAACATATTATTAATAAGAGATAAGAAATATTCAACCGCCATATCAGAAAATGATTTAATGAAACTATTAAGTATTCCATCGGGACCCGGAGCAGAGTCAGAAAGGGCTCTTATTACTCGTTTCATCTCATCAATGGAGAAAGGAGCATCTAGCCAGTTAGAATGAGATGGATATGGCTTAACAGAAGGCATTTCTTCACATCCGGCCACCGATGGGGGGGCTATTTTATCCGCAAATCCTATAAGAATTTCTTCTGATATATGTTTGATTCTCGGCGGAGAATACGATGATCCGAATTTTTTTAAGCTAGACCAAACTGAAGACTGGGGAGTTTCCGGAGACAGGTTCTCACAGAACTTCCGCCATCCAGCACGTTTTTTATTTTTCAAAATTCGTTTGGTTTCCGCCTGGGCTTTTTTAACTGCTAAAAAATTTTCTAGTGACATACACTTACGAAAAGAGGAAATTGCTTTTTTACGAGAGTTGACGGAGCGAGTGCATTCCTCGTCCCACCACGGAGTAGAGTGTTTTATTTTAATGTTCGCATTGCATTTCGGGATGGATTTTTCTGCTGCATTTATAACCATAGAAGGAAATGTCTCACATTGCATTCTGATGTCTCCCGGGGACGATTTTGTTAAATTAATAAGGTTATCTAGTTCAGAAGAGAAAGTGCTCCAATTCGCATCTTTTATTCTAAATTTGAGATTATTTTTAACTGGGGGGGGATAAGTGTAAGATTGATGGTGGAATCGGATTATAATTGGGAAATGATCACTAGAGAGGGGATCGTTTAGGATGTCCCAAGAGCATTTAGATGCTAACGAATACGAACAAAGAGATAAATCAACAGCACTTTTCCGTTGATGAGGGGGGGTGAATCTGGTTGGAGATCCGTCATTTAAAAAACATAGGTTATGGGTATCAATAAAATTTAAAAGATTGCGGCCAGAACGATTTGTTATTTCGCTACCCCAAGAAGGGGAATGTGCATTAAAATCTCCAAGGATCATATAAGGGGAACAAATCTGGGTTAAGATTGGTGCCCATTCGTTTTCAATAAAAGTCGTAGAGGGAGGAATATATATTGATAAAATTGTGATACCAGATAAGACAGCTGCAATTATCTGGATATCGTCGGAGGGAGTATGAATATTAATTTGTTTAAACGGGATAGAATTATAGATTATCAGAGCCGTGCCGCCTTTACCACCCGGTCTGTCGTGTCTGAGACAATAATAACCTGGAATTCTTAAGTGAAAGGAGGGTTTTAACCACGTTTCAGAAATGGCGGCTACTGAAACGTCGTGTTCGTCGAGTAATTGAATTAGGTCAGATTTGTTAGCGGAGAGGCTTCTACTGTTCCACTGAAGAATTTTGTTCAGTTTCGAAGTCATTGGGGAGGCAAGATAATATAGATTTAATGTAATCAGCAGCGTTGGACGGTACAATATTGTTGTTTGTAAGGATTGAAATTAAAAGAGTAATTAAAGTTTGTATAAAAGAATTATTATTCATTATTTCGGGGAGAGAAGGAGGGGAAGTATTACCCTTAATGGCACACCCATTGGGCGACTGGGATTTGGCATTCCCATTCGGGCTGGCCAAAATATTATTCAATTGTTTTTTATCAAGGTAAGGAGTATATTTTGGGTTGGGTTTGACTGGCTTGAGAATGGTTTCTCTGTGAGAAGATGACGTTGATTTTAAAAAGGTGGATGTTTGGAAAGGTGCTGAGGACGATGTCATCTCTGCGAATGATTTTTTCGCAGGAGAGAATAACTTAGAGGCCTAGAAGTACGAAATGTTGTCGGTAGCCATTTTATGTTTTATGTTCTTCTGTCTTGATAATTCCGGACAGGCTAGACTGACCGCGGTATGTGCACCCGAACAGTTAATGCAAATGGGATCATTGGAAGATTTCGGACATTGATCAAATGGGTGACCTTCTCCGCAAAAGTAACAACGTGGAGGGGAGCGGCATACGGGTTTTGAATGTCCAAACCGGCAGCAATTGAAGCATTGAATAGTTGGGAATTTATAAACATCGACGGGAAGCGAGGTATAATAAATAAAGACACGAGACGGTAGTGATTGTCCTTCAAATGTAATAACAACCGATTGAGAAGGTTTCCAGATCGTGTTTCCATCAGAAGAATCCTTGTAGTTCAGTCGACGTGCTTTTAATACTTTCGGGGTTCCGTGAGAATTATTCAAAGCGTCAACAATTTCAGCCTCTGAGATCTCCGCGGGAATTCCTCGCACAAGACCCATTCTCGTAAGGTTAAATGTCGGTATAAACGATTTATATTTATGGATTGAGAGCGAGTCAATTTTTTTTACAAATCCATTAGCGGAAGCGGCAGTATTAAACTCGATAGATAATTTATATCGCCCTTCCGGTTTAATTGAACCGTTAACAATACCAAGGTTATTATTTTTTGAGTTAAATAAAAATTTTCCAAAATCTAAAGGGTGAATAAGTTTTCCTTGTTCAGTTCTCTGCACCATAACGATAAAAGGACCGGAAGCGGAAGCAGGATAAAGTAAGTCAGTACTTTTTGTATTATCGCTAGTTAAAGTACTGGTCTGGATGTTACAATTGGTGTTAAGGTCGTTAGAGGTCGAGGTTTGTTGAATTGGCGGAATAGATTTAACTTTCGATGGAATGTGAAGGTTATGCGATGGACGCCGTTTACGAGATGGGAGCGTAATAGAAACCTGACTAGAATTAGATTCCGAATCAGAAAAATCCAATATCGACCCTGGGTCGGGAGGCCTATCTTCGTCTTCTTCCATTATATTAAAAAAAAAACTTAACTTTTAAAAATTAAACTGAAAAAATAATTAGCAGTCTATTTCATTGACTGTACAAACAAAAACGGATTAGCCGTAAGAAGGAATGCAAACACCTAGGTATACGATAAACAAAATTAAATGAAATGTAACAATAATATCTTATCTGTATGAGGCTCAGGAACGGGCGAACGGCACTAAGCGATAGGTAAGGTACACACAACCACTGTTGACAGCGGCTCGAATCGGACTGCTAGTGATTTGTTGAAAAGTACACTAAGTGGTCTGGCAAGAACATCTCTGCATGTTTTGAAAAAAATAGGCGGAATACCATCAGGACCTGATCCCTTATTGGTTCTTAAATTCTTACATTTAATAATAAAGACTGTATTCAAGTTGCGCCATTGTGACTAGTTCGTAATATTTTTGCTCTGCTTTAAAGTGATTACTAAGTGATAAAAACACATAAATCGGAAAGTTAATTGAGTGATTGCTATTTGTAACACAAATACCTAAAATCCATAAAATACGTATAAGCGATTTACCGTCTCTACTGAGGATAATCAGAAAAAGAAAAATATATTTTTAATACTACTAAAGTGTTTAACGCAGGTAGTAAGTAAATTTATTTACAAAATGCACTGCAATATCTGCCCGGATCCTGTTATAACAGAGGAATCAATATTTGTGTGCTCTGCGTGCAAAGGCACAGTTCATCTAGCATGTGGGGGTATCACGGAGAACAGTTACCGTAGACTTTCTCAGGAACGGCGGGCATTACTGAAATGCAAACAGTGCAAAAATACGAAGACCAATGTAGCGGGCGCTTCGAGTTCAACGGAGACCATCAGCGGTAACGAACATTTGGAGTCAGGCAAAAAAATTAGCAATAAAGGACCGACGACCACCACACAGGCCCAGATAAACTTAGAAGATCTGCAAGGGTTAGTCTTGGATAAGACGTCTAATCTTGAAAGTAAACAAAATGACATCATGGAACAAAACAAGAAAATTCTAGAAAGCATTCAATTCATGAGTGCACAATATGAGGACTTCCTAGGCAGGATGCGTGAAATTGAGTCAAAGAATGAGGATCTTATAAAAAAGAACATCGATTTGGAAGCCAGGATTAATGTGCTGGAGAACTGTCTAGAATTTCAGGAGCGGGCCCTGAAGGCCAACAACTTAGAAATCAGAGGCGTCCCGGAAAATAAAGGAGAAATTCTACAAGACGTAATTTTTAACATATGCCAAAAAACTAAATCCAACATTCAAATCAAAGACATAGACGCAATTCATCGCGCAGCAAAAAAAACAAATAATATTCATCCGAGAGAAATTGTAATCAAACTCAAATCGAATATAGCTAAAGAACAGCTGTTAACTGATGTGAAAGCGTACAACAAAAACAACCCGAATATGGAAGACAAATTAAATACCTCAATCATCGGAATTGCTGGACCGTCTTCGAGGATCTACATTTCCGAGCAACTTACATTTCGTGGCAAACAATTATTTTGGAAAGCGAGACAAGCAGCGAAAACGAAAGGGTACCGATTCACATGGTCGAAGGCGGGTCAAGTATACGTCAGAAGGGATACGGGTTCTAATGCAATCTGTATATCTGATGAACTCAAGCTTGCAGCTATGTGATATAATATTTGAAAGAATAACACTACCGAGGTATGTTCCTTCTCGCTCGTATCCAGGTAATTGCAATAAATCGTTATCAAGGCGAGGCAGCGAATTTATCAGTTATCATTATAGTATTTACCAAAATTTAAAACGATTAGCGTTAATTTCATATTTCACTATATCAAGAACTTATGAGGACACCCCGTCCCGTCCATTTGCATTTAATATGTTGATATCATCTTCATATAATATGTTGTTTCTACAGCATTTCAGAAACTTTAAATATTTTACATTATATTTTCAAATCATTGTCAATATATTTCCGAACACACCTATTTACTCAACTACACTGGAAATAGAATTAATTAAAATATTATTGAAACACTGTTCACTATTCATCATCCAGCTAAAATTTAATTATGATTGATTTACCTTGTGATATTGATAACAATTCAGGTATATTCTGTAACTTTAATATAATTAAGGACCTGAATAACATAAAAAGCTATAACTGGGGCTCTTACAGTCTAAAAATTATACATCAGAACATAAGGAGCATATCTAAACTTGACGATTTCCTAATTTTTCTAGACCAATTTGATTGCGCATTCGATGTCATAATTTTAACGGAATGCTGGATAAATAAAGAGTACACCTCTAAAATGATTCACAATTACTCGGAACATCACACAAATATAAATTTAAATAAATCCAGTGGAATTGTAATTTACATCAGAAACGGTCTACAAGCACAAGTCGACGAAATTTTACTACCACAAGCAAACTGTATGAAAATCGTATTGAACAATAACTTATGTATTTTTGCAATCTATAGATCACCCTCATTCCAAAATATTGACACTTTTTTGAATTCTTTACAATCAATCATCAACAGTTCAAAACAATTAGAACGGCAAATCATTTTAGGCGATTTAAATATTAATACGATTCCTGAGTACCACCGACAATCCGAAGATTATCTATGTCTGCTTACGGAAAATGGGTTCGTACAGACAATTAACAGCCCTACTCGAGAACAGGGTACAAGTAAATCTTGTCTAGACCACATTAACATTAAAAAAATAAAACATATCGAATCATTTGTTATCCACACCACAATTTCCGACCACTACACTACAGCTCTCTGCCTTAAAAATAAACCTCCCACTACAGCTAAAATTAAATATATACCTCGAATAAACTACTCTAACCTACTTGAAGACTTAAATTCAGAAAAATGGGAAAACGTTCTAGACCAAAGGGATACTGATTTAGCAATGACGAAATTCATCACCAAGTTACACGATTACATATCTAAACACACTAGTAATAAACTCATTTCTAACAAACAATTAAAACTTACGCCATGGATCACCCCTGGTCTTGTCAAATCAATACACAGGAGGAATCAACTCCACAAAAAGGTGAATAGGAACCCAGAGAATATTATACTACAAACTAGATATAAAAAGTATAGGAACTTGTGTAAAAATTTAATTACATCAACTAAAGAAAACTACTTTAAAAAAATTGTTTACGAAACCAACTATACGTCAAAAACGCTATGGGAAGCATTTCGTAATATAACTAAAACCAAAATCAATAAATCATCTGAAATTAAATCATTGAACATTGATAACACTATCACGTCAGATCCAAAAAAGATGGTAAATTTTGCAAATAACTACTTCGCGTCAGTGGGAACCACACTGTCAAAAAAAATTCTTGATAAAAATAACACAACTGAAACTGATCTTGCTAAGATAACTGGCTGTAATCTCAGTCATAAAATAGATAACATTCGAACTACATCACAAGAAGTGATGAAAATAATTGACGAGCTTAAGTCATCCAATGCGTGTGGCCCAGATAAGATCTCTTCAAATCTGTTAAAAAATATAAAATCCGCCATAGCATCACCGATATCGTTCATTTGTAATCTAAGCTTTAACTCTGGTAAATTCCCCAATCATTTAAAACAATCAATTGTTATTCTACTTCACAAAAATGGGGATAAATCACAGATTAACAACTACCGACCAGTTTCTTTGATCAACTCTGTGTCTAAAATTATTGAGAAGATTGTTAAGAATCGGCTCAGCCTGTACCTAGAAAACAATAACATCCTTTCCAATAGCCAATTCGGTTTCCGTCCACGTTTAGGCACTGAAAATGCCATTGCTAAATTGACAAAAATTATCTCTAATAACATAGATAGAGGTACAAAATGCATTGCGCTCTTCCTGGATCTAGCAAAAGCATTCGACACTATCTCTCACAAAATTCTGAAGAATAAACTACAACGCATCGGTATACAAGGTCAGCTCTTCAATTGGTTGTGTAGCTATTTAGATAACAGGAGCCAAAGAGTGCTCATCAACGATACTATAAGCGATTCAGCTAATATTAAATTCGGTGTACCCCAAGGAAGTACTTTAGGACCACTTCTATTCAATATATATATAAATGATCTATGTAACAGTTCCCTTGCCGACCACATTATCACCTTTGCTGATGATACAGTCTTACTATTTGAAGACAAAAGCTGGAATGTTGTTCACAGTAAAGCAGAAGTAGGGTTAAACAAGGTCAAACAATGGTTAGACAATAATCTCCTAACACTTAACCTAGATAAAACCAAATTCATCCGTTTCAGAGCAACACAAGCAGGAGAACCAAAAGAAATACACAACATCATTATTCACCATTGTATTGACCGGACCACATGTAAATGCTTAATCTTAGAATGTGTCGATAGTATAAAATATCTAGGAATTATCATAGATAAGTCTCTGAGATGGGACGAACATATTGTCTCAACTTCCACAAAGATTAGAAAACTTACTCATCTATTCATGTCTGTTAGAAATATTCTTTGCGTAAAAGATCTGAAACAAATGTACCATGCCTTGTGTAACTCACTGCTAGAATATGCATCCTTGGGATGGGGCGGCTGTTCCAAAACAATAATTGATCCCCTAGCAAAAGCACAAAAATCACTTTTAAGGGTCATCCTTAAGAAACCATTTAGGTATCCCAGTGAGCTATTATTTAAAGAGTTAAGAATTCTTGATGTACGGCAACTATACATAAGGAAAATTATTTTACATACACAAAAACACCGACACCACTATCCATCCATCGTTCATCTCCACAACACCCGTCATGCAGGGAGGAATCCAGTAATTCCGCCTACTACAAACACATCACATGCCCAAAGACAATACTCCTACTTAGGGCCTAAATTGTTCAACTTCATACCCGATGCTTGGAAACTGAAAAGTACAAGCATTTTACGGAAATGGGTTAGCAATTGGCTTCTGGATATGGGGAGAGTCGAGAGCGAACATATGCTAACACAATCTCACATACCTAATATGTACTAAAAAGTTTATGTTAATGCATAAAAAAATAATAAAAAAATCTTTTGCTCTGTTTTTTTGTAAAATGTAAAATAAAGACTGTATTTTGATTCTTGAAAAATAACGACTAGACATATTAAAAATAAGTTTTGAAATTTAATAGATTGGAAATTTATATTCATATATTCTGGTTTATAAATGGGTAATTTCTATTACTTAGGAAATTCTAAAAAATTTTAGTACATTTATTAAAAATTAAATAGTCATAAATGCATTTCGAATTCATATGTCATATGTTGGTGTATAAACGTGTAAATTCTAATTATGCAATTGCAAATGTTCCCCAAAATAACCTGGAAAACTATTAATGTAATTAAATGTAAGGCCTTTGCAATTTCATAGAAAAAATTGTAATTTTTTTTTACCTAAAATGTTAAATTCAAAATTCGATAGTTCCGTACTCCTGCAACTGGCAGAAAGAGGTACAGGAGGTAGGTACCTTCGATACATTGGCTTGACACTAACAATGTACTTAGGCGTTAAAGACAATATGGTTAATGTTGCAATTTTGCAAACCTTTGTTTGATCACTTACTTTTAAATTTTCGTTGTTTGTATTTTTGTATTACGTACGTATTTTTTTTATCGTAACATATTGATGTTGTATGTCTCACTGTACAATTTTTTTTTGCTTATATTTTTATTTCATTTATATATTTTTTTATTTCCATTCCTTTGTTTATAATATTATGAACTAGATGTGCAATTTGGCTGTCCTGAAACGGGTATCCTTCCCAGTTGGACAGGCAAAGTTTCATTGTGTAATGTTTTGTAATATATATATGCATGTATAAATAAATAAATAAATAAATAAATAAATAAATAAATAAATTAATATAGTTGAGGGCGAAATATTGATCATACCGAGGCTTTCGTTGCAGAAATCATCAGATATTTGTGGTGAAAAGTTTGCATTTTGTGGTTTATAAATAGATTGAAAGTGCTTAGAAAAAAGTCGGCAGATATCTCTCATTTATCTATGATAATGTATCGAAATGCATCAAGGTACTGACACACATGCTCACAGAATCCGGCTTATGAGCATGCTCATTAATGAGTATTAATGAATGAGCGTGCTCAAAGCCAACATTTGAACACACATGCTATTTAATGAGCATGCTCATGTCAAATAAATAAATTAATAAATGTCAAATAGAGTCAGTTTCATTCTCTCAGAACTAAACAAAATAATATTACTACTTGCAATGGAATTATTTAAGAATCTTCTGACGCAATAAAATAAGACGTTTGATTTGGGTCCAAGATGTCAACAAATCCGAAAACAACTAAATATTAAAAATAAATGCTAATTTCAATAGAATGTGGTTTCATTTTGGAGGTAAAGAAGCTTTTGGGGATTTTGGAAATCTATTGTGGGTATTTTAGTGACCTTGTGTTCCAAATATATTCGTGATTCCCAGAATAAATCACGAACAACAAGGTTTTTACGTCTCCCCAGCGGGCTATTTTGACATTTTTGCAAAGGATGCGCAGATGCGAACTGAAATCGGATTGACATGAGCATGCTCATAACACAAGCTTAGAAGCTTCCCCTTCCACCCGATAATCCAATGAGCATGCTCATTAATCAAATGGCTGTTGATTTGTGAGCAAGCTCATTCGGCTTGAAATGAGCATGCTCATTACTAGCAACGTCACTGACACACATGCTACAAGGTAGCAATTGCTACTAGGTAGCATGCTCTTTGGCTTCAAATGAGCATGTGTGCCCGTAGCATCATGCATCGATAGTAAAAAAGATCGATACAACATCGATATTCAATCGATATTTCCCATCGCTAGAAGCAGGTCCCGGCTTTGTAAAAATTTACCGGCCCTATGTAATATTTTTCGGTTGCATTTAAAAAGGGCTAGCGAGACTATCAAGCGGCTTGGCTCAATCACGTAGTTTTTTGTCTATGGCTAGAGTTTTGACCGCATTTTGACCGTCTCCAGAGGTGGCTTGACGCTTGAAGCGAATTTATATTTCTTGGGCGTAGACAACAAATCATAGACAAATAAGTACCTGAGTAGTGATTTTAGATATTAAGTATCACGTTAAACGTTTATAAAAAATAGATTAAATTATTACAAAATAGGTATTAATTGTTTTTGTGTTTAATTTGTAGAAATCCATCTGATTTTTCTTTTAAATTAATGTAAATATAATTTAATAATGTTATTACGTTAATGTTATATTAAAATATTAATATATATAACATTTATTATAACATAACAAATAATTATTTTTCTTTACTAGATTCCATCTCGCACAAAAATCACTTTCAAATAGCGACAATGACAGGAAACCATAGACAAAGGAGTAATAAATATCTCGAGAGAAATGTCGTCTAGACATAGACTAATGCTTGCCTCAACAGCTTGACGCGCGCGTCAAGCCGTTGAGCCAAGCATTCATAGACAATAACGGAAAAATAAATGTACGTGCTGGCCGTCAAGCCGCTTGATAGTCTTCAAGCGTTCTGGCAAGCATTTGTCTATGCCTAGATGTGATTTTCGATAGTTTGTTTGGTTTATTTATGGTTGACAGTGAATTTTGTGCGGCTGAAATAAAATGGAATATAACGAAGACAAAGCATTCTTAGCCCTTGGGTTATCTTTGTATTTTAATAAAAATAAACGAATTTGGTGTCAAGAATGGTACAATTTGTGATCCCGCTTTACTCATAAGCATTTACAAAGCGTATTACAGGCACGGCACCAAATGATTACTTACACGCATTTTTTCAAAATAGATGATCGTAATTACGAAGCATTGTTGTATATTTCCGTTGATATTATGAATAAATGTTATAATTAATATTTTAAAATAACATTAATTGATAAAGTTGATTAAGGAAAATTATTTATTCCCTATTTCTCAGATGTTCACAAGACCTAAACAATATTTTAAATCAGTCAAAGCAGTTACATCATTAACAATAAGAAAACAAAAAATTACTTGCAGAACTGAATAATAACATTAATAGAAGTTACAATATTATTTAACAATGAGAGAAAAAATAAATAATACTAGCTGGTACCCGGCATGCGTTGCAACGCCATTCAAAGAAATAAATTAATTCTCCCTGCATGTCCTTTCCCGTGCGTCCCCGTTGACCTCCCGAGTCCCTTTCCGAGAATACTGCACAACCACCATCGAAATTGTGCTCGAGCCGCCACTGGACTATGGTATCCCCGATCGGGGTATGTTCTTCAAGCACGTAGTTTTTTGTTAAGTTGGCAACACTTCGCGTAGTTTTCGTTTGAGCCAAGCGTTTTGACAGTCTACAGAGGACGCTTGAAGCAAGCTTCAAGAATCTACGTGCTGGCGGCGCGCTTGATGCGAATTGATATTTTTTTAGCGTAGACAACTCATAGACGTATTTATTTTTTAAATGATTTATTTGGCTATCACTCATTAAGTTTATTTATTTATTTATTTTTTACGCATCATGAAGCAATTCAATAAACTAGATAAAATTAATATAAAATAAGAATTAATTGTTTTTGTGTTTAATTTGTAGAAATGCATCTGATTTTTCTTTTCAATTAATGTAAATATTATTTACATTAATTTAAAAGTTAAATTAATGTAAATATTATTTACATTAATTTAAAAGTTCTTTTAATATTTTTTTTTAATTGTCAAGTTTTTTTTTAAATCTAATAAGTTTATTTAAAAGTTCTTTTAAATTAATGTAAATATTATTAATTTAAACGTAAAATTAGATGCATTTCTACGTTTTTAATTATTGTTTTTGTGTTTAATTTGTAGAAAAATCAGATGGATTTCTACAAATGAATACCTGTTTCCCTTGGTCACGCTATAACTTCAGAACCACTTTACCTATTTCATTCATATATTTTTTTTAAGTTTTCTAATACTTTGTAGAAGGTTCTTCCGGAAAGAAAAAGTAAGAAAATTGGAGGGAGGGAAAGGAATTGAAAGATTATTTTAAGTCTTCCAATACTTTGTGGAACGATCTTACAGAAAGAAAAATTGGCGTAAGTAAGGCTCTTGACTCGTAAACCGAAGGTCGGGGGATCGAATCCCGGCGTGACAAATAAATTTTATTTGATTAATTTGTGTTGTTTCACAATTTTTTTCTTTAAAATAATATAAAGTATATTTGCGGCACGTTCCAGATTGGAAGATACTCTAAGTATCGCCCTGGTAGACCACCATTCAGAATTGAAACGTCGCTTGAAATGGCATAAGCCGTGATTGGCGACCAGATCTAAATAGCCAGGTACTTCCCCACCTTCCTCTTTCCTATCTCCTTCCCCACCCCACTACCTTCAGCCTCACAACATACCCCGATCGGGGATACCATAGTCTCACTGGCTCCAGACGGGAGCAGTTGGGACTCTTGTGCAGTATTCTCGGAAAGGGACTCGGGAGGTCAACGGGGACGCACGGGAAAGGACATGCAGGGAGAATTAATTTATTTCTTTGAATGGCGTTGCAACGCATGCCGGGTACCAGCTAGTATTATTTATTTTTTCTCTCATTGTTAAATAATATTGTAACTTCTATTAATGTTATTATTCAGTTCTGCAAGTAATTTTTTGTTTTCTTATTGTTAATGATGTAACTGCTTTGACTGATTTAAAATATTGTTTAGGTCTTGTGAACATCTGAGAAATAGGGAATAAATAATTTTCCTTAATCAACTTTATCAATTAATGTTATATTAAAATATTAATTATAACATTTATTCATAATATCAACGGAAATATACAACAATGCTTCGTAATTACGATCATCTATTTTGAAAAAATGCGTGTAAGTAATCATTTGGTGCCGTGCCTGTAATACGCTTTGTAAATGCTTATGAGTAAAGCGGGATCACAAATTGTACCATTCTTGACACCAAATTCGTTTATTTTTATTAAAATACAAAGATAACCCAAGGGCTAAGAATGCTTTGTCTTCGTTATATTCCATTTTATTTCAGCCGCACAAAATTCACTGTCAACCATAAATAAACCAAACAAACTATCGAAAATCACATCTAGGCATAGACAAATGCTTGCCAGAACGCTTGGAGACTATCAAGCGGCTTGACGGCCAGCACGTACATTTATTTTTCCGTTATTGTCTATGAATGCTTGCCTCAACAGCTTGACGCGCGCTTCAAGCCGTTGAGCCAAGCCTTAGTCTATGTCTAGACGACATTTCTCTCGAGATATTACTCCTTTGTCTATGGTTTCCTGTCATTGTCGCTATTTGAAAGTGATTTTTGTGCGAGATGGAATCTAGTAAAGAAAAATAATTATTTGTTATGTTATAATAAATGTTATATATATTAATATTTTAATATAACATTAACGTAATAACATTATTAAATTATATTTACATTAATTTAAAAGAAAAATCAGATGGATTTCTACAAATTAAACACAAAAACAATTAATTCCTATTTTGTAATAATTAAATCTATTTTTTATAAACGTTTTACGTGATACTTAATATCTAAAATCACCACTCAGGTACTTATTTGTCTATGATTTGTTGTCTACGCCCAAGAAATATAAATTCGCTTCAAGCGTCAAGCCACCTCTGGAGACGGTCAAAATGCGGTCAAAACTCTAGCCATAGACAAAAAACTACGTGATTGAGCCAAGCCGCTTGATAGTCTCGCTAGCCCTTTAGAGATTCCGACACTATCAATATCAATTTCTTTCAAGCACGTAGTTTTTTGTTAAGCTGGCAACACTGCGCGTAGTTTTCGTTTGAGCCAAGCGTTTTGACAGTCTACCGAAGACGCTTGAAGCAAGCTTCAATAATCTACGTGCTGGCGGCGAGCTTGATGCGAATTGATATATTTTTTTAAATTATTTATTTGGCTATCACTCATTAAAGGTGATCTTGGCCATTTCTTGAAATTAATTACATTTTCGAAACAATCGCAGAATCATAAAATAGGGCCCCATGTACATTAATAGTTAGCGTTCTTCGACATAAAAGAACAGATTTTTTTCAAAATTTGTTACATTTCTCACGCATCATGAAACAATTCTATAAATTAGATAAAATAAGAATTAATTGTTATTGTGTTTAATTTGTAGAAATGCATCTGATTTTAATTATTGTTTTTGTGTTTAATTTGTAGAAAAATCAGATGGACTTCTACAAATGAATCTATGTTTTCCTTGGTCACGCTATAACTTCAGAACCACTTTACCTATTTCATTCATATATTTTTTAAAGTTTTCTAATACTTTGTAGAAGGTTCTTACGGAAAGAAAAAGTAAGAAAATTGGAGGGACGGGAAGGAATTGAAAGTTTTTTTAAAGTCTTCCGATACTTTGTGGAAAGATCTTACGGAAAGAAAAATTGACGTAAGTAAGGCTCTTGACTGGTAAACCGAAGGTCGGGGGATCGAATCCCGGCGTGTCAAATAAATTTTATTTGATTAATTTGTGTTATTTCACAATTTTTTTCTTTAAAATAATATAAAGTATATTTGCGGCTCGTTCCAGATTGGAAGATACTCTAAGTATCGCCCTGGTAGTCTGGTAGACCACCATTCAGTATTGAAAAGTTGCTTGAAATGGCATAAGCCGTGATTGGTGACCAAATCTAAATAGCCAGGTACTTCCCCACCTTCCTCTTTCCTATCTCCTTCCCCACCCCACTACCTTCAGCCTCACAACATACCCCGATCGGGGATACCATAGTCTCACTGGCTCCAGACGGGAGCAGTTGGAACTCTTGTGCCGTATTCTCGGAAAGGGACTCGGGAGGTCAACGGGGACGCACGGGAAAGGACATGCAGGGAGAATTCATTTATTTCTTAGAATGGCATTGGAACGCATGCCGGGTATCAGCTAGTATTATTTATTATTAAGTTCTGCAAGTATTTTTTTTTCTCTCATTGTTTAATAATATTGTAACTTCTATTAATGTTATTATTCAGTTCTGCAAGTATTTTTTTGTTTTCTTATTGTTAATCAACGATGTAACTGCTTTGACTGATTTAAAATATTGTTTAGGTCTTGTGAACATCTGAAAAATAGGAAATAAATAATTTTCCTTAATCAACTTTATCAATTAATGTTATATTAAAATATTAATTATAACATTTATTCATAATATCAACGGAAATATACAACAATGCTTCGTAATTACGATCATCTATTTTGAAAAAATGCGTATAAATAATCATTTGGTGCCGTGCCTGTAATACGCTTTGTAAATGCTTATGAGTAAAGCGGGATCACAAATTGTACCATCCTTGACACCAAATTCGTTTATTTTTATTAAAATACAAAGATAACCCAAGGGCTAAGAATGCTTTGTCTCCGTTACATTCCATTTTATTTCAGCCGCACAAAATTCACTGTCAACCATAAATAAACCAAACAAACTATCGAAAATCACATCTAGGCATAGACAAATGTTTGCCAGAATGCTTGGAGACTATCAAGCGGCTTGACGGCCAGCACGTAAATTTATTTTTCCGTTATTGTCTATGAATGCTTGCCTCAACAGCTTGACGCGCGCTTCAAGCCGTTGAGCCAAGCCTTAGTCTATGCCTAGACGATATTTCCCTCGAGTGGCATTTGAACATATTACTCCTTTGTCTATGGTTTCCTGTCATTTTCGCTATTTGAAAGTGATTTTTGTGCGAGATGGAATCTAGTAAAGAAAAATAATTATTTGTTATGTTATAATAAATGTTATATATTAAAATTTTAATATAACATTAACGTAATAACATTATTAATTTATAATTACATTAATTTAAAAGCAAAATCAGATGGATTTCTACAAATTAAACACAAAAACAATTAATACCTATTTTGTAATAATTTTATCTATTTTTTATAAACGTTTTACGTGATACCTAATATCTAAAATCACCACTCAGGTACTTATTTGTCTATGATTTGTTGTCTACGCCCAAGAAATATAAATTCGCTTCAAGCGTTGCGCAATAACGTAGATTATTGCGCAACGCTTGACTCAAGCGTCAAGCCACCTCTGCAGACGGTCAAAATGCGGTCAAAACTCTAGCCATAAACAAAAAACTACGTGATTAAGCCAAGCCGCTTGATAGTCTCGGTAGCCAGGGCAAAAAAGCCAAATGCAAGGAAAATATATTACAGAATGGCAACCTAAAATATTTCCCTACATTTTTCCTTTTGTTTTGGCACGTGTTGTCATTGTGACAGATTGCTTGGCTCGCGAATAAAAACGTTGTTTTAATTATAATAGCAGTGTTTTTTGTGCGGAAAAAGTAGAATAACTCTCACCAAGTTGTTATTATCATTTCAAAATGGAGACAGATAAGGTTGAGATAAATGTCGACGACTTTTTGCCTGCCAAAAATCCGGTGAGGTTACCCAAGGGCAAACGGCGGGCAGTCTCGGAATCTGGAGAAGCGATGGTCGTGGAGGAACACAATGGAATCGAAGGCAAACCCAAAAATACACGACGAAAGGCCAAAATCGCCAGAAAAGGCACTGCGGGCGATGACGAAGCTTCCAAAGACATGCGAAAAATTGCTGTACCAGCTCACAGGTTAGTTATAGCCATATAGCTTTGATAAACATATAATGATAATGCAATTTATTACATAGAGGCTGTCTAGCCTAGTTAAATAGTATTAATTATCAATTGACACGCTCGGTGTAGACACTAGTGTCCATCGAAACCAGAGTTAAGTTAGTCTCTCAGAAGTTGGGCATACTGTTTGTACAGCGCAGATACGAGTACGCAAATGCCGACTCTGGAGATTGCAAGGGTAAAATTCTAGAATTCCGCTTCAATCTTAAATTAAAAATAATTCAAATAACACTTTGTTTTAACTTAATTATTACATGATTTAAACTTTTAGGATTGCTGGCCACGATTAACACTGTACTATAAAAGCCACTATTACTGCATTTCAAGTTAGAATTATGTTAATTTTGTTTTTGTATGGGATGACCACCACACTAAAGTTTTAAAATAATTTCTGTCGACACTATTGCATTTTTAGTTATGTTGGTATTCCTGACATTTCCAAATCACTGGACAAGGTTAATACGAACATATTTTAGAAAAAACTTTGGTAAATATGCAGTTAGTCCACCTCACGGATAATAAGGAACGTTCGTGTTGTCGAAGTTTGATGCACAGATAATACGGAATATTCCTTTTTTAACAAATAGATAATAGACAATCAAATGTGACATTTGCCGAAAGTACCAACATCATAAAATAAATTCTTGTATATTCTTGATTCAACTAGTTATATTTTCCTAGCCAGGAATTAATGACGTACAGTACCTACCTACTCACTGGTTGAGCTAAAATACGGTAAATTTTTGAGATCGCTGGCAATGGTTAATACGCACTTTTTTTGAAAAAATCTTTTGATTCACCTTACATTAAAAGACAACTATTTGCATTGGGGGAAGTGGAAAATATTTCGGTAATTATCGGTTCGGACTGGCCACGCTTATTACGAATAATTTTTAGAAAAAAACTTTAGATTCGCCTTAATTACTATAAAAGGAAACTTTTTGGCTTTGGGGCGGCGGAAAATAATGCATTTTAATTTTCAATTGCATAAAACCAAAATTCACTTCGCGAACCGAAGCAGCGAAAATCCGCGGCCGTAGCTGTCACTGTTATGGACTGCAGCCGACTTCGTGGGATACCTACATGAAATACTGCGAATCACAAACCATGTTACACAAACCTAGCGTAGCAGCTAAACCACTTGAAAACTGGGATGTTTTTCTTGCGTTGACGCGAGCAGGCGTTATAAAGGGGCACTTTCTTTTGTATCACAAACCATGTTACACAAACAAGCCCGCTAGACAAATTTCATAAATACGCGCATTATCTCACGAAGTCGGCTACAGTCGTATTAGCTCTTGATAATTTATCAAGAATACCAACATTAACAAAACATTAACAACAAAAGTGACAGTTACGGCCGCGGATTTTCGCTGGGTCGGTTCGCGAAGTGAATTTTGGTTTTATGCAATTGAAAATTAAAATGCATTATTTTCCGCCGCCCCAAAGCCAAAAAGTTTCCTTTTGTAGTAATTAAGGCGAATCTAAAGTTTTTTTCTGAAAATTATTCGTAATAAGCGTGGCCAGTCCGAACCGATATTTACCAATATTTCATTCTAAATTTCGATTACGCAAAATTAAAATTAGCTTTCATTCTGTGAAACGAGACCGTCCATTTTCAAACATTATTTTCAAATGTCATTTTGTTATGTTGGTATAAGTTTGTGTGATATGGTTTATGATACAAAAGAAAGTGCCCCCTTTATACCGCCTGCTCGCGTCAAGGCAAGAAAAACATCCCAGTTTTCAAGTAGTTTAGCGGCTACACTAGGTTTGTGTAACATGGTTTGTGATACAAAAGAAAGTGCCCCTTTATAACGCCTACTCGCGTCAAGGCAAGAAAAACATCCCAGTTTTCAAGTAGTTTAGCGGCTACGCTAGGTTTGTGTAACATGGTTTGTGATACAAAAGAAAGTGCCCCTTTATAACGCCTACTCGCGTCAAGGCAAAAAAAACATCCCAGTTTTCAAGTAGTTTAGCGGCTACGCTAGGTTTGTGTAACATGGTTTGTGATACAAAAGAAAGTGCCCCTTTATAACGCCTACTCGCGTCAAGGCATAAAAACTCCACAATCCTAGTTGGTGTACCTTTCTAAAATATTTGAGAATCAATTTTTCCGCTATGGCAATCTTTTTTAATATTCTAGCTATTGGTACCTTGGAAAATGTGAAGGATTGATTGTCTATGAACATATAAGTTGTTGATATAAATAGAATATGGCGAAGAATTTGTAATTGCGTAAGTGAATTAATTTAAACAAAATTAAAATGTTAAATGCATATTTTTTGCATGTTTTTTGGTCTCCCCCGACTTAAATATTAATCATTTTTCGTGAGAATAAAGCTAAATACAACATTTGAATAAAAAATATTCCGTATTAACGAGTAAGCGGTTTAATGCATAAATAATAAAACTTTTAGATTCACCTATCAAGTCTATTTGTTCGGTTTTCGGAACAACTCACACAGGTCTAATAGAAATCATTGTGTCTCCCTTACCATCAGGGGTAATTGTTCGGAACAAACGTCAATGGTTAATACGCACTTTTTTTTGCTAAAACTTTTAGATTCTTCTTAATTATCATAAAAAGACAACTATTTGCACTCGGGGAGGTTGAAAATGTTACATTTTTAATTTTATTTACGTAAATTGAAAATTTGCTTTCACACTGTTTGCAGTTCGGAACAAACGTCAACGGTTAATACGCACTTTTTTTTTTTTTTAACTTTTAAAATTAAGATAATATACACAAGCCCGCTACACAAACCCTGCTTTGCCAGTAAACCATTCAAAAACGTAGGCTGTTTTTTAAAGTAAAGATAACATACACAATGCTGTTACATAACTTACATAACCATTGACGTTTGTTCCGAATATTTACCCCATCAGGATTAGGGGCATACATTAATTACGTTAGCTCAAAAGGAGGGGGGGGGGTCCAGCAAAATCTCACGTTACTTGAAAAGAATATACGTAGTGGCCCAAATATATCACACCAAGGGGAGGGGGGGGGGGGTCTAGATTGGAAGAAAAACTGCTACCAAGATCTGGTTACCAAACTTGATTAAAGCCATTTAAAGCATCTTTTCGATTGTGACCTGGATGTCAAAACCTGGGATGTATATCTTGTTTAAAAGAAAAACGCGTGCGTGTTCTTTTTATTTTTTTCATTCTAGGTATTCAAATAATGACTAAAACCCTGCTTGCCCTACAAACCATTCAAAACCTGGGATGTATATCTTGCTTAAAAGAAAAACGTTATTTATTTTCGTTCTAGGTATTTAAATAATTACACAAACCCGTTAGACAAACCTGCTTGCCAAACAAACCATTCAAAACCTGGGATGTATAACTTGTTTAAGAAAAACGCGTGCGCATATTTTTATTTATTTTCATTCCATAGCACCCTCCGCATGTAAGAGTTGGAGCGACCGTGCCCGCGCCACTTCAGACTGCCGCACAGAAAAGTCTCACAGTGAATTGTTCTGTAAACCGATTTTCGATCTTTACATTTCTGCGCGGCAATCTGAAGTGGTGTGGAGCACAGTCGCTCCGAATTCTACGTGTGAGGAGTAATTATCTATATCCTCCTCAGATTCAGGAAAAAAAGTGTTTCAAAATCAATTTTTATATTTGAATTTGTATATCTAAAAAACCAGATAAAATAATTTTATTAAAAAAAGTTTTTTTTTTATTTCTCAATGTTTTCAGAATTGTATGTCTCTTGTAGGAGACGCTAGGTCTCTAGCAACTAGTTTGAATTAATAGTATTCCAGGAATCACATCACTTTTTTTATGTCGCCCACAGGAGACACTGGGTCTGACGAGGTTAAGATGAAAGATGATGACACTTTCAGTAGTTTCGGAAATAATTCAAATTAAGTACTTCGTTATAGTAATTTAATTGACCGTGTTTTATTTCTAGCCACTCGTTATTAGGTTGGTAGTGTTTATTTGCAATTTGCACATTGGAGTTTCACACGGCACAATTTAATACGGCATGAATGAGTAATAATTTTTCATGTTTATGAAACCGAACAAAATAATAATTAATCCGCATTATTTATCATTTACGAAGATTGAAATATGTACTTCTTATTATTATCTAACTGAAACAAAGTGATTTTTCCTATAAGCGCTTATTTGCCGTCATAATTAATAACATGGCGGTCCTTGAAAAATGACAATTCGCATTTTTAAAGTTGACAAAATAACAATTAAAACACATTTTTTTCCAATTCCGGTTACTGAATTACTTTTTACTTACTATTTATCTACCTAGTACAATTTTTTTTAGATTTTTTAAAGTGTGTATTGAGCGTGGACTCAATTTTTTTCTCCACTGTGAGTCAGAATGTGTATCTTCAAATCTCTCTTCTGAGAAGATGTCATAACAAGCAAAAGGGTTTTTTACGCTGTGAGTCAGCCGGCCATTCCTCGTATCTCAAATGTTGCTCGTATTTCAAAGCAAAACTTCGCTCGCTCTACGGCTCGTTTCTCAAATATCTCGTATGTTAGGGCACTTGTATCTCGAGGTACCACTGTATTTAATTAGAAATGATAGAGCTATATTTAACTTAATAGGATAAGATAAATTTCAGACACTCATTTCCATAAATTCGTCATTTCATTACACATTGCTAATGATTATTTTTAGTGATGCAACGAATACGAATACGAATATTCGTATTCGCCGAATAGTAGACATTTATCGAATATTCGTATTCGGTGAATATATATTTACGAATACTATAAAAAAAACTTTTGAATTAATAAATTGTCATAGAAATGTCTATGGATTTTGTGGCACTGTACTATGAACCTCGAATATTTCATTTAATACGCGTTCTTTCTCTTATTAGTTTCAGTATTTGACAGTCGATAACACAGGTCAAGTGCAAGTATATTGTTACATGTGAGTTAGCTGCGAAGTAAAAGGAACTAAATTTAAATAAAATGTCCTCTCGTAAACGTGATCAATGTGATATATGGAAACATTTCGATAAATTACTGAGTAAGTAGCTAGCTATGTAGTGTTTGTGTTATTCGTATTCGCCGGATAGTAGGTTTGATATTCGTATTCGTAAAAGTAGTATTCGTTGCATCACTAATTATTTAAAATGACTTTTTTCCTTTGTTTTAAGCATAGACATCCAAATGGATAGACAAGCAGTTACAGATGAGGGGTAAAACCAAACTATGGAGAGCAAAGGGGGGAAAGATGACTGTCATTCGTTGAACAATCAATCTGACAGTATATAGGCATCTCGCATTACAATATCACCATTTAGTTCTTAAAAGCAAAATCTGCTTTGAATGAATAGACGTTTTTACATGGGAGCGCGAATTGCTTGCCACGTTCAAAACTTATTTGCTAAGGCCAAATGCTCGCCCCAAAAAGACTCACGCCAATACACATATCAATATTTTCTTGCCGTGTTTAGTTAAAACACTTTTACAAATGTTTCATAATTTACTTACCCCTGTAACCAGCGACGAGCACATTGGAGTACCGCCCACATTCGCTATGTGCATATTGATACTTAGATATATTGTATAGCACAAGCTGCCGTTATTTCGTTAAATGTATGGATGTCAGCTTCTTGCTGTTCACGGCAAGAATGATGACGTCACACATTTTAGATTCAAGCGAGGCTATATCCCCTCCCCATGGAGCGAGCCGGTTCCAAGGAGGAGCTACAGCCGGCGCCATGTGGAGGGGGAAATAATACGTTTTTATCACTTAGGGCAGGTCCAGATATATTCATATGTCCGTGGTTTTAAGACACTATTTATAAATCTTAGTTTTAAGCCATTATGGGCCATCCATAAATTACATCACACCTTTAGGGGGAGGGGGGGGGGGGGGGGGGGGGGGTCAAAATTGCAAAATATGTGACATCATCAGCGGTCTCACAATGGTGACGATGTGTGACAGGGACGGGGGGGGGGGGCAGTCATAAATCATGAAATTCGTGTGACGTAATTTATGGATGGCCCCGATGGGGTCGTCCATTAATCACGTGATGTTTTTTAGCAACTTTTTAACCTCCCCCCCCCCTCGTGATATGTGGTGAGGTTTTAGACTAACCCCCCCCACAAAATCTCACGTTACTTGAAAAGAATATACGAAGTGGCCCAAATTTATCTCGGGGGAGGGGTCTAGATTGGAAGAAAAACTGCTCACGTAATTAAGAGGGTATTACCAGAGAAAACCAGAAATATGTCATTTTTAAATCAGATTTTAGACGTATTGACTCTTTTCCACAAAAAAATTATTAATGGATTTCGAAAGATTGTTCTTTTATCTAGCATTCGCATGTTTTAAATTTTGAGAAAAAACGTTTATTTTTAGTATAATAAGGTTATACCATAGGTCATTGGAAGATTTGTTAAATTTTCAAAAAAGATTTTGTATTATACCACACCCATTTCAAATCATATAATCATGCAGTAAAAAAAATCAATACATTATCTGGGTATCGCATGTTTTAGAATTTTAATTTTAGTTTAAATAAAATCATTAAAAAATATATATGTACATGTGTTTCTTGACGAAAATTGGTCCGTTTGTGTATTTATTTGCGCACTTACAAACTAATATATTTCAGATTTTTCTTACATTCTTATTTAACTTAGACATTGTTGAAAAATGATAAATACTTATAATCAAAAAATAATTACAAAAAAGTACCTTATTTTAATAGTTCTATCATCACGCCTTTCAGCATTTTTGGATGTAGTTATAAATTAAAGCAAATTTGAAATAAAATAAAATCGATATTGAGTTATAATTTTAAAAAGCTGGTACGGAGAATAATTAATCTTTCTCATTGTAACCGTCCTGCACGAAATGTGAATTTTCGGCCGCTGGCTGGTTAAACACTCTTAATGTATGCCCCCTAAGTTGTAGTTTAGATAAATTAAGTTGTAAAGGCACTTGAGGTGGTTTTCCCACAAAAATGGCGCTATGGAAATTAACTATTTATTATTTTAAAAATAAATAATATGTAAACATTGATTAGTCTTCTGGAATTGAATCCCGAATTAGGTATGCCGTAGTCCCATGAGATCCAGCGGGTAATAAAAAAAAATAATAAAAATGGTATTATTTATGTACTAGCTTGAAGTCCCCGACGATGCCCGGGCTTTACACAGAGTTTTCGAAATCAAATGTAGACATGTCACCTTCCTTTGCATACAAATCAAATCCATACGGCCGGCTTGCCAGCCCGCTCGACCACTACTTTCTACTACCACTATTCTCTTTTATATATTTCAACCAATTTACACAAAACCTTACAAATTATATACCTATGATATACGAAAACTGCATGAAAATTCGTTTGGTAGTTTTTGAGTTTATTGCGAACAGACAGACGCGACAGAGGACTTTATTTTATAATATATTAGAAGTATAAGGAAACACTTCGATGAACTATGTGTCCTCCTTCATAATTTTGATTTTTCTCCTAGCGTAATTATACTAACTGAAACTCAAATGAAAGATGTAATTCCATATAACTTACCTAAATATACCACAATTTCTGCTGCCTGTAAGCATACTGGGCATGACGGAGTGGCTGTAATTTGTCATAATACTTTAAAAAATGTTGCAGCTGAATTTATTGATTTTAAGTCTGCTAATGTAATAAAATTAACTTTTTGTCAAAATAACTTTAAATATCTCATAGTAGCTGTTTATAGATCCCCTTCTTTAAGTGATTTTCTATTTGTAGATGAACTAAAAACATTTGTTAGAAATCTTGACAGACATCACTTTACTTTCTCTATACTGACGGGGGACATCAATATAAATATTAATGATAACACAAAAAATAATTAATTGTCAAAGTGAATATCTAGATTGTTTATCAAGTTCTGGATACCTGCCATATATTAACTCACCAACAAGAGTAACCCTAATGAACTCTGCATGTTTAGATCATATATTTGTAAAGACACATAAAGATGTTAATATAATATCCTCAATTCTAGAAACAAATATCACGGATCATTATCCAACACTATATGGGCACACTTTCAAAAATTCATCAATAAAACAAAAATGTGAAACTTTTGAAAAAATTGAAATTAACTATCATACATTAAATTCTTTACTTCATTTAGAAAGTTGGGAAAATGTTCTGTCAATAGTAAACCCACAATCAGCATTAGAAAATTTCTATAAAACTCTTCTAGACAATATTCTGAAAAGTGAAAGTAAAATTGTTGTAACAAACAGAAAATATAAAAAAATCAAACCATGGATAACTGTTGGCTTAATTGTATCAATTAAGCAAAGAGACAAATTATACAGGGAAATGTTAAAATACCAAATAGCTTGCCAAAAGAATAATGTCAGAATAATGGATTTTATGAAAACAAAATATAATGTACAGAAACTTACTCAATAGGCTGATTCGAAGTTGTAAAAAGAAATACTATTGTGAACAAATTGAAAACGCTAAAAATGATAATAAAAAAACTTGGAATATTATAAATGAAATTACGCACAAAAAAATTATGTCTTCAACTGTTGTAAATGAGGTTCAAATAAATAACAAATTAATAACTGACAAATCTGCTATTGCCGAAAACTTTAATTACTTTTACACGAATATAGTAGATGATGTACTGAAATCATCCAGTATAAATGATAATAATACTTACATAGAGACAACTTCACAATTAATTACAGATAACGAATCAATCAACCCAATAGAAAATTTTTCACCCATTACAAGAAAAGAAATTGAAAAATATATTGATAGCCTAAAACCATCTAATTCTAAGGGAACTGATGGACTATCATGTAATACATTGAAAAATATAAAACAATATATTCTAACTCCTTTGCAACATATATTTAACATGTGCCTTAAAGAAGGTCATTTTCCAAAACAGTTTAAAATCTCCACCATAATTCCAATTCATAAATCTGGTAATACGCATAAATTAGACAATTATAGACCAATCTCACTTGTTTCAAACCTATCAAAAATTTTAGAAAAATGCATCAAAAATAGAATCGTAGAACATTTAGAAAAATATAATATTCTGTCGCAAAACCAATATGGTTTTCGTAAAGATCTAAGCACTGAAGATGCAATATATGATCTAACAAAAAATATATACACATCTATCGATAAAAATAAGAAATGTCTAGCTATATTCTTAGATTTAAGAAAGGCTTTCGACACTGTAAATCATAACATACTCATAAAAAAAATATCACAACTAGGTTTCAAAAATCACACACTAAGAATACTCACCAACTATCTTAAAGACAGAACACAAAAAACAAAAATTGGGAATATGTATAGTTCAGAAGCACAGATAAAAAATGGAGTTCCGCAAGGAACTGTACTTGGCCTGATTCTATTTTTGATGTATATAAACGATTCATGTAATTTTGTAACCCCTGGACAAATTATTTCTTACGCCGATGACACGGCAATAATAGTAAGCGGAAATTCTTGGATTAAAACATTTTCTAAGGCAAACGAATGTATTGCACTTATTACAACATGGTTAAAATGTAACAAACTCATCTTAAACTATAACAAAACATTTTATTTACCTTTTTATAAAAACATTAAAAACAAACCACATGACAACCTAAAAATTAGAATCCACAACGCAAGTTGCAATCAAGAAACATGTTCACTTTGCAATCAACTCATCGAAGTAGAAAATATTAAATATTTAGGTGTGTCTCACACATCTTAACTGGAAATCACAAATAGATAAAACCATCTCGAAATTAAGATATCTAACATATATTTTTTACAGACTTCAGGAAGTTCAATCTTGACAAATTGAAAATGATCTATTTTTCCCTGGTACAATCTTCAATAATCTACGACATTGTAGGATGGGGTGGTGCGCTTGATGCATTTATTAAGCCTTTACAAATTGCTCAAAAGCGCATCATTAAAATTATGTATAATAGAATAAAAACATTCCCGACTGAGATATTATTCAAAGAGACCAAAATATTCAATATCCGTAAATTATTTATATTGCAAACAATGAAATATGTATTTAAAAACAAAAATTGTTTCGTAAAAAACTAAAATAGAATTAGCAAAAGGACTAATAATGTGTTTCAAGTTCCCCAAATCAAAACCAAATTAATGCAAACACATGGCAGTTTTATTGGTCCTCGTACATTTAATCTTCTACCAAAACACATTCAAATGACAGATAAAATATCACTTTACATAAAAGAATTAAAATTATGGCTAAATGATGCAGATGTTGAAACACTTTTTTTATAAACTATGTAAACCTTTATGATTCATTTTTACAACTCTACTGTAACTTCAAGACTTACTTAGCTTATCTTCTTGAAAGTGTAACAAAAAAAATCAATTTACCTGTATGTGTCACTATATTTTTAAACTTTCACTTGGAAAATTACATTTTTTTACTTATACTGCCAACTTATTGGTGTAATTTAGCACTTTACATAGTTAATATTACCCACGCACAGGCAGTGCCTTAGTGGGTTCCCATTATCTACTTTTGTCATATATGTATTTTTTACTTTAATTTTACCTTGTGTTATGTAATATATTTTCAGAAAATGTGTAAAAATTTCTTTTGTAATGTATAATGGGAAAAAATAAAGGATAAAAAAAAAAATATGTAGAGATAAAGTGGCGCAAGTGTAGGGACGTTTTACAGATTGACAACCTTCCCTCTGTAGTTGGTAGCTATAAAAATAATTGTTCATTCTTCCTTCACCGCCTACAAAGTTGAGTTTGTCAAGCTATACCTACCAAAGTAATTAGAAAATATATATACTTATACACTCTAACAACTTTTGAATTATTATTTTTAACAGTGAATAGGAACATTATTCTTTGTAGGGTTAACCATTTATATTTTACATTATTTGATTTCAGATATACACCATTGAAAGAAAAATGGGCACAGATTTTCAGCCCCATTGTGGAACATTTACTGCTTCGCGTCAGATTCAACCTGAAGACAAGGAATATAGAAATCAAGATTGGGCCTGAGACTACGGATATTTCAAACCTGCAGAAGGCTGCCGATTTTGTCAAGGTAAATATTGTTTAATTTTATTCGTTATTATTCCAAGAGAGGATACGAACAATACTGAAGAAGAGCATAATCCAGCCTAAGAAACACCTCCATTCCCACTGTTTTTCTCCAGTTAATTATGGCCAAGGTGTTTGCCCCTTTCCCAGAACTCCTGGCTGCTTCAGGCTTATAAAGAAGGCTCTCTAGTTGTTGCCTTTCTTCCATCCTTGCTCTGGGTTCTTCTCAGCGAAGCCGTTCCACTTTTATGAATCTTGTTATTGATGATTCTTCATAAAATAGTTAATTGACATTGCCGGTCAGACACTATTTTCTTTTATGGCTATAAAGATTTAATCTTCTCAAAAAATTCAATTCCTTTCACTTTTTTTTATGACTGTTCACTCTGAGCAAGGGATTTATTTTTAAAACATCGCATCAAGCCCAACCAACTGCCTGTTGCCCAGTGACCAGTGCCCAGTGGCTCTGGCTTGACCCGGTTGAAGCATTGAAACCAACGATGGTTTCCGATTAACATAATATACTAAATTAATCCTTCAGATACCATTGTGTGTCCGTGATCCCAGTGAACTTTGTGAGCCAATGACACAGTTTAGTTCAGTTGCGGGTGTGCGGGATGTGGATTGCAACCATCGCTAGTTTGATTTACATTATTTAATAATATTTTTCCCTTCTTTTTCAGGCCTTCGTATACGGCTTTGAAGTTGAAGACGCTTTAGCCCTCCTACGATTGGATGATCTCTTTGTTGAGAGCTTCGAAGTAAAAGACGTCAAAACCCTGCGAGGCGATCACATGAGCCGTGCCATTGGCCGCTTGGCCGGAAAAGGTGGCAGAACTAAATTCACCATAGAAAACGTCACCAAAACCAGAATCATTCTCGCTGATTCCAAAATTCACATCCTGGGAAGCTACCAGAATATTCAACTGGCTAGGAGAGCAGTTTGCAATCTTATTCTGGGGTCACCACCTTCCAAAGTCTATGGTCAATTGAGAAATGTAGCCAATAGAGTTTCGCAGAGAATATAAAAGTTAAAAACGCTTTACCTATTATTTATTTTTTTAAATTATTTCTAATGTGTATTCCTCGGAAAAGTTGTTCCACCCCAATTTGGGATATATTGTGAGGCTGCAGAGAGTAGGAGAGGAGAAAGAAGGTTGGGAACTACCTAGCTAAGTACTTGGCTGTTCAGATCTGATCATTAATATAGCCAAAATCATTTCAAGCAATCATAGAATTAGATATCAATAGATCAACCATATTAATAGAATTTTGAAACCTCGCTGCAAATATGTTCTATAATATTTAATATTATTATTTATTTGTGAAATAACCTACATAGATTAAATTTTATTTATTTGTGCATGCTGGTTTCATGCCCACAACCTCTGGTTCCGTAGCCGGTTAACCCATTGGCCTCAAACTACCACAGGTGTGCAGCACATAATCTTAAGCTCCAACCACACCAGCACGGCGCCTGCTGGCGGCTTGAAGTGTGTTGGCTTGAAAACGAAAAACAGGCATATGAGTGACAACTGATTTTAAATATCGGACGCTCTATAGATATTATTATTATAATATAATGAGCAGGCAGCATTCTGCTGATGCGCTCATATCTAATTTCACAATAGTTTGACAGTAAATTTTAATTTTTTGTATCGGGAAAATGGACTCAGGTTTGTGGGAGGTAATTTTTCTGTCATGTAAGGTAAATAAAAATGAAAAAGAGTTGACTTCTTATTTAGTATATTTCAATACATAAGACAATGTGCTTATGGAACAGAACAAAGAAAAGAAAAACATTACCAAAAATGAATAGTTTACCATGGTGCCAAGATCTTAAAATAAATTATAACATCGTAAATACCTGGTGGACCTAAGATATAGCTAGACTAGGTTTTCACTTCAGGCTGAATCGCACGCCAAAACAAATCCCCAGCAAACAGGTACGGGAATACCGCCATCACAAGATTCGCAATCTCCTTCAAAAAAGGGAACGTGACATCTTTCAGAGTAGGAACATCGAACTTCCTCCAAGGTATGACTCAGCGTCGTCTCTGCGATATTGCCTGAAGGCCATGCATGAAAGGACCTCCATATAAGATGCCTATATCGTGATCTTAATTCTTCCAAAGGGCCACAAATATATAGATCGAAATCCGGCCAATGCCAAGCAAAGCAATTGCGCGTTCAACTTTCAAAAGAAACTCCATCCCAGACAGCGGATGGATTTGATTCACGCGGAAAAAAGGCCATTCCTCGGCCGCGCGAGAATTATTCACGCAAGTGCCAAAACACACTTTTTTATTAAAGAAATACGGATCTTCACATTTTACGATCCCGTAACATTAGATCTGACACACGGCACTATCTTCTATACCTCTCAAGGCTTTTATATCTCCATTATTTAAAACTTTAAAACCCAGCGGACCAATTTCACATCAGATGCCCCGGTCTGATGTGGAGGAAGTCGCCATAGACAAGAAAAACTTTTTACTCCCAAAAAAAAATTGCCAGTCTCCAAAAAAAAAAAACCCATAGACAAAATAACAAAATAAGGCAAGAACTGCACTATTTACATAATATTTATGTGACAATTCCCCCCTTCCCACGAAAATGTTTGCCCTCAAACATGAAAAACTAAGTCCACTACCTAACTAAACTATTATACATCAGGTAACAAGAAAAACGAAAACAAAAACATTAATTTAAAATAACAACTTAGAACTAAATTTCTTAAAAATAAATTTCTTAATAATAAAGAACAAATAAGAAAAGAAGGCACGAAAACAAGGAGTCAACCAGCATCTACTAAATTAAACAAAGTTTTGAATTTACTTTAAAAAAAAAAAGGAGACCTGTTGTTTTCGTGTCAACTTAACAAAATTTATAAATATAACATACTCAAAATTATTTATTTTAAAAAAACACAACCCAATATTTTGCCGAAAAGAAAAAAAATCACTTTTCCTTGCATATGAAATAAAGGCCGATTTGGCTTCACTTTAGGGTCAACAGCCCTCACTTACACTGAATTTACGCTATATTTAAATAGCAAAAAAGTAACCTATCTAACTATGTCCACCTGGTTTAACATTCTTAAGACAAAACTTAAAATTAAACAATACTTAAATAATGAAAATATCTTTATAGATATACATTTTTCACTCAGAACAATGGAGTTCAATGTTGGCAAAATTAGGACACAAGAAAATACTTTTCTGTGTTATAAGTAATATAGAATCAGTTTACAAACTGTCTATTAGATGTGGACAGAGTAGGGATCTTACATTGGATCATCTAACTGTCTCTCTCTCAATCTTGGTTCAATCTCATTATTGAACCAGGATTTACAATTCCGAAGAAATACCTATTTGTAAAAAGGGTCGTCAAACTAGAATAATATTTAAATTATCCATTTTTCAAAAAATCAAATCAGGTCAGGTTCTTTAAAACAATAAATACCTGCCAATCAAGGTGGTCAGACTAGGATTTACATAACACAATACCTATCTATCAGATCATGACAAAAGTCAATTGGTACTCAACAGCAAAACGGAAAGTTAAGCTCGCAGCTTAGGATATCCAAAAATCCATAAAACAACCTGCAGCAAACACTCAACAGAGTGACATTGTTTGTAAAAGAAATGAGACCAAGACAATACCCAAGCTGGCATTCCTTAAAAAAAACACTCCACGTGTGGACAAAAGTCAGCATTTCTTGTACAAACAAAACAAAATGTGTGATCAACTATGGCTTTCAGTGAGTTGACACTATTCGAGGGGTGATCAATTCAAAATTTCAATGAATGACACTAGTAATACTTAATTTATAGTTTAATAATAATACTAACGGTAAGACACTAATGTTTATATTATTTAGACTAAAAAACTATACAGAACACACTTTCCTGTATTAGAGGCAAAGCGATAATTCCAAAGGAATTTATCATTAGTTAAGCATGCCAAAGCAGTACTTTCTTTGTTAGAGACAGAAACAACTTTCTTATGAACTAAGGTTTATATAAAGAACTTTTAGTAAAGCTATACTATACTTGAACTTATGAAATACAAACTGTCAATAATAGAACTTTTGTGCATCAGAAAGTAGCTCAAGTCTCTGAGACACAAAATTCCTAGATATTTCTTCTCAAGTTCCCTGGAGGTTCTGTGGGCTATGGGCAATAAAAGAGCCTCCAGTGGACCGAAGAAAGAAGGGCATAAACTTAAAAATAATAGCATTACAACTTAATCCGTTAAACAGACGGAACAAGGTATGAAATCAGTGTGTGTGTACTCATGTGAATAAGTATATTATTATCAAAATAATCATACGTTTAATAATAACTAAAAAAAACTCGAAACTAGTGTATGTTATTATTAACAGAAAAGGGTAGGAACGGAGGAAAGAAAGACTTAACTAACAAAATTTGGGCGCCAGTGACCACAAGGATCACATTCCAGTTTACCGAGGGTAAATAAACGTTTTATCGTCAATGAACTAGAATAAAGTGTTCGTACTGAGCACAAGATTTGGAGGTACCAAACTCCAAAGCATGAGACCAGAACAATCACAAAAGAAACAAATGTAATAATGTGAAGGGTTGGTAGGCCTACACACTACAACATAGGCCTCCTTAAAGAAAAAAAAAACAAAAACTAATCTATCCGAACAATATCTTTGACGTGAAAATTACCAACAATTCTACCTTGCATATCTGCCAATGTGTACACCAAATCCGAGACTCTATTTTTTATCACATTACGAACGAATCTAGGTGCCAACTTATGGGAAAAATAATCCGGACCACTGGATTGAGCAAAATTCCTCCTCCAAATGACATCACCTACATTATAAACCACGGATTTACGGCGTAAATTATAATGTTGGGCATTCTTTTTAAAGGCTTGTATTAATGCATTTGAAACTTGTTCGTAAATAGGAACTAAGTCTTCCAACTTTTTTGCAAATTCGGCTCTAGACTGATCTAAAGGTATGTCCACGACACTAGAAGAAACATTAATTTTGTGTAAATTGCCATCAATAATTTGTTCCCTGCCGTGCATAAGGAAAAAAGGCGTGAAACCTGTTGCAAAATTAACAGTATTATTCAAGGCTGACTGAATCTGAGGCAGAAATCTGGACCAATTACGATGGTCAGACTCGGTCAAGATAGACAAGGCAGTCCCGATAGTTTGATTATACCGCTCCACTACATTATTTTGCGGGGTGTAATAGGCGTTATAAAAAGGCACAGGAACATTATAATCGGCCAACAATTGTTTAAACTCATTTGAAATAAATTGTTTACCATTATCACACACAAGGGTTTGTGGAACACCGTGGACTAGAAAAATGAATTGTTCAACATTTTTTACAATGCTTTTCGCAGTAGCATTTCTGAGCGGAAAAATCCATGTATATTTGGAAAAAACGTCAACAACCGATAAAATGTACATAAAACCCGCGTAACTACGTGGAAGAGGTCCTACAAGATCGATAGACAACATTTGCATCGGTCTGTTGACTATTTTTGGATTCGTAGAAATACCCGCCGGCGCAGATGTATTTATTTTATGTGCCTTGCATGTTTTACACTTATTAACAAACTTTTTGACGTCATTATACATACCCGGCCAAAAGTAACGGAGTTGAACTTTCTTATACCTTCTGAAAACACCGGGGTGGCAAGAGTTAATAGATTCGTGTTCTTTACTTAAAATAGCGTCGCGGTCCTCAAAAGGCACAACCAGCTTCCAGGCTGTATCCTCTTGCAAAGCGAAACGAGATTTAGAATGTCGAAATAAACAATTATCTTTAATTTGGAAGTTATTGAAACGTTGGGGATTATTCATACAATTGGAAAACAAATTACTATACCAACTATCCGAAGTTGTAGGCAAAGAATCTATGGCAGCAACAGTAAAATCGTCTTTACGAGAAAGAACATCTGGAACAGTATTTAATTTACCCTTTCTGTGCACCACATCAAAAGAATATTGGGAAAGACGCGTAGACCAACGCGCAAGTCTACCAGTTGGATTGGACAACGAAACCAACCACTGCAAACTGGAGTGATCCGTCACCACTGTGAAATGAACACCTTCTACGTAAGGCCTGAAATGATTGACTGATTCTAACACCGCAAGGAGTTCGCGCTCCGTAACGCCGTAGTTTCGTTCGTGAACATTTAAGCACCTAGAGAAAAAAGAGACAGGATGTTCTTCACCGTCAAACACCTGAGTAAGCACGCCGCCGATTCCAACGTTGCTCGCGTCGCAATGTATAGTAAAGGGCAAAGAAAAATCTGGACAACTAATAACGGGAGCAGAAGTTAGAGCTTTTTTTAATTTTTTAAACGCGTCTTCCGCTTCTGAAGTCCAAGAAAAATTACTTATTCCCATTCTAGAACCAGTGAGTTTTGTCAACGGGGCCGCAATAGTAGAGAAATCTTTGATAAAACGCCTATAATAACCGCAAAGACCTATAAAAGCTTTAATTTGCTTCGAATTCTTAGGGGTAGGGTAAGTACGAATGCATTCTAATTTAACGGGGTCTGTACGAAGACCTTTCGCGTCTACGATATAACCTAGATATTTTAACTCTTCCTTACAAAACTCGCATTTTTTGAGGTTAACTGTTAAACCCGCATCTCTTAATCGTTCATAAATTTTATTCAAAATCTTCAAATGTGACTCAAAATCTTCCGAAATAACAATTAAATCATCGAGGTAACAAAAGACGTTCTCGTCAAACTCAGGACCAAAAAGAGCATCCACCAGACGCTGCAATTCGCTGGGAGCATTCTTAAGACCGAACGGCATCCTCACAAATTCAAATAAACCATGGCCTGGTACAACGAAAGCCGTTTTAGGACATGATTCCTTATCCAAGGGAATCTGCCAAAATGATTTGCTCAAATCTATAGATGAAATAAAACGAGCACCCCTTAGTTTATCTAAAATACGCGAAATGTAAGGGAGGGGGTAGGAATCTGCCAATGTGACGCTGTTCAAATGCCTCGAGTCCAAACAAAACCTGACAGAACCATCCTTCTTAGGAACAATCAAAACTGGGTTTGACCAAACCGAACGAGAACGACGGACAACACCTAAATCTAACATTTCTTTTAATTGTTCTTCTAATTGTTTCTGGCGAGTTTGAGATAAAGGATAGTAACGCTGCTTAATAGGATCCCCAGTTGTATTTATTTTATGACGTACTAAATGGGTTTTACCTAAACCACGTTCTTCGAAAGAAATTGATTTAAACTTAACTATAACAGAATTTAATTTGAGATTGTCTTGGGGGGACACCAAGGAAGCTGATGTTAATTTACGAACCTCACCGACAACCTTCCCAAAATTAACATTGCTGTCGACTTTTGGAAACAACTGAGGGGCCACGTCGAATTGCTTCCAAAAATCTACTCCCAAAACAATTGAAGAGGACAGAGACGGTATAACGAAAAACTTAATATATTTCTTAATATTATTATACAATACTAGTACTCGCATAGTACCAATTATATCCTGACGTTTGCCATCCGCGGTGGTAACGTAGGAATCTAACTTATTTAACTTATATCCTAAACTTATGAAAAAATTATACACAGAACCCCCGAAACAACTGACAGTAGCTCCACTGTCCAAAAGCCCTGAAAAAACCAAATTCTTAATTTTAATATTAACATGTGGTCTAACATCACGTCCACAATCAGCTAACGGCACACATGCGTCCATGTTGTGCGTGGTAAACTTAGATACATTACTAGGAACTGACGACGACCTCCTGTCATCCTTGTGCACAGAACGCAAAAGATCGTCGGCTAGTTTTTTGAATTAAACTTGTTCGTTTCATTATGCTTAAGAGAATCCCTTTTCCATTTTTGACAAAATTGTTTCGTATGCCCCTGTTCCTTACAATAGAAACAATTAAAAGTTTTCTTACTATTAAAAGCAGAACTAGGAGAAGACGCGCGTGGAGAAAAGGAAGCTTGATTATAAGTAGCGCGGGGAGAGAACGAGCCTTGAGCTTGTGGCGAGTGCGACGGTTGAGAATATGGAACCCGATGAGAATACGACGTTTTATGAAAAGGAACTCGCGGAGATGAATTAAATTGAGGTACAGGTTTGTCTACCGAAAGCTTTTCGAATTTACGGCATACACTTACTAAAGCTGAAAGATTCTTTTCCGAGAAATAGGCAATGGCCAAGGCATACTTTGGTTGTAGACTGTCACATACTAAGTCCACCAATTGTTCCTCAGAAAGCGGAACATCCAGCCTTAAGTTTGCTAACTGAACATCTTCGACATATTCCACTATAGCCTGGTTATATTTTTGCTTCATAGCGAACAAGGCTTTTAAAGCTTCCGTTTGATTGGTACAAACGTCAAAACGAGAAATGAGGAGCTTTTTCAAAGTTGACCAAGACAAAGAATCATCAAAAATAGTTCTAAACCAGGAAAGTGCCCTTCCCTCCAGGAGGTCAGAGAAAGAGGTAACAACCGCGGACAAGTCCACCTTCCGGCATCTGGATAATTCTTCTATGCGTAAAATGAAATCTCTGACATCCGAAGACCCAGAAAATTTTAAACCCCAAGAATGAACGGACGAAGAAGAAGTTGGAGGAATAGGCGACTGGTAATAATTATTAATTACGGTTGTAGTCTTTTCTAAACTAACTGTATTATCATTACCTATATTCATATTGGAACCACTCCCTGTATTATCATCACCTATATTCATATTGGAAGTACCTCCTTCTTTCAAACTTCTATTAAAAGTACGAGCCTGTTCGCGCATACTGGCTAATGTTGCTTCCGGAACTATCTCACGATCCGTTAATAATTTTGTCATTTCCTCCTTTGACAGTCCATTAATATCGGAAATCGCCATTGTTGAAAACAAAAAAATTTCAAAATAATAAAAAAATTATTTAAATTTAAATAATTTAATTTATAATTAAATTATTGTTCATAAATAATTATATTTAATTAAACGTAATAATATAATTATCCACCCTGAAATTAATAATAATATAACCGTAACACTTTAATTACCAAACACCCTGTACTTATAAACTCAATAAGTAGTCATTATTTATTAATAACGACGCTGAAATGTGTAACATCTATTTCCTTGGAATGCAGAAAATATTTAATGTAATTATTATTTTTTTTTTTATAACATACGCTCCACATAATAATAACAATCACCAGTTGCCAGTTGTTTGTAAAACAAAGTTAACATATTTAATTAATTTCCGCGCCTCGTAATGACAGCTGACAATTGAGATGCCATTCGAAAAAGGTAAACAAACGATTATAGACATGACACATAGTATGCAGACCGTTTGATGTCAAGTATAATCAATGTACATATTTATACACACACCGATCCAATCCTAATGTTATCTTTATCACCCACATGACAGAAAAAATACGTTTCGGGCACCGAAAATAATAGAATTTTAAACGTTGGGCGCAAATGTATCGGGAAAATGGACTCAGGTTTGTGGGAGGTAATTTTTCTGTCATGTAAGGTAAATAAAAATGAAAAAGAGTTGACTTCTTATTTAGTATATTTCAATACATAAGACAATGTGCTTATGGAACAGAACAAAGAAAAGAAAAACATTACCAAAAATGAATAGTTTACCATGGTGCCAAGATCTTAAAATAAATTATAACATCGTAAATACCTGGTGGACCTAAGATATAGCTAGACTAGGTTTTCACTTCAGGCTGAATCGCACGCCAAAACAAATCCCCAGCAAACAGGTACGGGAATACCGCCATCACAAGATTCGCAATCTCCTTCAAAAAAGGGAACGTGACATCTTTCAGAGTAGGAACATCGAACTTCCTCCAAGGTATGACTCAGCGTCGTCTCTGCGATATTGCCTGAAGGCCATGCATGAAAGGACCTCCATATAAGATGCCTATATCGTGGTCTTAATTCTTCCAAAGGGCCACAAATATATAGATCGAAATCCGGCCAATGCCAAGCAAAGCAATCGCGCGTTCAACTTTCAAAAGAAACTCCATCCCAGACAGCGGATGGATTTGATTCACGCGGAAAAAAGGCCATTCCTCGGCCGCGCGAGAATTATTCACGCAAGTGCCAAAACACACACTTTTTTATTAAAGAAATACGGATCTTCACATTTTACGATCCCGTAACATTAGATCTGACACACGGCACTATCTTCTATACCTCTCAAGGCTTTTATATCTCCATTATTTAAAACTTTAAAACCCAGCGGACCAATTTCACATCAGATGCCCCGGTCTGATGTGGAGGAAGTCGCCATAGACAAGAAAAACTTTTTACTCCCAAAAAAAAATTGCCAGTCTCCAAAAAAAAAAAAACCCATAGACAAAATAAGGCAAGAACTGCACTATTTACACAATATTTATGTGACATTTTAACTAAGTTAGTCCTTTCTTCTCTCCAAATATGAATCCAATAGAGCTTTGAATTGGTTTATGTTAGTGTGATAACCGTGGCCGGTTATCCCAATTACTTCTGGACTCCTTTATGATGGATCCAGATTCCTTAGATATGATGATCTCAGTATGGGGTGTTTGCCAATAATAGACGTTGGTAGACTATGTGTATTTAATCCGAGATTATTGTACAAGGTTATTCTTAGGAAGCTGATAACAAGAGAGGACGAATGGACAACATTCACGCCTTTTATACGTTCCGCATGCTGTCTCACTCATACACGCATGTCTCTTTCATACTGCAAGACATACGTTCACTACATCCCTCCACACTTAAATCTGAAGACAGTTACACAACATGATGCTGATAATTATTTACAATACATACAATATTCCAATATTTACAATGTAAGTAATTCATTTGTCTCATGTTGAATCGAGAGCTGAGTTCTGTCTTCATTGACTCATCTGTGTCTGTGGTCGTAGTCGGTCCTTCCAATTTCCCGACGTGGAAGCCACTGGATCACTGGAGCTGGAAGGAGAAGGAGAAGCACCCATTAGTCTGTCATCCGGCACAAAGCTGGAGACATCGTAATCGTCATACGACAGTCTCTTCGTCTCAGACGCGATATAAGGATTGCTGTGTTTCTTTTCCCATGATACACACAATTTAGACAACTGATCAAAATGCCTTTTCCAATACATAAGTTTACCATTTAAATTTACCTCAATTATATAAAGTTTTTTCCTAATTGTTTATGGGTCATTCCGCGGTTTCGTTCAAATTTGCCTGATTCCGCGGATTTTTTTTTTTTTGCGTTTTTACTATATATTTTTATAGAAATGTGTTCCTGTACCTACCAGATGTAGAGAGGTGAAAAGGGCACCTTTCTACGACTCTTAGATACGAAGAAAATTGATGGATGGTAATGAAGGTGTGGAAGGTAATGAAAAACTGTTGGATGGTAATTTATAAATTTGGATGGTGATGAAGTTTGGTAATGAAATATTAATAAATGGTAGTCAACACGTTCAAAGTTCTTAAAATTTCTGTGAATAATGAAGTATGAATTGAAATTGAATAATATAATAGATTTCAAATCATGCCAAGTATCATTTGACCTGACGTGATGAGCGGATTAGGAAAAGGGAAGAAAAATATATTATAGTGAAAAACTAAAAGCTTTATTCAGACTTTCGAGTATTGGAGACAAGAAATACATTTGTTCATATGTAATCAGTTCTGCTTACTTATGCTTTTGCGATATTTGTATAAATTGTTGAAAAATAATGGACAAAATAGCAAAATAGGTACAAATGAAGAAAATGCAGCTGGAACATCACAGGCACACCATAATTTCCCTACTTATTCTACTTACCCCGAAATTATAAGGCGTAGTCAAATTCTTTATAATTCAGTTTTATAAGTGGGTATTGGACACAAGAAATACAAAACTTTCACATTCCTGAGTAAGGATTGTAATATTTGAAAAATAGAAATATTTAAATATTAAAATAATAATTAAAATAAAAAAAGAACAGAACTCAATTGTAATGCAGTTAAAAATAACATCAGAGACACTACTAAACAAACACAACATAACTAATATGTAGTAGGTACAGGTCTTACATCTAAATACGAACATGATATTTAAGGAACTTTAATGAGATCACGAGTTGCTATTCTTGTGAATGTTTTTGCTCGAAAACTATTTAAAATTAAAGTACGGCAAATTTTTGAAAGTGAATTTTCCTCTTCCATTCTCATATGGATCTTGCAAGCGCTGAAGAATTTGTGATTCCAGAATGAAATGAAATTGGCCAGACAATTTTTTTGGAATTTCCTTGAGCTTTTTTAAAAAAAAAATACTTTGTACTCTAGTGTGTACTCATATTTCCCAATAATTTTCCCAATGAAATGATGTGTTGTGTTATTTATTTTATATTGAACCATTATCCAGTCATCGAAGTCATAGTTGTATGGCGCCTCCATAAGCTCTTTTCGTCAATTTCCATGTGTGGGATTTCCATAGTTTTGGGAGACTGCTGTTTTGATTCATTGAAATCAGGATCTTCTACTCTTAGGGATCGGATGAACTTCTCCAACTCACATTGATCAAAAAGATTGAATTCTTGGGTACTATTTTTATAGAAGGAATAATGCTGACAGTCGAACGGGACATTTGACAGTATTTTCACATTACATTTCTTTTCTATAGTTTTAGCAGATTCTGGCGTTGAAGCAAAAGTATCGTCCAAAAACATGGAGCCGTCGAATTCGCTCAATAGCATATTGTCATCAATATTATTGAAAATAGAATGCGAGTCAATAGTAGCTATGTCGTTTACTTTTTTCTCTAATGTATCTTCGATTGCTATGTTTGCGTTTCATAGCTGCAACGCCTCCATTTTCTTTTGTTTGTTTTTTTTCTCTTTCTTGAGTTTGTTTATCTCATCCTGTAACTTGGTAATGTTTTTCATAGATCTGTACCTTAATTTTCTAACATTCGTTAGACCATGCATGTTTTTTTGTATGATTCGTTGTTCATTCTCGACTGCGAAGAGGTCAGGATCTTGAGTGTTTCGCTAATTATTGGGTACTTCCTTAACAATGTCACTAATTGGAGGCATATTTTCTACTACAATCATTTCTATTTTACACTGCTCCTCTTTTTTCTTCAAATAATTTAGAGAGTTCTTTCGCCATCTTCGTCCTTGCTTTCTCTGGGCTCTTCCACTCATATCTTTCTCACGAAAATGGCGCTATGAAAATCATCCAAACAATTATTATCTTCAATGCTGCATATCTTTTTTTGCGCTTTTCGCAAAGTGTATCTTTTTTTTCTTTCGCTTTCTGAAGTCTGTACAGTTTCGGATTGTTTTTAATCTCTGCATATTTTTGTTGCTTACGTAGTCTGTCCTTGGATAGCTTTTCTTAATTTTTCAGATTTTTATTTAACTTTGCCATTGTGGTTTATAGTGGTTAAGCCTGTAACAAATAAAAAAGAAAAATTATCATAAGTATCGGATTAAGTGAGAAGTCGAAGAACAAAAATGGATAATTTCATTTTGGTAACTTTTACAGGAGAGTCCAAAAAAATGTTACCACTTTTATAACTTTGTTTAATAATTTTTTACCCTAAATGATTTAAAATGTAACAGTAGTGAATCACTAAAATGATTAAACTTGATTAAAAAACGGTATCACTAGTAGTGATACCGTTTTTTAATCAAGAAATTTACGTTGGACTCTTGATGCCCAGTTATGTAGATTTTTGTTTAAATTTGGCTTTGTTTAGAAACTTAAATTGTGTAAAAATTCGTCAGTTTTAAAAGACAACTAACTAATGAAAGATCTTAAGACTGTAGGGTGAATAGTTAAATCATTTGTATAATATATTCATTTACATTTGAATAATTATATCATTGAATAAAAAATCAATTTTCAAATAAAAATTAGCAGGGTAAATTTTAACTGATTGTTTTTCCACATCAGAAAGAAAATATGTATTTCACCAAAACCGAAATTGTCCGACGCCAGAACGCAAGAAACTGCATTTATTCATAATATTAGCTTTTATTAACCCCCAAACATGGTCCCAGATACTCGTGAAAATAACCCTTACAAAAGTTTCATTACCCTCCAAACCTCTACATTACCATCCGGCAAAAATTTTGACGATACGGAAGGTAATGAATCGGAGGGTAATGAAGTTTTGGCAGTTTTTTCTCAATTACTCGCTTAATGTTGACATTACAAATCTGTATGATTCAATTAAAAATAGTCCGACTAAATACAGTTTATAGACATATGATTCGAATTTTTAAAACATGTACTTACTTTAAAAAATGCTGGAAGGTAATGATGCCTGGTCGGTGACAAAGTTGTTTTCGAGCACGGAGATCGCAGATATTTCTTTATTCAGCGACGCACGGCTTTCCCCGTCTAGTTGTAGTGATACACTGGTTAGTAACGGAGGTGCGGGGCGGGATACAGCTGACCAACAGGGACAAACGCGGTCACAATTTTAATTACCGCTTTCGCGGAAGACTACGACGATTTTCTCTGGACAAAATCAAAATCTCAAATCTTTCTATGATACAATAGCTTTAAAAATAAATTAAATACAAATAAATATGCATAATTAGTTGTACATATAGGTCGATTAATGAATGTAGTAATTTTACAAGTGTAAACTGTTCTTATTTGTAGATCAATTTACCGGTCCCTCATTTTAGCATATTTTTTGTATATTGTGAGTATTGTGTGTAGAGATGAATTAAACAAACTTCGTATAAATCACTGAATAATTTATTAAACAAAGTTACAAGTTTATTTAGGTATAAATGTGGAACGTAGCACTGAGTTCTGAGTTACTTGAAATGTAGGAGAATGTCGCGCCGTATTGACTGACTGGTGTCCGCCGGTTCATCATTTATATAGGCTCTCGCGCGGTGCATTATCAATGGAATATTCGGGGAGAATCTCCAGGCTTCTCGAAGGTCGGCACTAATCGCTGAGCGTCTGGAATTTGCTTATCAGCGAAATTTGATACTCTTGTAGCTTCTAGCAGGTTCGTTCATCGCTGCGCGCTGCATGGCTGCCACAGATTTATAGGGCTGCCACAGATCCCCTTCCCAGTGATGAAGTCACGATACTGTTACTTGTTCGTCGGAAATGCTGTGGAAGTGGTCCGAGTCCGTAGATGTGTGCTCGACGTCCATTTGTTGGTGAAATTCATTATTGATGGATGACTGTAGCCTCTTGCAAAAGTTGTTTCTTGATTCTTCCTTTGCACCATCGGTATAATATGTATGTAGAAGCGATTGCAACTACAACACATATTATCACTAAAGTTGATAGCGAGAAGTGGTGGACTGCATTATCTCCAGTTTGATTAACAAAAATTTCTTCTTTTGACTGTTGTGAACCCATGCTGATTATTTTTAGAATAAAAACTGAGAAATTATTAAATTGTTCTCTCTTATATACTATTCTTCGTGTGCACTAATTTTGATGTCAGCAAATTTTTGCAATAGGCTTCAGGGCAAAGTTTATATAAATTCCTTATCAGCAATTCGCTATTGCATTGTTTAATCGTTCCAGAAGTTGCTAGACACTTCGTCAGCATTCGCGTCAGCGTAAGTCTATTGTTATCGATGTTTCTCGGAACTTGACACTTCTAGATAATGCTAGAGTCAGGGCATATAAAACAATGGTTCGCAAAACATATTGAAATTACGTATAACGTTTCGGAAAATGAACTCTTCTTCCAGATCTTGTTCGCGTATGGGGTTCTTCCAAGGTTCTTGTGAGTATATTATTGTCTTTCGTTGGTCCTATGTTGGCTTGGGTCTCAGGCTGGCTGATTACGTCTTCTGCAATGTATGCTGGTTTTAAACGGTCGATTGAAATTGTTTTATTTTTTTCATTAATTTTAAGAATATAAGTTTTTTCTTGCCTTTTTACAACAGGATACGGTCCTTCATATGGAGGTTGAAGAATTTTCTTAACTGCGTCTGTTCGTATAAAAACATGTGTCGCTGTAGCTAAATCTTTGAAAATAAAAGTCGTCTTTTCTCCGTGTCGTTTAGTTTTTGTAGGACGAATTTCATTGAAATTTTGACGTAGGTTTTTTACAAAACCAATGGCATCATCATTCGTTTGTTCCTGTTGGCTTAGAAATTCTCCTGGTAGGCGTAACGTTTCGCCATAAACCATTTCAGCTGATGTGGCTTGCAGATCATCACGCCAAGCTGCTCTCAATCCCATTAGTACTGTCGGGAGAGATTCGGTCCATCGGTCGTTTTCGTGACATCTAATGGCTGCTTTTAATTGACGGTGTAGTCGTTCTACCATTCCGTTAGCTTGTGGATGATATGGCGTGGTTCTTAAGTGAGTCGTCCCTGTCAAGCGGGTTAACTGCTTGAATAGCTGAGACTCAAATTGTCTGCCTTGGTCTGTCGTGACACGTAGAGGAGAACCAAAACGGGTGATCCAACCATTGTAAAAAGTTTTTGCAACTGTTTCTGCTTCCTGATTTTCCATGGGGAAAGCTTCCGGCCATCTTGTGAATCTGTCGACACAAGTAAGACAGTATCTGTATCCTTCCGAGCTTGGTAATATAATTATGTCAATATGCACGTGCTCGAATCGTGAAGAAGGTGATATAAATTTTCCAAGAGGTGTTGAAACATGTCTGGTGATTTTATTTCGTTGACATTGTAAACATTCTCGTGTCCATTTTCTGCAGTCAGCTTTAATTGATGGCCATACATATCTTTCCGAAATCAATTTTACCGTATTATTTATTCCAGGGTGTGATAAATTATGTATCGAGTTGAAAACCTCTGGTCTGTATCGTTTCGTAATAAATGGCCTTGCCTTGGTTTGAGTTAAGTCGCAATAAATAAATATATCTGTTCCAGGTATCTGCACTTGCTTGAGTTTTAATACTGACTCATCTTGAAGGAATGTTTTTATTTCTGGGTCATTCAACTGATCCGCTGCTATCGCTGCGTAGTCCAGTGGCTCTTCAATTGATTGTATTCTGGAAAGGGCGTCGGCTACAATGTTATCTTTGCCAGATATGTGCCGTATATCAGTTGAGTATTGTCCTATTAAGTCAAGATGACGAAATTGTCTTGGTGTACATTTCTCCGATTTTTGACGAAAAGCATAAACAATTGGTTTGTGGTCAGTATAAATTGTAAATGTTCGAGCTTCAATCATGTGCTTAAAATATTTTATTGCGAGGTATATGGCTAATAATTCTCTATCGTATGCTCCGTATTTTTGCTCGGCAGAGCTCAATTTCTTTGAGAAAAAGGCTAATGATTCCCATGCTCTGTTGTTTCTTTGCTGGAGGGCCGCTCCAACAGTAGTTTCAGATGCGTCGCTGATAATTGCGAGATGCGCGTCGTTTTTCAGATGTGCAAGCATTGCTGCATTAGCAATACACTCTTTGCACATTTCAAAAGCATTTAGAGTTTCTTTCGTCCATTGCACGGGTTGTTTGCCTTTAGCGTTTCCTTTTAGTAAGTCATTTAGTGGAGCTTGCATTTCTGCGGCCTTAGGTATAAATCTTCTATAAAAATTTAAAATACCTAAGTACCTACGCAGTTCTTTAATTGTTGATGGTCGAGTATAATTCTTAATTGCATCTACCTTATCTGGTAGTGGAATAGTACCATCAGCATTGATGAGATGTCCCAAAAATTTTACCTCAGATTGACCAAATTTACATTTTAGTGAGTTAATAACTATTCCATGCTGTTGTAATCTTTGGAATACCATTTTTAGGTGTTGGATATGTTCTTCTTCAGAAGTTGATGCCACCAGAATATCGTCGATGTATGCATAACAAAAATCAAGTCCCTGCAATACTTCATCGATAAATCTTTGAAAACTTTGGGCTCCATTTCTAAGTCCAAACGACATGAAAGGAAATTCGAATAATCCAAAAGGCGTTGTGATTGCTGTCTTATGGATGTCTTCATCTGCTACCGGTATCTGATTATACGCTCTTACTAAGTCAATTGTGCTGAAAAATTTTTTTCCACTCAGAGATTGAGAAAAATCTTGAATATGTCTTACCGGGTAGCGGTCTGGTATTGTTCGGGCGTTTAAAGCTCTATAGTCTCCACAAGGTCGCCATTGTTCATCGGATTTGGGGACTAAATGAAGTGGAGATGCCCAACAGCTTTTGGAAGGTCGTGCGATTCCAAGAGATACCATAATTTCGAATTCCTTTTTCGCAGCTTTGTATCGTTCTGGGGCAAGTCGTCGTGGGCGCTCCGCCACTGGTGGTCCGGGCGTAGTATGTATATGATGCTTAGTATTATGACGCACTGTTTGCATTGTTCCTCTCGGTCGAGTTATATCCGGATATTTTAATAACAATTCATGATAAGTAGATGTACCAGCTATTGTTTTAATCGATGGGATGCTGTTCGATGTTCCTCGGCCAGGTGCAGCGAGGTTAGTCGTCCTATCTAAAAGACGTTTATTTTTAGCATCAACCAATAGTCCATAATGTGCCAAGAAATCCATACCAATGATAGGGCGAGTGACGTCTGCGATCACGAAACGCCATGTGAAATCTCGGCGAAGTCCTAGGTTTAATTTTAAAGTAATTATACCGTAGGTTGCAATATTTGATCCGTTTGCTGCAGAAAGTACATATGACGATTTTTCTGAGCGTGCTGATACTTTGTTCCGTGGATACAAACAAAGGTCGGCGCCGGTGTCAATTAAGAATTGTATTTTGGAATTCTTATCGATGACAAACAAGCGGCGAGAGGAAGGGCAGGTGTCGCTGGCCGCCATCAGTGACTGCCCATTGAGTTTTCCTGCTGGAAGTTGCATGGAGCTTTGCATCTCGTTGATTTGTTACCGAAACGTTGATGGTAGTAGCATCTTCCAGATCCATTATCATTATACCTCCGACGAGAGGAAGAACGTTGACGGCTCGAGAACCTTCGATTTTGAGGGGTTCGGAAAAATGCTCGTCGATACGTATTGATTGCGTCGATTTCTTGTCGGATGGCTGTAGTTAATTCTTGACGCATGTTTAAGGCCATCTGTTGCATTTGGGTGGAGATAATTGCTTCCACGTTGAGTGTTTCATTAACATTTGGGCGTGTAGTTGAGTCGGCTATGGCGTCTGCCAGGTCAGCTACCTTGTCCAGCGGGGTTTCTTTTTGCGTCGCCAGTACGATTTGCGTAGTGTGGGGTAATCGTCCCATCCACAGTGTTCTTAATATTTCATCAGAAACAGTGTTTCCGGCAAGGTTCCTTAGATGCCTCAGAAATTGAGAAGGTTTACGATCTCCGATTTCCTCGTGCTCGAGAAGGCGTCTTGTCTTCTGCTCTTGGGTAGAGCTCATCCTTTTTATTATTTCTGTCTTCAGTTTAACGTAAGGGTTTTCTGGCGGATTTAGAATTATGTCTCGTACTTCGCTGGCGTAGCGTGGTTCGAGCGCTCCTAGGATGTAACCAAATTTTGTGGCTTCCGTCGTGACTCTAGCTGCCTCAAAACTGCGTTCGGCCATGCTGAACCACAGTTCCGGGTCTTCGGGGCAAAAGGTTGGAATTCGCACTGCAACCCGATTGACGGTATTGTCCGCGGCACTCGAAACGGCTGGTTTTGTACTCATTTTTAACTTTTTCTCCTTTTCAGTTCCACAATAAAAGTTTTTATATGTTCACTTTCTCTACAGTTTACCCTTTTTTATCGGGGTCACCAATGTGAGTATTGTGTGTAGAGATGAATTAAACGAACTTCGTATAAATCACTGAATAATTTATTAAACAAAGTTACAAGTTTATTTAGGTATAAATGTGGAACGTAGCACTGAGTTCTGAGTTACTTGAAATGTAGGAGAATGTCGCGCCGTATTGACTGACTGGTGTCCGCCGGTTCATCATTTATATAGGCTCTCGCGCGGTGCATTATCAATGGAATATTCGGGGAGAATCTCCAGGCTTCTCGAAGGTCGGCACTAATCGCTGAGCGTCTGGAATTTGCTTATCAGCGAAATTTGATACTCTTGTAGCTTCTAGCAGGTTCGTTCATCGCTGCGCGCTGCAGGGCTGCCACAGATTTATAGGGCTGCCATAAAGTAATTAAGTAAAAAATGGCTAATGTGGGAAATACTCCTTTTTCCTTTTTTAAATAGCTACATTTTCCAATAAAATTTTCTTGAAAAACATTCACTTTCATATGACTTTTTTGCGAGAACATGTGATTTGAATGAAACCGCGGAATGACCCTTATATACTTTCCCTGGTACCATTTATCATTGTTTTGGTCTCTGAAATCTCTAACCATTACTTTTTGATTAATCGAAAAACCCACTGATTCTTTATTATTTCTCTTATAATAATATTTCTGATTTTCCTGACATTTAGACATTTTAATTTTAGTTTCTTTCTTAATTATCTTATCCTTATCTCTCCCCCCTCTCGGTACAAAACTGTTTAAGTTAGACCTTAGTTTCCTTCCAAACATTACAACTGCAGGTTCTAAACCAGTTGTACAGTGTGGTGACTAACTAACTAACTAACCATCACGCCGTTTCCCCGCAGGGGTAGGCAGAGAGGACGGACCGCCAAACATCCCGGTCTTGGCACACATTCCTTGCCTCGTTTACATTCATACAACGTCTCATACATTCTCTTCTATTATTCTGACTCTTGACATGTCCCGACTCAAGTATCTGATTCACTTGGTCGTGCCATGTCTTTCTTGGGCGTCCTCGACTTCTTCTACCATTCACATTTGCGTCATATATTCTCCTTACACTCCTTTCCTCGTTCATTCGCTTAGTGTGGTGCATTTCTGTAATCAATTAAAAAATTTCCTAATTTTTCCTCATAACCTGACTGAAACTTATTTCTTATCATCATTTTTTTTTTTTAAATTTTACACGTTCGAACCGCGTTTTCTGCTAAACCGTTTGATTGTGGATGATTTACCGGAGTAGTTAAATGTTTGATGTTATTCATCTCACAAAACTCTTTGAAGTCCGCTGACATGAAAGCGGCTCCATTATCTGACACTATTATCTGTACACTCCCGAAATAAGTAAATAAACCCTTTAATATTTTAATAGTGTTATACGAATTTGGAGAATTTACCTCTACACAGTCTAACCATTTTGAGGTTGAGTCAATAATCACAAGAAAATATTTATTTGCAATTGGGCCCGCATAATCAATATGCACCCTACTCCATATTTCTTCAGTTATAGTCCACGGAGTCAATTCGCTCTTTGGTTGAGAAGGTTGAACCTCTGAACAAATTTCGCATTCTCTCGCTAAAAGTTCAATATTTCCATCTATCCCTGGCCACCAAAATATACCTCTGGCTAAACCTTTCATCTTTGCTATACCTAGATGAGATCTATGTAACAAGTTTAAAATTTTTTCTCTTAAAATTACTGGAATTATTAGCCTATGATTCCAGAAAAAACAATCATCAATTATGGATGTTTAATCCAGTTAATCCATTTTGAATCATCCTTGTTAATTTTATTTGGCCACCCTGTTCTGAGATAATGTTTAATTTCCAATAAAATTTTATCTGTACTTGATTCCGATTTAATTTCCTCGACATCTATAGGTAAATCTCTGTTATTTTTAAATAAACTTAGAATTTGAGTATCAAAGTCATTCTCTACGTGAACTGGTTCCTCGACAGGAACGCGAGACAAATAATCCGAACAGTTCAATGCCGATTTCACGTACTGTACTTTATAATTGAACGACGAAAGAATTACACCATAACGTTGAAGTTTGTTACACGCTAATACTGGGATACCTTTCTTATCACCAAAAATTCTACATAACGGTTCATTATCTATTTCTAAAATGAATTCCCTTCCATAAATATACTCAAAAATTTTTTTCAATGCAAACACAATAGCTGTTGCTTCTAAGGGAACGTACCCATACTACGTGACACTTTTAGGGGGGGGGGGGTCTTCAAAATGTCACGCTCCATACAAATGAGCGGCAGGTTGCTAAGGATTTTGGTCACCGGGGGGGGGGGGGGGGGGGGGTTAAAAATTGCAAAAAGTTGGTCACGTAGTATGGGTACGTTCCCTAAGTCCAAAATCGAATATTTCTTTTCTGCTTCAGTTAATTTTCGAGAAACAAAAGAAATCGGTCTCTGTAAATTATTATCGTAACAATGCAAAAGTGTCGCCCCCAACCCTTTTGTTGAGGCATCTGTAACAATCTTCAATGTTACATCCGGATCATAATGAGCTAGCACTCTATCATCACATAAAATTGATTTAATTTTATTAAAAGCTTCCAAGCAATTTTGATTAAACTCAAAATGTGTATTTTTCCTCAATAAATTATGTAATGGATCTAGTAGTACTGACATATTAGGTACAAATGACCTGTAAAAGTTCACTAACCCCAAAAAACTTCGTAATTCAGTAATGTCTTTAGGTTGCGATACTTTACTAATAGCGATAGTTTTGTCTTTCAACGGTTTAATTCCTTCTTTTGAAACTTCAAACCCTAGAAAAGTTACTGATGACGCCTTAAAAATACACTTGTGAATATTTACGCTAAATCCACAATCTTTTAATCTATTTAACACTGCTGTTAAATTCTCATTATGTTCTTCTTCCGAATCTCCTGTTACCACAATATCATCTAGAAATACATCTGTTTTTTTCAAACCTTGCAAGCACGAAGCTTTCATTTTACAAAAAATAGCCGGCGCGCTATTAATTCCAAACACTAATCTCGTGAATTTAAACAATCCTAAATGAGTATATATGGTTGTGAAATCTTGACTTTCCTCATCTAGTTCTAATTGTAGGTACGCTTGCCGCAAGTCAATCTTGGAAAAAATTATTCCACCCGCCATTTGAGAAAACAACCATTCTATCCGTGGCATGGGATATTTATCTACCACTAGCTGTGGATTTATTGTTGCCTTATAATCACCGCAAATCCTTATTTCCCCATTACTTTTTACTATGGGAACGATTGGTGACGCAAACTTACTATAATTTACCGGAACTAAAATACCTTCCGATTGTAAACGGCCCAATTCCGATTCAACCTTTGCTTTTAAAGCAAACGGTATATTTCTCAGATTGCAGAATTTCGGTTCCGCATTCTCTTATAATTTCAGATGCACTTTATATTTATTGAATCTACCCAGTTTCTCCGAAAAAACCTCCGGGAATTTCCGAATTAATTTATCTACTACACTACTATTATTCTCAACCATATTGTGAGAAAATTTTTCACTTCCCTCCTGGGATAAAGTAGATTGTAACCCCGTAAATCCAATATAAAACTTTTTAATGAAATCACGCCCCAGAACAGTAGTTGTTCCATTTTTTACTACGCAAAATTCTAACATTTCCCTATAACCGTTAAAATCAACTGTTAATAAGATACAACCCAATAAATTCAACTTACAGTTAGCGTAACCCGTTAAGGTTAAATCCTTTGATTTTAAATCCAACTGATTGAAATGTTTAACATAATCTTTGTCTGTTAAAATCGAAACTGCCGCTCCTGTGTCCAATAACCCGTTTAGTTCCACATTATTCACTAATATTTTGCACAATATTGGTTCACAATATACTGAGTTTATCCGAAACATTTTTTTATGTTCCTGCGTATTAACGAACACTGAAGAAATATTTTTATTATTTAAACCGCGACATATTTTACTAATATGCCCTCTGCCTCTGCATTTATAACAAAACACGTCTTTCATTTTACAATTTACTGATTCGTGATAACTACCACAATGTTTACATTTCGTTCGGTCTGCTGATTTCGCTCTGAACGATGTAACATTCTTGTCCGTAGGTCTAGAAAAATGTTTACCCGCCGAATTTTGTTTTTGTGACAAATTGTTCAGTCTATTTTTAAAAACTATATCTACACTTTTCGTTTTAATTTGCTTATTAATTACCTCGAATGGATCCATAGCAATAGCACATTCTATAACCTTTTTTAATGAAAAGTTTTCAGCCTCTACATATAATTTCTCCTTAATACGCCCCACTCGAAGACCCGTGACAAAAACATCTTTTAAATAATATTCCAGTCTGTCTTCGAATTTGCAAAATCTAACGAGATTTCTTAACCGTGCTATAAAATCATTAACAGATTCTGTACTTTTTTGTTTCGTAGCAAAAAAAATTTCACGCTCCTTGAACACATTTCTTTTGATACCTACATGATTCTCTAGTAATAACAATAAATTTTCGACCGTAATATCTGTAATTTTTTTAGGAAAACACATATCAATCAATAAATCTATTGTCTCTGTGTGTAAATGAGATATTAAAACCGCTCTCTTTTTCTCTACCGAATTTAATTTGTCATCATTGATGAGGATGAACTGTTCGTACTGAAGAACGAATGTCTCCAGCTTGTCCCTCAAATGACAAAACCTGGGCAGTTCTCCTCCCTCCATTTCCACACAGATGCAATCAATTAAAAACAGAAAAAATTACAAACAGCACTCAACTCACGACTCTGATGACTGGATGCTGCCCGATCTCGCCCTTCCGCGACCCGTCTCTCGCTCCTGAACCCTAGTCTTCCTTCTATGCGCCTTCCGTGAGGTCTGCACCCGGTCCCAGCTCTTCTCCTGAAGATCCGGAACTGCTGTATCCACGCCTTACGCGAATACTCCTCCAGGGCCTTGATGCTTCTAGGATGCTTCTTCTGCTGCTCTTGCTTCCTTCCTGCTCCGCAATGATGTGGAGTCGTGATCTGGCCTTTGTCTGCCCGATCACAGGTTGACCATTGTAGCTTCCCTCGGATGCTGTGGTTCCTTTTCGGCTGCCCAAATGTGATAATTTGGCTGCCCGTGGTTCCTTTTTCAACCGCGCCAAATGTGATAATTTGGCTGCCCGTGGTTCCTTTTCCGACCGCGCCAAATGTGATAATTTGGCTGCCCATGGTTCTTTTTCCGACCGCGCCAAATGTGATGATTTGGCTGCCCGTGATTCCTTTTTTCGACTGCGCCAAATGTGATAACCGTGGCCGGTTATCCCAATTACTTCTGGACTCCTTTATGATGGATCCAGATTCCTTAGATATGATGATCTCAGTATGGGGTGTTTGCCAATAATAGACGTGGGTAGACTATGTGTATTTAATCCGAGATTATTGTACAAGGTTATTCTTAGGAAGCTGATAACAAGAGAGGACGAATGGACAACATTCACGCCTTTTATACGTTCCGCATGCTGTCTCACTCATACACGCACGTCTCTTTCATACTGCAAGACATACGTTCACTACAGTTAGTTGCATCGATGACATGTTGTGGGAGTTTGTTCTAAGCATCCACCACTCTATTTGCAAGAAAGTGTTTTCTAGGATTAGATGCAAAAGGCATTTTGGTAATTTTTTTCGAGTGTCCACGGAGAATTATATTTTTACTAGCACAGCAGCTGTAGTGTCCAGATAAAATTTTGAAGGTCTCGATCAAGTCACCCCTTTCTCTTCTATCTTTTAAGGTTGGTAATCTTAATTCCTTGAGTCTATCTTCATATCGCCGATCTTTCAAAGCTCTTGGTATTTTAGTGAAACGTCTCTGTACTCCCTCTATCAGATTTATATCCTTTGCGAAGTAAGGACTTCATATTTGGAAAGCATATTCCAGGAGAGGTCGCACATATGATTTGTATATTTTTAACATCATGTCCGGTGTTAGGTCAAGGAATGCTTTCCTGATTAAATATGTTAGTGAGTTTGCTCTTTTCACAACCCCAGCGATGTGCGGTTCCCATTTTAAATCTTGTGATATGGTAACTCCGGCCATATATGATATGGTAACTATTGAAGCATTCATTTCGTAGTATTGGCAATAATACTTTCGTTAAGTTTTTTCCCTGATATTTATGAATAAATTTTTGTTAGCGGTCGGCAGGCGCGGCTGGCGCTAACGTGCAATGGTGCGCTGAACCGCCCAAAAAATTGAGCATCATTTTACAGCTTATCATATTTCTACGTAATGTGTTTATTTATAAAATTGAGCACAATCTTTAAATTAAATTATAATTATTTACCTATCTAACAATTAAAAATGTATTACGGCCAAATAAATGTATTGTTCCCGCCCGCCAGCTACGGCGGCTACCCGCTAGGAGCGAGGAACCGAGGTAGGTACATGCCAAACCGCGCGCCAGAGCTAAGCTTTATGGTTATTTCCTTTTGGGGTATTATGCCGTGTTGCGCTACCTCCTCCTTTAGCCAACGTTTCGGACAGCGTTACAGTGTCCATCATCAGGGCAGATGTGTGCTCTCAGAGCTAAGCTCTCCGTAATTTGAATGATGCTCGTAGTAAAAAATCCCAAAACGTCAAAAACATGTCATACTAAAAATCGGCAGACCGCAGACCGCACGCCGCACGGCCGACCCGAAGAGCTTCGTCATTCTTCGGAAATATTCCGAAGCTTTGGTTCCAGCGATAGTAGAGTTTGAACAAGATAATATTAAGTAATAATATTTCTTTTCTAAAATGCAACCATTAGTCAAAGGGTCAGCTATGCGTCACAGTGATATTATCTTGTTCGAGCCCTTGGGATGTACCTTTTTGACATTATTATTTGTTTGTCACCTATCGCGAACTTCACAGGTCAGTAACAGACAGTAAATGGCGATCCACGCCGCAGAGTGAAACGTTTCTTGTGTGTTAATTATTGCATTATTATTGTAAGGTTGAGTATTTTTAAATTAATATCACACCCACCCTTTCCACTAATCTTCTAATAGATGTAAAATCAATAGTAATGGAGTGTAAAATGCTTCTAAAAATATTGATACCAGAATAATTCTATAATAATTGGATAATTTCTAGAGCGCCGTTTTAGTTATGTTGCGCTGTACAATTTATTATAAGCTATATGTATTTTTATTATTTAAATTTACAATCAGATACAGAAAACATACATACTTACCTGGCAGGTTAATTCCCATATACGCATTTTTATCGGAATTTTTATGATTGGAGAAAATACGACTTTGCAAGCATAGGATATTATATTAAAAACTCTAGACATCAGCATGTTTTTACATCGCACGATATTTGTACTATTAGAGTTACATGATATTTTTAGATAGAAAATAATGTAAAATTATGCATGTCTAGATTTAAAAAAAAATATAATATCTACTTTACGTTTTTGATGAATGGCTTGGTGAACCACCTACAATTTGAGGCACCGGCCGCGCCTGGCGGTCGGCGTCGTGTATTTTAAAAATGGCGAGTAGTTCTGGACTCGATAAGCTTGCTCGGCGACTCACATTGGCTCAGAGGATGAGGAATCTACACGAGGAGTTCAAATAAAGCCAAATGCAGAAGCAGAAAAAAAAGTCTGGATCGCACTGGGAATGCAAATCATGCAAAGTGACCCTCCATGTCCCTGATTGCTTTGAGGACTATCAAACAAAAACATTTTTTCGTTATAAGTATATATACGTGTAAAAATATAAATTATGCCAATAAGATAGACCAATGTACAATTTTTTTTAATCTAGAAAATTATATTTTTTTAATGAGACACTTTTATATCCACATTTAATCAAATTGTAATTTGTTTTTAAGACAAAATATATTTTTTACATGCCTTGATTCCACATACAAATAAATTAACAAAAATTATTACATTTCAACATAAAGTTTAAAAGTTATATTAGATTTGGTACACCACTGAAGATTTAAAATTTTTGGTAGAAAATTAATTCGGATGTGAAGGACAATTTTTTAGCTTAACAATTCGGAAGCCAATGGGAAGACAAAGAAAAAGACACTTAACTCTCCCGCAGCCAACTGGGGTCGAAGGTAGTCCCCAAAATTACTATCCTTCTTATATCTTCTTAAATACTTGAAAATATATTTTTTGTATTTTACGTATTCCTGTGCAAAGGATTAATACATAATGTGCCAAGGGCAGATCCAGGATTTTTTCTGGGGGGGAGGCACAAGGGGCGAAAGGGCACAAAAATCAACAATTACTGTTAGAACTAAACTTGTAGTATCATACTTGTTTATTTCTACAAGTTCTACGACCTCCGTAGTCCAGTGGCTAAGACTCTCGACTCACATTCCGGAGGTCGCGGGTTCGAACCCGGCATGCGCAAATAAATTTTATTTGATTAATTTGTGTTATTTCACAATTAATTCATTTAAAATAATATATAGTATATTTGCGGCATGTTCCAGAGTGGAAGATACTATTAGTACCGCCCTGGTGTAAGACCACCATTCAGTATTGAAACGTTGCTTGAAAATGGCTTTAGCCGTGTTTAGTGACCAGATCTGAATAGCCAGGTACTTCCCAACCTTCCTCTTCCCCACCTCCTTCCCCTCCCCACTACCTTCAGCCTCACAACATACCCCAATTGGGGATGCCATAGTCTCACTGGCTCCAAACGGGAGCAGTTGAGATTCTTGTGCGGTATACAATGTAAAAAAAAAAAAAAAAAAAAAAAAAAAAAAAAAAAAAAAAAAAAAAAAAAAAAAAAAAAATGTACAGGAAGGTTTATGAAAGTGTCAAAACAATAGAAAAATAAAATGTTTAATAAAGACAGTTTTTGCTTCTAAGTATGTACTGTGATGGAATCTCCACAGTACACAAAAACACCGTCTGGGGGGGGGCACGTGCCCCCATGTGCCATTTATAAAAAAAATGTGAAAAAAATCGTTGATCGCAGGAAAAAAATATTTTGTCAAATATAGGTAATATTCTCTCCCCACACGAAAAATACTTGCGTGGTGGAAACACAAACCAAATGCATAATATAGGGGAAGTAGGTATACGCAATAAAGATTGATAGAAGTGTTTTTTAGTTTTTGCGAAATTCCTGAAGTATGCATTATAATTTGTCGCTTTCACTAATCGGACACTTGCCTGATATTTGGGGAGGATTACTGAGGGAGTAGTGTATTTTTAAATATGCTATATAATATCACAATTTCTTAACCCCTCAGATCTCGGGCCTGTTTTGTAGGAAGGTGAAAATATTTCCGCTCTGCAATAAATTCCAAATAAATAGAATATTTTCGAATACATCCGAAAACTAAAAACTATAACTTTATAAAAATAATTTTTTTTAATGAAATCACAAAAAAGTTTTAAAAATGACCACCTTACGTTTTTTCTAACTAAAATAACTGATAACAAAAAAATAAACATACCCATACATAAACGTTTTCGTCAACTCACTTTTGTGTCATTTTATATAAATTAAATAAAAAATTCCCAAAGTTTCATAATTTTTTTTCTAATTGCGGTCAGAAACATTTTTCATAAAGGCATACACTATTATTATTTTGCGGTTAACCCCTCCGAAAATCGCCATTTAAGCACTTTAACTGTCTCTAACGAAATGACTTTTTACGAAAACTTTTTGTTATTATCGGTTCACAATTAAAGTTCTATAAGGGGCCGTTCAAGTATTACGTAACGCACTTAAGGGGGGAGGGGGGGGTATTGTGAAACGTTACTGTGCGTTACGGGGGAGGGGGGGGGGGGGGGTACGTGCAACGCGTTACGTAACATTTTTTTCTTTATTTAGATAAAAAAAAAACAAAGTAATTAAAATCTTCCAACTTGGCAATCCTTTTCATTCTCGAAATCTCTTGTTTTATTTATTACCGCGATCGCGATAAAACAAGAAAAAAGGTATTTACGCAACTTTCCGGTACTTAATTGTGACTTTCAGGTAAAAATTGTCACTTGGGCGTTACGTAACGTTTAGGGGGGGGGGGGGGTTTGTACGGAAAAACGTTATGGCGCGTTACATGGGGGGGAGGGGTGGTCAAAAATCTTCAAAAATTGCGTTACGCAATACTTGAACGCCCCCTAAATGAAATATTTCTGAACGTAGCCGAATAGTAAAAACTGTTTTAGAAAGGTTACAAAATAAGCTTTCAAATTATTATTATTACAAATAAATATTAGCATTTGTAAATATTAAAATTTAGAACGCAAACAAAAAATAGGTTAAAAATGACTCACGTGATGTTTTTATGTGAAAACGGTACTAAAATCACAGATAATGTAAACAACAATACTTATTCTATTGTATATATGTGTAATAAACACTTTTGTCACCTCACTTTTTTATCATTTCATATAAAAATTTAAAATGTAGAGCGCGGTGGAGCTGCCGGTAGTAAATTTGAGCGGGTAAATATTTTTGTCAATTACGCGACTGACAGCTGATTCCTGTTATGTATTTCTATGGACAACTTGATAGTGATGTACAGCTTGATCTACTATCGACCTTTTACTTTTTGTTTTAGGGATGTAACTAAAACAATAATAGAACGATTTCAATGGAGATACACGCGCTGATGTATAAACACGCTTATTGTACTTGACTGCTGTCCTATTTCTACCGCTTACATTTGCTTACGTTGCGGAGGGGTTAACTTTCAGATTTGAATATAAAGCGCCATGTTTTCTCTTTCTAACACCGTTTAGATCATACTTCTAATCTTGTTAGTAAGGGAGACACAAGAGACCTACAGAGTTGTTCCTGAGAATAAGAACATTATTAATTCAGTTTTCCCTAATTGTGAATTGTGCATCAGGCCATGAGAGCTTGTGAGCGTGGGGTCGTCTATAAATATACTTTACAGTCTAAGGAGGTACAAAATTTTTTCTTATTATTTTTCATTTGGCCACCCCGTGAATTTGTTACATGTATTCATAAAAGTAACATAGCAAAATTTCAGCGATATAGCTCAAGTAGAAAGGGGTGCTCAATCGAGTGTTGTTTTTGAATTTTTTATGTAAAATGCTTAATTTTTACTTTTTGTTACAGGACAGTTTCGTGTGTTAAACTATTAAATAAATATTAAAATAAACTACTGAAGAGTTTCATAGACAAATTTAAACAGTTTTGATACTTATTTAGTAGACTGTGAAGTGAATCAGTGTAATAAAATGTGATCATCTACTCGAAAAAAAGACAAAATTTTTCTACTTGGGGTTCGAGATATTGAGCCATTGATGAGGCTTAACCAACTTCCTACTCTTCGGCAAGTTTTATTCCATTATCACCACATATTAAATGAATCCAAAAATATGAAAGATTCCGCACATTCAAGAACTTATAGAAGTATGGAGTAAATCTAGTATACCGACCAGACAACAAAATCACTGCATTGAAAAACTGATTAAGTTTCATAAAAGAACTGGCTGCTATTGAAGAAAAATAGAGGTAGAATTCTGAAGCACAAAGAAAGAGAGTATTTGTTTACAAAAGAATAGGGATGTTACGAACATTCGCATTCACATATGCGAATAATTCGCATTATTTTAAACATTCGCATCGACATTCGCATTCGCAACAATCGATGCGAATGTTTAGCGAATGTGAATGTGTGCAGATCATATCGTGACTCGCCCACTGTCCAAGTGTCTTTTGTTTTTCGCGCAAGCGCATGAGCGCGCTAGCTGGCATCATGTGTATCATTCGACCAATTGAATTTCTATTGGAAATTATAGAATACATTACTCAAAGGTTAAGGACTTCAACAAGCAACATTAATGAGCCTTCGACAAGTTCTGCTAAAACTCTTTTAAGCAAACTGGCAGGAATCCTAGATTCCTCAAGTGATAGCGAAAACTCCGACGGTGCGGAATCTGGAGACACTATAAGCTGTGAAATCAAAGCTCAATTGACGGCATATCTTAAAGCAAAATGAGCCTCTCTTGATGAAAACCCTTTGGACTGGTGGAAGACTAAATTGAAATATGACAAAATGACAGATCTGGCTCGTAAATATTTGAGCGCTCCACAGGTACCGGCCAGCGTTCCGAATGAACAATTGTTCAGTGCAGCCAGGCTTATATACGAGCCCCTTAGAAATCGCCTCATGGGAGAAAAGGCTGAAAAATTGCTTTTTCTGAAATATAATATGCCTCTTTTGAACTTCGATTATTAAATTGCTTAAAACGATTATAACTTACTGTAAAAGAATTGATTTATTGTTTTTATTATTTTAAATTAAAACGATGATGTGAAAAATATCACATTCGTAACATCCCTACAAAAGAACTAGACAAACTTTTTGATATTGCCCATGCAAGCGCTTTGAATTTGAAAAAATTGCGGAAGACAGTGTTTCTCATGGATAGTTTTGAAAGATTGCGACTAATATTATGTTAATTTTTGCTTTGTTACCAATTTTTTTTCACATTTAAATACTTATTTTAATAAAATACTTGTAATATTAATAAACCTTATTACATGTTTTACTTAAAATCCTCAACTTTTTGTCCGAAACTTCTAATTCGATGAGCACCCCCTTGTGAATAAGATGGTGACCAGACAACTCAGAATGAAACCAACTCAGAAGCACCTTGGTTGGCATGGAACCGTATAAGGTACACATAATAGGAATGGTAGGTGTAACAAATTAAGGGGGTGCGACACTCATATTTGATTTTTTTTTTACTATATGGGCCTGGACCACACTACGTCTACACATTACACTCTTACTGAGACTCTCACTTCTTCTTCATGATGTGCTCCAAAATCCAAGGATGCTTCATGGCTTCGTTTAGTGACATCCTCTCAGAGCTGCGGAGCTTCAACAGCTGAAAAGATAAAACAACATATGGATTTCCATTCAGCGTATAACACATAATTATAATTAGCCCAATGATTAATAAGTTAAATAAGTTAAATAATTAATAAGGAAATGAAAATGGGTTTATTATGTCATCTATACAGATGAACATTGATAATCTGAGACCCCAAAAAACAAAAGCAGGTATTCCTAGGCAGCGTATGAAATGGACGAACGATGTCAATATGTTCATCGTTCGTTCATATTTTTATGTAACTAAACTAGAAACAGATATGTTATTGTATAGGAAAAAATTACATTTACTTTTCTCACAAAATTATCCGGTTGCCCAAGTAAACGAACAAAGATTAGCTGACCAAAAAAGGTCAATTTTCAAAAATAATTTAATTCCTGTAGTAACATTAAATCAGATAAGAAAAGAAGTAGCAGATAGATTGCAATTGGAGAATAATTTAGATCAAATTAATACGAGTAGTAATGTTATATTAGATGCATTGAATGAAGATAGTTTAGCTAATATTCTAGTAGAAGAATCCAATGATATTAGAGTAGATTCAAATAACTTAGACATTATTCATAATCTTAGGGAAATCAATATTGCAAATTTAAACTTACTAGATGATAATGTAATAGAATTAGCTAACTTGCTTCAAAATAATATAAATAGATATATAGATATAGAGCCCACAGTTAGACCAAAATTACCAAAATTGCATACGTCAAAGAAATTATCTAAATTAATTTCTGAATTAAATAATTTAATTTTACCAAAAATAATATTTGACGATATTAGTTTTTTAGATCTTCATACAATAGTGTACGCTAGTGCTATCACTATATGTAATAAGTTAGGAGTAAAATTAATGTCCTCTGATGATAGATCATATAGTTATAGTAAACCAGAATGGCAGATTAGATTAGAAAATGATGTAGTATTTTTAAGAAGTAGTATAGCTAGAGTAATTGAATATAAAAATGGAAATAGAAGTAGGAATATTTTGAGATACGTAGATGAAATTGGGAGAAAATTTGGTTATAGTATTGGTAGTAATAATAATGAAAATATAATCAATGATTTATTAGATTTATTAAAACAAAAATTAGGTGTAAAAGCTAGTAGATTAAAAAGATATAATTATACGTATAATAAAAGAAATAATAATATATTATTTCAGAAAAATGAGAAAATATTTTATTCCAAACTTGACGATAAACAGAATATTATTTTGAATAATAATATTCCGTTGCCATCTGAATCAGATAAGCGCGATTTTTGGACAAACATTTGGAGTAAAGATATAAAACATAATGAGGCAGGTAACTGGATAGAAAATGAAGAACTCAATTGTTCAGACATTGAACAAATGAGTTTTTCTGATATATCGGTTGAATTGTTAGCCAAAATAATAAAAAATACTCATAATTGGAAAGCCACGGGTTGCGATTGGATACATAATTTTTGGTACAAACGTTTAACTACTTTACATCCTCTTTTTGCAAAAAATCTTCCAAAACTTGTCAGAGAACCTCAAAATTTTCCTAATTTTCTAACTAAGGGCATTACTTATATGTTGCCTAAAAGCGAACATATTAATAATCCCTCTCAATATAGACCCATTACATGTCTACCGACAATATACAAAATTTTAACCTCTTGCTTGACAGATTTAATATATACTCATTTGGATGAAAAAAATATTTTATCTGAACAACAAAACGGTTGTCGCAGAAAACATATGCGATGTAAAGAACAGTTAGTTATTGATTCTGTAATTTTAAAACAAATTCAAAATCAAAAGCGTAATTTACATACTTGTTATATAGATTATCAAAAAGCTTTTGATAGTGTTCCGCACTCGTGGCTAATCAAAATATTAAAAATATATAAAGTTAACCCAATTATAATTAGCTTTTTGAAAAATATTATGTCCTTTTGGAATACAGATTTGCTAGTTAATTTAAAAGGTAAGAAAATAGTAGTACCGGGCATTTCAATAAAAAGAGGGATTTTTCAAGGAGACTCATTGAGCCCTCTTTGGTTTTGCTTAGCATTGAATCCCCTTTCTAAAATGTTAATTAAAAGCAAGTTTGGAATAAAAATTAAGGGTAATACAAGAGAGAGTAGTATAGTTTCACATCTATTATATATGGATGATATAAAATTATTTTCAAATTCTGAATCAAATTTAGAGAAAATGATCAAGGTAGTTAAAATTTTTTCAGATGATATTAAAATGACTTTTGGTTTAGATAAATGTAAAACTATCCATATAGAGAAAGGCAAAATTGTAGATGGAGACGAGGGTATATTTAGAAATTTCAAAATTCAAAGTATGAAAGGGGATGAGGTTTATAAATATTTAGGATACCCGCAATCGAATAGATTAGATCACACCAGTATTAAAAATGATATTAGGATTAAATTTCAAACTAGGATCAGAAAAATTTTAAAATGCAATCTATCTGCTAAAAATTTAGTAAAAGCAATAAATACTTGGGCAATACCTCTACTAACGTACTCATTTGGCATAATTAAATGGTCCAATACAGATTTAGATAGTTTAGAACGATTGATTAGAACTACGTTAACAAAATTTAATTGCCATCATCCAAATTCAGCTATAGAACGAATTAATTTACCTAGAAATTTAGGAGGTAGAGGTGTAGTCAAAATAACATCTTTGAAACACAATCAGGTAGAAATGCTTAGAAATTTTTTCCATAGGAAAGCTAATAGCTCAGAAATGCACAAAATAATTTGCAAGGCAGATAGAAATATTACACCTTTAAATTTATATGACGAGAATGCCAACATTCTTATAAATACTAACCAGGAATTATTAGATTCCTGGTCAAATAAAATTATTCACGCAAAACACTTCAATTATCTCAACCAAACGTATGTTGACAAACTTTCGTCAAACAAATGGTTGAGTATTGGAGAGTTGAGCGCAGAAATAGAAGGATTTATGCTTGCCATTCAAGATAGAGTCATTAATACTAAAAATTATAGAAAGCATATAATCAAAGATATAAATCAAATTGATGATTTATGTAGAAAATGTTTGGCTTTTCCCGAAACTATAGAACATATTATATAGGGATGTTCTATATTAGCGCCTTCCGAGTATACATTTAGGCACAATCAGGTTTTAAAAATAATTCACCAAAGTTTGGTAATTAAACATAACTTGATTGACTGCCGTAATATAGTACCATATTATGAATATGAACCAAATTCATTTTTAGAAAATGAATTTTATAAAATATATTATGATAAAACTATACTAACAGACAGAACAATTAGTCATAATAGACCTGATATAGTTTTACATGACAAAATTAAAAAAATAACTTATATCATTGATGTAGCTATTCCAAATTCCTGTAATATTCAAAAAACTATTTCTGAAAAAATAAGAAAATACACAGATTTAGGAAATGAGATTAAAAGAATTTGGCATTCTCGGACTATAAAAATATTGCCATTTGTTATTTCGGCCACTGGCATAATACCTAGGAATCTGATTAAAAATTTAAGCATATTAGATTTGTCAAAGAATTTGTATATAAAAATGCAAAAATCAGTCATTTTAAATACATGTAGGATTACAAAGGATTTTTTAAATATTTATATTGAGGGATCGGTAGGATTTATAGGTTCAATTAGAAATGCCACAGAGCCGAACCCTCTGATATGAAAATATCTGGAGTCGGTGAATTATATTCCCATTTGGTCTCTAGTAGGTTGACATGTTGTTCTTGTATTTATAATACTTATATAGTGCAATTGCATAGAGTGGGTTGACTAGATGATCATTTGGGGAAGTGTGTGAAAGGGTTTAGTTTTTCCTTCTTTTTTTCCTTTTTTTTTTTTTTTGGGGAAAATTTAACCCGGACATTTAAATCTGGTGCATAAAAGATGTATAATACCTTGGAGATGAAATCCTTTGCGCTGCGAGACACCCACTTGGGGTAGTTGATGTCGACACTGACGATGCGCTTGTAGGTGGCAGACTGGTTGTCCGTCTCGAAGGGGGGCGAGCCTACCAGGAACTCGTAGCACAGCACCCCGAGACACCACTGATCCACGCTGACAGTGTACGTCTCTCCTTTCACCATCTCGGGGCACAAGTAGTCCAGGGTGCCGCACATGGTCTTGCGCAGTGTAGACGGAGCGTGCACGGACCATCCAAAGTCTGCCAGCTTCAATGTCCCGTCAGAGGCCACCAGGATATTCTCAGGTTTGAGGTCTCTGTGAATCACATTATTCTGGTGGCAGTATTCTAGGGCGCGGGCAATCTGCAAATAAACACACGTGTAACTGTGATACTGTCTCTTGTTGTAGTGCCAACACACAACTAGTTAACTTGAAGCGGAACCTGTAATATTTACCTGATAAGTGTAATATGCAGATTTCCTTTCAGAAAACCTGCCATTCTCAGATTTCTTCAAGTATTTGTACAGCTCTCCACCATCGGCAAATTCTAGCACCAGGTATATTTTCCTATCGTCATGGAACCAAGTCAACAGTCTTAGGATGTTTGGATGCCTGAAAACACCAACAGCAGAAATGGTTAGGGTCTTCGTAAGTATTGACTTAAATATGTATAATAAATAGCAGGTAAATTTCAACAAAAACATCACTAAAAGTGCAGAATTAATGAAATTAACCCTTTTCAATTTCAATTCAATTTATTCATTTTAGAAACATTACAAAATGATAATTTCAAGGCGTTTTTAAAAGAGAAAAATATTTTAGATGAGATAAACAAATTTACACTCTTGCTGTTTGAATTTTGCTTCATTGGTGTTAAACATATCTGTAACATATTGATGTTATATATTTTTAATGCACTTTTCTTGAAATAGAAAAAAGACAGAATCTTGACGGAAAGAGTATCATTTAATGCTTCCTTCCAGCAATCGTACAGAATCAAGAATGATCTATATTCAAACCATAGACGTGCGCTCCCAGAGCCCGTCTATAAAGGAGGTAGCTACCACAATATCGATATCCGAAATGATTCTATTTAACAACAAGATAGGTCTCCCGACTGGCATAACCATTGAGCAGTATGGTAAACTATTTCAGATAACTAGTATTATAAGTAGTTTACTAATAATAGTATTCAGATAACTAGTATTATTATTACTTGGACTAAAATCTGAGGAAGACTTTCAAAATCGCTGGATACGCTTAACATGAATATTTTTTATTAAAGCCTTAGATTCACCTTAACCACTCCGACCCATAAGCGTGTTTACACGACAATATAACAATACCTAGCAGTCAAGTACAATAAGCGTTTTTGACGCTAACGTGTGTGTTCTGTTATTTTTCTAGTGACAACACTAAAACAAAAATTAGAAGATGTATGTTGAATCAAGCTCCACATCTCTATTCAAAGTTGTCCATAGAAGTTCATAAAAAATACTTATTTTGTAGAAACAGTTTTCACCCGCCAAATCGCCTACATGCCGTTAGACATTGTTAATTTTTTTATTAATTATTATAAAAGACAACTATTTCCAATCGGGGAAAAGTTTACCAAATCTGATTAGGATAAGTATGTTAATCTCCTGAAAACAATATTAAAAAAATAACATTCTAAATAAGCACTACCTACGAAAACACCTGTAAAAGGGAAGAAAATTTTCTGATTCTAAAATCCGAAAAGATATCAATTATTTTTTAGGTGGGAAAAATATATTTTGAAAATGATCAACCTCTTTCTAAATATCGTTCCAATTCTTTCTAATCTCAATGTTTATGTGTTTGTAACATGACATATTTGAATTCAAAGTCAGTTGTTGTCATTCTGATAAAATTAAAGAAATCCATTAAATTCTGTCGTGTTATTTAATTATCCGTTCAATACAAAAGCATGTGGAGAATTTTTTCTCTCAAGTCAACTTATATTCCAATACTTTATTTGGGCCCTTTTGTCTTTATTAAAAAATATGTAAATTTGAAAGCAGAAAAGGAGTATTGACATGAAGCCATCTTACTGCAAATAAGCTTACAGGTGTGTGCTTAGTGGCTGTGAGAACTTACACAAGTTAAACTTCCGTGAGCATTAATTACCATAAGATGCATATGTGAACGCTCCTGTGGGTGTTTTATCAAAATTTTTCCTTATGAATGTAAAGCCAGCATACTTTCAACGTTAAGTGCATTCATCTTATGTATACTGTATATAAAATATGTATTAAAAATTGAGGAAAACATACTTTAAACGGGATTGTATCTCAATCTCCCGGAGCACCAGCCTCTCCACCTTGTCCTTGACCAGTTCCGACTTGAAGAGGGTTTTAATAGCTACCAGGTGTCCGGTCCTCTTTTCACGGGCGCAGTACACTCTACCAAACTTCCCTTTCCCCATTGCACAGCCCAGCTCAAAGTCACTCGGACCCCACTGGTAACTGAAACACAAACAACAATCAAACTATCAACTTTTGAAAGTTGATAGTTTTAATTTCTAAATGAGCGACGTTACAATGCTAGGTGCTCCTGTAGGCGGCACTTTATCATTGATACATGCTCGCAAGACTGTTGTAATGACTGCTTTATTAGGCCGCTCGCAACCCAAGCACAGTGTCGTCCAACAGCTACAATGAGTTTATAGAAAGAGACATAAAAAGGTAAAATATTTTAATATTATGTATTTAATATCATTGCATTAGATCAGTGGTTTTCAACCAGTGGTACGCGTACCCCTGGGGGTATGCGAAGCCAAATTGGGGGTACGCAATAACGTGGCATGCATGTAGAATCGCAAGTTAAAATGCCTGAAGTCGTGTTACACTCTGTATAAAATTGCATTACTTAATTGTATTTGTGTGACTTGATTGCTAAATTCATGTGATAATGGAGAATTAAAAATTACAAATGAAACACGTGTAAAAAAATAGATAAGAGGGTATGGGGAACAACAAATTTGTTGTAAGAGACAAGGGTTACGCTGGTTCAAAAAGGTTGAAACCACTGTATTAGATTACAGGGTGTACCGCATACTTATCGCGGTTAGTGGCCTGACACGTACTATAATTTGAAAATCAATTTGAAAAATATCAATCACTTTCACTTGTTGGTTGTCAGGAAAATCAACAGATTCGGTAACCAACAAGCAGCCTCAGTAAAAAAACAATCGACACAATTCGGTGTATTTTTTAACACGCTATTGTTTTCATTATAATTTTAATATAATAATCAACTAAATTATTCAATCAAGTGTTTAAGTTTAATTAAGAACACGCCTAGGTATTGTCTAAGCCAGGGCTTCCCTAACTGTGAGTCGCAGTGTGCGCACAGTCGCGCTGTGTTCGAAGGACGCGTTACGTAACATGTTTTTCTTTATTTAAATAAAAAAACTAAGGAATTGAAATCTTCCAAGTTGGCAAGCCTTTTAGTTTACGTTGTACGGGGAATTCCTCGACTGTATTGTGCGTCATTTTCATTTTATTTTCGTTGTCAGTATTCGTTAGTGTTTTAAACACGAAATACGCATAAACACAATTTGCTGTAGTCAGTGTTGTTAATGTGAGTTTTTAGCAATTATAATGTCCTCCAAACCGGGAGATTTACATCATCAGCTGTTATTGGCTTATAAAGGCTCTCATGCTGACTTGCCAGCGCAGCGCAACCAAAAAATGCCAACCAAATTTGGAAGACAGCAAAAGAAAAATTAAAAAAAAAAAAAAAAAAATTTATGCAACATATGAATGATGTTATACGAGAGTTTTTAGTAAGAACAACGCTTTTTAGTTTATTTATTTATTTATTGTAAGAAACAAACAGCAATTTATATACAGGATGAGTTATACAAGAGGTTAAACATGAGGTAAGCCAAAACAGTTTCTTATGCTAATGTTGGTTATTATGATATAATATACAATTGTAATTGGTAATAACCGTTAAATGAAAATAAAAATAACAACAACAAAAAAAATATATATATAAGTATATTAGAAGGAAGAAGGAAGAGGAAAGGGCAAGAGGCAGAGGAAGGTGGGATGGGGACAGGAGATGCTCATGCTGTACCTTTTCTATAGTTGTGCATTAATTTAATTAACATTTGTGGTCGTACGTTTGACTTCGTTTCGGTATTTCACAAGAGTGTTATTAAGAATATCGATATTGTTAAATTGCGTGTTATATTGCGCGCATATACGGGGGATTGGAGAATTTTTTCTAAGGTTGGTTCTGCACGCTGGCAAATGAAAAAAATGGTTTAGTCTGGTTGGTTTTGTAGGTATGTGAATTCTTATATAATTTACGAGTTCGGGAGAGTCCAGGCCGTTATTCAGAATTTTGTATAAAAATATTTGATCAGATATTAATCTTCGTGTTTGAAGTGGAGTAAAGTTGTGAAATTTTAAGGATTCGGTGTTATTTGCAAAGAGTAATTTGAATTTATAATTTACGTGTTTAAAAAATTTATTTTGTACACTTTCGATTCTGTCAATATGGCATTGGTAGAACGGTGCCCAAATTAGTGTGCAGTATTCTAAGTGGGGGCGGATATACGTGGTGTAAAGGGAATACAGAGTTTTAATATTGCGAAAAGGTTTAGATATGCGAATTATAAATCCCAACATTTTATTGGCTTTGTTGATTACTTCGTTAATGTGTTTGATAAAATTTAGTTTTACATCCAGTACTACCCCAAGGTCACGGATTGATTCTATTTCATGGATTTGTGTATCATGAAAGTTATAATTAAAAGAAATTTTATTTTTGTTACGCGTAAAAGATAATTTGTTGCACTTAGAAATATTTAGGATTAATTTGTTTAATTTACAGTATGCAAAAAGTCGATTTAGGTCTTCTTGAAGTTTTATGCAGTCATTGATAGATTTGATTACTAAGTATATTTTTTTGTCATCTGCATATGCTAGGTAGTTAGCATGTAAAAAACATTTATAAATATCAAATATATACACATTAAACAATAATGGCCCCAAGTGAGAACCTTGCGGTACGCCAGAAGGCACAGTAAAAAAGCTAGACTTAGTTCCCTCAACTGATACGCACTGTAGTCTTCTATGCAGATATGAAGTTAGCCACCTAAGTAAGTCACCATGGATTCCTAATTGGTGTAATTTTTTAATGAGGATAGAGTGGTTAACTTTATCGAAAGCTTTCGAGTAATCCGTGTAGATAACATCTACTTGGTGTCCATTATCCATATTGCTTGTTAAGTATTCAGTAAAGTTGACTAAGTTTGTTAGTACTGACCTTTTTTGTAAAAAACCATGTTGTTGATTTTGTATGCTGCGGACAATAGTTAATAAATTTGATCGTACACAATACGCTCAAAGAGTTTACTAAATACTGTGAGTATTGAGATTGGGCGATAATTTACAATGTTACTTTTTGAACCTGTTTTATGGATGGGGATTATAATGGCTTCTTTGAATTTTGTGGGAAATATTCCTTTTTTTAAGGACATGTTAAATAAGTTAGTTAAAGGATATGCAAGATTTTTGGCACATTTTGAGATAAAATATGGCGAGATACCATCAGAGTTGTTTATTTGTACGTTCCCGATCGGGTTATCATTATTAACGCAGGTAGAATTATCTATATTATTGGGATCATCCGCGCCCTCATCGCTTACGTAAGTAGATTGGAAGTGTTTACAGAACAGTTGGCACACTTGATGAGCACCGGTGCCTGACTCGTCTTTAAGGTTCATGATTTGTGGTATGCCATTTTTCCTATTTTTGTTTTTAGCGTAATTCCAGAGACTTTTATTGTTAGTTGGAATACTAGACTCAACCAGTGGCGGCTCGTGACTTTTGGTTGTGCTAGGGTGCTAATATTAAAAAAATGGCATCATGGATGTTGTCGTATGCGAAAAATATTTTTTTTTTTTTTTCAAAAATTGGTGTTTTGTATGAAGATTTTTCAGGAAAACGGTGCGGCGCACCACCAAACTGAAACTAACCTGAAATTTTTCATACAAAAAACTGATTTTCAAAAAAAAAAAAAAAATTTTTTTCCGGCTACAACAACATCAATAATGCCATTTTTTAAAATATCAGCACTCTAGCACACCAAAAAGTCACGAGCCGCCACTGGACTCAACTGAATTTATATATTGGGTGTAACAATGTTTCTGTAAGTGTTTTTGTTGTATGCGTTTGATAGAAAACTCTATGTAATCTACTGGATTATTATTTGATTTCCATTTTTTGTGTAGTCTTTGTTTCTCTTTGACAATTTTGATTAGGGAAGGTGAGTACCAGTTGGGAAATTTTTTCTTTTTGATGAAACGTTTTGGAACAAACTGGTTAATGGTGTTATTTAAAATATCATAAAAAGTATAAATTGCTTCGTCAACGTCAGCATTATCGTGAGTAAAAGACCAGTCTGTTTTAGACAGGTGCTGGTTAATTAAATCATAATCAGCTTTATCATACCGATAAATTTCTTTTGGTGGAGCATTAATTGTTGGAAGTGTGTCTAATTGTAGTGTGATTTTGAGCGATGGATGGTGTAAATCCTCTCTGACAAGAGGGTTGTATGCTTGAGATACGAGGCAATCCTCATTGCAGATAACTAAATCTAGTATACGTTTATTGGCATTTTTAATGGAATTGTATTGGTTCAATTCGCAGTAATGGATTGTGTCGGCAAGTGAGGAACTAATTGAATTTAAATTTTCAGGTATTAAGTGTGAATTTTTATCTTGTGGTTTCCATGTTATGGTGGGCATATTGAAGTCTCCAATTACGAGTATAATATCATCTGGGTTTTGATCTTTGACGTTAGCAAGCAAACAAAGGAATGAACTAAGAGCATTTTCATATCCATGTCCCTGTGGTAAATATAGACAAGAAACATGGATGGTACGTTTGGAAGTATAGTTTGAGGGGGGAATAGTTACCCAGATGCATTCAGCATTACAGACCAAGTCTTCGCGAGGATATGCGTTAAGATTGTTATGAGTTATGATCATGACTCCACCGCCTCGACGAGAATCTGATTGGGTATTAATGTCATTAATTGTAATGTTACTTGACCTATCTCTTCTAAAAATACTGTAAAATTCTGTTGGTGCCAGTTCCGAATCTAAAATAGAATCAATTAGCCATGACTCGGATATACCGAAAATGAAGCAATCGTCATTCAAAAGAATATTATTGTGAAAAATCTCAGTTTTAGTTCGTAGTCCTCTACAGTTTTGGTATATTATATTTAACATTGTAATTTAGATGAGTAATAGTTTGGTACAATTTGGTTATAATATATGAGTATAACTGAAGAGTTGTTTATTATGAATGACATGTACGATATTAAATTGATAGAATAATGTACAAAAGTGAGCATCAAGTACAAGGGGAGGGGGGATAGTAAGATAAAGATGGGTAAGGAGAGTGTAGGAGTGTATCTACTATATTGGGTAATATATACATTGCTTATACTAAATATACTAAAATCCATATTGAAAACAAAACAGACTATTTTAGCAAAATTTGTAAGATAACTAGGTATAAACGAAATAGCAAATAAAAATAATAACATTATTCAACGGTAAGTTAAAATTAAAAGAAAAATGCATATCGTGCGAAATGATCTTAAAATATGGTTTTAAATACAGGAAATAATATGAACAGCTTGCTTGTAGCTTGTAAGTATAGGTACGAATAAAATAAAGTAGAGACCGTATCAACAGTATCAGGATTATAGTTAGTAGGCATTCTTGAAATATAGACAATATCTATTAGTAGCATTGCAGATAGATATATACATGAAAAATATACAATATTATAGTATTATTAACATGATATACATGAAAAACATAAGATATACATGAAGAATGTACAGTAATAATAGTATCACTGCATTTTGAGCATAGGTACATGAGATATAGGTATATAATGAGATATAGGTACACAATATCGTTAAAATTGTAAATAAAGGTCATGAAGTATACTCGCTACTAGTAGCATAATTGTAAGTAGGTATAAACAACAGTATTAGTATCGATGTAAGTATGCATGAAATATAGACAGAATTACTATTATTAATATACATCAAGTAACAGTAGGTAGTAACATTGTGTGTATATTATTATGAAAGCGGGAGTATTACTTTATAACACTATCATTTTGGGTATGTGCGTATGAAATATAATATAGTTATTACACACAGGTTAGTTTACTGCTAAAATTTAATAATATTACCTAAAGCTAGGTTTCGTAGTACATGCATAGTTACACTCAGAACATGAAAAAGGTTTTCTTTACTTTGAATCGTTCTGTGGATTTTTTAATCTCTCTTCCGAGAACTTGAAAAACCACGCTGGGACAAAAAAATAGTTTTGTCTGCTGAAGGTAAACATGTGATTTTTCATGCCTCTTTGTAGAACACGAATAGTTGTAGTAGAAACATGTAAGTGGTTTTGTAGCACTGTGAGTCAGCAAACGATTTCTAAGAAGTTCCTTTGTACAACATGAATAATTGCAGTCGGGACACGAAAAATGTTTTGGTCCAGTGTGGGTAAACATGTGAATTTTTAGATACCGTTTTGTAGTGCCTGAATAGTCGCACTCGGGACAAGTAAAAGGTTTTTCATCACTGTGAATTAGCAAGTGCCGTTTTAGTTTTTTTTTCGAGAAATGGGTTTTTCACCACTGTGAGTAAACATGTGATTTTTTTATTTCTCTGAATAGTTACAGTCGGAACATGAAAAATGCTCTTCTCCACAATGAGTAGAGTCAGCAAAAGAATTCTTGGATATCCCTTTTAAGAACACAAATAGTTGCAGTCAGGACATGTAAAAGGTTTTCTCTTCTGTAAATCGCACGGTGGATTTATAAATTGTCCTTTTGAGAACTTGTATAACTGCATTCTGGACAGGAAAATGGTTTTTGACCACTGTGCGTTAACATGTGATTTTTGGTGACTCTTTGTAGAACATGAATAGTACAGTAGAAACAAGTAAAAGGTTTTGTTTCACTTTGAGTAAGCAAATGATTTCTAAGAAGTTCCTTTGCAATACATGAATAATTGCAGTCGGGACATGAAAAAGGTTTTTTTCCAGTGTGGTTCAACACGTGAACTTTTGGATACCGTTGTGTAGCGCATGAATATTCGCAATCGGGACAAGAAAAAGGTTTTTCGTCACTGTGAGTTAGCAAGTGCCGTTTTCGTTATTTTTTTTCGAGAAGTAGAATAGTTGCAGTCAGGACATGAAATGGATTTTTCTCCACTGTGGGTAAACATGGGTATTTTTAGATTTCTCTTCGTAGTACATGAATATTTGCAGTCGGAACATGAAAACGGTTTTTCTACACCATGAGTCAGCAAGTGACTTCTTAGATATCTCTTTAGAGGACACGAATAGTTGCAGTCTGGACATGAAAATGGTTTTTTTCTTCTGTGAATCATACTGTTGATTTTTAAATCTTCCCTTTGAGAACTTGCATAACTGCATTCGGGACGTGGAAAAGGTTTAACTCCACTATGAGTCAGCTTGTGAATCATAGTGGAGTAAAGTGTTGCTCCACAGGGAAAACTTAGGGAAATTACTTTCCTCAGGGCCTCCTCACTAAAGCTAATGTAAAAGAAAGTATGTGTTGTAAAACCATGTAGGTTTATTCTAGGTCAGACAGTGTTAAATTGTGGAGATCTGGAAGGAATACAAGGCCGATAAAAATAATAATATTCTCAATTTTTTTCAAAATGACAATATGAATATATAAAATGTATATAAAGTATCGCGAGTTAGAAATCTCTTGTTTTATTTATTACCGCAAACGAGATAAAATCAAGAAAAACGGTATTTAAGCGACATTTCAGTACACTGCGCAACTTAATTGTGACTTTCGGGTAAAAATTGTTACTTGGGTGTTACGTAACGCTTGGGGGGGGGGGAGGGTTGAACAGGAAAACGTTACGGCGCGTTACATGGGGGGGAGGGGGGGTCAAAAATCTTCAAAAATTGCATTACGTAATACTTGAATGCTCCCTAACCCGACTTTGCTTTATTTACATATTAATTATTTATTTAATTTAAAAAATATTTGTCTTTTCTAAATGTATGTAATTATCTTTTACTTTTTTTTATTTATTGTACATACTACAAACATTGTTGTAGGTACACCAAATTCTTGTTGTGGGAACCTTTTGTAAGGGGTTTAAAATAAATCAAAGAATAATAATAACACTTGGATGATTTATATAGCGCCGTTTTTGTGAAAAATCACCTCAAGGGCGCGGTACAAACTTATAATACATTTCAAAAATCTAAAAAAACTACAAGCTAGACAAACAATTAAAAACAACTTAGGACTAAAAATTGCATACACCGGTTCATTGATCACTGATACGAAAATATATGTACAATATTTTGACCAATGAACGCGATGCTGCCCAAAAATTAATGAAAACAGGACCATACTTACCTGGGAGGTCGCTTGAAATTAACACTGCATATTGTTCATTTAAAGAAATAAAGAGTTCGCACGCAGAGGACATAATTGGAACACATGTTATTTAATCCTGAAAAATTATTTAATATTAATATGTAATGTATTCTTTGATGAGTGTATTTTGGAAAGTAAAAGCAACATTTAATGGTGGGTGGTGTAGTAGTACCTATAAGGATTTGATCTTCCTAAATGTGATTTGTCAAGAGACAGATTGATGTGTAAGGACTCGAGTAATTTTAATTCAGTAAGAAAAGTGTAATTAAGACAGATCATAGGCAATACAAGTATGATACTCTCAGATAGGTATATTTAAATTAAGGGTATGAGAGCCCAAAAAGGTAGGTTTTTAGTTTGGACCTAAACTCTGTTGGGCTTGTTATGCATCTTAATTCCGGAGGGAGTCTATTCCAAGCCTTAGGCCCAGATACCCCGAAAGCACGGTCTGCAAACTTAGTATTTGGCATTCGTTTAGGTTCTTTTAGTCTGCCTTAAAGAAGTTTTTTTAATAAAATTATCAGCTTCCCAAATTTAAGTACCTAACACAATATTCAACAAATCCTTAGAAATTAAAGAACAGGCACTGTTTACAACATTTAAAAATGTATTAATTTGGATCACTATCGAAATAGCTATTGTTTATTTACAATTTGGTTTGTAGCTACTTTTTTTAGTACCTACTTTCTTTTCTCTTGGATCTGCTTTATTAAATTTTGTTTTTAAAGAATCTGTAATTGTATTTAGCAAAATTAGCTTTTTTTTCACCTTCTCTTTTTCTGCCATGGACACATTTGGTAAAATTTCTTCTAGGAAGCTTTTTGCCTTCCGGCATTGGTTTTCGGGGGTATTCCTAAAAAAAGTTATCCTGTAGCCGGTATTATAAGAGTAAATTATAATACATTTTTATTTAAATAAGATTTTATAAAAGCTTGAGGCACTAATTAGTTGAAAAATATGACGAGGTAGATTTCGAAAATACTAATAATCTCCAAGATTGGCTAAATGTTCATAGTAACTATAGTATGGAAAATATTAATATTGTTCAGCTGAATATAAGATCGATTTATAAATACTGGGATACTCTGAATGTCTACTTAAATTCTTGTTGGAAACATATTCATGTGTTAATGTTATGTGAAACGGCTCTAGCACCAGAGCTTGTCTGTCTGTATAATATTCCTGGATTTAAATGCTACAATTATTGTCGAACTAAAAAATCAGGTGGAGGTATATTGTTGTATATTCGAGATGAACTCACGTTTCAACAGAAATCAATAGAAACAAATTATTTTGAATGTGTGCTTGGCTCTATGACACTTCCAAACAAGAATATTTTAAATATCATAGCAATATACCGCCCTCCAAACTCCAATAAACCCCAATTTCTCAATGAAATATCTTCCATTCTGTCTAATATAAGCCCCAAAGAAAATGTTGTACTTGTAGGAGATATTAATCTGGACTTATTAAATTATCAAAACCCACTTATTATGTCATATGAAAATATAATGTCTGATAATTATTTAATGAAATGCATTTGTAACGTAACTAGGGAAGCAGTTCCAGCAGGAAAAGTTACTTGTTCCTGTTTAGACCACATTTTTGTCCGTTTTAATAGCGGGTCTCAACAAAGCGATACTCTTTCTTCATGTGTATGTAATAATATTACTGTAGTGTATTCACACATGAATAGTTGTGAATAACTCTGTCGTCTCAGGCAGTGCGCGCGCGGAGTTGTGGGGCGTAGGACGGTACTGGGCGACCGACCGCATAGAGAAGACGCGTGGACGCTGGCCGTGAGCCGATATCAGTTAAGTTGAGTGTTACTTGTTCTTTCTTAATATTAACCTAAACATAGAGTACATTACATGTGGCGACGAGGTAAACTGTAAGTAATCTAAAGATTTTTTACAAAAAAAATGTAAAGCTAGGCAAGTGCACTCATTTGGCTGTCAGTTGCATAGTTGTTCTATTGTTTTTCTAATGGCGTCGGAACATGAAATTGATGTTGAATTTGTTTTGGAAGTCGTAAAAACGGCGTGTTTACCGCAATTACTTTACCAGAATATATAAGGGGGCATTTGGTGGAGAAGGCATGGATTGATGTTGGAGAAAAGGCATTTGACATCGCTTGAAATCATGTTAACTCCACGGCTGCACGTGGAAAATGATCTACATAGTTCAGTGTATTTCGGGTAGTGCCGTGTACGGAGGCCAGCATTGAGGAGTGGTACATCTGCGGGGTGCTTGTGGTTGCGTCACAATCGCGTAGTTTGTGGGTGTCTCCATGAACGGAGGACTTTAGGTAACCTAGGTTCCTATGAGAGCATTTAAGGGGAGTGATATACCAACGGAATTGTCAACCATACCTACCTACTTATTAAAATGAATTTATTTATTTATTTATACGGGGTTTTACAGATGTTTGCACTTACGTGAGAACTATCCAGTTATAAAGCTCAGTTATTTCACAATTATAAAAATCTACAATTACATACAATTAAATACAGATACATTCAATTACAAAAACAAAAAAATCATAAATAAAAATACAGAATTATATTTACAAGGTCACTCGAAAACACGTTACAATGAGTGGTAAGAGACATATAATGTTCTTCGATAATCACCGAAAGTATCGTGCGGAGAGCAGTTTTTATTGCAGTTGGGCAAAAAATTGCGACTTGGCATTGAATTGGGACTTGACATTAAATTGCGACTTTGCATTAAATTGCGGCCGGGTATTCAATTACGTCTTGGCATTGAATTGCGACTGGACATTAAATTACGACTTTGCATTAAATTGCGGTTGGGCATTCAATTGCAACTTTGCATTGAATTGCGGCGGAGCATTAAATTGCGACTTGCATTAAATTGCGACTTTGCATTAAATTGCGGCTGGGCATTCAATTGCGACTTGGCATTAAATTGCGACTCTGCATTGAATTGCGGCTGGGCATTAAATTGCGACTTTGCATTAAATTGCGGCTGGCATTCAATTGCAACTTTGCATTGAATTGCGGCGGGGCATTAAATTGCGACTTGCATTAAATTGCGGCTGGGCATTCAATTGCGACTTGGCATTAAATTGCGACTCTGCACTGAATTGCGGCTGGGCATTAAATTGCGACTTGGCATGAAATTGCGACTTGGCATTGAATTGCGAATTGGCATTAAATTGCGATTATGCATTGAATTGCGGCTGGGCATTAAATTGCGACTTGGCATTAAATTGCGACTGAGCATTTAGTTACCGTAAGGTTGCAGTGTGAGACTTAAAAAAAAAATAATAATAAAAGCATTATATTGCGGATATCGAAAAATACTTAGTGTACAATTTGCATTAAATTGCGGAGATGTACCGGTATAGCATTAAATTGCGGACATACCTCTACATGGCATTAAATTGCGAAGGTTTCAAAAGTTTCGGAAAAAAATATTAAAAGCATTATATTGCGGATATTGATGAATACTTAGTGCACAATTTGCATTAAATTGCGGAGATGTACCGGTATAGCATTAAATTGCGGACATACCCCTATAGAGGTTCGGAAAAAATTATAAAAGCATTATATTGCAGATATCGATGAATACATAGTACAACTTGCATTAAATTGCGGAGATTTACCGTATGGCATTAAATTGCGGACATATACCTTCTTGGCATTAAATTGCGAAGTTTTCGAGAGGTTAAATGTGAAGGGGAGGTTGGTTCAGTTTCTACCCGTTGGGAAAGATGGAAAAGAAGTCTGAGCCTTTACCTCGAGGCGACAGGCATAAACACTGAGGCAGAGAAAATAGCTAGTCTTTTGCATATCGGTGGTCCCGAGTTACAAGAAATCTTCTACAACATCCCGGAAGCTAATGCAACTGAAGGCGAACCTTCTTTGCGATGTTAAACGTGAACAAAAAATTAGACAACTACTTTGCACCTAAACAGAGCAAAGTATATAAGCGACATCTGTTTCGTCTCCTAAAACAGGAACAGGATGAGAAGTTCGAAAAAATTGTTGTCAGACTTCGACTACAGGCCAAGAAGTGTCAGTTTGGTGAATAAAGAAAAGAGCATATCATAGACCAAATAACTGAAAAGGGTAATACAGAAGAACCCCCAAAAAAGATATTGAAAACAGGGGACAAGATCAGTTTGGATGAAAAGTTGCAGAAGCGAATGCACTGGAAGTCAATATCGTCAATTAGGAAACTTTGGTATGAAACCTATGGAAAGTTAGTCAATCAACAGAGTAGGAACAGAGACACGGAAGGAAAAAAGAATTATGATAGTGTTAGAAGAAAATAGCATGAGTTTGAGGGACGACAAATTCATTTTTTGGAATGAAGAAAATCCACTTCCTAGGGCATGAACTGTCAGAACAGGGAGTTAAACAACTAGACAAGTATATCTTGGTTATAAAGGAATTCAGAGCCCCAACGAATATCGCTGAACTGCAGAGCTTTATGGGCTTAGTGGATTACGTGGGAAAATGGATACCCCATTTAGCAACGGTAACAGAACCCCTTAAGCAATTGCTACGGAAAAGAACGAGAAGAAACATGGACATTCAAGATGACTGGGGCGACGCCCAAAAGAAAGCATTTAATGATCTCAAAGTGGCACTCGTGAAGGTACCAAATTTAGTTTACTACAATGCACATGATAAGACTGTGGTGATTGCAGATGCAAGCCCAGTGGGTCTGGATGCAGTGCTGGTGCAAATCAATAAGAACGGGCCGAAAATAATTGCAGTTGGTAATAAAAACCTTATCAGCTGTGAGCGTCGTTACCGCCAAACAGAAAAAGAGGCTATAAGAGGCCACCCCTGCTTTGGGCAGTCGAACATTTCAACATGTTCCTGTATGGCAAGGTGTTCGATCGGGTAACGGACCATAAGCCCTTGGAGGTGATATTTGGTCCGAAAGCAAAACCATGCGCTTGCATCGAAAGGTGGGTGTTAAGGCTGCAATCCTACGATTTCAATGTGAAATATAGCCCGGGGAATACCAACATAGCCGATCCACTATCGAGACTCTGCGAAGTGGCAACAAACCCGACGGCTTTATTTGAAGACCACTTTCAAGCGCTTACCGAATCTAGACGGCCGGTAGCCATCCCATTGCAAGAGATCACTGAGAGTTCCCTTGGAGATGCAGAGAGAGTTAAAGAGGGCTAGGGAGGTTAGAGAGGGCCTTTACGATGGAAACTGGGATGAAACGGTTAAAGCCTATAAACTTTTCCAGAATGAATTATGTTTTCATGGCGATATTCTTCTCAGGGGGGCGAAAATTGTAATCCCAACCAAAGTACGCAGAAAAATTCTGGAAGCTGCGTACGAAGGCAATCTGGGGATAGTCGTGATGAAGGGCAGATTGAGGACCAAAGTATAGTGGCCTAAGTGCGACAAAGATGCTGAAAACATATGCAAAGCCTGTAAAGGGTGCACCCAGCGCCCCAAACCCATTAAAAAGAAGTGACTTACCTTCCGAACCATGGGTTGACATAGCAATTGACCTCATGGGTAGTGGCCCTTACCTAGTAGAGATTATATCCTGGTAGTCGTGAATAATTACACCAGATATAAAGAGATGAAAACATGCAGAGCCATAACAAGCTTAGAAATAAGTGGAAAGCTTAAATACATTTTTAGCAGGCTAGGCAACCCAATCTCGCTTACAAAAGACAACGGGGGAAATTTTCCAGCGAAGACTTCAGATTTTCTGTGCAGAGAGGAACATACGACTCTATAATAGCATTCCCTACTGGCCGCAACAAAACGGAGAGGTGGAACGCCAGAATAGGGACATCGTAAAACACCTCAAGATTTCTCAAGTAGAGAAAAATAAATGGAAGGAGGCTCTTCCTGAGTACATGGTGATGTACAATAGTACACTTCATACAGTTACAGGAAAAACACCTGCAGAACTGTTCTTTAGACGACAATTTCGAGACAAGCTGCCTATAATTGAAATGAGGGATAGAGATAAAAGAAAAAGGGTAGGAATAAGTGGACATGAATAGAAGAGCTATTGATTGTAAATTGGAAGTTGGTGATAAAGTATACGTCAAGAACATGACTAAATAAAACAAGCTGCGCTTGAACTACGAACCCGAAACACATATCGTTAAAGCGAACAAAGGAGGAGACGTAAGTCTTCGGAATGATGAAACTGGTCAGCGAATCAGATGACACATACACCTTAAAGGAGTGGAAGGACATTGGAAGGTGCTAGATGATGAGAATAATACTAGTGCTGCTCAAACAAACGATAATGGCCATGTAAATCAATCACAATTCGAGTGAATAAATTGATGGACAATAATGAGGAAATAATTGATGATTAGTTATTAAACATAATTTGAATAAGGACTTGCTGATTGTACTTGATATAGGTATTTATGGAAAAATAAAATATTTATAATTAAAAACAATAATAAGGGAGGGATGTAGTGTATTCACACATGTATAGTTGTGAATAACTCTGTCGTCTCAGGCAGTGCGCGCGCGGAGTTGTGGGGCGTAGGACGGTACTGGGCGACCGACCGCATAGAGAAGACGCGTGGACGCTGGCCGTGAGCCGATATCAGTTAAGTTGAGTGTTACTTGTTCTTTCTTAATATTAACCTTTACATAGAGTACATTACAATTACCATAGCGGATCATTTTTTAACTGCAGTTAATATTAAATATATTGCAAGGAAAAAAGTCGTAGAACGCGGGGAAAGAATTTCGTTTTTATCTCAAAACAAAATCGACAAAAATATTTATAATTTTAAGTGGTATACCTTGCTTGAGGAACAAGATTGCAATATGTTATACACTAAAATTAAGGATAATTTTCAGGATTTGTATGAACAAAGTAAAATCGTTATGTATTATAAACCCAAAAAAAGACCCCTCGCAATAAAATCTTGGATAACTTCTGATATATTAGAAAATATTAAAAAAAAAGACTCACTGTACAGAAGGTGGAAAAATTCTCCTGCAAATAAATTCTTTGAATTAGAATATAAAACTTTCAGAAATAAGGTTACAAAAGAAATCATTAAATGTAAGACTACCTTTTTTAACAATAAATTTAAAAATTATTTCGGAGATACAAAAAAAACTTGGGATGAAGTAAATAAATTATTAGGACGCAAGTCTAAAAGTAGTTGTGACGAAATAATCTCAAAATATATGTTAAAAACGCATAATGAAGAAACTGTAGCAAATAGGAAACAAATTCACCTCCAATATCGATATATTTAACACAAGTTTACCATTATTTAAGAAATACCTGAACGATACTTTTATGTAGAATATTTCGATATTTAAGGAGCATCACCTAGGGGCTATTGCGTATATTTGTGTATTTCTATATTTAACCACAATGTAATAACTAGTTACCGTTTTATTTTTATGTATCTTGCATTTTGTCATGTATTATTTACACATCACAATTAATTACTAACATACGAGTACCTACCTACTAGTTTATTTTCTACGCTGTTTACAACTTAAAAACTTTCTCTTTTATCGTAATGTTTTATCTTCCTTAATTTATCTGTATTACTTGTTATTTATTTATTTTTATAGTGTATATTTTGTTTTTAAAAAACCTGTCTCTGTATTACAAACTTGTAATGTAAAAGCCCATCAGGGCGTTGAAAATTAATAAATAAATAATAAATAAAATAAATAAATAATTTTGTTGAATATTTTACGAGCAGTGTTAGTTCTATATACATAAATGCGATTATAAAGCATTGACCGTCAGACCGACAGAAGTACAACATAGTATGTACCTACCAAGAGCTACCTGCGAAGAAATCAATATTATTGTTAGCAAACTAAGCAATTCAAAGTCACCAGGGATTGACAACATTCGAATGTTTGACGTTAAGAAATATATAATTATTTTAGGGCCTGTTATAACTCATTTTATCAATATAAAATTAGCACAAGCAGTGATTCCAGATGAACTTAAAAGTAGCATCATTAGACCAATTTACAAAGGCGGCAAATACACAGATGTACAAAATTATAGGCGGATTAGCATTTTGCCAGCCCTAGAAAAAATACTTGAAAAATACATTTCAATAAAACTTAAGAAATATTTAGAATCCTTCTCCTTGCTAGATCCCAACCAGTATGGTTTTCAAAAGAAAAAAAGTACGGAAATGTTGCTTCAGGAATTTTCAAATCACGTAAATCATGAATTATATTTAAAAAAACATGTGTTGGTTTTATTCATTGATAACTCGAAGGCGTTTGATACCATTGATACAAATAAACTTTTATAACATTAGAGGCAATAGGAATTCGAGGAAAGCTACTAGTTTTGTTAAAAAATTTATTATCGGATCGACAAATAACAGTAAAAATTCTAAACAAATTTAGCAAAAGAAAATACATTTCAACTGGTGTTGCACAGGGGTCAATTTTAGGGCCAACCCTGTATATTATATACGTATCAATTATGAGTAAATTGTTTTCATTCGTTAAACATTTTGTGTACGCAGACGATACGGCACTCGTAATATCACACGAAGACCTGATTACTGCAATGAACCTTATGCAGCATGATTTTATTGCCCTCCTAAAATGGTCTCATGATGCAGGTCTCATAATAAATGCCCAAAAAACTAAAATTATGCACATAAGATCTCCACACGCGAGATATAATGTAATCCCTTCATTATATACATATACACTTAACTGCATACACAAAAATGTTTCACAGCCCTGTTCATGTGAAACCATTGATTTTGTCAAAAATTATGTATAATAATAATAATTGGATAATTTATAAAGTGCCGTTTTTGTGAAAAATCACCTCAAGGGCGCTGTACAATTTATTAGGAATGCTTAGGGAACGTACCCAGACTACGTGACACTTTTAGGGGGGGGGGGGGGTCTTCAAAATGTCACGCTCCATACAAATGAGCGGCAGGTTGCTTAGGATTTTGGTCACCGGGGGGGGGTTAAAAATTGCAAAAAGTTGGTCACGTAGTATGGGTACGTTCCCTTAGGTTCTAACTAATTTTACTATTTATAAATATATTTGGGTGTTACCATTGACTGCTACATGAAATGGGATGTACACATTACTAATGTTTGTAAACGTCTACGGTCTACCCACAAGGGTAGAATTTATAAAATAAAATATTTCGTGCCTATAAGTACTTTAAAATTAATCTATCTTTCTGAATCCACAATCCGTTATGGAATCACTTCTTGGGGACATTCTTGTAAAACTAATATAAGTTATATCCAAACATTACAAAACTCCCTTACAAAATTGTTAATCCATAAATATACCACGACCTCCGTAGTCCAGTGGGTGAGACTCTTGACTCACAGTCCGGAGGTCGCGGGTTCAAACCCGGCATGCGCAAATAAATTTTATTTGATTAATTTGTGTTATTTCACAATTAATTCATTTAAAATAATATATAGTGTATTTGCGGCATGTTCCAGAGTGGAAGATACTATCAGTATCGTCCTGGTGTAAGACCACCATTCAGAATTGAAACGTTGCTTGAAAATGGCTTTAGCCGTGTTTGGTGACCAGATCTGAATAGCCAGGTACTTCCCAACCTTCCTCTTCCCCACCTCCTTCCCCCCCCCACTACTTTCAGCCTCACAACATACCCCAATTGGGGATGCCATAGTCTCACTGGCTCCAGATGGGAGCAGTTGAGATTGTTGTGCGGTTATTCACTGTAAAAAAAAAAAAAAAAAAAAATACCAATGCACACAGAAGCAATACAAAATTAATATACAAGTCTCTGAATGTTTTAACTGTCAGAGGATTATTGTTTTACAATATTGTAAGTCAGCATCTTATATTGTCTGATTCCTTGTATAGGGAAAGAGTTTTACATAAACATAATACAAGATTCACTCAAAATGAAGGATTGGTGGTTCCTAAATGTACCAATAAATACGGTGAAAGAACCCTAAACTATATTGTACCCAGTATATTTAATAAACTACCAATGACAATTAAAAATATAAATGTTTTTACAGCTAAGGGAACGTACCCATACTACGTGACCAACTTTTTGCAATTTTTAACCCCCCCCCCCCCTCCCCGGTGACCAAAATCCTAAGCAACCCGCCGCTCATTTGTATGGAGCGTGACATTTTGAAGACCCCCCCCCCCCCCTAAACGTGTCACGTAGCATGGGTACGTTCCCTAAAGTCAAATACGATCTAAGGAAATGGCTATTAGATGCTGATGATTTATATTGATGCCCTATCGAAGACCTTGTTTTCCTAATTGGAATTCACATTCACAATTTGTATTACCTTATGTACCTATAAACTATAGAAGTACTTGTTGAGTATATTCATTTGTTCAAAATAAATTAATTTGTACTTGTGTGTTTAAGGCTTATGCTACTTTTTACATATTTATATTACTTTTCTGTAACTTAACCAACTTATCTTTATTGTTTAACTTATCATCAACATTATACATACCTAGATACTGTTTACTATTGTACCATGTTATTGCAAAAAAGTTGTCATCATGTTATTGCAAAAAACTACTAATTCATAAAAATGTTTTCAATTTGAAAGGGACAACTTATACTTACAGACACACTTACAATATACTATTCGTAACCTAAGCATTTAAACAAATATGGACAAATAACGCTGGACTACATGATACCTAATTGCTTAAATGTGTTACCCATCGAAATTAAAACATGTACAAATGGTAAAACAAATATTATGTTGAAGAATTGGCTCACCGAAAGAAATAATTTTTATATCTTCAAAGTAAAAGCACCCATTGACAAACTTGTTAAAAGTAGTTTATTGGGACTTTTCTTTTTTTGTAAAATATGTTTATTTTTCCTGTCGTATTGTTTTACTTTGTCTTTATAATAAATAAAATAAAAATCAGGTTTTAACTGTGTACACTCAGCTTTACACTATACTTTTTCGTTACGTTACGAAATTTATAATAAAAGTTACGAAATTGTAATAAGAATTAGACAAAATAGGGTTATAAAAAGTCAATGGTTTGATAAAACTTAAAACTGTAAATAGGTAAGCCTAGCAATTTTCGAACCGCACGTATTACAAAAAGATGAGTAAAAAAAGACTTACCGTTTCGTGAAAAAAGGCTATAATATTTCCTGTCTCGAAATTGTAGTCCCACTAAAGAAACACGTTGTTACTGATTTTAACAATTAATGTTATGGCGGAGACGTCAGACCAACAACCAACCAGAATGAAGCTAGTGTTGCCCATGTAAAATTTAATGAATGGGTTCAGAAATTACGGTGGAAGTAGAAATAAAACGTAACTAAAGAGTAGTAACTAAAAAGTAAATGACAATGTCTCATTTTGATTTTTGTGCATAAATTATTAATTTATTATGAAACCTCATTGAAAATTACTTTGTACAGAAACTACAATTAGTTAAGACCCTAAAACTTACAAAAAATCACATATTATAACGTTTTACTCGCATTTTATGAAGTATAAACACATGAAGTAGGTAGGTAAGGTGGCAATTTTATTTTGTATGATATAAAAATATATACATAAAAATTGATATTTAAAAAAAAAAATTAAATATTTGCGGATTAATACGATTGTAATGTTTATTCTTCGTTATTTTCATCAAAATTTATTATCAAAATGGTGTATATATTTTTTTTGTATGATTAATTAAAAATGTGTAATTTTTTAACTGTTTCTAGTTTATTTTTCCGAAATGTACACTTTTTTTGAGAAATACTCATATATATACGAGGGTAATCGAAAACTACATTAGACATAAAGGTAAATTTTTGGGATTGGTGTCCATGGCTATTACAGTGGCGGCGTAAGGTAGATTGGCACCCGGGGCGGTTTTGTATTGAGCACCCCTACTTAAAATAAAACACAGAATACGAAACATGCTTACGAGACATTATTTGACTAAAATATTCGATCACATTATCAAAATTGATTTCCCTGTCTCTTCAGATTTGCAACCATTCCAGGAAGATCTTCTTCTGGTGATGTTACCAATGTTTAAGCTGAATAACACTAAATGTAACGCTAACGCTAACACTTTAGTGAGGAAAGTTTTTTTTCCTCCATTTATGGAGGAAAAAAATATTTATGCTGGAGTCCCGCAGGGGTCAATTTTGGGTCCAACCCTCTATATTATATTTGTATCAATAATGAATAAACTATTTAAATATGTAAAACACTTTGTGTATGCTGACGACACTGCTCTTGTCGTATCTGATGAACAATTATCCATTGCGATTAAATGTATGCAACATGACTTTACGTCCCTTATAAAATGGTCACAGGACGCAGGTCTAATCATTAATACCAAAAAAACAAAATTGATGCACATACGATCTCCACATGCTTCATCTCAGAAAACGCCTAAAATAATATCTCATGACTTTACATGTATTCATCAAAACATTTTGCAGCCCTGCATGTGCGATAGAATTGAACTTGTAAATGAATATGTTTATTTGGGAGTGACTGTTGATTGTAATTTCAAATGGGATGTTCAAATAAACAAAATTTGTAAACGGCTGAGGGCGATAGTGGGTAGGCTGTACAAACTGAAGTGTTTCGTTCCGGTGAATATTTTAAAAATCATTTACTTATCACTCGCAGAATCAACTTTACGATATTATGGATTAACACTTGGGGACACTCTTGCAAGACTAATTTGAGCTACCTACAATCAGTACAAAATTCTATGGTTAAGTTATTAGTTCAAAAACATATTTTTTCACAGAGACGAAACATATCATTGTTGTATGGGAATTTAACAATATTACCGGTGCAGGCCTTATTATCGTATAAAATATTGATTCAGCATATGTCTGAGTCTAATTATAAGAGGAAAGTAGAACATGATTATAATACAAGGTTCACGAAGAATGAAGGAATGATTGTTCCAAAATATAATAATAACTACGGACGGCGAACCCTGGAATATAACGTGCCAAAAATATTTAACATGTTACCAATTAATTTAAAAAATTGCGATTCTACAAATAGATTCAGACATATGCTGAAACAATGGCTGCTAAATAGAGATAGTTTATATTAATTCATATGTGTTAATTGCGATAATCTGTATAGTTATAGTAATAATATTATGTATGTATGTTTAAATTGTAACTGAACATTAACATCCTGTTGACAAACTGCTTTATTGCGGTTTAACGGGATTGTACCTTAAAAACCAATTTAAAAAAAAAATATTAAAAAAACCAGAATAAAATCCATTGCCCTATAACGATAGTCCAGTTCTTCGTAAAATCTATCGTGACATTCTTACATTGCTCTCTGCAGCTCCTCTGGTAATTTAAGTCCAGGATTTCGGTCTATTTCTCCAGGCGTACGTTTTTGAAATCTCCTCCTTCCTCCTTTTCCTTCAATTGGAATGTCTAAGTCCTTGCATTTTTTTGTTGCGTAGCAAATAACCTTTTCCACTATTTAGTCGCATTGATTTAAAAAAAAAATTTAAGAGCTTTAATTTTTATTACAAACTTTTCCAATGTTAGCCCAGATTTTTGTATGTACTTTTTGCCTGATTAACTTCTTCTAGGACTTCACACCAAAATGAAAGATAGCATAGAAAACTGAAGTCACACAAAGCTGGTAGGAGTGTTGATGCTGCTTCTCTTGTTTCGACGTTTTCTTTGCTGGTGGTGGGATCACACATCTCTTTGAGTGTTGATACAAGCTTCTCAAATTTATTCTTCAGTGGTCTAACAGCATCGTGAGAGCACTCCATCTTGTCTCTGATAGTCGTTTAACGGACACGCCTACATTTTTTAAGTTAGTTTTACGAAGTTTTTACGAAGTTACGCGCGGTATAAGATCAGACCAAGCGCAAAATGAATTCATTATTTTAGGGAATTTGGAAATTACATTCCAAAAAAAAGAAAATATAGTTGCTATGCGTTTCAAAATACATGTATGTTATTAGTAGGTATGTAAGTAGCTAGATACAAGAGTAGGTAGTTATTTATTGTTACTCGTATGGTATGTCTTTACAGAGGGAGATTTTGTGTGCATTCTTTGGCTGTACGAGTGAGTTGTCGTTGTCACCCCTTGGTGCTTGGCACCCGGGGCGGACCGCCCCCTCTGCCCCCCCCCTTACGCCGCCACTGGGCTATTACGAAAAATTTTTAGAAAAAAACTTTAGATTCGCCTTAATCACTATAAAAGGAAACTTATTGCATCACGGCTGGCGGAAAATAATGCATTTTAATTTTCAATGTCGTTAAATAAAATTTCATTTCGCGAAACGATCTACGACAGCCCGCCCGTCATTCTGTCACTGTTATGTTGTTGGTATCCCTGACCTCACACAAACGATTGTAGCCGACTTCGTGGGATACATGATGGGCGCGTAATTATGATCGTAATAGCAATGGACACCAATCCCAAAAAATTACCATTTAGGTAAATTTTTGGGATGTGTATGTTATCGTTACTTTAAAAAACGGCTTACGTTTTTGAATGGTTTGTTTGGCTACGCAGGGTTTGTGTAGCGGGCTTGTGTATGTTATCTTTATTTTAAAAAACATCCCAGGATTTGAATGGTTTGTCTCCATTCCAGTACCTACGCGCCTTATTATTTATCTCACGAAGTCGGCTACAATCGTTTGTGTGAGGTCAGGGATACCAACAACATAACAGTGACAGAATGGCGGGCGGCAGCGGGCGGGCTGTCGTAGATCGATTCGCGAAGTGAAATTTTATTGACATTGAAAATTAAAATGCATTATTTTCCGCCAGCCGTGATGCAATAAGTTTCCTTTTATAGTGATTAAGGCGAATCTAAAGTTTTTTTCTAAAAATTATTCGTGATAGCCATGGACACCAATCCCAAAAAATTACAGAGATAAAGTTTGTCAACACTTTACATTTGAATTATTCTCTTTCTCGAAACCTGAAGCACAAGTCTAGCACTCCAGCTGAAATAAATATATATATTAATACACAGTTTATCGACCGCGCACTTTTTCCTTGACGCAAAAACGACCAGTACGCCCTTTACGTTTCACCCACCTTAAGGTTCACTTTCGGTTGAAGCAAATTCAGACAAGAAGCTGGGAGTTTTTTTTTTTCGACAAAATGAAATATATACAGGTATTTATTCTCCGATACGAATCGGCGGCGAAAACTAGAAGCTCTACTCGAATCACTCGATTCGGCTCGGTTGTATTTCCCGCCGACAGATGGCGTTTGAAAAAAAAAAGACGAAAAAACCCGCTAATTTCACAAAGGAAAATGCTAGGACTATTGACATCGGTCAGGATCTCAGATGTCAAAGTTTTAGCCTAACAAAACGGAACTCTCGGCGGTTTGGGTCGTTGTTTTTCGGAAAACGACATTGCCGCCGAAAAACCGATTCCGGGCTAGATGTTTTTTAAAAATACGATAGCCGGAAAGATTCCGCAACTTTTAATAACAATAATACATATGATTCTCATATAAAATATGTCAAGAGATGCTGCCATATATTACACATTTTCATGTCAAAAACGTGTTCGTAAATTCTTCGAGAGTGTAAAAATCGCTGGCCATATGAAAATATAAAAAAACACAATTTATAACGCGGTAGGTACCTACCGTTCAATTGAATTATTGCAAATTCGCCAACTATTTATTGAGAATAAGCGTAGGTACCTACCTACACCAATATTATTTTTCCCGGAATGTTCGAGTAGGTACCTACCGGCTTATGAAGAATGTTCTTTCATTTAAATAAAGAAATCACTCAAGATGGTCAAAATATCAAGAAAATAAAGGCGCCATAGAATGTTATTTATTACAGGATAGGTAGGTACTTAATGCGTTCTTGAAAATAATGCCGATTTTCGTTGCTTGCCACTTTACGAATGTAAGTGCAGGGTGGTAAAAAAAATACCGTTGGAAATATATTGATTAATTTTGTAATAGTATTAATAATGTTGTCTAATTATTTTTTTTTAGAAAATGGAGTCGGGCCGTTGCGACAAAGATTTGCGCAGCGTATAATTTTTTTTCAAATTGAGATACGTAGTTTTTTTTTTAATTTAAATACATTTTTCATTTTGAATAACTATTTATTACGAAATTAGTATTGGCGTTGCTAAATTTGAAAGGTGGACACTTGATAGATGACATTTTCAAAAAATAAAATCAAAGGGTTGATTTAAAAAAAAAAAAAATTTTGTTCATCAAATTGTGTTTGTTAAAAATGAGTAAGGAAATATTGGCGGACCCTATCTTTTTTAGCTTTCAGCCAATCGGGAGAGAGATTGGAATTCTATTCCGATGGCCAATCAGAGTGGCCGCATAGAGATGTTAGTGCTTATTAATTCAAATTACAATATTCACTATGAGTAGGAACTTATTTACTTTAAAACTATGATATAAAATAAAAGGAAGTAATCAAAGATGGAATTTTGCAAAAATGCTTCAGTACCTACGTGTATTGGAACTATTTATTCTGTACATTTAACTGAAATTAAATTACATGGGTATTGGTTGGTGCAATTATTTGTTTTGTAAAAATACGTAGGTAACTAGGAACACGGATATATTATGTGTGTTAGTAGGTAGGTACTAGGTATGAGAGAACTTTTATCTTATTTTCTGTCCAAATGAAATGCTAAAGTTTTTGTTTTACGCATCGGAAAAAAGCGTAGATTGCGTCATTTACATTCGGATATACTAAATTTTACAAAATTTTAATTACTTTTTTTTACAGATGTGTGGGTACCTACTCAGAATCTGAGTAGGCTACTGCACATAACGACTCAGAATCTTCTGATGATATTGTATGTTTTTTTTTGTAAATATGTGATGAAATTACTAGAAGTTGAATGGGATCATTTTTTTCAAAAATATGAAATTTACATAGCGCTTTTTTTGTATTTTGCATTTTAATGATAATCATTCAACGTGGAATTGGAATCGCCACCCCGGGAACCATTAATTGGTTTCTATATACAATATTGAGCTCTGGCATCATGAAATTATGCATTGCTAAACTTTTTTTTACATTAGCTCCACACAGGAGGCACCGAGGAAAACAATTTCCCTAGGGGCCTATGTCATCTTTGAGGATGCTGTGCGGAGGGTTTTTTAAGGGAAAGGAAGGAGAAGAAGATATGGGAAGGAAAAGGGTATGAGGGGTGGGTAGGAATCTGGGGGTCAGTGTGGCCAATCTATTCCTCACACTGCGGTGCAAAGCGAAGGGTTGGGAGAATCTGGCTGGGAGAATCTTATATACAACGGGTACCTGGCATGCTTTGCAAGGTCACTGTAACCTCGGGGTCAACTTTACTGTAATGATTCCATCCCAATTCCCGGGAAATAAAATTTTAATGCAAGCGCCTGCAATTTATAACATAATATACAACGGGTACGCGGCATGCGTTGCAAGGTCACTGTAACCTTGGGGTCAACTTAACTGTAATGGTTCCATCCCAATTCCCGGGAAATAACATTTTAAAGCAAGTTCCTGCAATATATAACATGATATACAACGGTTACTCGGCATGCGTTGCAAGGTCACTGTAACCTCGGGGTCAACTTAACTGTAATGGTTCCATTCCAATTCCTGGGAAGTTACATTTTAATGCAAGCGCTGCACTACATAACATTATATACAACGGGTACCCGGCATGCGTTGCAAGGTCACTGTAACCTCAGGTTTCTTCATATATTTAATTTAACACACACCCGCTCCTCGCTTCATCCACGTTCACACGTTAAATCGCATAGTGTTTTAACCCGTTAGTTGCTTCTGCAACGGGCAAAACCTAGTATTAAGTAAATGCTTGTTACATACGGTCTTCCATAAGCTTCGTGGGTCATCATTTTAGTCATAAGAGCTGCTACTTCCTCCTTTTCTTCATTTGGAACAGTTTTCAAGTGCTCTCCAATTTCTTCGCGCATCTCTTGTGACAGCGCCATAACCAAGCCCGAAGCCATACCCATAGTGAAGGAGGTATTAGTTCATTTATGGTAAAGGATGTCCTACAAAATAACATAACTTTATAACCATCCACGGAAGAAAACACCAACTGAAAACACGATCACGATTGATCATGATAAACGGCTGGCAAAAGGGCCGTACAAAATTTGTTCAACGGTCGCACGTCATACCTCGAGTTTTGTAAAACCGATAACGAATATTTTGAATGTATCAAGATTACCTATATAAGTTTAACAAATAATACACTCATGAGATGATAGAATTTTTACATTCAACTTCAACAAAACGACCAAACTTTGAAAATAAATTGCACTTAAAAATCGAATTCCAAAAAATCGGTTGAAGTTGAAATATTCGAAATCTTATTACTTGATTACTTCTCAGCTTGTCAGTTCGGTGTTGCCTGTTCAGAAAAAAAACTTTAAATTGTAAATTGTTTCGACATTGCCCATAGAAAAAACAAATAAAGAGATTCCGACACTATCAATAGCATTTCTTTCAAGCACGTAGTTTTTTGTTAAGCTGGCAACACTGCGCGTAGTTTTCGTTTGAGCCAAGCGTTTTGACAGTCTACCCGAGGACGCTTGAAGCAAGCTTCAATAATCTACGTGCTGGCGCATGGCGGCGAGCTTGATGCGAATTGATATATTTTTTTAATTATTTATTTGGCTATCACTCATTAAAGGTGATATTGGCCATTTCTTGAAATTAATTACATTTTCGAAACAATCGCAGAATCATAAAAGAGGACCCCATGTGCATTAATAGTTAGCGTTCTTCGACATAAAAGAACATATTTTTTTCAAAATTTGTTACATTTCTCACGCATCATGAAACAATTCTATAAATTAGATAAAATTAATATAAAATAAGAATTAATTGTTATTGTATTAATTAAATTTGCGAAGTTTGAAGAAGTAATTGTTATTGTGTTTAATTTGTAGAAATGCATCTGATTTTAATTATTGTTTTTGTGTTTAATTTGTAGAAAAATCAGATGGATTTCTACAAATGAATCCCTGTTTCCCTTGGTCACGCTATAACTTCAGAACCACTTTACCTATTTCATTCATCTTTTTTTAAAGTTTTCTAATACTTTGTAGAAGGTTCTTCTGGAAAGAAAAAGTAAGAAAATTGGAGGGAGGGGAAGGAATTGAAAGATTTTTTAAGTCTTCCAATACTTTGTGGAAAGATCTTACAGAAAGAAAAATTGGCGTAAGTAAGGCTCTTGACTCGTAAACCGAAGGTCGGGGGATCGAATCCCGGCGTGTCAAATAAATTTTATTTGATTAATTTGTGTTATTTCACAATTTTTTCTTTAAAATAATATAAAGTATATTTGCGGCACGTTCCAGATTGGAAGATACTCTAAGTATCGCCCTGGTAGACCACCATTCAGAATTGAAACGTTGCTGGAAATGGCATAAGCCGTGATTGGTGACTAGATCTAAATAGCCAGGTACTTCCCCACCTTCCTCTTTCCTATCTCCTTCCCCACCCCACTACCTTCAGCCTCACAACATACCCAGATCGAGGTTACCATAGTCTTACTGGCTCCAGACGGGAGCAGTTGGGACTCTTGTGCAGTATTCTCGGAAAGGGACTCGGGAGGTCAACGGGGACGCACGGGAAAGGACATGCAGGGAGAATTAATTTATTTCTTTGAATGGCGTTGCAACGCATGCCGGGTACCAGCTAGTATTATTTATTATTAAGTTCTACAAGTATGTTTTTCTCTCATTGTTTAATAATATTGTAACTTCTATTAATGTTATTATTCAGTTCTGCAAGTATTTTTGTTTTCTTATTGTTAATGATGTAACTGCTTTGACTGATTTAAAATATTGTTTAGGTCTTGTGAACATCTGAGAAATAGGGAATAAATAATTTTCCTTAATCAACTTTATCAATTAATGTTATATTAAAATATTAATTATAACATTTATTCATAATATCAACGGAAATATACCTACAACAATGCTTCGTAATTACGATCATCTATTTTGAAAAAATGCGTGTAAGTAATCATTTGGTGCCGTGCCTGTAATACGCTTTGTAAATGCTTATGAGTAAAGCGGGATCACAAATTGTACCATTCTTGACACCAAATTCGTTTAATTTTTATTAAAATACAAAGATAACCCAAGGGCTAAGAATGCTTTGTCTTCGTTATATTCCATTTTATTTCAGCCGCACAAAATTCACTGTCAACCATAAATAAACCAAACAAACTATCGAAAATCACATCTAGGCATAGACAAATGCTTGCCAGAACGCTTGGAGACTATCAAGCGGCTTGACGGCCAGCACGAACATTTATTTTTCCGTTATTGTCTATGAATGCTTGCCTCAACAGCTTGACGCGCGCTTCAAGCCGTTGAGCCAAGCCTTAGTCTATGTCTAGACGATATTTCTCTCGAGATATTACTCCTTTGTCTATGGTTTCCTGCCATTTTCGCTATTTGAAAGTGATTTTTGTGCGAGATGGAATCTAGTAAAGAAAAATAATTATTTGTTAAGTTATAATAATAATAATAATAATAATTTTTTATTTTAGTAATTTGTACATTGAAGTTTACAAATTTCTAATTGATTAAAATATTTCATATTCACTATATTTTTTTCAAGTTTTATGTAGCTCCTACAATACATCTTGAACTTTCCAATTGGTGTGGACTTTAAAGTTTCTGGTAGTGTGTTATACAACTTCATTCCCTTGTACAGTAGACTGTTCTGCGTATTCGCTTTGTCCTTTTTTTGTAGCCTAATTTCCTTGCACGTCCTTGTGTTATATCTGTGAATGTCTTTATTGTATACAATTTTATTTGAGAAGTATTTTGGTAACGTGTTGTTCAATATTTTGTGGATAAATACCATCGTGTTCAAGGTCAGCATCTGTTTCACGGTCAACCAATTTAGTTCCTTTAACATTTTAATTATTTTTGAAAATCTGTTTCGTCGGAGAATTATTCTCATAGCCCTGTAATAATGTTATATATTAATATTTTAATATAACATTAACGTAATAACATTATTAAATTATAATTACATTAATTTAAAAGAAAAATCAGATGGATTTCTACAAATTAAACACAAAAACAATTAATACCAATTTTGTAATAATTTAATATATTTTTTATAAACGTTTTACGTGATACGTAATATCTAAAATCACCACTCAGGTACTTATTTGTCTATGATTTGTTGTCTACGCCCAAGAAATATAAATTCGCTTCAAGCGTTGCGCAATAACGTAGATTATTGCGCAACGCTTGACTCAAGCGTCAAGCCACCTCTGGAGACGGTCAAAATGCGGTCAAAACTCTAGCCATAGACAAAAAACTACGTGATTGAGCCAAGCCGCTTGATAGTCTCGCTAGCCCTTTTGTCTATGCCTAGACGATATTTCTCTCGAGAGGCATTTGAACATATTACTCCTTTGTCTATGGTTTCCTGTCATTTTCGCTATTTGAAAGTGATTTTGTGCGAGATGGAATCTAGTAAAGAAAAATAATTATTTGTTATGTTATAATAAATGTTATATATTAATATTTTAATATAACATTAACGTAATAACACTATTAAATTATATTTAAATTAATTTAAAAGAAAAATCAGACGGATTTCTACAAATTAAACACTAAAACAATCAATACCTATTTTGTAATAATTTAATTTATTTTTTATAAACGTTTTACGTGATACATAATATCTAAAATCACCACTCAGGTACTTATTTGTCTATGATTTGTTGTCTACGCCCAAGAAATATAAATTCGCTTCAAGCGTCAAGCCACCTCTGGAGACGGTCAAAATGCGGTCAAAACTCTAGCCATAGACAAAAAACTACGTGATTGAGCCAAGCCGCTTGATAGTCTCGCTAGCCCTTTAATAGCCGGTTCACACGGTTCAACTTTAGTTGATCAACCCGACACTTGAAAGCATATTGACAGGTGTAAACCTTCTTTCAACAAAGTTGAACAAGTTTTTTGTTGACTAGCTAAAGTTGATAGCCCGTCTACTTTCGACGTTCTTGGTTACCATAGTTACTTGCGTGTACAACTAGACGTCAAACATTTATGTCCATATTCGTTAGACATTCCTAGTTCTACCGACATGGAATCCGTTTCAACGAAAAAATATTTGAAATGGTCGGATGATTTGATGTTCAGATTTATGCATACCTGTCTTTGGGATCAAAAGCAAGAAGTGTACACAAATAGAAATGCCCGTGATACTGCAATAAATAATATGTGTTTCATTTACACTACCTACCCAATATATTATGATAATGACAAAAAATAACGGTAAATATTCAGAGCATGCGTCACCATTAATAATACGCATAAATTAAAAGAAAAAAAAACTTTGTACAAATCTAATAACAATAACTACCTATGTCAAACTATGACGTTTGGCGTTGTTGTTTTTAGGGTATGGTAAAGCTAATTTTAACGAAATATGGATTATTTCCTTGCTTCTCCGGTTATTGTAGTTAGTAGTAATTATTATTAATTTAAACTACTCTGAAAAATTTTATCGCCAATTTTGGAAAGCAGCTCATCAAATTGTTTTTCTGTCATCCATATCCTTCGGAGTCTTCTAGTTCCATCTCTTTCAAAATTGTGGTGGATGCGCCTAATTCATGATCCATTTTCTCGCCCAAATACGACGTTTTTTTATGCTTTTTCATAATCTCGAGCTCATCTCGCAAAACATCAGAAGTTAGAGAGACGCACGCACAGACAATTTCAGTTGACGCCATCTTGAATGTCAAATTCGGTTCTACTTAAATTGAAACGTGTGAACATAATCTCATTCAACTTTTTACGTTAAATAAAAGTGGATCAACAAAAATTGAAACGTCTGAACCCGCCATAAGAGATTCCGACACTATCAATAGCATTTCTTTCAAGCACGTAGTTTTTGGTTAAGCTGGCAACACTGCGCGTAGTTTTCGTTTGAGCCAAGCGTTTTGACAGTCTACCGAGGACGCTTGAAGCAAGCTTCAATAATCTACGTGCTGGCGGCGAGCTTGATGCGAATTGATATATTTTTTAAAATTATTTATTTGGCTGAATAATAGAAGAGTATGTATGAGACGATGTATGAATGTGAGTGAGGCAAAGAGTGTGTGCCAAGACCGAGTTGTTTGGCGGTCCGTCCTCTCTGCCTACCCCTGCGGGGAAACGGCGTGATGGTTAGTTAGTTAGTTTTTAGTTAGCTATCACTCATTAAAGGTGATATTGGCCATTTCTTGAAATTAATTACATTTTAGAAACAATCGCAGAATCATATAATAGGACCCCATGTACATTAATAGTTAGCATTCTTCGACATACTGCACAAGAGTCCCAACTGCTCCCGTCTGGAGCCAGTGAGACTATAGTATCCCCGATCGGGGTATGTTGTGAGGCTGAAGGTAGTGGGGTGGGGAAGGAGATAGGAAAGAGAAAGGTGGGGAAGTACCTGGCTATTTAGATCTGGTCACTAATCACGGCTTATGCCATTTCAAGCAACGTTTCAATTCTGAATGGTGGTCTACCAGGGCGATACTTAGAGTATCTTCCAATCTGGAACGTGCCGCAAATATACTTTATATTATTTTAAAGAAAAAAATGTGAAATAACACAAATTAATCAAATAAAATTTATTTGACACGCCGGGATTCGATCCCCCGACATTCGGTTTGCGAGTCAAGAGCCTTACTTACGTCAATTTTTCTTTCCGTAAGATCTTTCCACAAAGTATTGGAAGACTTAAAAAAATCTTTCAATTCCTTCCCCTACCTCCAATTTTATAACTTTTTCTTTCCGGAAGAACCTTCTACAAAGTATTAGAAAACTTTTAAAAAAAGATGAATGAAATAGGTAAAGTGGTTCTGAAGTTATAGCGTGACCAAGGGAAACAGGGATTCATTTGTAGAAATCCATCTGATTTTTCTACAAATTAAACACAAAAACAATAATTAAAAACGTAGAAATGCATCTGATTTTACTTTTAAATTAATGTAAATAATATTTACATTAATTTAAAAGAAAAAATCAGATGCATTTCTACAAATTAAACACAAAAACAATTAATTCTTATTTTATATTAATTTTATCTAATTTATAGAATTGTTTCAAGATGTGTAAAAAATGGAACAAATTTTGAAAAAAATCTGTTCTTTTATGTCGAAGAACGCTAACTATTAATGTACATGGGCAGTGGCGGCGTAAGGGGGGGGCGGAGGGGGCGGTCCGCCCCGGGTGCCAAGCACCAAGGGGGTGACGACTCACTCATACAGCCAAAGAATGCGCACAAAATCTCCCTCTACACAGACATATCAATTAATAACTACCTACTCTAACTGCCTAGCTACTTACATACTAATAGAAAATATTCTTCGTAATTTTTTTCGGGGGTGTCTTGTCTTCCACCAAACCCCTGAGACTAGCTCACCGAACCCCTAGAACTGAACTAGACCATCGTTACGGGGCAATGGATTTTATTCTCGTTATAGTGTTATTCAACCTAAAACGTTGGTAACATCACCAGAAGAGATCTTTGTGGAATGACTCCAAATCTGTTAAAATTTACGATGAATTTTCATCAGAGGACTTCGTATTGGAGATTTTACGATTGTCTCGCCATTTGGAAGCCGCCAACATTTCTGCCCAAGAAGCGATTCAATGGACCACATTGGAGCTTCTCAGATTCATTGTAAAATGCGGCTATTCTGAGTCTGTTCCAAGCGCTGCTGTCTTAGATTTTTTTAACAATTTGTGTTTCGGTGGCTTCAAATGAAAGAAGCTTTTCAAAGTTAAAATTAATGAAATCTTACGTAAAGTCCACAATGAGCCAAGCGCGACTAACGAATCTTTAGATTTTATTAATAGAAAGAGACAGGAATACATCAATTTTGATAATGTGGTCGAATATTTTAGTACAATAAAGTCTCGTAAGCGTGTTTAGCGTGTTTTTTGTTTGGTGTTTTATTTTAAGTAGGGGTGCTCAATGCAAAACCGCCCCGGGTGCCAAACTAACCTACGCCGCCACTGTACATGGGGTCCTATTTTATGATTCTGCGATTGTTTCGAAAATGTAATGAAATTAATTTCAAGAAATGGCCAAGATCTCCCTTAATGAGTGATAGCCAAATAAATAATTTAAAAAATATATACATCTATGAGTTGACTACGCTAAAAAAATATCAATTCGCATCAAGCGCGCCGCCAGCACGTAGATTCTTGAAGCTTGCTTCAAGCTTCCTCTGTAGACTGTCAAAACGCTTGCCTCAAACGAAAACTACGCGCAGTGTTGCCAACTTAACAAAAAACTACGTGCTTGAAGAAACTGCTCTTGATAGTGTCGGAATCTCTTAAGGCTTGGCTCAACGGCTTGAAGCGCGCGTCAAGCTGTTGAGGCAAGCATTCATAGACAATAACGGAAAAATAAATTTACGTGCTGGCCGTCAAGCCGCTTGATAGTCTCCAAGCGTTCTGGCAAGCATTTGTCTATGCCTAGATGTGATTTTCGATAGTTTGTTTGGTTTATTTATGGTTGACAGTGAATTTTGTGCGGCTGAAATAAAATGGAATATAACGGAGACAAAGCATTCTTAGCCCTTGGGTTATCTTTGTATTTTAATAAAAATTAAACGAATTTGGTGTCAAGAATGGTACAATTTGTGAACCCGCTTTACTCATAAGCATTTACAAAGCATATTACAGGCACGGCACCAAATGATTACTTACACGCATTTTTCAAAATAGATGATCGTAATTACGAAGCATTGTTGTAGGTATATTTCCGTTGATATTATGAATAAATGTTATAATTAATATTTTAATATAACATTAATTGATAAAGTTGATTAAGGAAAATTATTTATTCCCTATTTCTCAGATGTTCACAAGACCTAAACAATATTTTAAATCAGTCAAAGCAGTTACATCATTAACAATAAGAAAACAAAAAAATACTTGCAGAACTGAATAATAACATTAATAGAAGTTACAATATTATTAAACAATGAGAGAAAAAAAATACTTGCAGAACTTAATAATAAATAATACTAGCTGGTACCCGGCATGCGTTGCAACGCCATTCAAAGAAATAAATTAATTCTCCCTGCATGTCCTTTCCCGTGCGTCCCCGTTGACCTCCCGAGTCCCTTTCCGAGAATACTGCACAAGAGTCCCAACTGCTCCCGTCTGGAGCCAGTGAGACTATGGTATCCCCGATCGGGGTATGTTGTGAGGCTGAATGTAGTGGGGTGGGGAAGGAGATAGGAAAGAGGAAGATGGGGAAGTACCTGGCTATTTAGATCTGGTCACCAATCACGGCTTATACCATTTCAAGCAACGTTTCAATTCTGAATGGTGGTCTACCAGGGCGATACTGGGAGTATCTTCCAATCTGAAACGTGCCGCAAATATACTTTATATTATTTTAAAGAAAAAAATTGTGAAATAACACAAATTAATCAAATAAAATTTATTTGACACGCCGGGATTCGATCCCCCGACCTTCGGTTTACGAGTCAAGAGCCTTACTTACGTCAATTTTTCTTTCCGTAAGATCTTTCCACAAAGTATCGGAAGACTTAAAAAAATCTTTCAATTCCTTCCCCTCCCTCCAATTTTCTTACTTTTTCTTTCCGGAAGAACCTTCTACAAAGTATTAGAAAACTTAAAAAAAAGATGAATGAAATAGGTAAAGTGGTTCTGAAGTTATAGCGTGACCAAGGGAAACAGGGATTCATTTGTAGAAATCTATCTGATTTTTCTACAAATTAAACACAAAAACAATAATTAAAATCAGATGCATTTCTACAAATTAAACACGATAACAATTAATTCTTATTTTTTATTAATTTTATCTAATTTATAGAATTGTTTCATGATGCGTGAGAAATGTAACAAATTTTGAAAAAAATCTGTTCTTTTATGTCGAAGAACGCTAACTATTAATGTACATGGGGTCCTATTTTATGATTCTGCGATTGTTCCGAAAATGTAATTAATTTCAAGAAATGGCCAATATCACCTTTAATGAGTGATAGCCAATAAATAATTTAAAAAAAATCAATTCGCATCAAGCTCGCCGCCAGCACGTAGATTATAGCCGGTTCACACGGTTCAACTTTAGTTGATCAACTCGACACTTGAAAGCATTGATATATATACATAGATGACTAATGACCGCGCCAAAGCATTGCCACTGTACATATGTCCAAAAGCATATGCCCACCTAACGTCAGTTCAGTGCTCACTGAGACGCCGACCGAGTTCAATCGGACGATACGCGGTCAAAACTATCTCCAAAATGAAAGAAGAAATGCGATTCAAGATCAGGAAAACATAATAAAGCAAGGGGGATTATTTTCCAAACGTAATTTTATTGTTTACATATTCATATTTAATTAAAAAAACGCAGAAATTTAAATAAAATGTCAAAGTACTCTAAAATAGGTTCAGTGTTGCCACTAAAAAGTCATTTTAGTTTTCCCACAATAATGGGAGAATACATAATTTATGGAATAAGTTACTATGGAGGTAACCATATAAAAATATTTTGGAAATAATAATAAAAATTGTTTTAATCTTCCTACAAAATAGTTCATTAAAACTTATTACTAAATAATAATCTAGTACCTAATTATATTTCTTTACGTATTTTATTTATTTTTGTTTTTGTCTTTACATGGTACCTAGTTTTAAGGGAACGTACCCATACTACGTGACCAATTTTTTGCAATTTTTAACCCCCCCCCCCCCTCCCGGTGACCAAAATCCTAAGCAAACCGCCGCTCATTTGTACCAAGCGTGACATTTTGAAGACCCCCTCCCCCCCCCCCCCCCCCCCCGAAGAGGTCACGTAGTATGGGTACGTTTCCTAATGTTCACAATTCAGTTTGTAAGCTCACTAGGTCAAGCCTGCGTTGAGTTTAGCTCTACAATTTAATAAAAGAACACAAAAATAATATAGTTATTGAAGAATAATATTGTGGCATGTGATTAATTATGTCGTCGTATTATTCACAAATAAATTTGGTTGTTTTTGGAAATTCTGATATTTTTTAATCGATGTTTTCCAAAATTTAGGTTTTTATTTTTTCTAATTTTAAATCCATGTAAGAAGTAAATTTTGAAAAAACATCCTCTTCTGTGATAATGTCTTCAGGTAGTGTATTCATTTTATTTTTGGACCTTGTGGTTGTTTGCAGATTTTCTTGCAGTTGGGAGCCGGTTTTTTGCTCGAACTCATGGTCGCCCTAGCTGTAGATTGTTTTTCGGCAGAACTTGTATAATGCGCAAGCGCGGTTAGAGACAGTGACGCAGCAGCTGTATGTTCAGTGTAAAAAAGATGGCGATGATGTTAGCCAATCACAAGGGCTCCAACTACCTTCAATTATATTTCAATTTCACTTGTCACTATTTTGCGATATTAATTTTTCAAAATTTACTTGAATTGTCCAAAATATACAAAAAATTATATCACCATTAGTGTAGTGAATACTTGAGAGAAATCGCAAGTGTTTCGGATTTGGTATTGTTTACTTAATATACACAATTATGCGAAGTTTCTTACGGATCACTTTCACTGTTATTATTCTTGTATTTTTGATTTGGTAGGTAGATAGGTAGTGATTTATATTGATAATAATTTTGCAGGGTACCATAAAGATGCAGCACGCCATGAGAAGTGGGTGGAAATAATTCGATTGCTGACAAAATAACTTTGAAAACACTTTTGAAACACTTTCCGTTTGAGAATTATATACTGTTGGTTCAATAAAAATATTGTAACAAAAAATGTCATAATTATTTAATTAGTTATGCTTTCTTATAGTCATATAAAACACGTATTAAAAATAATTTTATGTTATTACAAACTAACGTTAAAAAAAACTCTATTTTATTATGTATGTTGGGTAAAATTTCAAATTGTAGGCAACACCAAACCGCAATCGCAGGTTTGTGCTTCTATCTTTGTCTAATCCGGTCTAATCCTAGCGGGGCGGTATAGTTCTCGTGACTTGTGCAAGTGAGACAAATATATGTTTACTTTTAAATGTTTAGTGGTTTCAAAGCTACGTCTCGTGGTTGTAGAGTGGTTACGCTTTTTTTGACGCGCGGTAATGAAGTTTGCTTCTCTATTTATATACCTCAATGCTTGAAAGCATATTGACAGGTGTGAACCTTCTTTCAACAAAGTTGAACAAGTTTTTTGTTGACTAGCTAAAGTTGATAGCCCGTCTACTTTTGACGTTCAAGTATGATCGCGCCATCTTGGTTACCATAGTTACTCGCGTGCACAACTAGACGTCAAACATTTATGTCCATATTCGTTATGCTACGTCCAGACTGAAGCCAACCTTCCAACTCCGAACTTAGTTCGGAGTTGGAAGGTTGGCCGATCGTGTGGTCGCTACGGCCAACCCTCCAACCCCGAATTCCGTACTCCAAAATGGCGGACATGAAACAGCTGTAGCTACGCTGTATCTTTTTCAGTTGCCTACAATTATTACGTACGTATAATCATATACTTATATACACGACATGTTTTCAAACAATTGTTATACCACTCTCCGTAATAATATAGTCATTTTAATAGTACGCGGCACGGTGTGGACAGCTGCGGCAGGCTGGTTCGTGTGAGTTGGCCGTCGGGATCGCCTCGAAGGCGATCCCGGGCCAACGCAAACTCCAACCTTCCAACTCGAACTTCCAACGCACGAACACCCCTCCACACGATCGTCCAAACGTTTGAAGTTGGAACGTTGGCCGCAGTGTGGGCTTACCATTAGACATTCCTAGTTCTACCGTCATGGAATCCGTTTCAACGAAAAAATATTTGAAATGGTCGGATGATTTGACGTTCAGATTTATGCATCCCTGTCTTTGGGATCAAAAGCAAGAAGTGTACACAAGTAGAAATGCCCGTGATACTGCAATAAATAATATGTGTTTCATTTACACTACCTACCCAATATATTATGATAATGACAAAAAAATAACGGTAAATATTCAGAGCATGCGTCACCATTAATACGCATAAATTAAAAGAAAAAAAAACTTTGTACAAATCTAATAACAATTACTACCTATGTCAAAGTATGACGTTTGGCATTGTTGTTTTTAGGTTATGGTAAAGCTAATTTTAACGAAATATGGATTATTTCCTTGCTTCTCCGGTTATTGTAGTTAGTAGTAATTATTATTAATTTAAACGTCTCTGAAAAATTTTATCGCCAATTTTGGAAAGCAGCTCATCAAATTGTTTTTCTGTCATCCATATCCTTCGGAGTCTTCTAGTTCCATCTCTTTCAAAATTGTGTTGGATGCGCCTAATTCATGATCCATTTTCTCGCCCAAATACGACGTTTTTTATGCTTTTTCATAATCTCGAGCTCATCTCGCAAAACATCAGAAGTTAGAGGGACGCACGCACTGACAATTTCAGTTGACGCCATCTTGAATGTCAAATTCGGTTCTACTTAAATTGAAACGTGTGAACATAATCTCGTTCAACTTTTTACGTTAAATAAAAGTGGATCAACAAAAATTGAAACGTCTGAACGCGCCATTATTGAAGCTTGCTTCAGCAAGCTGTCAAAACGCTTGGCTCAAACGAAAACTACGCGCAGTGTTGCCAGCTTAACAAAAAACTACGTGCTTGAAAGAAATGCTATTGATAGTGTCGGAATCTCTATGGACAATTTAGCGATGGGAACATTGGGAACAATCAATGAAATATCGATGTTGCATCGATCTTTTTTACCATCGATGCATTTCGATACATTGTCATATAATCGATTCTCGCATCGATGTCAAAGAAGTGCTGTGATTGGTCAGAATTCGATGTGAAATAAGCGTTGTGATTGGTCAGAAATAATCGAAATGTTAAACCGATATACTCGATACTCGTAGTGGTGACCAGACAACTAAGTGGAACCTTTTTAGTCGTGTGAGTTTTCATAATGTTGTCCTAATAATTCGGCCATAGAGATTGTCATAATTCATATGGTAAAAAACAACAACGGTTGAGATTCAGAGCGATGCAAACTGAGAATTGTCATGAATGAAATCAGAATGAAATATGAATATTTTCCGTATTCAAATTGCCAACATTGAACGGACCGGGGATCGACATGTGTCAAAGTGTATTTTATCAGGCACCGATTTTGGAAATTACACCACGTTTCAATTTAATTAAGTACTTGAAAAAACAACTAATAACGTTTGGATAAAAGGTAAAAGATGCATAATTTAATTTTATTCAATCAAAGTTCGAAATTTCCCTATAAAATCATGTAACGTCACCACAATGACCGTCATTGATAAAATCTCCGTATTGTATCTCTGCCGCCATTTTTTGACATTTGCGAAGTTTTGTTTTAAAGTTTGTTTCATGATGAAAACACTAAAGAAATACTTAATTTACCCAAACTAAGGACATAATAAGTTATTATGTTTTTTGTTTGGGTTATAACCTATTTTGTGCACGTACATAGTTGTTTCTCTACATCAGCGTTTTTCAATCTTTTTCATGGCACGACCCCCTTATTATGTAAAAAATATTTCGCGACCCCCTACCCTTCGCCAATTTACCTTTGACGACTATGGTTCCTGGGGGGGGGGGGGGGGGGTGGCAAGAGAATGTCAGGTTGTGAATTTTTCAGGGCAATTTCGCCTGTATCATGTTTTGGCATTCTATTTGATTCTGCCAGGAAATCCGTAATCCTGTGAATTCCGTTGCCCACAAAATTCTATAAATTTTTTTCTAATATTTTTCAAAATTCCTGACAATTTCTCTGACAGACCGCTAAATTTTCGGACATGTCAGGGAAATTGCTGCCAAACTAATTCGCCAAACGTCTCCAAGGAATAGTAGGTAGAGCTATCGCCCATTCGTACAACGTACAGGCCGGGCCGATGCCGACTCAAGATTGAGGCGAGCGAGGCCGCGCCATGCTGACGAATGTGGTTGAGTTAAAGAGCGAGACACAATGAGCGTTGCGGGGTTGTCGAAGGGTACAGGGGTACAGGGCGACGCGGGCTATGACGGACGTCGGACGGCGGAAATAACGTGACCCTGTCAATCGGCGATTCGGTGTCATATGCGCGCGTTTGTTTTGTGTTGAACTCACATGTTTGAATTTATTTAAGTGACTTGTAGTGATAATAAAAAATGGATAAATTTATAAAAAGATCAACACAACCGTCAACTTCTAGTTGTAGTGAGAGTACTGAAACGAAGCCAAAGAAAAATCGCCTGTATGACGACAACTATTTAAAATTAGGATTTACTAATATTTTACTTTGGACCCCCTGCGACCCCCTTGTAGAGGCTTCGCGACCACCTGGGGGGTCGCGACCCACAGGATGAAAAACACTGCTCTACATAATCTCTTTGCCGTCATTTTGTGACGTTTGCGAAGTTTTCTAAAACTTCGGCCTTGCCTTTATTGATCGAAGCTCTGAAACGATTAATTTCAACTAAGAACATAATAACATATTTTGTGCACGTATATTATAGTTGTTTCTCAACCAAATCTGCCTGGTGCTTCCCAACTGGCTCCAGGCTGTTGGATGCTGAGATTCCGGTGCAGTTTTGTAAATATTGTCCTTGTTCCTTCGTGAAAAAAATGAATGGCGAGCCTGCACCCCATGGGCACCTTCGCACACTTCGCAACATTCTGGAACCTGGCAGGGGACCCTGGAACGCATCACCGACCAATGCAAGTGAATGCAAGTCTCCTGTTTTGCCACCCCACCGCGGTCGGCGGCACCGCCTGCATGCCCAACTATTCCTGCTACATCTACTACCTACAATAAATCATTATTATTATTATTACTGGTGGGGCCCAATCAGAAGAGATTTTTCAATCAAGGTATTCTTACTAAATCTAATGCTTTTTATAAAGTAAACACCTCAGTGGTGCCCACAAATAGATAATTGGAAGAAAGTGAAAATTCGGTTTGTTGAAAACCATATTTTCGGCAGTTATTTGAGATTTTCGTATATGATTGAGCCGCTTATAAACTTTATACGAGTCCACACAACACATTCCTAATAAGTCATTTTTAGAACCTTATACTTGAAGAAATTTAACACCGTATCGACGTGAACCGAAAAATTGTTGAAATTATGAATTAGAATGAGAAAAAAAAATGATATTTCTAAAAATGTCGTAATATTTCCGTTGAAGCCTGACAAAGAAATATGTTAATGTTTAACTATATGATTCGAGTCGTTTATGGAAATTATATTTATGTTTACTTGCAAACATAGTTTTTTGAAATTGTAAAAAATGGAAAATAAAACACTCAAACTGTGTGGCAACATGAAAATCGCACAGTTTTTTTGCTGTCTGATATGTGGGTATTCATCAACGAAACTACTTTCAGCTCCGTAGGTTAATTTCCGTCGTGAGCTATGAGTGCGTAGCGTGAGGTCGAATTATCCACATGCCTGTCAAAAATTATGATACGAAGTACATGTAACTAATCCATTTCTTATAATTTTGTGTTTTTTAAACTTTACTTTAAAAATAATATGTGATTCCACACCTCTGTGCACTTGACGTTTGTGTGTAAAACGTAAGTTGAAAACTTCTCACAATAACAACGGTTTCACTGAAAGTTCCTGAATAATGTGAGATTAGGATTGAATTGACGATACAGGATGCTGAAAGCAATAATTGTACATACAATTACCATCACGTCTCATCACCTTCTTGGGATAATGTTGTCTTTAGAAATATTCCAAGTGTTCTACAATTGCTTGTTGATGCTTCGGCATCCTGCTTGCCTCAGCGCCTAACTAATAATAAATGTATTTAATTTGATTCGGTTTTAATTTTCGAGCGATGTTTAATTATATAATTGGAAAGATAATTCTTGATGAGGTCTTGTCCCTGGTTTGCATTGAACATCTTCAGAGTGCTTGTGGAATACAGTTTCATTTCATATTTGTTTATAGTGGAGGAGAAGGAATGGCACCTGGCACGCAAGCAGCTGGGGGATGAGGAGAAGTTGGCTGATGCTCCTGAGAAGTTCCTGGACCCCATCATGAATACCCTCATGTTGGACCCCGTCAACCTGCCCAGGTCCAGGACTACCACTGCTGTCTACTAGGTCGAATAAACAACCTTTTTTATTCTGATTGGAGTGCCCTTGAGGTGATTGTTCACAAAAAATGGCGCTCTATAAATTATCCAATTATTATAAGATATTTACATGATATCTCATAAATATGATAACATATTTCAATGAAGCAGTCAGAAATATGCTTATATTTCCTACTTACTGGGAATGGGTCCCCTGCACAGCATATCCAAAGATAAGATAGGCCCTGAGGGAAACTTTAAGGCCTCCTATGTAGAGTGGAAGAGTTAGGCATCCACAACTTTTTCTAATGTACTTTGGACATGTTGCTGGCCAAACAGAGGACTCCGACTTGGAGAAACTCTTAGTCACTGGCAAAGTGTTGTCGAGTGTACGAGGAGTGTAGGAGCCTTGTCCATCGGCAATTGGAGTAGGGATCACGATCCTCAGCAATGAAAAGAATGTGTAGTTAATATGAAAAGCCTCCTTATAATGTTTCAGGCCAGGGTTTGCCATTTTAGCTTAGCCCTCCACATCTTTTTGAATTGTTGCTTCATCTCTGTTGCGGTCTTCTTGGTGGCATTTTTCCTTCATTTTTTTACATTAGCTACAGGAGGCCCTGAGGAAAATAATTCCCGTAATAAGGGTTTTTTTGGGAAAGGAAGAAGAGGAAGTTCTGGGAAGGAAAAGGGTATGTGGGATGGGTAGGAATCTGGGGTCAGTGTGTCCAGAAGCGATGGACTTATGAATCCATTCCTCCCACTCCGGTGCAAGGCGATGTTTCGAAAGAGAACGGCTAGAGTAGTCAAAGGGACTCCCTAAACCATTCTCAAATGATCCGGCCTGCCATGCAGCTAGTGGATACGTTACGTTAGGGTTATGTATGGGCTATTTTAAAATTATTTTTTTCATGGATTTTAATGACCTTTCAAAGAGGCGTTGAGTTGATTTTATTCTCAGTTGGCATGGAGCCATCCGATACATACCTCCCTGCATCATCTTTTTTTTCTTCAACTGGTTTTCATTATTCGCACTATCGAACAATTATATATACTCAATTTGGGAGGTGGGAATGGGGACCGCCGCCCCGGGAACCTTTATTGGATAACCAACACCTCTGCCATAAGTCACCCCAAGTAGTTCGCTACGTTTGGTGATTTAGCAGGGGTGCCCGGGTTCATGGCTCATGGGGTGAGGTTTGTCTAGGTCTTGGAGGTGGATGACCAAGACACACCGAACCCTACCAGATTCCTACCCACCCCTTTCCTTCCTCGTACTCTCCTCCTTCCTTTCCTAAAAAAACCCTCCACACAGCATCCCCAAAGATGATATAGGCCCTGAGGGAAATTATTTTACTTATTTTAATTATTTTAATTTTTTTTTTATGCACTGTTAGGTACAGAATCGGATTTGAACCGTTCTTTAATTAATTAAACCACGCTAATTTATTTACACCGCTGATCACTCAATACTTACTTCAATTCGACTAGCTCAATCGCTTGGTGTGTTTTAAGTTCGGCCTTGGTAGACTTGAATAACCACTGCTATGTTACAGTTTAAACAAAATACAGGAAAACACAGAAATATCGGGATAATTGTAAATAAAAGGTTCTCTTTTGCTTCTAGAAAAAGGTTTATATTTGCAGAAAGGACTCTAGGCCAGGAAAAGCTTAAATCTCTGTGAGAATGGGGTGATTACGTGAAATAAAAGTGTGAATTTAGTTTTAAAGTCAAGTAAAAACAATAATATATATATAAGAAAATTGGAACGATACCGGTGTGGGATTCTGTAGGCTCGGCAGCAATAACGCCAACAACTGAATTTAACCAAAAACCCGCAAACTGTTTTTGGTGTAAATAATGAACGGAAGAATAAGGCAACCTATCCGTTCGAGGACTGGACAACTAAGAGAGCTCCTCCAAATTTCACCGGCCTAAGCCGGTCCACACCGCACGCCCCGCCCCCGTCGATAGCGGTGGGCGCGGCTTACTTCGGTGTTGTCATAACTTAAAATATGAACAAAAAAGTACTTGATTTCAAAAATACTTACGGGGTAACATGTTCTATGTTATGAAGTGCATTTCATAACACATCCCCTTTTTTCAAATAAAAAACCGCCCTAGCTATGAAGGGGTTTTTTTTTTTTTTTTTTTTTAATTTAACAAATATTAAGGTTTTAGGGAAAAACATCATCCGCACAGAGATTTGCATTAAAAACCTGGCAACGAAGTTACATAATTTACATGAATTCAGTGTACACAATATAACTTAGCAATCGCAGCAACATCATGGAATGGCCAAGCTAGTGTCAGGAACAGGTAAACGCAACTCTTCATACAGCGCCGAGTATCGAGAAGGAGCCTGGCCAGTCTGGGCGGCGCTAGTGACAGGGATCGCGTCCTTAGCAGTAAGGGCACGACTCACGGGAAGCGAGAACATGAAAGAAAAATAACAAAGTGATTAGAAAATTAAGGCATACAAAACGCTAGGGCATTCTTTGGTCTGCAAGGCTACTGGACAATGACCAAGGAACAGCAATTATTAATAGAAAAGATTTCCTTTAAAGATTTTAAGAAAGAGCAAAATCAAAACTATTTGATTAGTAAAAGTATTCGCAAAAGAGAACAGAATAAGAAGAACACTATATTACGCATCGTGATGTATGCATTGGCGTATGTCGTAGAACACAAAGCACATTTAACCCCCTTTTAACGAACGGGTAATGGCTCAGTGAAGTCAGTATCCACTTTTTAACAGTACAGATTACTGGTTAACGACATATTAAAACAACACAGATAATAAAACAGACAACAAAAATCAGAGTCCTTTAAAGACCCAAACAGCGTCCTGCATCAATCCAACTCAGTATCACTCATGCAGCATCCTATAATTCAGGATCATCCAACCAGCATCCTATAATTCAGGATCATCCAAACAGCATCCTATAATTCAGGATCATTCAAACAGCATCCTATAATTCAGTATCATTCAAACAGCATCCTATAATTCAGGATCATTCAAACAGCATCCTATAATTCAGGATCATTCAAACAGCATCCTATAATTCAGGATCATTCAAACAGCATCCTATAATTCAGGATCATTCAAACATTTCTAAAACACACTTTAATAATACCTCAGGTTTTATCACATTCACTGTAGTATAATTGTCGTCGATGTATTGCGTTTTAAGGCAATATTTAAATTTATTGTAGTCAGCGCATTATAGTATTTTTTTAATGATGACAACAATAATAATAATGAAATAATAATGCAGAAGTCAGAGACGATTTAAAGTTATTGTAGTCAGCGCATTATAGTATTTTTTTAATGATGACAACAATAATAATAATGAAATATATCATAAAATAGTATCGCTTTTTCATTTACGCGGGGCGCCAGCTAGTTTTTCGGAACCAGCAAACCATCAAATCGAAATTATTAAGTACCAACGACTTAAATTCTTAAGCTTGAAAGAGAGATGAAAATTAATAGCAAGCAGAGGCTAGGTACATATCAAGTACAATGCGAGTGTCGAATGATGTACATGAATAGTTATAAATACAAGTGTAGTGTGTATCTAGCCGCCTCCGGTTAATTACTCCGGAGTGACTATATTGTAGGGTGTGTACACACTGCTTTCAAATGGGCCCCTTCGAAAACAGTGTCAAGGTTAGTGTATGTGTGAGTGGCGAATGTTAGTGGTTATCACATTCGGTTAATTACTCCGAAGCAATTGTAAGGTACGTGTATGTACGCACTGTATCAAAAGCGTCCTTTCTAAAACAGCACGATGAGTGTAGGTATGTGTGGAAGGGTGTCATGTCAATTTCATATCTTATTTTCACAATACGTTGATTTCTCCGGTTCTTACGAAATCATTTGAATGATAAATCAATCCAAACTTGATTCACGTCGCTTAGCGCGAAACTCTACCCAAACAAATAAAATTAAAATTATTTGGAGAATTTTCCACTTGGCTAATGGCTAATCCTAGATGAATTCCATCTTGACTTTCTTTCAAGACTTTTCTAATTGGGATGGGCCAACATTCTAGTTGAATTCTATCTTGATCTTCTTGTATCAACTTATAAAATACCTGTAAATAAGTTAGCTCCTTATCGTTATTATTTCAAATAATAACATCAATGTCAAATAACATCTATTGATTACTATGCAATCAATCCTTACCGTTAGTTGAATAAATCTAGACACTTGTTCTATCCTGAGCAAAATCTCGAAAGTCCAACGTAATAGGTAATCGAACCCACTATCACTTCTCTGTAAAATAATTAATTAATAGTAATACCTATACATTATTATTAACAGATACCGATTATATTCATCTATTTAAAAAAATAGCTATCGTACTGCCGTTTTCATAGACTTCGTTGTCGTATCAATTTGGGGTTGCGGGCATGGGTACCGCTGCCCCTGAACTATCTATTGTATAACCAGCGCTGTTTTAGGTAAATCTATTAAGAGATTCGCTACGTTTGGTATCGCTTATTTCGCTACAGGTGCTGTCACTCCTGGATACTGACCACCATATTTCTATCCGCCCCTCATACCTCTTTCCTTCCTCTCCTTCCTATCCTTAAAAAGACCCTCCACGCAGCATCCCTTAAGATGACATAAGTACTAAGGGAAATTATTTTCCTCAGTGCCTCCTGTGTGAAGCTAATTTTACTAAACATATTTATCTAATCGATAATAGGTTTCTACTCTTCGATAGAGAGATCGGCATGGTTACGGAGATATATAATTTCGCAAGGAATCGAACCCGCGACTGAATTTTGAAGTAAGGTAATTACGTCGGAGTGCGTTGCATTATTATTATTCCAGATTCGAACTGGTAGGTATTTATATCCTATAAGGAAGGCAGTATCATTGAACACTAAAAATTATATCTCACTGGCAAATCACGAGAATTGAACTCGATTAGATTTTTATTGCTGTCGTTATTTTAACTGTTAAAAATCTATTTTTAAATAGGTAAATATTATTTTACCACTCAAAACCATCAGCTTGTTTCCGAGCAACCTACATGGGCTCACCCAACCTACTAAACAGCAATTATCTTCTTTTTTTTTTTGGGTGAATTGCCTTTAACAACAAAAATAGCAATTGGATATTATTTGTTCACTTGGTTTTTCAACAAAAATGGCGCTAAAAACACGATCCCAACACAATCTGAGACTCATTAATTTCTCCCAGAATCAATCAGCTCATATCAAAAACCAACATAATTTCTCCTTCTAACTAACTCCGCTATTCTAAAAAATAATCGCATCTGTCACTATTTCATAAAAAGAAGCCAATATCGTTATATAGTAGCCAATATCATCAAGCAGAAACGATCTCGGACTACATAGGTGCCGTATTTCCCATATTTCAAAATAAATGCGTATCCTCTGCAATAAAGGATCATGTATTTGTCTGCAATTCTGGTAGAAAGTAAAGCTATTGTCTTCAAAGGAAATATCTATTTTGAAATAGATATTTTGTAGGCTCTCAGCCTGCGATTAACTAAGGTTTTCCGTAGGGATAAGTGTTCTAATTTTGTCTACCACCGGTGGCGAAGAAGCAACTCTATTTACGGTCACCTTGCCCGAGAAGAGAAGTATTTGAGTGGCTACAAATTAGTTTTTTGGAGTTTGTAGTTTGGGGGGGTGGTCTTGAAAAATCTATTCCTGCGGGGAGATTGTTATGCGGCGGCAACGGGGTGCTATTACGATGGCCGCCGTCCGCCCTGCCTTTTTTATATAGCTCACACGTGTAACGAATATGTCCCGTTTTCCCACAGTGGTAACAGACGCTGTCTGAGCTATTTTTCTTGGGGTTTTTCGGTGTAATAGCATGGCTCGTCGAAGCCACGCTATTCAAGTAACTATTGGTTCCCGATCTCGGTTCACGGGGCGGGCGCAAGGCTAATTTTTGATTATTTTCAAACATAGTACACGCGATTTCTAGATCTATAGCGGAGCTTTTGCTATGCATGGTTAACATACTAGCATACTGCGGAAGTAGACCACGCTTCAGTGTCTCCACGAGTTCTTCCTCCGGCATAGGTGATTCTAAAATAAGGTTTTTATGACGCGTCTCTATAAAAAATTCCCTGGCCGTTTTCCCATGCGCTTGTTTAGAGGTATAAACTTCGAGTTTACGATCCCAAGTTGAATTCGGAATTTCAAATTTGCTAATGAGTTGTTTTTTTGAGTTCGGACCACGATAAACTTTCTCTAGGCAAGGAGAGAAACCAAAGCATTGCTATTCCCGTAAGCAGTTCGTTGAAGCATTTTGCTACTTCATCGGGGTTGACATTTCGGCTTACGATTAACACTTCCACGCGATTTAAAAATTCCCGAACATTCGTAGTACCGTTGAATTTCAAATTCCACGAAGCAAAATTAGTCACCTTCGATTCCCTCAAAACATATTTAATTTCTACCGGCGCGGGCGGCTCTAACATTTATGATTCTTGCGAAACAGGATCTTTTTCATCGTTGGCTGGCTTAATTCGGCGAATAAATGCCTTATTAAAAGAACGCGCCTGTTTTTGCAAGGTGGACAAATCCTTGCTTCCAACGATACCCCGTTTTCTTAAGGCCTTTCTCAGATGGAGAACACTGGAAGTGTCGACATTGGCAATGATACCTTCTTTAAAGCGAATTAGGGCGTCCATTTTATAAGTTGATTTAAACTTGATTTAATTTATTTCAAATAACCTTCTCTAAATAACTAAGCAGATGCTTTCTTTCCTTGTTGTTGGCCACTCGAATAGAAAAATGCTATTAGTTATTAATATTTATCCGGGAAGTTAATATTTATATTTCGTTGTTCCTCCGAAATTATTAAATTGTTACGAAAACGCACGAATTATAAATAACTTTTGGTAAATTAAATAATAATGAAATAATTTTACTTTGTATAAACCACTTATTTGATGTGCAAATCCGACCGGTTTCGGAATAAGTGGTTTATACAAAGTAAAATTATTTCATTATTCTATAATGGATAACCACAAAGTAATAGCTACATTCAAAAATATAAATTAAATAATATTTAAAACCCTGGCTAAATTCAAAATGTCGATAGTTTCAAGCACAGCGTGGGTTTTTTCTAAAGCGGAGACGGCGTGGCTTTATAACGAACACGTGTTGATTTAAACGGTCAAGCACATGTGGTGATTTGAGACGCTTCCAAGATGGTGGCTGTTTAAACGACAAAAACTTGTTGATTTGAGCGGGCAAAAACACGTGGTGATTTGAGACGCTTCCAAAATGGCGGCTGTTAAACGACAAAAACTTGTTGATTTAAGCGGGCGTAAACACGTGGTGATTTTTAAATTCGGAGATGCGGCCCACAAGATGGCGGATCCTTAAAACACGCGCACAACTTTTAAAATACTTCTAGAACACTTGATATACTGACGGTTAAACACGTGGATCAAAATGGACGCTTACAGTTAAAATGTCACTCTCAAGATGGCGGCGTTTGAAAACACGCTTGAACTTTTTAAAACTATTCACAATCACTTATTTAGCTATATATTTAAAGTGGAAAAATTATTATTATTTACATATTTATACATACATACATCACAATAAACAATACAATTATTACAACATAGAAGCGGTCATTCAAAGTCTGCCCCACGTTTTAAGGGCTCCAGTGTTAGGTACAGAATCGGATTTGAACCGTTCTTTAATTAATTAAACCACGCTAATTTATTTACACCGCTGATCACTCAATACTTACTTCAATTCGACTAGCTCAATCGCTTGGTGTGTTTTAAGTTCGGCCTTGGTAGACTTGAATAACCACTGCTATGTTACAGTTTAAACAAAATACAGGAAAACACAGAAATATCGGGATAATTGTAAATAAAAGGTTCTCTTTTGCTTCTAGAAAAAGGTTTATATTTGCAGAAAGGACTCTAGGCCAGGAAAAGCTTAAATCTCTGTGAGAATGGGGTGATTACGTGAAATAAAAGTGTGAATTTAGTTTTAAAGTCAAGTAAAAACAATAATATATATATAAGAAAATTGGAACGATACCGGTGTGGGATTCTGTAGGCTCGGCAGCAATAACGCCAACAACTGAATTTAACCAAAAACCCGCAAACTGTTTTTGGTGTAAATAATGAACGGAAGAATAAGGCAACCTATCCGTTCGAGGACTGGACAACTAAGAGAGCTCCTCCAAATTTCACCGGCCTAAGCCGGTCCACACCGCACGCCCCGCCCCCGTCGATAGCGGTGGGCGCGGCTTACTTCGGTGTTGTCATAACTTAAAATATGAACAAAAAAGTACTTGATTTCAAAAATACTTACGGGGTAACATGTTCTATGTTATGAAGTGCATTTCATAACAGCACCAGATTTAAATGTCCGGGTTAAATTTTCCCCAAAAAAAAAAAAAAAGGAAAAAAAGAAGGAAAAACTAAACCCTTTCACACACTTCCCCAAATTATCATCTAGTCAACCCACGCTATGCAATTGCACTATATAAGTATTATAAATACAAGAACAACATGTCAACCTACTAGAGACCAAATGGGAATATAATTCACCGACTCCAGATATTTTCATATCAGAGGGTTCGGCTCTGTGGCATTTCTAATTGAACCTATAAATCCTACCGATCCCTCAATATAAATATTTAAAAAATCCTTTGTAATCCTACATGTATTTAAAATGACTGATTTTTGCATTTTTATATACAAATTCTTTGACAAATCTAATATGCTTGAATTTTGAATCAGATTCCTAGGTATTATGCCAGTGGCCGAAATAACAAATGGCAATATTTTTATAGTCCGAGAATGCCAAATTCTTTTAATCTCATTTCCTAAATCTGTGTATTTTCTTATTTTTTCAGAAATAGTTTTTTGAATATTACAGGAATTTGGAATAGCTACATCAATGATATAAGTTATTTTTTTTAATTTTGTCATGTAAAACTATATCAGGTCTATTATGACTAATTGTTCTGTCTGTTAGTATAGTTTTATCATAATATATTTTATAAAATTCATTTTCTAAAAATGAATTTGGTTCATATTCATAATATGGTACTATATTACGGCAGTCAATCAAGTTATGTTTAATTACCAAACTTTGGTGAATTATTTTTAAAACCTGATTGTGCCTAAATGTATACTCGGAAGGCGCTAATATAGAACATCCCGATATAATATGTTCTATAGTTTCGGGAAAAGCCAAACATTTTCTAAATAAATCATCAATTTGATTTATATCTTTGATTATATGCTTTCTATAATTTTTAGTATTAATGACTCTAACTTGAATGGCAAGCATAAATCCTTCTATTTCTGCGCTCAACTCTCCAATACTCAACCATTTGTTTGACGAAAGTTTGTCAACATACGTTTGGTTGAGATAATTGAAGTGTTTTGCGTGAATAATTTTATTTGACCAGGAATCTAATAATTCCTGGTTAGTATTTATAAGAATGTTGGCTTTCTCGTCATATAAATTTAAAGGTGTAATATTTCTATCTGCCTTGCAAATTATTTTGTGCATTTCTGAGCTATTAGCTTTCCTATGGAAAAAATTTCTAAGCATTTCTACCTGATTGTGTTTCAAAGATGTTATTTTGACTACACCTCTACCTCCTAAATTTCTAGGTAAATTAATTCGTTCTATAGCTGAATTTGGATGATGGCAATTAAACTTTGTTAACGTAGTTCTAATTAATCGTTCTAAACTATCTAAATCTGTATTGGACCATTTAATTATGCCAAATGAGTACGTTATTATTATTATTAATATTAATGCAATAAATTCATTGTGTGTGTTTGTGTATTCAGTTTATAAAATTTGTATATGTTCCAACTGCTCGGAGCCTGTGGAACTATTGCATCACAAATAGGAAAAGTTGTTGAAACTGGAGGGAGTGCCACCAAAAAGATCTTGGGAATAACGTGGCTGTTCGGATCTGGTCACTCAACATAGCTAAAGCCATTTTACTTTAAATGTAAATGTGTATTATTTGCATTTTTTCCACTCTGAAAAGAGGTGCAAATAATACACCAGCGATTCATTATTTAATTTAAAATAACTTATTAGGTGTAGGTACATTAAATTCAATTTTATTTGCTCGCACCAACGGGTTTAATATCCGCAACACCCCTGCCATAGGTCACCACAAAGTGGTTCGCTACGTTTGCAGGTTTACGAATTAGCAGGGGTGCCCGGGTTCATGAGGTGAGGTTTGTCTAGGTCTTGATGGCGAATGCCTTTTCCCATCTACTGCGTGGCGGGTCGGATCGGAAGAGATTGGTTAAGGGAGATCTAACCTAGACCCTTCCAGCCGGACATTCTCGCCCCATTGTCTCCACCGCAGTGGGTGGGCTAATTCATACACATTGACCGCCCAGATTCCTACTCACCCATTATATCTTTTCCTTCCCGGAACTTCCTCTCTTTTCTTTCCTCAAAAAGACCCCCCGTACAGCATCCCCAAAGATGACATAAGCCCAGAGGGAATTTTTTTTCCTCAGAGCATCCAGTGTGGAGCTTTGTAAAAAAATTGGGAAGGAGAAGGAGATCGGAACAGAAAGGTGGGGAAGTACCGCGGCTCGTGACATTTGCGTGCTGATATTAAAAAAATGGCATTATTGATATTATGTAGCCGAAAAAAAAATTTTTTTTACTGTGCATTACGAGGGGGGAAAGAGGGGTTCGAACAATGCATTACGTAACATGTTTTTCAGGTAAAAATTGTCACTTGGGCGTTACGTAACATTTAGGGGGGGGGGGGGGGAGGGTACAAAAAACGTTACGGGGCGTTACATGGGAGGGAGGGGGGGTCAAAAATCTTCAAAAATTGCATTACGTAATACTTGAACGCCCCCCTAGCACACCCAAAAGTCACGAGCCACCACTTTAGCACCTGACTCAGATCTGGTCACCAAGTCATTTCAAGCAATGTTTCGATTCTGAATGATGGATAATTCATGTCATAATTAATTCGTTCTATAGCTGAATTTGGATAATGGAAATTAAATTTTGTTAACGTAGTTCTAATTAATCGTTCTAAACTATCTAAATCTGTATTGGACCATTTAATTATGCCAAATGAGTACGTTAGTAGAGGTATTGCCCAAGTATTTATTGCTTTTACTAAATTTTTAGCAGATAGATTGCATTTTAAAATTTTTCTGATCCTAGTTTGAAATTTAATCCTAATATCATTTTTAATACTAGTGTGATCTAATCTATTCGATTGCGGGTATCCTAAATATTTATAAACCTCATCCCCTTTCATACTTTGAATTTTGAAATTTCTAAAGATACCCTCGTCTCCATCTACAATTTTGCCTTTCTCTATATGGATAGTTTTACATTTATCTAAACCAAAAGTCATTTTAATATCATCTGAAAAAATTTTAACTACCTTAATCATTTTCTCTAAATTTGATTCAGAATTTGAAATAAATTTTATATCATCCATATATAATAGATGTGAAACTATACTACTCTCTCTTGTATTACCCTTAATTTTTATTTCAAACTTGCTTTTAATTAACATTTTAGAAAGGGGATTCAATGCTAAGCAAAACCAAAGAGGGCTCAATGAGTCTCCTTGAAAAATCCCTCTTTTTATTGAAATGCCCGGTACTACTATTTTCTTACCTTTTAAATTAACTAGCAAATCTGTATTCCAAAAGGACATAATATTTTTCAAAAAACTAATTATAATTGGGTTAACTTTATATATTTTTAATATTTTGATTAGCCACGAGTGCGGGACACTATCAAAAGCTTTTTGATAATCTATATAACAAGAATGTAAATTACGCTTTTGATTTTGAATTTGTTTTAAAATTACAGAATCAATAACTAACTGTTCTTTACATCCCATATGTTTTCTGCGACAACCTTTTTGTTGTTCAGATAAAATATTTTTTTCATCCAAATGAGTATATATTAAATCTGTCAAGCAAGAGGTTAAAATTTTGTATATTGTCGGTAGACATGTAATGGGTCTATATTGAGAGGGATTATTAATATGTTCGCTTTTAGGCAACATATAAGTAATGCCCTTAGTTAGAAAATTAGGAAAATTTTGAGGTTCTCTGACAAGTTTTGAAAGATTTTTTGCAAAAAGAGGATGTAAAGTAGTTAGACGTTTGTACCAAAAATTATGTATCCAATCGCAACCCGTGGCTTTCCAATTATGAGTATTTTTTATTATTTTGGCTAACAATTCAACCGATATATCAGAAAAACTCATTTGTTCAATGTCTGAACAATTGAGTTCTTCATTTTCTATCCAGTTACCTGCCTCATTATGTTTTATATCTTTACTACAAATGTTTGTCCAAAAATCGCGCATATCTGATTCAGATGGCAACGGAATATTATTATTCGAAATAATATTCTGTTTATCGTCAAGTTTGGAATAAAATATTTTCTCATTTTTCTGAAATAATCTATTATTATTTCTTTTATTATACGTATAATTATATCTTTTTAATCTACTAGCTTTTACACCTAATTTTTGTTTTAATAAATCATTGATTATATTTTCATTATTATTACTACTACCAATGCTATAACCAAATTTTCTCCCAATTTCATCTACATATCTCAAAATATTCCTACTTCTATTTCCATTTTTATATTCAATTACTCTAGCTATACTACTTCTTAAAAATATATTTTCTAATCTAATCTGCCATTCTGGTTTACTATAACTATATGATCTATCATCAGAGGACATTAATTTAACTCCTAAGTTATTACATATAGTGATAGCACTAGCGTACACTATTGTATGAAGATCTAAAAAACTAATATCGTCAAATATTATTTTTGGTAAAATTAAATTATTTAATTCAGAAATTAATTTAGATAATTTCTTTGACGTATGCAATTTTGGTAATTTTGGTCTAACTGTGGGCTCTATATCTATATATCTATTTATATTATTTTGAAGCAAGTTAGCTAATTCTATTACATTATCATCTAGCAAGTTTAAATTTATAAGATTATGAATAATGTCTAAGTTATTTGAATCTACTCTAATATCATTGGATTCTTCTACTAGAATATTATCTAAACTATCTTCATTCAATGCATCTAATATAACATTACTACTCGTATTAATTTGATCTAAATTATTCTCCAATTGCAATCTATCTGCTATTAGATATGAGCGCCGCATTTGACACCATTGACCACAACTTCCTTATTAAGAGACTAGAAGTAACATTTGGTTTACAGTCTAACATAAAAAAATGGCTAAAATCTTATTTATGCAATCGCTCTCAAGCGGTAAAAGTTGGAAACAAACAGTCCAACTTCACGAAACTCTCTTCAGGGGTACCTCAGGGATCCGTTTTGGGTCCACTTCTTTTCATTCTTTTTACAAATGATGTCGCAAAAATTATCGAGTCATTTGGTCTCTTATCTCACTGTTATGCTGACGATCAGCAAGTATACTTTTACTGCACACCAGATGAGATCAACGGTCTTAAAATTCGCACAACTGATTGTCTAGAAGCGATCAGTCTTTGGATGTCCTCGAACAAACTTAAGTTGAATCCCACAAAGACCGAGTTTCTCTGGGCAGCCACGAAAAGACGCCAACATTTAATAGACTACTCACCAATTTCTATTTCCGGCAGCGACGTAATTGCAAAAACAACCGTCAAACTTCTAGGTGTTTATCTGGATTCAGACCTTTCGCTAAAAAGTCAGGTAAATAGGACCGTCAGTACTGGTTTCTTCTATCTAAGACAACTTAAATCAGTTCGTAGGAACCTCTCAACAGAGGCAACTAAGCTTCTTGTGAACTCATACATAGTATCACGTCTTGATTACTGTAATGGCATTTATGCAAGACTTCCTAAATGCCAAACTGATAAACTACAATCAGTGTTCAACGCCGCAGCACGGCTTATTACTGGGGTACCCAAGTTTTCGCACATTTCGGAACACCTTCGAAATCTTCACTGGCTGAAGTGTCCTGAACGGTTCCAATACAAGTTATGCTGGATGGTGTTTAAAGCTCTCAACGAAATGGCTCCACCCTATATCTCTGAACTGTGCATTCCGGAAAATATTGGTCTAAGACATTCAACTCTTAGATCAGCGACATCATCTGCAATCGGAAGGTTGAAAGAACCTAAGCGAAATCCGAACACTAACTTTGGTGATCGTGCTTTCGAAGTATCCGGCCCTGAGGCTTGGAATAAACTTCCTATGGAATTAAGATGTATAACCAGTCCAACAGAATTTAGATCCAAACTTAAAACTCACCTATTTAAACACTCATTTCCATAAATTCGCTATTTCATTCAAACATTGCTATCCAATCTGTTGTTGAGCGATGAATTATCTTATTGCAGTTGAGATCGACGATTAAATTCATTCATTCATTTAAGATACCTATGCTTTCCTTTAAAAACTGTTAACCCATTACAATCATTTTCACAACCGTGTTATAAAATTGTAATATTATGTACGAACTTCCTTCTTCTTCTGGCGCTAACAATATTAATATTAAAATACGGTATAAAATAATTTGTAAAATGTGTAGAATAAAATATCTATGTATGTATACATGTATATATAATATCCTCAAACTGCTTCGACTCTCTTTCTCTGTCTGTACCTATATCTGTAGAGTTTTGTTGATCACTTGGTAATATTAGATACCTGGCAAAACTAAAAATATTTATTGTTGTATGTAAATACCTATTTTAATTGTAAATCTCTAATTTTAAGTCACGGTTGCAAATATTTGTATGTCACCAGTTTTAAGTCAGTAGTAATAAGTCTTAGTTGTAAGTCACTAGCTACATATAAGTCTTAAATGTAGGTTCCTAGTTATAAGTTTGAATCCTAGTTGTAAGCCTATCGTATTCATTTTATTTTATTGTATGCTTATTATATGTACAGCGCCCTTGAGATGATTTTTCATGAAAACGGCGCTTTATAAATCAGCCAAATATTATTATTATTATTATTATTATTACTTCTTTTCTTATCTGATTTAATGTTACTACAGGAATTAAATTATTTTTGAAAATTGACCTTTTTTGGTCAGCTAATCTTTGTTCGTTTACTTGGGCAACTGGATAATTTTGTGAGAAAAGTAAATGTAATTTTTTCCTATACAATAACATATCTGTTTCTAGTTTAGTTACATAAAAATATGAACAAATGATGAACATATTGACATCGTTCGTCCATTTCATACGCTGCCTAGGAATACCTGCTTTTGTTTTTTGGGGTCTCAGATTATCAATGTTCATCTGTATAGATGACATAATAAACCCATTTTCATTTCCGTTGGTTGAAAATGACATTGTGTCACCTTTCAAAACAACTTGGAAATGATTTATTAATTATTATTAATTCCTACATTCCAGTAACCAAGCAACTGTCGTCGTTACCTAGTGTCAACAAATAGTTTTCAATATCTCCAAATTAAATATTTTAATGTAAACTACCCTTCAATACTACAAATCTATAATATATATTATATTGTAGAATAATGTTATCAAAATAAAATATATAATTAAATTTACCTACAAAATATATTTCAACGTAATCTCAAAATATAGTTGTGTGGCGACACATCATTATAAACTTCGCCACCAAAAGAGGAATCGAGAAACATCTCCTAATATCCGCGCGCATCGGCAAACCTACTTGCCTAGGTACCTTCGTACCTATACTGGCCGCGATGTACTTTCTCGCCTCCCGTGCCAGCTCGACGATAATAATATCGCCCCGCCTAGAAAGGTCTCGAGACAGCACCGTACAATATCTGTACGACGCCGAATATTCTCGTCAATTGCCGAAGTGGCTCGTATTACCTACCGCGAGGTAGTTACTCTACCGCGGCTATATAAGCAGCCGATCGCTCGCCCGCTGCAGTTCAGTCTCACATTAATCTTCGGTCAACATCTCAACATGTAATAAGTGCTCCTGCATGGCACGCTCCAGGGCAGCTTCCTCGAGGTCCATCACCACGTCTCAGCTACAAGGCCCATCGTGTCTTCAGCTCCTGAGATCAGCTCCATCCCGCGACTTACAAGGCTTGCGTCACCTTCAGTCCAAGGGATCAGCTCACCACTTCATGGCACCCCGAATCCCATCACGTCGGGGTCACCAGTTGATCAGAAGGTTGCGTGTCACCATCAGAAGGTTGCGTGTTCAAATCACGTCGGGGTCACCAGTTGAGGGAGCGGGAGACGGAAATGAAAGGCGTCAAGTCGAAGTAGTGAGTCAATCATTTATTGGGCTACGTAGCGGAGGTCGGTAAAGCGGTAACAAGATGTAATGCGGGGTGCCGTAGATGATGCTGCAGGCGTACGGAGGTGGAGATGGTGCGGTGAAGGTCAGCGAGTTGCTCGACACCATAGCGGTGGAGATGACCTATCTTCCAGGCCGTTGCTCGACGCTTTAAATCGCGGAGATGAACGGTGAGTGGCTCGGTGAGCTGAGCCACCAGCAGGTAGTCCTGGCGAGGCGGAGCGTGTTTCCATGGCAGCGAAGCACGGTGAGGCTTCAGGGTGCCATGAAGTGGTGAGCTGATCCCTTGGACTGAAGGTGACGCAAGCCTTGTAAGTCGCGGGATGGAGCTGATCTCAGGAGCTGAAGACACGATGGGCCTTGTAGCTGAGACGTGGTGATGGACCTCGAGGAAGCTGCCCTGGAGCGTGCCATGCAGGAGCACTTATTACATGTTGAGATGTTGACCGAAGATTAATGTGAGACTGAACTGCAGCGGGCGAGCGATCGGCTGCTTATATAGCCGCGGTAGAGTAACTACCTCGCGGTAGGTAATACGAGCCACTTCGGCAATTGACGAGAATATTCGGCGCCGTACAGATATTGTACGGTGCTGTCTCGAGACCTTTCTAGGCGGGGCGATATTATTATCGTCGAGCTGGCACGGGAGGCGAGAAAGTACATCGCGGCCAGTATAGGTACGAAGGTACCTAGGCAAGTAGGTTTGCCGATGCGCGCGGATATTAGGAGATGTTTCTCGATTCCTCTTTTGGTGGCGAAGTTTATAATGACGTGTTGCCACAGTTGTTTACCTTGGTTACTGAAGTCCTCACAAAAGGAAAAATTTATATTATATTTATTTACCTAAATATCCTACGGTTCACTGGCAGTTTATTTATTACGTTATCTTATTTTAATTATTTTAATTATTTTAATTATTTTATTTATTTTACTACTAACCACTGATTTCAAATAGCGTTTGGATTCTGAGTAGATGTATCACCAACACCAAGGTGATACTGATAATATCCTACCTGAAAGTATTGTGTAACAAAATAACCTGCATTATTTATAATATAATTGACGGGTTGAAAACCATACTGGTATAAGCAACAAATCAGAAGAAAGGAGAAAATGACAATTTTGTGTTTTATTTTGTAACACACTACATACAGTGTCAGTTAACCCAACCAATAATAGATGGCGTTGCGATTTTTTCTCGTTCATACCCTTTTGGCACAACGAAAAATACCATCTTTACTATAACTTCTTGCACTTAACACATTTTTCTAATTTTTGTCACTTGTAACAGTATGGTTTTCCACCCGGTGGATAATTATTATCCACGCGACCACCATTACACGGGCTGAGACTAGCATGGTGCTCGAAAAATCCACAAATGATGTAACCATTATAATAAAAAAAATACAGAAAGGGACGCATGGGCGGGTAGAGCCAATGAACGAAGAAAGGAGTGTAGGAGAATATATATTGCAATTGTGAATGGTAGAAGTCGGCAAGACACGGTGAGTCGGACCATGTCAAGAGTCAGAATAATATAAGAGTATGTATGAGACGATGTATGAACGTGAATGAGGCAAGGAATGTATTTTTTTATATGAATAGGTACCCCACAAGAGTCCCAGCTGCTCCCGTCTGGAGCCAGTGAGACTTTGGCATCCCCAATTAGGGTATGTTGTGAGGCTGAAGGTAGTGGAGTGGGTTAAGAGATGGGGGAGTACCTGGCTATTCAGATCTGGTCACCAAACATGGCTAACGCCATTTCAAGCAACGTTTCAATTCTGAATGGTGGTCTTATACCAGTCTTACATGTCTTCCACTCTGGAATGTTCCGCAAATATAATATACATTATTTTAAATGAATAAGACTAAGTTGTTTGGTGGTCCATCCTCTCTGCCTACCCCTTCGGAAATGTTGTGACGGTTAGTTAACTCCTACATCAAAACTTTTCAAATTGATCAGTTGACATCAAGGAACAGAATACTAGAATTTTCTTAATGACGAAAAGGTTTATTTTGCAAACATGTATGTAATAATATAAGTTATTTCCAATTATATTGTGAAAAACTCGTACATGGGTGCGGGTGTGGAATGAAGCAACTGTTGGTACAACTTCTTATAATATTATATTAATTTTTTCCAGCAGAATAGACAATCTACTACCGCAACCACCGAGTGGAGCTCTTTGACAGAATTTAAAATGAAAATTTTAGCATCAAATCTCCAAAATCTGCAGGAGGAGCACCTCCTCAAGGTGGAGGGCCTAGAGACTATACGCCAGGAAAACGAGAAAAAACATCTGCTCAGGGCCGAAAACCTCAAGGCCGATTGCCAGGAAGAATACGAGGAGCACCTCCTCGGGATGGAACTGATGAGGAGGAAAAACTAAAGTACAAATACTACTTCCATATTAAGTAATATTTGTACTTTAATAAACAAAAATTATAATTCAATTAAAAATAATTTCCTTTTTTAATGTTTTTTCAAGGTACAATCCCGTTAAACCGCAATAAAGCAGTTTGTCAACAGGATGTTAATTTTCAATTAAAATTTAAACATACATACATAATGTTATGTCTTTTTATCAAATTGAAATTTAATTGCTTCAAAATGATTTTGTCTTAATCTTCTACATTCATACTTGAATTGTATAATGTAACAAAAAAATACTGATTTTATTTTATTTTTATAACTATCATATTATGTAAACAAAAACCTAGATAACAACCACTCTGTAAATTGCCATCTTAACACAGGCGTTTCACGCCTAGTGAAATGGGCAATACGTCTTTACTGTAATCAAATGTAATATTAAAATAATTAAATAAATAAAATAAAAAAAAAATTAATATAGCTACACCGATTGTCACGCATGACAATGTAAACCAGCTTTATTATTTAGTAACCATTAAATAAAGTTGGTTATTTCTATGTTGTCGGTGAAAGCTTTCACCTGAAATATATCCGGATTTTGATCCGTCATTATTTTAATATCTTCATTTTGAAGTATTAGGTCTGTTAAGAATTCTTCTTTTGTATAATTTGTTTGTATTCCTTTGAATATTACGCCTGAATAAATACATATAAAAATTAAACACCCTGTTATACTTCCTCAAACAATTTTGATTCATTATTAATTTACATTTTACAGTATGATTGAATGTTGAAGAGGCCTGAGGTAAATTTACAACCACGTTAGCTCAAAAAATAAATAATTACACTAATATAAAACATGTAACCCCTGCCACCTTGAAACGATATCAGTGAATCTGAGATTGGCATCACAAATGGCTTTCACGTTGACAGAAAAGAAACCTTTTCGGTTCCGATAAATCTCTGCGTTGCGATCACCTAAAATAAGCTAATTATTAGTCTGCACATTCATAAGTCGAATAAGGTAAGCAAGCAAAGGGGGGACATGTTTGTTGATGTTGGGACAAGCACTTGGATAAAATGACATTTAACTTACCAGGGGACTGTACCCACATGTGCCTGCAATCATGAGCACCAATAACTTTGGAGAAGCATGTTATGGCAAAAGACCCTCTTTTTTTCTTCCAAACTTTCAGGATAATTTTTCAAAGTAATGAAAGCAGTTCTTAAACATGCAATTGATTGTAAAACTATCCAAATGTGCTTGCTTGCGGTAGTTTTGTGAACTCTGATATAGCCCTCCACAGTAATCAGCGTGAGCATGGAGCCAGATGCTAGATATCTGACTGTCAAAAGTATCTGGTGTTTTGGAGTGAGTGCTTTATTCCTGAAATAAAAACGAGCACACTGTGCAGACAAGTACTATACTGTTAGCTACTTTTAAAAAGCATTTTCACTTCCCAGTTCATTTTAGATTTGACGTCATCCTTTATCAAATCTAACAAGCAATTTATGACCCTATTGGAGAGACGAAACCTGTTATAAAATTCAATTTCATCCACGCCAGGAAGTCGTCAGCCCTGTTTCTATATATTCGCACTTTGCGTGATCTGTTTGAATGTTCTACGAAATGAACGATATCTAAATTCTCAACGCTCGAAGAAAGCTCAAACTCCATAATCATTTTTTTTTTTTTTACAGTGAATACCGCACAAGAATCTGAACTGCTCCCGTCTGGAGCCAGTGAGGACTATGGCATCACCGATTGGGGTATGTTGTGAGGCTGAAGGTAGTGGCGGGTGGAAGGAGGTGGGGAAGAGGAAGGTTGGGAAGCACCTGGCTATTCAGATCTGGTCACTAAACACGGCTAAAGCCATTTTCAAGCAACGTTTCAATTCTGAATGGTGGTCTTACACCAGGGCGATACTAATAGTATCTTCCACTCTGGAACATGCCGCAAATATACTATATATTATTTTAAATGATTAAATTTTATTTGATTAATTTGTGAAATAACACAAATTAATCAAATAAAATTTATTTGCGCATGCCGGGTTCGAACCCGCGACGTCCGGATTGTGAGTCAAGAGTCTTACCCACTTGACTACGGAGACCGTCGATAGTTAATTTATTCATAATCTAATTTACGGGGTCTAGGACGTTTCTACGCCGCCGGTTCTTCGCCGCCAGTTCATCGCCGCCGTTTCTACGCCGAGACGGTTCTACACCGGCCGTTTCTACACCGGCCGATTCTACGCCGCATTCAAATTAAATTAACAATTACAAATTACACAGTTTCATAGATATTTTTGTAAATAGTATAACATCTTTCAAAAAATATCTCCACAATTTGTGCACTTAAAAAAAAAAAAAAAATTGTTGTTTTATTACTTTTCAGTAAATACTTCGTTATAAATATTGTATAAGTACTTGTTATTATTATGTATTTCAATTTTGTATTCAAGTTATGTATAAATAATACTTGTAATGTTTTTTCATGAGTTTGCTTATGTTAAAATGCATATGTGATTACTGCAGACACATTAGTCTAGGGATATTTATATTTGTATTCTAATGTATTATTATTACCCACAAAAATGCTGTATAAATATCCTGTTTGTGTCTCAAATAAATAAATAAATAAATAAATAAATAAACTTTATTGTTTTAACACATACATTTAACAAGTCATAGAAAATAAAATAGAAAATACAAAAACTATCGAATCATTTAAAAAGTAGCATTAACATTTATTTTAAATTAAAAGAATAAATAGGAAAAATAAGATTATTGCGTCATTTGGTAATTGTGTGCTAGGCCACGTAAATAATCTAGAGGTTCCCTGTTTTCATAATCTAAGACAATTCTTCGAATACGTTCATCAGCGTCACGGTATTTTTTCAGCTTCATCGGTGGTAAATGTCCGGCGATAAGTTGCTCAAAATAAGCGTCTCGTCCTTTTTGTACTTTTCGCAATCCATCTATAAATTTCCAAATAGTTGGGTGATGCATACATAATTCAGAACGCAATCGACGATTGGCTGCCTCTGCATGATTATTGGTGCGATCTTCTCCATCGATTGTTCTCTGGTATAAATTCCACATTGTTGGATGAAACATAGGCGGGCGCCTACCATTCCCGCGTCGATTTAAACGGCCAACATAGCTGTCTTCAAACCAATTTAGAAGCGGCTGAAGTTCTACTGGCAAATCATTTGCTAAAGCATCAATGTATTCATCTAAATCAGCTATTGGCACAAATGCTAATGCAATGACCATTTTAGCTCTCAATGCAAATTCAGCATCATTGTTGTATTGACTAATAACACCAATCTGAGCTAAATGCTTCCTCATATTTTGTGCTAAATGGAAGAAGCAACCTTTTACATTTACTTCAGGAAAGCAATCTTTCATGGCACTAAAAGCTGCATATTCATAATCACAAATGATAGATCCTGGACTTAAATTTGGCACTAGTGTTTTAATTAGTTCGAACATACGTGTGTATGTAACACGCTGCTTGTTAGGTAACAGAGCATACACTATAGGATGCACTCCTCCGTGTTTTGTTGCCATAACAATATAAACTTGCGAAAATAGCCTCGGTGCTATTGCGAAGGTACCATCAGTGTACCATGTATTGGCATTATGCAAATGCTGCAACCAGCTCCCTCTTCCAAAAATTAAAATTCTGTTTGCTCCCTCTCCATCGTCGCTTAGCAAAAAAGTTTCTTCTGTTCCTGGTTGAGGCACATATAGCTTATATCGATTTGGCAACACCAAATCGTTTAGGTCTGCGGGATCAGCAGGTGCAGCATTAATTTGATTCCGTTTTCTTCTGATTATTTTTCTCAGGGCTGCATTATTTGGAATCGATGCTAAAACAGCTTCAGGCACGTCGACTATACACTGATTTATAACTACACTTGTGCCCTCCATAGTTTCTTCTGCACGACGTTTCATGTTAGTGCAAACAGTTGCTGATTGTATGGCTGCTGCCGAGGAAGGGTGAGAATGATTGTTGATTTCGTTGACCACTTCTCCAGCCCTCGTGTGAATTCTTCCTTTACAGCGACCCACTTCTTCGCACCGCCAAAATTTTAAACTAGCGTCCCTTTTACTAACTTTGTCGAAAACGTACAAATATACGTTATATGAAAACTTCTCGTTTCCTTTCTTGCTGAGAACTGCTGGTTCCATTATTAAGATCACTGTTAACTAACGTAATGATTACTTTGTGACGAATACACTTAGAGTGATGTGTTAAGGGCTCCTGCCCCATATTTATACCAAATACTGTTAAACAGTTTTTAGAATTTTAAGCGGATTAAAACTTCTCATTACCTCCTTTGTGCTAATGGGCCTGTGTTGATAACCATAACACCATTAAGATAACCCGGATTAAAACTTCTGCTTACCTGCTTTGTCAATGGGTCCCAATCTGGTAATCCCGGCGCTCTGTGGCTGAAATTGGAACGCTGGCGCGTCACCGGCCCCTGATCAGCATGTTCCCAAAATGCATTTATAAGGAATGATTGTATTTTTTATCAATTTTTTTTTAGAATTCAATCTTTGATTCCTTTATGTCTAAGAAAGATTAACCTAATGTTACCATTGATACTATGACCAATAAAACGTCAAAATGAATTTATTCTCAGTTACTCACTTAAATTAAAAATTTCATTGAAAATTACATCTGAAACTTAATTATTCTGTAATTAGTCGCAGAACAGAGGATTATTGGGCGCACTTTTACGCTGCTGTATTTAGGTGAGTTTGAAGGTGTGCAGAATCTAGCTGTTTGTGTACTTATTATCGATTTTTTTTTTTTATAAATTCATTTAAAATATTTTTAAAGGTATGAGCTTTAGTAAAGTAACAGTAAAAAGATATTTATGTCATAAATTATATCGGAAATCTTGATTTAAAGTTGACGTCTTTTTTCCAAATTTTTTTTTCAAATTTATTTTCTTTAATGGAGTAGGAAAAAAAACTCCACGATTCTCCACTCTAATTTTAAAAGAATATTATTGATGTATCTTTTTTGTACATGGAACAATAAAAATTATCACCAGCCGTCACCAGCCACTCCAGTAATTGCATTTTTAAGGAATGATTGTATTTTTCATCAATTATTTTTTTGAATTCAATCTTTGATTCCTTTATGTCTAAGAAAGATTAACATAATGTTACCTTTATTACTATAACTAATAAAACGTCAAAATGAATTTTATTTTCAATTAGTCACTAAAATTAAAAATTTCATTGAAAATAACATCAGAAAGTTAATTATTCTGTAATTTATGTAATAACATATTTTTTAATTTATGTTATTACATAAATATAAAATATCCTGTACTATCTTTTGGAGTCTTTTCCGTTTGGTTATTTTAATGCGCATGTCATTAAATGTATAATATATTTTTAAGTAGGTACCTGCCAACTATAAAATGTTTATAAATACATTCAATTTGCGTGTGAGCATTTTTAGCAGGAGTTAATATATAATTAGATTACCTATTGTGTGTAATTACACTAATTACCCCCATTAAACCATTCTACCCCCAATTATCATTATTTAACGTTATTCCCCACTGTCTGGAAAATCCTAAGTATTATTGCTATGTACATCGATTAACAATGTTATGTTTATTGTTTGGGATTCTCCTTCAATTTATGAAGTTATTATAGAGAATCTTTCAAAAATTTTGTAATATTTCATATAAACACTTAAAAACAACAATAAACAACCAAATGGTCGAACGCCGAGAGGGATGTCGCGCCAGCCAGCGCTCCAATTTCAGCCACTGTGCGGCGATTGTAACTTGCATGTACAAAATATCTTTTAAATTAAAATAAATGTTAATGCTACTTTTTAAATGATTCGATAATTTTTGTATTTTCTATTTTATTTTCTATGACTGTATGTATGTGTTTAAACAATAAAGTTTAATTGTAATTGTTAATTTAATTTGAATGCGGCGTAGAATCGGCTGGCGTAGAAACGGCCGGTGTAGAAACGGCCGGTGTAGAACCTTCCCGGCGTAGAAACGGCGGCGATGAACTGGCGGCGAAGAACCGGCGGCGTAGAAACGTCCCATTCCCAATTTACGTACGTCGTACGTAGCAGATTATATCGAAATCGAAACATTGTCAAATTTGACAGATGTGTTATTGCCAATAGCGCCACAGCGTCTAGTAAAGGAACTATCCTGCGGCTTAAGCGGCCGATTTAGTAGGTTTAAGTTGAGCGAGGAATGTCGTCCTTAGCAAAGACTGATATACCGGCCCATAGTATTCGAGGTCTGTTTTCAATTTTTAAATTGAAATCAACAAAAGAGTTAAGAGCGTTTAACCAGCCAGCGGACGAAAATCCACATTTCGTCGAAAGTTGTTCTTACGATCGTGCAGGGTGGTTCAACGAGAAAGATTATTTATTCTCCGTACCAGCTTTTTAAAATTATAACTCAATATCGAATTTATTTCAATTCAAATTAGCTTTAATTTATACCTTCATCCAAAAATGCTGAAAGGTGTGTTGATAAAACTATTAAAATAATGTACTTTTTGTAGTTATTTTTTGATTATAAGAATTTATCATTTTTCTATAATGTCTAAATTTAATAAGAATGTTAAAAAAAATCTGAAATATATTAGTTTGTAAGTGCGCTAATAAATACACAAATGGACCAATTTTCGTCAAGAAACACATGTACGTAAAAATTGGAGTTTATCAATTTAATTCGCTAGCTTTTGGATTAAATTGTTCACCGTTCCTTGCGATGCAAACTTTAAGAAAGCTAGCGAGCAATGAAAGAAATTGTCTCCCGAAAGCCGCAGAAGTTGCAATTAAATGATTTATATATGGACGATTTTGTATATTCTGTAAATACTATAAGTGAAGCCGTCACTTTGTCTACAGAATTAATGGCGATGTTCAAGTCTGGTGGATTTGAATTAGTTAAATGGTCGAGTAATTCTGCTCATTTGCTCGCTCAATTACCAGAGTCGCACCGCGCTACGATGGATTTCTCGGATAATTGTAGCATTTTAGGACTAAAATGGGATCCGATATCTGATTGTTTTCGTTTTATGATATGTCCCACGGAGGAGAAAACTATATGTAAAACATCAATTCTTTCCACAATAGCACGTTTATTTGTTTATTTGATTTTTGTTATATCTGCCCTTTCCTCGGCAGATAGTAATTATTAAATACGGTTCTTTGAATATAAAAGTGTTTATTTACTGGAATAACCTAGCTGGAAAGCTACGACTGTTTACTATTCGGGGGTAGGTAAATCTCTGCGGCCTTGCCAGTGGAGCTCGTCAAGTCTATCTCCGAGACTGCTTCTTGTACGCCAATGCCATCTGGCGAGCTATGGTGCAAGCTACATGCTTACCGCCATCTATCGTATTCTTTCCATATGAAATACTTAATTACTCTACATCACACCCTCCCCCACCTAACCTCAAGCCCTGGCTACAATAAATACAAGACATGTTCTTTTCAAAGAAGTTATACAATTTGACAAAAAAAATAGGATTTTAAATATTTCATTTATACACGATTTTATACACTAAATTCAACCAAACATAGTCATGATTTTAAATATTTCAACTTAAATATTTCTGTTTCTCTGGGAGGGACCTTTATGAACGCCTTGAACGGAGCCTTCCTTCCCAAGGTCTTAGTTGAGTAGTTTGCTCTCGATCATCCGCTGGTAATCCGAAATCAAGAGAACTCCACGTTAGCCCCTTCAACAAAGCTGAGGTCCCCAACTCGTCTGAAGCGCATTTCGTGACCTCAGACGCGGTGGGTGGGTTATTATCTTCACTCTCCTCTTCCCATTTCACAGATAAACTCTTTAACTGATCAATATGCCTCTTCCAAGTCAACGGAGTACCACAGATCCTAACGATATAAACTTGACCAGACACTTTTGTCCAACATGTAAATTCCTAATTTTTACGCCCCCATAATTCCTTATTTGATTATCTTGACTCCTTTTTATATTATCGTTAGCTATTTTTCTCTGTTCTGACACATCTTCCTGAGTGGTTTTAGGAATTAAACTACTGAAAGTTGATTTCAGTCTCCTACCAAACATCAAGACTGCCGGTTCTAATCCCGTTGTGCAATGTGGCGAATTTCGATAATCCGATAGAAAATCACATAATCTACTTTCATAATTTACTGGAAAATTATTCCTAACCATAATTTTTTTTTAAAAAATTTTTTACCGTTCTAACTGAATTTTCAGCTTGTCCATTACACTGAGGGAATTTTACCGGTGAATTTAAAAATTCTATGTTATTCTCTTTAAGAAATTCTTTAAACTCTACACTAGAAAATGCTGTTCCATTATCCGAAACTATGCAATCAGGGTTACCAAAATTAGAGAAAATTCTTCTCAATTCCTTAATCGTGTTAAACGAATCCGCCCTTGGAACCTCTAAACAATCGATCCACTTGGAAAAAGCGTCACAAATTACAAGAAACATTTTTCCTGCTACCGGTCCGCAGTAGTCTACATGCACCCTACTCCAAGTTGCCCCAGGGTTCGGCCACACTGACAAATGACTCTTAGAAGGTGCCGGCCTCATAGCCGCGCAATCATCACATTTTAGAACCATTTTTTCAATGTCATTGTTCAGTGATGGCTACCAAAAATAAGCTTTTGCTAGGCCCTTCATTTTAACTATTCCTAAATGAGATCTGTGTAATAACTCTAGCACATGTTCTTGTAAGGAACTCGGAATGACAATTCTATGTTGCCAGAAAAGGCAATCCTTGACTATGGACATTTCGTTTCTCTTAACCCAGAATCTCCACAGTACATCATCTCGACCAACTCGTTTTGGCCAGCCCTTACGCAAACACGTTAAAACTTCCTGAATAACCGTGTCTGTCTCTATAGCTGTGGAAATGAGCTTGATATCTATGTGCTCGCATTTATCTACATAACACACAAAATCTGATCCATAATCATCTTCAAATTCTTCTTGAGAATTTTCTACCGGAAGCCGAGATAGAAAATCCGCATGATTATGACATGACTTAACAAATTCTACCTTATACGCAAATCCGGCTAATATAATGCCATAACGCTGCAATCTGTTAGCCGCCAAAACTGGAATATTTTTGTGTTCCCCTAAAATCCTCATCAAAGGCATATTATCTACGCATAAAGTAAACTCCCGACCGAATAGGTATTGAAAGAATTTGTTCAAACCAAACACAATAGCTAACGCTTCTAAATCTAGAATACTGTACTTCTTCTCTGCACTAGACAAACTTCTTGATGCAAATTCGATCGGTCTCATTGAACCGTCCGCAAATGTGTGCAATAACACGGCCCCGAGGCCTGCGCTGCTCGCGTCTGTATATAACTTAAGAGGAAGGTTGGGAAAATAATGAGTGAGAATTCTATCAGAACCCATTAGATACTTTACTTTATCTACTGCGTCAATGCATGACTTCCCAAATTCAAACTTTGCATTCTTCTTTAAAAGATTATGCAAAGGTTCTAAAATTGATGACATGTTCGGTATGAAGTTCCGATAAAAATTAAAAAATCCCAAAAGACTCCTCAATTGATGCACGTCGCATGGATACGGCGCATTCTTAATTGCTTCCAATTTATCTTTTTGCGGTTCAATGCCCCTTCCCGAAATAACGTATCCCAAAAATTCTATAGATTTAACAAAAAACTGACACTTCCCAGTATTGACACATAGACCACATTCTTTCAACCGCTCGCAGACCGCGCAAATATTATTATACAGATCAAGTTCATCGACCCCTGAAATAATAATATCGTCTAGGTAAAAGGCTACGCCTTTTAAACCTTGTAAACAACTTGATATTATTCTTGCGAAGATGGCCGGAGCCGATTTAAACCCAAAAACCAACCTGTTATATTGGAACAGACCTAAGTGTGTGTTAATAGTTGTAAACTTTTTACAATGATCCGCTAATTCTAACTGTGAATATGCTTCTTTAAGATCTAATTTTGCAAAAACTTTGCCCGAACTAACCTGATGTATGACCTCCTCAATCTTTGGCATCGGATATTTCTCTAAATTGGAAATCAAATTAAGACTCCTTTTATAATCTACACAAATTCTTATATCTCCATTTTTCTTGATCACCGGAACAATCGGTGAAGCGAATTCGCTACTTGTAACCGGGGAGATTATACCTTTTTCTACCATCGATCTTAATTCGGATTCGATCTTCCCTTTAATAGAAAAAGGAACCGGCCTTGCATTGAAAAAAATTGGATCCGATTCCTGGTTTACTTTAAAATGGACTTTATATTTGTTAAATCTTCCCAACTTTTGCGAAAACACTTCCGGGAAATCTTGAATAAACTTTTCTCCATTCCTCATTTGCGGCGTCACTAAATTAATTGTCTCCTGAGAAGTTATCCCAAGATCGAAACATTCCATAAAATCTCTTCCCACAATTAATTCTGTTCCTTTTATTACTACAATAAAATTAATATTTTTGTTCCTACCCTTAAATTTCACATCAAAAATCGCCTTTCCTACGACTTTTAAACGATTATTTCCATAACCTGAAATAATCCGCTTGTCTTGTGACAAAATGATTGAACTAAAATGTCGTTTAAAAATACCCTCCGGCATCACACATAAAGATGAACCGGAATCAATCATTGCCGTAAACTTCTTGTTATTAATTTCAATTTCAGCAGTAATCGGACTAATTGACGCAACTAAAACTTTACTATCCCTGTGATTTTCAAAAATGGGATTTATAGGATTATTCTTGCAGAATTTCTGTAAATGCCCAACGCCCTTACATTTAAAACATTTCGCATTACGAAATTTACAATCAAACGATAGATGATCATTCCTTTTGCAAATAAAACACTGTTTTTTAACACTACCCACGGGTGATCTAAAATTCGTACCTGAATTTGATCCTAACCTATAAGCTGGTTTCGTGTTAAAACTACCCTTGGGGCTCGTCGATCGTTCCCTACGCTGATCTCGCTTGAACCCATCGCTAGTAACTCGTTTTTTTACTAGGTTTACTTCTGATTTTACTGTATTAGCACTATCCAAAGTTGACATACTAACTGCAAGTCCTTCTATTTCATTAAACGACAACGTTTGCCCTTCTACGAAAATTTTCTCCTTCGCGCGTCCCGGTAACAACCCGATTGCAAACATGTCTATGAGGTTTTTTTCAAGCCTCGTTTCGAATTGACAATACGTTGCTAAAGAACGAAGTCTAACCGCGAAATCTTTTATCGTCTCGCCTTGTTGTTGTCTTGCTAAAAAAAAATTCTCCCGTTCTTTAAAAACTGAACGATTTTTGTTACAATGTTTGTCGAGAAGCGCTAAAAGTTTATCAAAAGATAAGTCCGTTACTTTACTTGGAAAACACAGATTAATTAGTAAGGTCAACGTTTCTGATTCTAGGAGATTCAATAAAAAAGCCCGTTTTTCTCCACAGACGCTTTGTCATCATGGATCACGAAAAATTGCTCTATCCGAAGTCGAAACAACCCCCAGTCTCCGGAGAGATGGCAAAACGGTGGTATTCTACCCGATTCCATAACTCCCAACAAATAAATCGGCAAAGAAAAATTAACAAGAAAACAATAACAAATAATCCCTCTCAAAGAATCAAAAATACTTATCTCAGGAACTCTTCTGGTCTCCCTCTGGGTTTTATCCTTGTCTTCTGATTAATCCAATGATCCACAGATTCGTCCTTGAAACTATTAACCCAATGATCCGTTTTGACCTTGAAACTTCTGATTAATCCAATGATCCACAACCAGATCGCCTCCTTGCGGTATTTCACTTCTGTTCCTAAAACAAAAATCTTTTTAACCAGCCCGTAGCCACGGAACCAAATGCTCCTTAATCTCGAGCAGAATCTCTTCCGATTCCTTGCCAAAACTGCAAGTCACTCCAGCAGTGACTTAGTCCTCCGTGTCCAGCACCAATTATTATTCGCACGCGTAACTTTCACACAATTATACTTATACGGCTGCGCCAATTGTTATGTCTGCCCTTTCCTCGGCAGATAGTAATTATTAAATACGGTTCTTTGAATATAAAAGTGTTTATTTACTGGAATAACCTAGCTGGAAAGCTACGACTGTTTACTATTCGGGGGTAGGTAAATCTCTGCGGCCTTGCCAGTGGAGCTCGTCAAGTCTATCTCCGAGACTGCTTCTTGTACGCCAATGCCATCTGGCGAGCTATGGTGCAAGCTACATGCTTACCGCCATCTATCGTATTCTTTCCATATGAAATACTTAATTACTCTACATCACAATTTTGTATTAGGTTTGGTTTGGTTAGAGAAAGTGGGATGGGATGAAGAACTACCCCAAAGTATTGTTATTCGATATGTCAAATTTAAGGAAGAATTACCAATGCTTTCTAATTTAAATTTACCTCGATATTTGGGAGTAAAAGAGGACTGCACGATAAATATTATCGCTTTTGCAGACGCGAGTACGAAAGCATACGGGTGCGTAGTATTCATGTCACAGATAAGAATGGCAACGCTACTATGAATTTGATATGTTCGAAATCCAAGGTAGCCCCTTTAAACATAGTTTCGCTCGCTCGATTGGAATTATGTGCCGCGCTTATTTTATCTAGACTTGTTAAATCTATTATAGATACTTATAAAAATCGCATTTTTATAAACGATATATTTGCTTTTTCAGACTCAAAAATAGCACTTTCTTGGATTCACTCATCCCCGCACAGATGGCAAACTTTTGTAGCTAATCGAGTTAGTGAAATTCAGGAAAATTTACCTGCGAAACATTTTTATCATATAGATGGAGTTACCAATCCTAGTGATTGTTTATCACGTGGACTATTGCCCGCTCAGCTAATTGATCATCCTCTTTGGTGGCACGGTCCACCCTGGGTTGCGAACCCAGTGTCCGAATGGCCTGTCAAAAGCTTTTCTCCCTCAGCGCAGGAGGAGAATACTTTGGAATTGAAAAAGTCGCATACGTTCACGATAACGTCAACAGAGAATAATTCTCCAATATATAATCTTGCTTTAAAAATTTCTTCATGGCCAAAACTGCTAAGAATTGTCGTATATATTTTACGATTGGCGCGGAAGTTATCGCGTTCAACAGTTATAAATTCCACTGAATTAAATATTGCTGAAATAAATGTATTAAAAGCTCTACAGAAAAAGTATTTTTATGCCGATATACAATTAATACAGAAGAAAAAATTATGTTCATCTTTGATTCGAAAATTAAACCCGTTCGTCGATCATAATGGATTGTTACGTATAGGTGGTAGATTAACAAATGCGAATATACCTTATGAAAACAAACATCCAGTACTTCTGCCAAGACAGGATCATATTGTCGATATAATTATAGATTGAGTTTTAGGGACCACGCAACCCAGGTTTGCTAAGAAGCGTGTGTGTGCTTGATGTTGTGGGGCCACCAGTATGTAATTTTTGGTATATATAACATATGCTTATCTTAGTAAATAGCTGTCGAATATCTAAGACTCTGATTTTTGCAAAGAGTTCATTTGAGGGGTGGGTAGGTTGACATTTAAATATAATTCTCAGAATTAGTTTTTGAACTAAAATAATTGGTCTAATAATGGATTCAGCACAACCACCCCATCCCACTATACCGTATGTTGCTATGGATTGGAAAAGGGCAAAGTATACGCTTCTTAGAGTTTGTAAATCTAAGATAGACCTAAGGGAGCAGAAAACATGGCAGAGTTTGCAACAGTTTGGGCAAGTACTGGCCTAATTTAGACGGAGTTTCTAGCCACGCGGGTACCTGATGAATTTGACAGCCGGCCGTTAATGTACAGGCGCCGGTAGAGGGCGAATCGAGGAGAAGTTTCGATACGTTCGTCAGTTGGTTCCGGAGAGTACATAGTGTGACAGCTGAACTACAAGCCGCCAAAGGTCATGGCCGAAACACACGTGAGCGAATTAAAAATTTGTAATGGATCATCACGAGATAGTATAGCTTAACTTTGGTTTATTATATATCCCTAGCATTTAATTTAAATCCTTCTAAATATGTACGGTTATCTGTACAGGCGCCCTTCAGGATTAACTAATGATTTGCTTCCATTTATCGTTACCACATGTTCCGAGATTATAGTTTCACATTAATTTGACATACCTATGGTAATCAACCACCCCTGTAGATTTAAAATCAATTTAATCATGCTCTACCCATAATTGTTTGAAATTAATTAAATAAATGTTACATCTTTGTTACTGGAACAATCCGTCTTTTCTTACACTGATCTACCCACATGTCTGCACTTGTTTATTTGAATACGAGAGAAATATTAAGAGTATTTGGATGGCGGTGATTAGTAAAGATAGATATAAGGTGAAACTACGTTACAAGTTTACGAAGTTTTTGTACTGTGTTATCGATGTGAGCTTCCCAACGTAGTTGGTTGTCTATGATTATTCCCAAATATTTAACTACTTTTGATGATTTGAGGGTCGAACACGTACAATTAATATTAGATGTGGTTTCTGGATTTTCTAAATTGAGTTGACACGAGTGGATGATTGGTTTAGGACAGTTGTTGGGTATATTGTATTTGCGTATGGAAAATGTCATATATTGTGTTTTGTCGATGTTAAGTGTGAGGAGGTTTGTGTCAAGCCAATGCTTTACTTTTATTAAAGCATTATTAGTTCTGTTAATAACTGATTGCCATGTTTCATCTTCGAATATTAAGACCGTGTCATCAGCAAATGATAATATTTTTCCACAAATATTCATGGCACATAGTGAGTTAATGTATATGAGAAATAAAATTGGTCCTAGTATGCTACCTTGGGGTACACCACAGGACACAGATAATTTATTGCTTATATGTATTTTATCAGATTGGATGAGAGTTTGTTGTGTTCGGTTTGATAGATAGTTTTCAAACCATGTGTAGGCTACTTCAGTTATTCCAATCTGCTGCAGTTTTTTTAGTAGTAATGGATGTGAGACCGTATCAAATGCTTTTGCGAGATCGAGAAAAATAGCAAGTGGTTTGCAACCAATGTCAAGATTATAGGAAACGATCTTTGTGAGGGCGGCTATTGCATCTGAAGTACTTCTACCTTTGCGAAAGCCGTATTGATTGTCAGATAATATTTTGTTATCTTCGAGAAACTTACAGAGTCTATTTTTCACCGCTTTTTCTACAACTTTAGATATTATGCTTAGTAAGGATATTGGACGGTAATTATTTACAAATAATTTGTCTCCCGCTTTAAAGATTGGAATTAATGTGGCCTGTTTTTATACTAAATCATTGTTCTGAGAAACGTTTGCAGTTCTTGGACAATGGTTCGTTTCACTGTTGGATTGTGAGCACAAAGCCTTTCAACTTCCGTTTCTTGATTGCCCATAAAACGATAGCTTTATCCCGCGGCTTCGCTCGCATGGGTGGTTCCCACTCCGCCTCCTCCACCTTCCCTCTCCCCACTCTACTCCCCCCACCCCCCCCCTCCCTCCATCTCACCCCCCCTCCCCAACCCTCCCTCCTCCACCATCCCCCCACCCTTCTACACCCCTCCCCCTTCTTTCCGTCCCTCCTCTCCCTCCTCCAACCCCCTCCACCTTACCTTCCTCCCCCTCCCCAAACCCTTCCTCCTCCCCCTCTCACCTCTCGCATTCCACATATTCATTCCCAGTACATTCAGTTTTCAAACTGCTCGCGTGTCACCTATTACAATTTTTTATACAAATATCATCGTCAAATAATATCGCCATAAATATTAAAATTCATTCAAAAAAATGTACCACTAAATTATTAGCATGCCAAAATAATGACTGTCTATTCATAGCAAATAAAAAAGAAATAAAATATTTGGGTGTAATAATAGATATTAACCTTAAGTGGAAGACTCAAATTACCAATACTATAAATAGATTAAGAAAACTTATATACATATTTATTAATTTAAAAAATATACTTAACTTAAAAATTCTTAATAATATATACTATGCTCTAGCCCATAGGTTCCCAACCTTTTTTTGCCCACCGCCCACTTTGTGAATATTTTTTTTTCTAGCGCCCCCCAACTCGTAAATCTGAAAGAGCAATTGTCGTCACGATTATATTTTCCAACGGGGCCGGGGGGGGGGGGGGGGGGAGATAGGATGGCGCAAGATGCGTTTATTTTTATTTTTATTGTATATTTTATTTGGTGACCGGCCAACTCAGAATGAAACCAACTCGGAAGCACCTCATAAAGGTCATTAAAGAGTGATGATAAAAAAAAATTGATTAAGTTAGGTAAGGATTACCGGCAATTTTAAATGTATTTTTTCATAGCTTTTAATGACCTTTCTGAGATGGTTTAATTCTGAGTAGGCATGGAACCGTTCTGAATTATTTTTATTTTTTTTACTTGGGTTTTATTGCTCAGAAAGATTACACTTGTGCAGTAATTCACATGACACGCTACAGTGGTATTGTAGACCAATTTCCGTGTTTTGACGTCTAACTTTCCCTTTATCCCACTTTTCTGTTTCATTTTAATCTTTTCTGCAATTTTTTAATTTAACATTTCAAAGTCAGTGTTTAGTTTTAATTTGTTATGGATTATGATTCCTGATTATTTAATTTCTTCTACTTCTTCAATATTTTGATTTTCTATATTAAGGGTAGTAATTTCGTTGAGTTTCTTCTCTAATACCATGAATTTACTTTTAGTTACATTTATTTTCAGTTTATTCGAAGAAAAAAAACTTTAATATATAATATAGAAGTGTTCTTTAAAAAATAGCTTTTTTGACAATGTATCTTCGATATATATATATTTTTTTAATATGTTTATTTAGTTATTAATTGTACAATAATTTCTCTTACTTAAATCTTACAAAACTGATCAATCAGTTTGATTGTAAGAAATCTCTCATTTTTCCAATTTATTTACTTACAACATATAAAATGTTTGATATCTTGGTGCTTAATACATATCTAGTAATTATTTAATAATATAATACTTAATATTAAAATACTTAACTAATTATTATAATGCTTATTGTAACATAAATTTTATTTTGAACAATGGTTAAAAGAACTAGGTCTAGGTCTATACCTATTCGATCAAAATATTATTTGTTTTTCATAGATTTAGGTATTTTTATACAATATTTTAGTTTTCATATTCTATTGAAGTGGAATGATCTAACTTTAGTTTTGATTTTTGAATATGATGTCTCGTTTTTAATATTTTCAGGTAATGCATTAAATATTTGCGGAATTTTATGCCTTTTTGTTCTATCACCGTATACATTTTGAGATTTATTAATAATAAACATTTCTGCTTCTCTATGCCTAGTGGGGTAGTTATGGTTTACAGGTTTTTTGAATTCTGTATTCCAGAATTCATCTAGAGTTAATTGGTAATCTACCCTACTATGTATAGAGAGCACATTACACAAGGAGAACATTTTTTTATAATCGCCTTCACATAATTGAACTTTTTTTTTTGCCTGATATCAATTTTAGGAAACGGATTTGTAGTTGTTCTATTTTATTTAAGTACGTTTTGTACGTTAATCCGTAACTATTTATTCCGTATCCTATAATTGATTCTGCTAATGCGTTATATGTACAGTATAATATATTTTTATTAACAAAGTTTTTTAGGTGATAAAATTTCCCTAATATAGATCTTAATCTATTACATACATTTTCAATATGAATTGACCAGTTAAAATTGACATCTATTGTAAGACCAAGGTATGTATATTGGTACACTTTTTCTATGTTTGGGCAATTACACTGCAGGGATTGGTTTTTTGTGTGTAAGCAATCATATGAATGACTTTTAATGTGCAATTCCTTATCCTGACAGTTTGCATGTGGTGAATGTATAAGCATGTATTTGGTTTTTTTTTGCGTTGATAATAATGCCATTGTCGTGGGACCATTTTATTATATTATTTAGGTCTGTTTGTAAAATTTCCTGAATTTTTTGTGGATTTTTGTCAGCACATATGATGCAAGTATCGTCTGCAAACATGTAGCATTTACAACGTTTTATTACGTTTGGTAGATTGTTTACTTGCATAATATAATACGTAGGTCCCGATATCGATCCCGTAGCTACCCCAGTGTTTGCCAACATTTCATCACTTAAAATTCCGTCAATTTTAACTTTAATTTTTCTATTAAACAAATAATTTAAAAAAAATTTATTTAAAGGACCTCTAATACCACATTCCTCCATTGCCCTTAGTAATGTTTCATGGTCCAATGTGTCAAAGGCCTTTTTAAAATCTATAAAAATTATGCCTACATAATATTTTTCATTCAAATGACAATTTATATGGTCAGTGAATTTAGAAAGTAATTGTGTAGTACTTTTTTGTTTTTGAAATCCGTACTGTATGGGATTTATGATTCTATTTTTTCTTTAAAATTTTGTATTTGGTTAAAGATAGCTCTTTCAATAATTTTATCAATACACGAGAGAATCGCTATTGGTCGATAGTTTGTGAAATCTTTGTGGTTTCCTGATTTATATATAGGTCTGATGATGGATGTTTTAAGTTCGTCAGGCATGATACTTTTACTTACACAAAGGTTTTTTTTTTTTTTTTTTACATTAACTCCACACAGGAGGCCCTGAGGAAAATAATTTCCCTCAGGGCCTATGTCATCTGGGATGCTGTGTGGAGGGTCTTTTTGAGGAGAGGAAGGAATGAACATTGGTCTTGAAGAGACCCATGTTGTAGGAAGGAGGAAACACAGAGGCCGGCAAATCATTCCACAGCCGAGCTGTTGAACACAAGAATGAGTCGAAGAAACGACCCGTTCTCATGTGACAAATGTCAACTGTGTACAAATGTTGGGCACGCGTTTGGCGTGTTTCCCGACTATGCACCGGTGCCGAAGGGATCAATGATGCTAGTTCCTCGGAGCATCTTCCATTGTTATACCGGTAGAACAAGGATAGCATTCCCACCCGACGCCTGTGCTCTAAAGATTGCAATCCGTCTGTTAAGATGGGAGAATCTATCAAACGGACCGCCCGTTTCTGCACAGAGTCGAGGGTATTTTTCAGGTATTTTGGAACTCCAGACCAGAGGTGGCTGCCAAATTCAACCGTGGGGCGCACTTGCGATTTGTACAGGGTTAGCAGTTGTGTACTATTAAAGTATCTGCGGGCCCTGTACAGTACGCCCAGTTTTTGGGAGGCTAGCTTTACTCTGGCTTCGATGGAGCCCCCATACCTGAGCTGGTCACTTAGGGTTACACAAAGCATATCAATGGAGGGCCTGTTCGGAAGATTGCTTCCGTTGAAAGAGACTAGATTTTCATTTCGATCCCTTTTGGACGTAATCAGACAAGATTGGGTCTTTGAAACATTAAATTCAACGAGATTATTTTTACCCCAAGAGAAAACACTCTCGAGGTAGCCGTCCATTCTTTGCTTCAAAACCCTACGAGCTGTTGGAGTTTGTGAGCCCTTTGGGGGCTTGTCAAACAAAAAGCTATCATGAACTGTACTGTCGTCCGCATAACAGTGAATTGGTGCACATGACAAAAGGTCGTTGAAGTGCAACAAAAACAAAGTTGGAGACAGAACCGATCCCTGCGGGACGCCAGCATTTATCGAGTGTGAGGAAGAGGTGAAACCATCGACTACCGTCTGAATCGACCTCCCCCTCAAGAAGTCGGCAATCCACGTACACAAGGATGCGGGAAGTCCGTAAGAATGCAGCTTGTTGACAAGTCCTCGGTGCCAAACCCGGTCAAAGGCCTTGGAGATGTCCAGTGCAACCGTTTGGGTCTCACCGAAACGTTCCAGGCATCGCCCCCAAACATGCGTCACATACGCGAGAAGATCACCGCACGAGCGGTTCCGACGGAATCCGTATTGACGGTCGTTAATAATTTTGTTCTTCTCGAGGTATGTGAGCAGTTTGTCGTTGATCACACGTTCCATCACCTTAGACAGAACTGATGTGATCGCTATGGGGCGGTAGTTGGCCGGGATGGAGCGGTCACCCTTCTTTGGAATAGGATGGATAACCGCTTTTTTCCAACCAGAGGGCACAGAGCCAGTCTTCAGGGACATTTTAAAAAGCTTCGTCAAAATTGGAACTAATTCTGCAGCGCACCTCTGCAGTACCAGGGCAAGTATTCCGTCGGGCCCACTAGCTTTATTAACATCAAGCCCTCGTAAAACATGGAGAACTTCCCGATACCGGATCCTCAGCTTTTTCATATGAAAACCGCAGTGAGGAACCGACGTCGGGACAGCACCTTGGTCATCGAGGGTTGAGTTATCCGCAAACATTTTACCTAGTAAGTTAGCCTTTTCGGTGGCGGTGTTTGCTAGTGAGCCGTCAGGTCTGGTAAGAGGTGGCAGACTGGATTTGCAGAAATTGCGACCTATTGAGCCCGCAAGCGACCAGAATTGCCTGCTGCCATGCGGGCATGCAGTCAGCTTTCTGCTGATCTGCTGGTCGTGCTCGAATTTTGACCTATTTATGATTCTCTTGGTTTCCTTTGCCATTTTGTTGTAAGCTGTTCTGTCTTCGGATGTTCTAGATGTGTTGTAGGCTCGGTAAGCCGCGTTTTTTCGTCGCACTGATTCAGCGCATTGTCGACTGAACCATGGCTTTGAGCCTACACCATTTTCCTTAACAGTAGATTGGATGAAGCCATCCATCGCGGATGTGATGACTTCACCAATTTCCTGGGCACATCTTGAGGGATCCGAAGTCCGAAAACAGACAGCTGACCACGAAAAAGCATTAAAATGTGCCCGCAGACCAAACCAATCTGCTGACCTATAGTGCCACACTTTTCTCTTCAGTCTCTCGTTTGGTGGTCTGAAGTTTACAGGGATTGATGTCGTCACCAGGCAGTGGTCGGACGATCCTAAAGGCGCTGTGACTTCAATCCTGTAACCGTGTGGCACAGTAGTTAAAAATAGGTCTAACAGATTGGAACGGTGAGTCTGGACATCAGGAACCCTTGCAGGCTCCTGAACCATTTGCTCCAATCCGTAGCAAAGGGCAAAGGATTCCGCTTGGCGTCCAGCCGAGTCTGTTGATCCTGAGAACTTCAACCAAGGTTCGTTATGAACATTGAAATCCCCCAGGACCACAAACTCTGCCGTAGGGTAGCGGGGCAAGAGGTCATCAATAGTGTCGCTTAAGTGTTTGAAGAGCTCGGACGTGTCTGATTCGCTCAGGTTCGGTGAGCGGTATAAACACGCGTAGAATCTTACCGTACTGGCAAGATTGACGCGTACCCACATTACGTCGAATCTGGAGTTTTCCAGATTCAACAATCGCACACAGTTGACGTCAGCTCGACTATAGAGACAGACACCTCCTTTAGGTCTGAACTTGCCTGCGAGGGTGAAGCCCGGGCAGTCCAGATAGGAGGTGTCTACAGGCTCAGCTATCTGAGTTTCAGGTTAATTAGTTTAGTCAGTACTGGGATTATATTATCAGCAATTAACTTCAGGTCTTTAATTCTTATTTGGTCATTGCCTTCTGATTTTTTAACATCCATATCATTAATAATTTTTTTAACATCTTTTTGTGATACAGGTCTAAATCTCATCGACATAATAGCAGGAGTTGTATACGTGTTACGATCTAGGAATTTTTTAGTACAATTATGTCTTATGTCTTTTATTTCATTTACAAATGTTGTGGCAAATTTATCGCATAAAAACTTTGTATCTCCTTGACTTCCCATATGTTGAAGGATTATTTTATCTAAATTTTGTTTAGGTTTACCTATTAGATTATTTATTTCGTCCCAGAGTTTCCTCGGGTTGCCGTTTAAGCTATTTATTACGTTTTTATGGAACGTGTTTTTAGTAATATTAATATGTTTGTTTGTTTTGTTTCTATATCGCGTATATTCTAAACGAAATACCGGGTTATTTGGGCTATTCCTGCATTTTCTGTAAAGATAATCTCTTTTTTTAATCATTGGTATAATATATAAAAGTGTGTCAACAGCAAAAGCTTGATAGAACAGTACTTTAGGCACTTCACTATATCGTTAATATATATACTTAATAAATAGGAGCGGTCCCAATACAGATCCTTGAGGAACTCCGAGGTTTACTTGCTGTTCTTCAGATATAGCATCTCCAATTTTGTTTCTTTGTTTTCTATTTTTAATTTTATTATTAGTATTTCTCTGTCTATCGTTTCAAAAACACGTCTAAAATCCAAGAACACTACTATTGTATTTTTCTTCTGATCCATACTGGTTTTCCATTATGAATATTTGTTTCTAAACCCTGCTGTTTTACAAGAATGTTATTTTTTTTCAATAAATTTTCTCATCTCTTCTTTAACTAAGGATTCTAGTATTTGTTCATATGTAGGTTATCCATTTATTTTTCTGAGGTCTTCGAAATTTTTTGCATTTATTAATTTGGGCACTGGTGTTATTATGGAAGTTTTCCACGACTGCGGAAAAATTCCCTTTAACACAGATTAATAATTTATTAGTGCAACTACTTAAATTTAATTATGCCTATAGTAATTCCAGACGTCGATGATTTTTGCGTCATTGTATTAAAAATTTTCATTAAATACTCACTGTTACCTGAAAATATTATTATTCTCTCTTTTTTCCGATGATTGAGAAGAAGTATCTGTGAATAATGAAATACTCTTATTTATGTTTTCGACACTTAGTATTAAATTTGGCTATTTTAGTTTTATCATCTTCAACTCCATCGGGAACCGAACTTCTTTAATGTTTTCCCTCTGTTTGCCACTTATAATTTCTTTAAGTGTAGTCCACGTTTTTCTTGAATCTCTTTGAGAGGTAATAATTTAGCCTCGAATACGAATTTTTGGTATGTTTTATTTCTGTACCTATACATGTTTCTAAGTTTCTTACAGGTTTCCCACCTTTCTTCTGGAAATTGTATTTTACAGGCTTTATAAGCTGTATCCCTTTGTTTTTTTTTAGAAGATTTAGGGATTTCGTAGGTATACTATTTATTTGTATCTTTTAATATACTACTAGCTGGTTCCCGGCATGCGTTGATATACCATTTTTAAAGAAATAAATTGTTTCCCTGTTCCCCTCCCGCATTTCCTTCCCCTCCCGCGTTCCCTTTCCACCTTCCCCGCCTACCCCCTCCCCTCTTCCACTTCCCCGTCCCGCCAATCCCCCTACCGCGTTCCATATAACAGTCCCAGTACATTTAGTTTTCAAACATTTCGCGTGCCTCCTATTACAATTTTTTTATTCAAATTGACGCTTTTCATTCAAAACAAATATTCATTTTTATATATTATAAGAACAATCAATCAAATTTGGTACCTAACGTAGGTATCTATTTAAAATATCTATAATTTAAATAACCCATAGATAATTCTTTTTTTACCAAAAAAAAACGTTCGAAAACACAATTCAATTTCGTTAAACAAGAAGTTAAAATAGTCGTTAAGTTTTCTGAAATTATCCAATTTTCTGAGCAATTTTCTTAAATTTTCTTCCCGTAAGAACCTTCTACAAAGTATTGGGAAACTTAAAAAAAAAGTGAAATGAAGGCGTGACCAAGGGAAACAGGAATTCATTTTATATATAAATACTATCTGGTCCCGGCATGCGTTGCTATGCCATTTAATAAAGAAATTGTTTCGCCCTAAGTGTCCTTTTCCATTCGTCCCGTTTCCCTTCCGCCTCCCCTTCTTCTCCTGCGTCCTCTTCCCTTCTCGCGTTCCCACTCCATCACCTCCACCTTCCCTCTCCCCACTCCATCCCTCCCCCCCCTTCCCCTGTCCCGCAAACCCTTCTCCCGAGTTCTCCTCCCCCTACCACGTTCCCCTCCCCTTTCCAGGTTCCCCTCCCCCCTCTCGTCTTCGCCTTTCACCTTCCCCGCCCTCCCTCTTCCCTTTAACGCTCCCTCGTACCGCCAACCCTCCTCCCGCGGTCCATATATTCAATCCCAGTACATTCAGTTTTTAAACAGTGCCACCTTTTACAATTTTTATTCAAATTTCCATTTTTCATGTATATAAAATTTGGTACCTAACATAGGTACCTATTTAAAATATCTAAAATTCTTGATTCGATTCAAACTATTAGGGGAGTAACTACTTTAAATACATTTATCAACTTAAAGATTTTCAAAAATAGAATTTTATTTAACAATCATTGTTTCGCAAAATATCCTTTTCAAACACGCGTACTATCAAACGTGCGATAGTCGTTTAGGTTAGTAATAGGTTTTCTAAAGTTATCCAATTTTCTGCGCAATTTTCTTAATTTTTCTCTCCGTAAGAACTATCCTCGTACTTCAAGGAATATTCGAAAAAAAAAGAATTAGCGAAATCGGTTCAGCTGACCTCGAGATTTGCGCTTTGCAACACATTAAGCGATTCATTTTTATATATAAGAGAAGATATATTCGTTGTAGGCATTAGTTCATTTACTACTGTTTTCAGGTGTCCTGTTAGTTCATCGGCTTTTCTGTCTAAGTTTCCTTGGTTATCGCAGATCCACTTTTTATTTTGTAATGCCGTACACAATTTATCCTTATTATAGTTCTTTTTATTCCTATATATATATATATTATACTTCGTGTTCCCTGAGGCTTCAGACTATTATATCTAATTTTTGTAATAATTGTTTCGTGATCAGATTGATTTTGAATTCTTCCGCAGCATTAACTTCCGCGTAAAAGTCATTTGAAATTACCAAATTAATCATGGCTGTAGAGTTTTTTCATATTCTTGTATAATTTTTGACAAGTTGCTTCCTACCCAGGCAATTTATAATGATTTGTAATCAGGTGCTTTTTATATTGAATATTAAAATCTCCACAGATGATTTTCAAGTCTCTTATATTTATTTGCTAACGGCACCATTCTTCAAAAAAATCTAAGAATTTAGTATAATTTTGATTTGGAGAATGATAAATAGCTGCATAGGTTCCCAGCTTAAAATCCTTCAATAGCCAGTAGGTATCCAGGTATTATTTTTATCTAGTACTGCATTTGTTGTGACTTTGTAAGAGATGTTGTTTACACACTCACACACATACACTACAGAATTAATGTGATAACTCCACCTGTATGCCTGCTGCTAAATGAGTCGCATCTAATTGTCGAATAGCCCTGAAATGTTGTTTCATTTTGGTTAATTTCTTCGGTAATACAGGTTTCGCTCATCATCACCATGTGCAGTTCGTATTCTTTTAGCATGTCTTCGACTTCTTCGATATGTGCTAGCAAACTAGCTATGGGTTTCTCTGGGTCTCCTACCGCCCCCCTGAAAGTCTGAAACGCCCCCCCAATTTTCTCTTTGCCTTCTACCGCCCCCCTGAAGGTCTGAAACGCCCCCAAGGGGGCGTTATCGCCCACGTTGGGAACCTATGCTCTAGCCCATTCAATAATACAATACGGTAACGTTGCATGGGGAGGAGCTTACAAAACCTCAATTTTACCGTTGGAAATTACTCAAAGATTAATAATCAAAATTATTACTAAGAAACCATCAGATTATTCAACCTCTCAACTTTTTCAAGACTTTCAAGTCCCACCTCTAAGAAATACATATATAAAAAATACACTGCTTCAAATACACAAAGACTATTCTAAGAAGTCGCATCACGCCATGGTCCGCGTTGAGAGCAATAGGCAAAACACAGTGGGTCGCTTGTGTACGCCATTAATGCATACCAGTTTTGCACAACACTACTACACGTACAATGGAGTGGTGTGGTTTAATCAACTAGAAATAGAGCTGAGATTAGAACCTGACTAAAATAAATTCAAAAATAAATTAATCAATAATATCTTAAATAATTTAGCCACTTAGAACCGCATTAACCTTAAATTAACAATACTTATTCAAAAATTTATTTTATATTATTATTTTTTTATTTTTTATGTCATTAATTTTTTTTTTCACATTTGATTTATGTAAGTACGTAAATATAATTTATGTGTTATAATTTTTAATTTTAATTTTTTTAATTTTTATATATATTTTCTCTTCCCTTTACACACGAGTAGTTACACTCTTGTAAAGGTTATATATTATATACATATATATGTTTATACTGTTTCTAATCAATGTTGCATGTTAGTATTTAATGATTTGAGTTTAATCCGATTGTAACCTGAAAATGCAATTACTCATGATTATATTAGATGTATATGTATATGTATATAAAAACTAATAAAAAAAAAATAATCATAATGCCAGAGCCCAAAAGTAGCTTTATAAAAAAAAACGAAAAAACGTGAAAAATTATCCAATTTGGTGCAGCCGTTCGGAAGTTATGCGCATACGTACATTTTGGCGATTCATTTTTAGAGATAGATACGACGCCAACAAAGCACTCTTTTTAGGGTGAATAGGCCACTTGCATCACATTTTTTAATTTTTTTTTCCGGTTTAGACAAATATTATAAGACATTCAGTATTTTTTTTAATCGTATTTTTGAAACCCTGGGGATTTTTTGAAAATTTCAATCCGAAAAATCAGACCATTTTTTATAAACCGGAAAGACGGGACATAATTTTATAGGTGTGAAAAAACGATAATTACTTAGCCGAAAATCATTTTAAAAAAAATAACTTTTTCCACACGAATGGCACAGGAGAAAACGAGGCATACCAAAAATATTACAACTCATAAATATTTTTTTCTTTAATCCATCTTATTGATCATAAATCATTGTAATGTACAGCGTCTATATGACTAAATTCAATGTAATATACTTGTACTTGTAAATTATAATAATAATAAGAATATTATAAAGTTTTATTTTGTTAAAATCAGCACCATAATCATTATACCTCTAAAACACGTACCGACGTCATATTCACGTTCTGAAGAGAACCCCGTACATCATTATATGTACGGGGTTCTCTTCAGAACATCTGTCAAAAAGTGAAACCAAATGATAAGTTCGCAGAGAACAAACAATAAATCTAGTGAACGAATTCAAAAATTCGCCTGAAATCAAAGTGATGCCATATAAAAAAATAAATCAGTGTGGAATTTTACAAAATTAATAGGAACATTTTCGGAGACGGGACATTTTCATGTAGTGACGTCACGAGCCCAAATAATGGATTTATTTATTTAAAATTAAAAAAACTATACATTTCTAAAAAATTTTACTAACCTTTTCTTAATCTTAGTAAAAAGATCTATCCACATGATTTTTTCTAAGTCGTTATGAAATCCATGCAAGTGGCCTATTGTCTCATTAAAAAAAAACATCGTTTCCAAGGCAACAATTTGTTTGCTTTTCTTCTGACGTTTGCAATTTTGTTATTCTGAACGAACCAACAATGACAACAATCAAAAAAAAAAATTAACAAACAAACAAACAAACAAACGAACGAACGAACGAACGAACGAACAAACAAACAAACAAATAAACAAACAAACAAACAAAAAAACAAACAAACAAACAAACAAACAAACAAACGAATAACCAAATAAACCAATAAACAAATAACTAACAATTTAGGTAGATTACTAAAAAAACACTAAAGATAGAGATCATAAATTAAGCCACTCAGGCATTTACCAACTATGTTGCAATGATTGTACTTCGTTCTACATAGGTAAGACAACTAGAACATTTAGGATGCTTAAATAATAATAATTTTTCAGAGTTTGCTAATCACTTAATTTCCACAGATCACACTTTTAATAAGGACACAGGGGTTAAATTCTTCACCGTAACAATAAAAGCAAACAATTAGATAATTTAGAAGCACTAGAAATCAGAAAATCCCTAAATAATAATGCTAGTATTTTGAATAATCAAATTAATTTATCTTTCAGTAATATTTTTCCAATTAAACGCTCTGTTCTTTCTGGAAATCCCGCAATTACCCCCACCCCTTTGCTTACCTTCCACTCAAACACCTTAAATTTGTATATCTGTCAACATTCTGTATCATAGTTTTATTAGTTTAGTTATAATATTTTCCAGACGAAGGAACGGTGCTTCTGAAACCGGTAGAGTGTTTATAAAATAAAAGTGGTCTACAACAAATTTATTTGTTTTTATTGTGTTTAGTTTTTAATCATAATACCAATTTTTTTTTGTTTTATGACAAGAAACAAAGAAGTTACAGACTTATGAGACCCTAATGAGTATTTCCAACCACTGTGCGCCGCCTTCTATCACTTCATGTAAGTTCCTCTCCTTCTCTAGGACATCTCCGGCACTCTTCAGTCTTCAACACCGGCCAGTGCACATTGGTCTTATTTAAGTCTATTGGCTTGTTTTGTCACATCTCCTAATGGTTACCCCGCCGAAGGTTATTTTAGTTAACTATAGGTTTCTAATTTTGAAATCTAATTTAAGTTGGAATTTCATATTCAATACACAAAGTCTTATTAAGTACCTAAAGGTATTAAGGAAATACCGGAAATGTAAAACGTTGCTTTTGGATCAATTTGAAGTTTGTTTTCGTCAAATTATCACCCCTCCATAAAAACCCAAAATCATATTAAAATTTTTAGTGCATTTTAATGTACTGTGAAACACAAATATATATATTTCTTTATAACATTTTATTCACTTTATTAAACAATCTAAAATAAGTCATGCAGAGAAAATCTGAAATAAATATTATTGAACCATAAACAACGTTGTAAAATAAACGTGTTAGGTTTATGGAACTTGCTAGTAAATGTTTTTTTGTTGAAGATGTACTAAAAAATAATTCTTTCTTGAAAATATAAAAATTCAATCTCATAAAACTGAGTCCGCCTTTGAAATTTGATGTTTGCCATTTAAAACCTATTTATCTCTACCTAATATTTATGTACAACTAGCTGGTCCCGGCATGCGTTGCTACGCCATTTAATAAAGAAATTGTTTCTCCCTGAGAGTCCTTTCCCATTCGTCCCGTTCCCCTTCCGCCTCCCCTTCTTCTCCTGCGTCCTCTTCCCCTCTCGCGTTCCCACTCCGTCACCTCCACCTTCCCTCTCCACACTCCACTCCCCCCCCCCCCCTTCCCCCGTCCCGCAAACCCTTCTCCCGAGTTCCCCTCCCTCTCCCAGGTTCCCCTCCCCCCTCTCGCCTTCCCCTTCCACCTTCCCCGCCTTCCCTCTTCCCTTTACCGCTTCCTCGTCCCGCAAACCCTCCTCCCGCGTTCCGTATATTCAATCCCAGTACATTCAGTTTTTAAACAGCCCGCGTGCCACCTTTTACAATTTTTATTAAAATTTACATTTTTCATGTATATTAAATTTGGTACCTAACATAGGTACCTATTTCAAATATCTAAAATTCTTGATTCGATTCAAACTATTAGGGAAGTGTCTACTTTAAATAAATTTATCAACTTAAAGGATTTCAAAAATAGAATTTTATTTAACAATCATTGTTTTGCAAAATGTCATTCTCAAACACGCGTACTGTCAAACGTGAGATAGTCGTTTAGGTTAGTAATAGGTTTTCTGAAATTATCCAATTTTCTGCGCAATTTTCTTAATTTTTCTCGAACCATCCTCGTACTTCAAGGAATATTAAAAAAAAAGAATTAGCGAAATCGGTTCAGCTGCTCTCGAGCTTTGCGCTTAGCAACACATTCAGCGATTCATTTTTATATATAAGACTAGCTAGTCCCGGCATGCGTTGCTAGGCCATTTAATAAAGAAATTGTTTCTCCCTGAGTGTCCTTTCCCATTCGTCCCTTTCCCCTTCCGCCTCCCCTTTTTCTCCTGCGTCCTCTTCCCCTCTCGCGTTCCCACTCCGTCACCTCCACCTTCCCTCTCCCCACTCCACTCCCCCCCCTTCACCAGAGTTCCCATCCCCCCTCCCAGGTCTCCCTCCCCCCTCCCAGGTTCCCCTCACCCTCCCTGGTTCCCCTTCCACCTTCCCCGCCTTCCCTCTTCCCTTTCCCGCTCCCTCGTCCCACCAACCGTCCTCCCGCGTTCCATATATTCAATCCCAGTACATTCAGTTTTTAAACAGCCCGCGTGCCACCTTTTACAATTTTTATTCAAATTTCCATTTTTCATGTGTATGAAATTTGGTACCTAACATAGGTACCTATTTAAAATATTAAAAATTCTTGATTCGATTCAAACTATTAGGGGAGTACCTACTTTAACTAAATTTATCAACTTAAAGATTTTCAAAAATAGATTCCTGATTTAACAATCTTTGTTTTGTAAAATGTCAATCTCAAACACGCCAACTGTCGAACGTGCGATAGTCGTTAGGTTTTCTGAAATTATCCAATTTTCTTAATTTTTCTCTCCGTAAGAACCATCCTCGTACTTCAAGGAATATTCTAAAAAAAGAATTAGCGAAATCGGTTCAGCTGCTCTCGAGATTTTCGCTTAGCAACACATTCAGCGATTCATTTTTATATTATAGATTAAATAATTGCTTAGAGAAATGAATTTTTGTTTTTTTTTTTACATTAGCTCCACACAGGAAGTCCTGAGGAAAATAATTCCTTTAAGGGCCTATGTCGTCTTGGAGGATGCTGTGTGGAGGGTTTTTTGTGGAGGGAAAAGGAAGTTCTGGGAAGGAAAAAGATATGAGGGGTGTGTGGGAATCTGGGGTCGGTGAATCCAAGAGTGTCAATCTATCCTTACCACTGCGGTGCACTGTTCGGAACTGTTCCGACAGAGTCCTGCTGGAGAGGTAAAAAGATCTCTCTCAACCAGTCTCTCCCGGTCCGACTTGCCACACAGTTAGTGGGCAAACGCATCCGCCGCCAAGATCCGGACAAACCTCATCCCATGAAACCGGGCACCCCTACTAAGTCACCAAATGTAGCAAACCACTTGTGGTGACCTATGGCAGACGTGTTGGTTATCCAATAAACGGTTCCCGGTGCGGCGGTACCCATACCCGCCTCCCAAAAAGTGGTTTTAAATAGGTGTTTTTTAAAATTATTTTAAAATTTTTAACTTAAATATTTGCTAGTCGGGAATGTATGGAAAGTCTGATGTAGATATTGAATTAACGTAATGCTTTAAATTAAATATTATTTACGTTAGTCAAATCTCCATAACTTCTCGCAGTGTAGCAATGAATTTCAAAATATAAAGTGTTACTCATAAATACCTTCGTATTTCGGCAGCATCTAACTTTATAAAGTTTAAATATAAATAATTAGGTATATAACACACTAATTTACATAAAAAACAGTAGCGGTGATAGAAGTCCAATAATAAAATCCACCCAGTGAAGGTATGCGGTGTACCGAAGTGACTTATCATGATAATTTTGTACATATATATTTTTATATTGTGCAGCAAATCGTTTAATTTTTTTTATATATAACTGTTAGCTGTGATGAAACGCTAGTTTATATTCAGATTAAATATATTGTCTCTGCGATAAATAACAATATGTAATAACATCCAATGATGGTCAACATTACGTTCTACGCTGCGCGCTGTTCAAATCCCCAGCGGTTGGTAGTTGCAGATGAGCGAACCAAACGTGTGAGGTGGCTATATTTAAATACGCTGCTAACAATATACTTAGATCATCCAGTTTCATCGAATACCTCGGTTCCATTAAATATTTTCGATTCTTTTTTCACGAGCCCAGTCTTAACTGTTTCTCAACTCACAAATCTATATAATTCAAGAACCATCAGAGTATTTCTCTGATGGTTCTTGAATAATGTTATGTTTTTATAGTTTATATGTATTTCTGTTATGATTTGATTTATATGTACAACATCTCTCCATGGCTACCAATGTATTGATAGATTTTTTGTTTGTAATTTTTCATTTTTATATTAAACCTCACCCCATGAACCCGGGCACCCCTATTAAGTCACCAAACGTAACGAACCACTTGGGTGGACCTATGGCAGAGGTGTTGGTTATCCAATAAATGATTCCCGGGACGGTGGTACAAATTGTGAATCATTGGTATGTGTGAATCGGCCAAAATTGTGCAACGGAACAAGACTTGCAGTTAAGCAAAAATTTAAAAAGATGTTTAGGTTGTGGCCACAGCTGTTTATGGAATTACAGACAGCACAAGTGTTGTCAGTGTTTATATCCAATTCGGTTGATAATATGTGCATTAAGAAAATGAAGATAATGTTGGTGGTTCTTAGTGGAAGTATGATACAGTTAAAAGTGACCGAATTGGATACAGGCACCTTAGCTCAGTTGGTAGAGTTGTTGCCATGAAACCAGACGGTCCTGGGTTCCAGTCCCAGAGGTGTCAATATCTTTTCTGATTTTTCTGTCTTCGGATTTTCGATTGAATTTCGCTGATATTGTCTTCATTTAATTAAAAATTACAATTTGAGGTTTTACTCACAAAGTTAAAAATTAACATTCCTCCTAGACTTGCAGAAAAGTCAATATTAAAAATAAAATTTATCCAGACACTATCTACATAGATAGCACTTAAGTCGGGTTTGAATCGTGCAATCATATATGTAAAAAGAAAGCAGCCAAAAACATGTGCATTAAGAAAATGAAGATAATGTTGGTAGTTCTTAGTCGAAGTATGATACAGTTAAATGTGACCGAATTGGATATAGGCACCTTAGCTCAGTTGGTAGAGTTGTTGCTATGAAAGCAAAAGGTCCTGGGTTCCAGTCCCAGAGGTGTCAATATCTTTTTCTGATTTTTCTGTCTTCCGATTTTCGATTGAGTTTCGCTAATATTATCTTCATTTAATTTTAAAAAATGACGAATGTTTTTACTTGCGTTTGTTATTAGTTAAACCTCATTTGAATTTCTACGAATGATCAATGGTGAATTATGCGCAACATATCAAGAAGCCTGTGTGCTACATAATTGTAAATTAATAATTTGGGATGAGTGTACGATGGCGCACAAACGAGCATTAGAGGCACTCGATCGAAAATTAAGAGATTTGGATGGTTCCACTGGCCGGAGATTTTCGCCAAACGCTGCCAGTTATACCCAAATCAACAGCTGCTTAATGCAGCAGATAAATGCTTGCTTGAAGACATCAAATTTATGGAGATACGTGAAAAATCTTAAGTTAAAAAATGACATATCGACAGAAATGTTTGCAAATGCATTAGTAGTCATTGGCAAAGGGAAAATTCCTGTTGACACTTCTACTGGCCTAATTTCGTTTCCACCGATTTTTTGTCAATTCACAGCGTCAAAGGAAGAATTAATAGCGAAAGTGTTCCCAAATATTGGTGTGAATTATAAAACCCATGCTTGGTTGAGCGGACGAGCCATTTTAGCAGTGAAAAATAAGGACGTAGAAGATTTAAATATAAACATTTAAAGTCAAGATAAATGCATTAATTTAAGTCGATCGATTCCATTATCGATCCAAATCAAGTAGTCAATTATCCTACTGAATTTCTAAATTCATGGATTTGCCAGGATTACCGCCACACAATTTACAACTCAAGGTTGGATCTGTGATAATTATGTTACGCAATCTGAATCAGCCAAAATTGTGCAACGGAACAAGACTTGCATTTAAAAAAAAAATTAAATTTTTTATTGAAGTTACAATAATCATAGGAAAATTCAAAGGAGATAATGTGCTTATTCCCAGAATACCACTAATGCCAACTGACTTTCCTTTTGAATTTAAACATGTCCAGTTTCCAGTGCGCCTTGCATTCGCAATGACAATTAATAAACCCCAAAGCCAATCGTTAGAAGTGTGTGGAATAAACCTTGAATTGCCATGTTTTTCGCATGGGCAGTTAGTTGTACGTTGCATACTCGAGAGTCGGCAAACCATCGGCGCTATTTGTTTTCTCTCCAGAAGGAAAAACCAAAAATATTGTACATTACAAGCATTGATATATATAAATAGATGAGACAATAAGCGAATAAATTGGTTCGACGGATTTGAAGGTAGTACCTCCAATTCTCTATTTCACGCATTTAGTGGACCAAAAACCATCGTGTCGTGTTGGTCATTTGAAATACATCTGGCAAGCGTATGTGTAAAAGGCGTTCGTGCAATGTATGGAACGGACTATTCAGACTGTTGAACGTTCGAGTCCTTACTGCGCTGTGCCCTCAGTCTAAGGACACCTGCATTCTTGTACATTTTTGCAGGTATATTTACATGGCGGCTCGCGCTCGGTGTGGAGTCTATTGTAATGGCCGTTATACACGACATCTTTTTTCAGCCCGATTCCAATTAGACATAAAAGTCAACATTTTTCGCTCTACGCGATCGCTATTTTCATCTCTATTTTCATATCTACGATTTTAATTGTCATCACTGCAGACAATACATGAACCATGCTGTTTACTGTGATGCCAACTGAAATCGTAGATATGAAAATAGAGATGAAAATGGCGATCGCGAAGAGCGAAAATGTTGACTTTTCTGTCTAATTGGAATCGGGCTGAAAAAAGATGTCATGTATTACGGCCATAAGTCACTTAAATGTTTCAATACCCGGCTTCAGAGCTCAGTTCAACTCGTTCCAGAACTCGCGACCGCGAATGGCGCGATGTCATACCTACTCGTAATTGAAACTTTGAATGCAATATTTTCCATCGCATTTTTTTTTCTTTTATAGTAATTGGTGAATATAAAGATTTTTTTAGAAAATATTTGTATTAAGCGTAACCAGTGATTTCGAAAGTTTACCAAAAATAGGCGCTACAACAGTAAAAAATAACTAGGTTGATTAATATAATTGATGAACTTTGATGTCGTTGTATGCGGCCCTCTACTTGAAAAGTCTGTAAACCCCTGCTTTGCAATTGCATTCGTGCCCTTCGGACCACGTGTTTCAGTTCGGTAGATAACGGAAAGTGTCGAACTACCCCTCCCGTATGCCTCCGCAAGCCTGAGATGAACACGAATCTCGAAAATATTTGTAAGGCATGGCGCCTCTATTGTATATCTCTATGATTACAAGGCATTACAATAGTTATGGTCGAATTATTTCATTGTTATAAAAAGATATATATGGCGGTACGAAGTTCGCCGGGTCAGTTAGTAAATAAATAAAAATGTACGCGCGTAACTTCCGAACGACTACACCAAATTGGATAATTCTTTTTTTTGTGTGCGTTATTGTCAGGACAAGGTTTGTATAAAACTACTGGTGAGCTCTGGCATAATGAAATTTGAATACAAAAAATTGCAATAGGTGGCGCGCGAGCTGTTTGAAAACTGAATGTATCGGGACTGAATGTATGAAATGAGGGAAGGGGGAGGGGAACTGAATTCTGGTGAGGGGTTCACGGGAGAGGGGAGGGGAACTCGGGAGGGAGGTTCGCGGGACGGGTGAAGGGGGGGAGTGGGGTGGGGAGAGGGAAGGTGGATAAGGCGGAGTGGGAACGCGGGAGAGAAAGGGGAGCGGGAAGGGGACGGGACGTATGGGAAAGGACACGCAGGGAGAATTTCTGTATTGAATGGCATAGCAACGCGTGCCGGGAACCAGCTAGTTTTCAATAAATGCAAGACTTAAAATTTTATAAATAAAAGCTAAAAAATGTGAGTCAAAACTTTGATAATTTGTTGCGAGGCAATACTTGGATAACTGTTCAAAGCTTGTTTGCATTTTAGTGTTTGATCTTTTTTTTTACCTAACAAAGAATGTGGCTAAGAAAAAAAAAATGTTTTCCAAAAATAATCTTCTATACTCCATAGACACGCATTGATATATAGAAAAAACTTGCCAAGAACTGTCCGGGGCATAAATAAAGCAAACCACACACGTCCGGGGTCTACCCATCTACAATTTTTTTTTCTACTGTAAAAGGCTAATGCCAATCGAAAAAAGAAATATTTTTTCTCACGCACGTGTGTTAAAAATAAACCAAACTTAAATAATGAATTAAAAAATAATCTAGTTATTAAAATTAATTATTTCGTTCCGCAATTTATTATTTTCAAAAGATGTTGACTGCTTTAAATTATTGAATTAAAATCCAATCAATTAATTTATCATGGATAATAAATCAATTTTCCAATCATCAATCTGAGCATATAAATAGTTGCAAGCAATGAGGCAAGAGGCAGATTATTAATTACAAGAAACACAACAAGATGCGCCTTCAAGTGGTTCTGGCAACTGTTCTCTTCGCCGCAGTACTCGGATGTATTGAAGGAAGTAAGAACTTACAGTTTAAATAATAATTTAATAATTATTGTACCCACTAACTGATTTTAATGGTGGAAAAAACTGCTCTGATATCAAAAAGTTGGTACATGTGCAAATTAGATGCGTCGGCACTCAAGAGGTTAAGAGTATAGGAGGGGAAGGAGACAGGGAAGAGGGAGAGGAAGATGGGGAAGTACCGGGTTATTCATATCTTGTCACCAAACACGACGAAAACCATCCTGGATTTTCTCTTTAAAATCAACAAAGTGAGAGTACTTTTGTCTTAGGGCGGGTTGTTTTAAAAAAATTCACGTTCTGTGTAAGTTCTATTCAAGTTCTGTTATTATATCATTATAGGCCAGTTGCTTTTTTAATCTGAAATAATCACAAAATTTGAATAGAACTTACACAGAATGTGAAAATTGACTTCAAATATTTGATGATTCCGTCAATTTTTTTGAAATAACTCGTCTTAAGTTTTCTAATTTTGAAATTTTTACGAAGTGCGTCAATCTTATCTTTTGAAGATTTTCGTCATTTTTTTTTTTTTTTTACAGTGAATACCGCACAAGAATCTCAACTGCTCCCGTCTGGACCTAGTGAGACTATGGCATCCCCAATTGGGGTATGTTGTGGGGCTGAAGGTAGTGGGGAGTGGAAGGAGGTGGGGAAGAGGAAGGTTGGGAAATACCTGGCTATTCAGATCTGGTCACCAAACACGGCTAAAGCCATTTTCAAGCAACGTTTCAATTCTGAATGGTGGTCTTACACCAGGGCGATACTGATAGTATCTTCCACTCTGGAACATGCCGCAAATATACTATATATTATTTTAAATGAATTAATTGTGAAATAACACAAATTAATCAAATAAAATTTATTTGCGCATGCCGGGTTCGAACCCGCGACCTCCGGATTGTGAGTCAAGAGTCTTACCCACTGGACTACTGTCATAATATTATTATTATTATTAACGCCCGGTAGTATCCGCTCAAAAAGAAGGAGAGATGTGTATATACAAATGTTATAGGAAATGCGCTAATATTTAAGTGAAAATTGTAAAAATGTTTAATAAAACACGAATTTATAAAAATAATGCAATTATTTTGCGGCGACTGTCTAAAATAGCATTTAAAGAAATACAATTTTTTCAAATATAACTTGGAAAATAAATGAAAAATTTGTAATAATTTTCGGAACATACTTTACGATTTTTTTCTATCAAAGAAATTTCATATAATTCATATAACAGCGCCCTTGAGGTGATTTTTCACAAAAACGGCGCTATATAAATCATCCAAATATTATTATTTTTATAATTGTCTTTTCGGCGTGGGAAATGTATAGATATTATCTTCAAGAATAACATAATATTTTTTTAGAGCTTTAAAACTTAAACAGCCTTACTAAAAAACGTCGTTTAAATAAAAACGATATTTTTATTTAAACGAGCGTAGATGTGAAAACATTACTAATTAAAAAATCACAAAAAAATGTTCATGGAAAGATATATATGTACATACATTGCTCACGCAGCCAGAGGGGGTTGTTTATCTATTGTATATGCTCGTTTTATTAATAATTTCTGAACGAGTTTTGGAGATTTTCCTAAAATATATAAGTCTTGTACATTTATTATTTTTGAAGATGTCGTAAAAACAAAAATACCTTTATAGGAACTAAATAACTTCCCTCCACATAGCATCCCAGATGACATAGGCCCTGAGGGAAATTATTTTCCTCAAGGCCTCCTGTGTGGAGTTAATGTAAAAAAAAATTACCTTTTAGATTTTCGTGGCTGAAATATATTTACGGTTAATGAAAATTGCAGTATTTTAAGCTTCAAACATGAAAAAAGTTGAAAAAAAGCTTACAGTAAACATATTCTATTAAAACGACGAAAAACTTTCGGAAAATTCAGAATGAAAAGGTTCATTTATTTAATGAATTTGGAAGAAAACTGTCTCTTTCTTCACCCTTTTCCCCTTTCATAAAATAATTAAAAATTATAACAATTGTTCCAAGAGAGTAACTGAAAAAATCTGACATTTTGAATCCATTTTTGAACAATTGATAACCCAATAGTACCCGCTCAAAAGAACAAGAAGGAGAGTTATGTAAATACGAATGTTAGAGGGAGCGCGCTAATATTTAAAACTATAATATTTAAACTAAAATTGTGAAAATGTTTAATTAACCACGACTCTTTTAAATAGAGCAAAAATCTCGTGGGAAAGTGTAAAATAGCATTTAAAGAAACACTGTGAATTTTTTCATCTTGTACCTAAAATAATTGAAAAAAAAGTTTATAATCATTTTCGGAGCATACTTTGCGATTTTTTTTCTATCGAGGGAATTTCATATAAATGGGGGGGGGGGGTGGGATATGGGATGGGGTGAGAGGTGGGGCAGAATGGGATAAGTACCTTGCGTTTTTAAGCCACTTTTCGCGAAAAGTAGGGTATGGAACGGAGCGTTTGTTGGAGTCCGATGGAAAATACGCTTCTTCAGGAGAATGTGTTATGTTATTTAGCAATTTGTATCATTTGATGGAAAGTATGTCGATTCTGGGACTGTAGTTCGTATCCGAAGCGGTTTAAAATTATAGGACAACGCCAAGACCATACTGTGGGGCGGATCACTGAGTTCGCTAGGCGTTACCAGTCACCAGAGAATACCTTCAAAATTACAACTCCCAAACAGAGATAACTAAAAGGTACACACCATGTTAGCTGCTAAACGTAGTGTATGTACTTGGTAAAAATCAATGGCCAAGGAGCCCAATACATTTACCTAAATGCAGCATGAACACAATAGGTATTGATTGAAAGGGTAAGAACGGAAACAAAGGATAAAATATGGGATGTGCAACGTGCCTTTATGAGTGGAAGGGGATGCATGGACCAGATTTTCTCCTTGCGTATGCTCACTGAGAAGTTTCTGGCGAAAAACCAGAAACTTTTCTGCGCCTTTGTAGATTTTCAAAAAGCGTACGACCGAGTCGACAGGAAAAAGCTATGAAAGGTGTTGTCCAAGTATGGAGTGAATACAAATCTCATACAGGCAATTGCGTCTCTGTACGAGGGAAGCGTTGCATGTGTTAGGGTGAACGGTGATTTTACGGGGTGGTTTGACATCACAAAAGGTGTTAAGCAAGGCTGCGTAATGTCACCATGGTTATTCAATCTATACATGTATAATTGTATGCAAGAATTGAAAGATGTGGGATTGGGCGCGAAATTGAATAGTCTGAAAGTATGTTGCCTGTTGTATGCTGATGATGCGGTGCTGATCTCTAACACTATGGAAGATCTACAGTCTCTAGTATCTAGGATGAACGAAGTATGTATGAAGAATGAATTAATGATCAATGTAAGTAAGTCTAAAATCATGGTGTTTGAAAGAGAGAGTACGAAAACAGTGTGCCATATATTTGTGAATGATGAATACTTGGAGCAGGTGGATGAGTTTGTTTATCTGGGTAGTATGTTTACGAGAGATGGGAAGGCTGATAGAGATATTGAAAGAAGGGTAAATGCCGGTAACTCCATTAATGGAGGACTGAATGCTGTTGGTGCTAATAAAAAACTGTCAAAAAAAGCGAAGCTAGCACACAATGGAGTCCTGGTACCTACCCTGATGTATGGCAGTGAGGCATGGAACTGGCAGAGGAAGGATGAAAGTAAACTGAATGCCGTTGAAATGAGATCCCTGAGACGTATGTGTGGTAAAACCAAGTATGATCGTGTTGGAAATGTGGATATCCGCAAAGAATGTAAGGCTGATGTAAGTATAATGAGCAAAATTAAGAAAGGGACCCTCAGATGGTTTGGGCGAAGAATGAGCGAAGAAAGTAGTGTAAAAAGAATATATGATGCAAATGTGAATGGTAGAAGAAGTTGGGGACGCCCGAGGAAGACATGGCACGATCAAGTGAATCAGATACTTGAGACGGGCCATGTCAAAAGTCAGAATAATAGAAGAGTATGTATGAGTCGATGTATGAATGTGAGTGAGGCAAAGAGTGTCTGCCAAGACCGAGTTGTTTGGCGGTCCGTCCTCTCTGCCTACCCCTGCGGGGAAACGGCGTGATGGTTAGTTAGTTAGTTAGTATTATAAAAATCGGCACCGGAACACCAAAAAAGAGCTTAAGAAAAATAGTAGATATAAATATATTAGGGTAAAATCTGGAAAAATTCTTGTAAGAAAAATGAAAGGCTGAAAGGTTGTTGAAATAAGGATTTTGAACGGTATTAATACTTACCTACTAAGATGATTATTTAAAAAATACCTAAACGTACACAATCTACTCAATATTCTTATTATGACCTCTTACACTCGACAAACTTAAATCTGAACCAATAATCACCACAAATATATCATATGTTATCAATTGTATTACACCATTAACTAATAAACTAGAGCCTCTGACAAATTTATTCTATTTTTGGCCTGTTTTTCCAATGAATCATTAAGTTGTCAAATAAATTTGTCTTGGGTGTCCATTCCTATAATAATTTTTTAAAACTGCGAGTTGACTATGCAAAAACAATATTATTGCTCAATAAATTTAATAATATTGCTCTTTGTGGGTAAAACCAATGCCAATATGAACATTGATTGACTTGCAATCTCCGGAAATACCTAGCTGACTGGTGACTGGTGTAGGTACTCGACTGCTCACTGTGGCAGGACAATTATTCATAGAAAACAATGGACTGATGCGTCTAACCGCAGGTTATTAGAATATCGAAGGTTATTGTAGACTGCCGTCTTATAACTTATTTATGAGGGATGTACTGCAGGGAGCTAGTTGGACTATGGCGTCCTCATTCGGGAAGGGGAGATGTACGAGTAGGAGAGTAACTGGCTAATGGAAGCAAGAATCGTGAACTGGAATATTGGGGTAGAATCAACTCACCTTTCCCGGTTACACTGCCGTCATCAGTGCCGGATCGAGGAAATCTGGCACCTTGTACAGTAAGTACCGATGCCGCCTCCCCTCCAAAATTTTTTATTTATAACAAAAAATTTAATTCTTACCCTTTGAAAAAAAAGTCCACCTGATACCTAATAGATTTTCAAAAACCTTCCTTAGTGGTTGACAGTATTGTAGTTCATTGGAAATCACTTAAAAGAAAAAAAAACTAAAATGAAATAAACCCACTAACACGGCAATTCATTAACTCACGCACTAACACATCTCGATACAGGAAGAATGCGCTAGTGAGATGTGCAGCTTATGTTTTTAGGTAGGTAACACATTATTTTTTAAATAAATAAATAAAATATTTGTTGCATAAATTTAAAAAAAAATGTAAAACGTGAAAGGGGTTTTTACACATTTCTGAATGCATGGCAGATCCGGCGCTGGCCGTCATAAGAAACAGGCAACTGGAAATTTTTAATGGTCAGATTCTGATATACTAGACACTAATTCATGTTGATTTACGAGTATTTATTGTTTTTTGTGAAAAACAGTACATCCAATTACAGTTAATAACATACATACATTGAATTAAATAGGTACATTAATAACATACAATAACCAGATGAGAAGCAGCCTTAAGTTAAAAAAATATTTATTGCGATCTTAAAGTCACTTTGGTTTATATTAAAAATGTGTTTCTCAGAGAAAGAAAGAAATGTGGTTTAACAGAGTAGTCATTCTCCCCAAAGGTATGATCACTGATAGGTTGGTCTCGCTTCTTGGAAAAAAAAAAAACCTTTGCTGTCTAGCTGTGATGAAGTTATCGGGGACATAAACCGAAATCGGTTCAGGATATCAGGATTGCAAATGTGCCCATTTCGCAGCTTATGTGCCACTAACATCATTGCAATTTTTCTCCTAACGAACCATAGGTTCTCAACGTGGACGATAACGCCTCCTTTCGTGGGCGTTTGAGACTTTCAGGGGGCAGTAGAAGTCCCAGAGAAAATTAGGGGGCGTTGAAATGGCACAATGAGGAAGTGGGCAGGTAAAAATACAAACACTTGTACAATAAATCATTACTATTTCATGAGACCAATGTAAAATTCCCAAACTCTCGCATTTAAAAGGATCGCATAAACTTTGTACACCTTGTCTACATCATTTAAGTAAAGAGTATCTTCACCTTGCCGATCCACTCTCTAGGATGCTGCGAACCAGAGTAAAGTAGAGCAATTTTATGACAGCCGTATTAGAAAACTATTTTGCGTTGCAGATTATAAACCCAGCATTAGCATGGCAGAGTTGCACACCAAATCGATATGAGAACGAAAAGTGAGGCACGTGTCAAAAGTGAAAATATGATTGAATGAGGTTCCAGAAATTCAATAGACATTCTATAGAAATACAGAGTAGGTATGCTTTGCCCTTGAAAATATCCAGCTGCTTTTTTGCTTATGAAGGCAGTGAAGCTTTCAGGGTGAAGAAGCCAACCTCCGATATGGGATGAAGTTGAACGTAAGTAAACCTAGCCTAACCTAACCATCACATTATTTATTCATTATATGTATTATTTTTTTGCATACCCTTTGTGGTAACATTTTGGGTAAACCTGGTTTTAGTAGGTACCTATAACAGTGTTCCATTATTATTTTAGTTCGTTGCATAAATTTTATTTTATTTTATTTAATAATAATAATAAATTGGTTTCAAAATAAATTCGGTTATAAGTATAAGCTATAAATATAAAATGGAAAAATTAAATGAAAAGAAAATTTACTTAAATTTTGTTTTTTTTCATAATAATATATTATTTACAATAATAAATAATAAATACGATAATAAAATAAATAGATGCCTTTAAAGTCAGGGCATTTAAACCTAAGGAATGTGTGGGTTTCTGTTGTTTAGATTTAGGCGAATTATGCAGGGTGTCTTTTTGAAAAGGAAGGGGAGGAAGATCTGGGAAGAACAAAGCTATGTGTCCAGAAGTGACGGAAGTAGGTACGTATTAATCTATAACCACTGAGGTGTAAGGCGATGGGTCGAGATGTCTCAGATGGAGAGGTCAAAGGGTCTAACTCAACCGGTTTCTCCCGATCCGGCCCGCCACGCAATCAATTGGCAGACAAGGCCGCCGCCAAGGCCGGTATAAACCTCACCCCATTAACCCGGGCATCCCTGAAAAGTCACCAAACTTAGCTCGCCACTTGGGGTGAACTTTGACAGAGGTGTTGGATATCTAATAAATGGTTCCCGGGGCGGCGGTATCCATACCCTCCTCCCAAATTTTAAAGACTGTTTTTAGTTTTAGTGGGTACCTACTTACCTATGAGGAATTCAAAGATTCAATCGAAAGTCATAGTAAATAAAACTAAACTGCAGAATCGCCATAACATACCTTTTTACCGGGATCGTTTCGACGGTCCCAAAGTAAAATCTCGGATGTGCGATTTTGTAGTTTTGCAGTAAGAGCTGTTTAAAGTTCCCAGCATTTATAATGTTTCAGTAGATCAAGAGGTATAGAGTAGTTTGATATGAGGGAGCGGGAGACAGAAATGAAAGGCGTCGGTCGATGTATGAGTCAGTCGTTTATTGGGCTACGTAGCGAAGGTCGGTAAAGCGGTAACAAGACGTAAAGCAGAGTGCCGTAGATGAGATGCTGCAGGCGTACGGAGGTGATGGGAGATGGTGTGGTGAAGGTCAGCGAGTTGCTCGACACCATGGCGGTGGAGATGACCTATCTTCCAGGCCGTTGCTCGACGCTTTAAGTCGCGGAGATGAACGGTGAGTGGCTCGGTGTGCTGAGCCACCAGCAGGTAGTCCTGGTGAGGTGGAGCGTGTTTCCATGGCAGCGAAGCACGGTGGGGCTTCGGGGTGCCATGAAATGGTGAGCTGATCCCTGGACTGAAAGTGGCGTCAAACCTTATAAGTCGCGGGATGTAGCTGTTCTGCGGAGCTGAAGGCACGATGGGCCTTAGAGCTGAGACGTGGTGATGGACCTCGGGAAGCTGCCCTGGATGTGTGTAGATGCCTGCAGGAGCACTTGTGCGGAGATCGTTCCTTGCTGAGATGTTGGCCGACTGTTAGTGTGAGACTGAACTGCAGCGGGCGAGCGATCGGGTGCTTATATAGCCGCGGCGAGTAACTACTCTTGCGGTAGGTAATACGTGCCACTTCGGCAGTTGACGAGAATGTTCGGCGCCGTACAGATATTGTACGGTGCTATCTCGAGACCTTTCTAGGCGGTGGCGATATTATTATCGTCGACGGCAGCAGCAGTAGGTAGGTATGTACTCAGGTAAGTAGCTTGCCCGTATCGCGCGAATATTAGATATTTCTCGTATCTTCTTTTGATGGCGAAGTAAATAATGATGTGTCGCCACAGATATTTTGCTTTTCATTTCCTTACAAAAGCCATCAAACTTTTAAATCATCAATAGGAAGTTAAAATAAACTATGGTAAATTTTCAGCAGACCCTTTGGAGGCGGGGAGAGACAATTTGGGAGGCGGGAATGGGTACCGCCGCCCCGGGAACCTTTATTGGATAACCAACACCTCTGCCATAGGTCACCCCAAGTGGTTCGCTACGTTTGGTGATTTAGCAGGGGTGCCCGGGTTCATGGGATGAGGTTTGTCTAGGTCTGATGACCAGGACACACTAAACCCCAGATTCCTACCCACCCCTTACACCCTTTTCCTTCCCAGAACTCTCCTCTCCTTCCTTTCCCTAAAAAAACCCTCCACACAGCATCCCCAAAGATGACATAGGCCCTCAGGGAAATTATTTTCCTCAGGGCCTCCTGTGTGGACATCATGTAAAAAAAAAAAAAGACCCGACATTGTTCTTCGGGACCATCAGTTTAGTTAGGTCTACCAATTATAATTGGTAGACCAAACTACTAATTACTAAGTGTTCTGTTTTAGTGTTTAATTAATATAAGTAAAAATAAAAAGAGAGAAAACTTTATAAAGCATATGTTATATTTCAAAGAAACACCTTTTGTAAGCTTTTCTTCCATATTTTTTTTGGGGGCAATCTCTTTTTAAACACCAGCAGTAATCTGCCGTCATGCGATGGTCCTATCTACCCTGATACCTTTCCTCCATCACTTTAAGTCCTGGTGGAAACGCTCTCCATGTTCCTCAAAAACTTTTCCACTCCAACACAAAACTCCTCCAAGCTTCACCTTCAAAATCATTCACAACTTTTATAAAATTAGTATCTTTCATTAATGTCCGAAAGGACTATCGATTATTCCGGCTTTAAACTTTTCCAGATTATTCCGGCTTTAAACTTTTCCATAGTCAGCTTAGTAAATGTTTTACAAATGTATTTAAAGCATTCTCCTTCCTTGCCCAACGCTTTAACGAACTGTTTTATCATACCTAACTTGATATGTACATACCTAACTTGATATGTAGTAGCGGAACATAATTTTTTTCCCTACTTAACTGCGGCTCATTTATTACATTGGCTTTACCAAGAGGTAAGGATTCTCCACATGAGGCATGCGGAGGGGGGAGGGGGGGGGAGTCACGTGGTATCTGTATGCGCGAAATAAAGTCGCAAAAAGCGAATTTCACCAAAAAACTAAACACGTATTAATAACTCTAGTTCTGAAGAGCCAACTTAAACTGTTTTTTTATTTTTAACTAGCAGATCATAAACAATAAACGATAAACAACGCCATTACCCAACCTTTATAACCAATGCCATCTGTTAATTTGCATACATATCAAATCCACACCGCCCGCTTGCCAGCCCGCTGCCCACTGCCCCCAGCCCGCTGCCGCTGCCCGCATATATTATATATTTCAACCAATTTACACAAAACCTTGACAAATTATATGCCTAAAAACTTTCCCCATGAATCAGTCTTTCTATTGGTGAAAACCGCATGAAAATCCATAGCGTAGTTTAAATGATCTAAGCGCACAGACAGCGGGAGCGGCTTTAATTTATACTATGTAATGATGATATAAGATACGCCCAAATCATAAAAACCAGAGCCAATTCAGTACTTTCATGAAAATACCCGTAAACTGGGTACTTGAGAGTATAAAAGTCCGCAGAGATATCCAGAAATCCAGGGCAACAAATAATAACATTTTTTGTTAAGCTGTGTTATATTTCCAGGTTTTATCATTTTTAATCTGGTTTTAATTAATTGTACGAATAACATTTGATTCGAGATTTGAATACCCCGGCAGTTAGCGCAGTTTATCGACTGTCGTGGAGAATTGCCGTGGAGAATTCATATAAAACAAGTGCAGGTCGCCTTGCAGAGTCAGTAGTCAGTAATCAATGGTATATCTATGGTACGTATCCAAATACCGAAGTAGAAAAGAGGAGGAAATTTACCCCGTCAGTAACACTTACGAGTAGTTACAAGTAGGCCAATCTCCGGACGGGGTTTTCTCGCGATTTCGGGAAACGCGCTCCGAATTTCAAATCTTCGTTCAGTGCAGATTTGTGAGAAAATCTTTTTCAAAATGAACTTTTCTCTTTTTACGGCGTTTCTGCTGGTCGCCTTTTTGGGAATGATCTATCCACAAGGTAATTTTTTAAATGAATTATTTTTAATAGTATTTTAGAAAAATTACTTTAAATTGAGTTAATACCGAGGGCCGTTTTTATACAAAATTTTTGGATTTGAGGCCAAAATACTCTGATAAACTGGATATATATATTTTTAATCAATATCTGGTACGGCTGTGTGCCATTTTATTTATTTGTGGTTTAGATTTTTCATGTGTATAGAGTCAACTTTGGCCATTGTTATTAAAAATCTTTTTTGCCCTTAAATAATAAACGATATGAGAAATATGAAATAAATAAAAAATAAAAAGGATTGTATGCATCATTTTGTTGGGTTAAAGTTTAAATATAAACGACTGATTTACTTTGGATCTGTTGTATATAAATTAAAAATTCGACCCAAAAACGCAATTCATGCGATGTTTAATTGAAAAAAATCATATCTACTTTAAATATTATTATCACAGTAAACAAGATATTTTATAAATAGTTACTATCAACTAACAAAAAAAAATCTAGCGTCGTCGCCTTTAATCATGAAAGATCGAATTATTTAATGGCCTATGTTTTATAATTTAAAACGCAAATAAAATAGATTTTGGTGGGCTTCGCTCAACTTAGTAAAATTCGCCGTTATTTTGTCCTTTTGTGTGTTCAACTGCAATTATTACCTATTATTTTTTCTATACAAATCAAAACCTTTCGTGAATGCCTATTTAACAGATGTATGTAGTATAATTTCATTCCTTCGAAACTCACTGGAGGAATAAAAACTAATGTATTCTAAGTAATAACTAAGAAACTTATTGCTAATCAAAACTCAACAAATTAAAGAACATCTTGTAGAACGTATTGTATTTTGACCCACAATTCTAGTTTTTGTCCCCAACCTACCATATACCTAGCAATTTTTAACCAGTGAGGTTAGAGAGCTCCAAAATTTTAAGATTACCATTTATGTAATTTATCATTTTAGATGTTAACTTTTTTGTTCAAAGGTAAAAAATGGGATAAACGGATAAACATTATAATTTTAAGCTCTAGTTTAAGAGTTATACAAAGGTCAAAAGGAATTCCAAAAATAAACAGTTCCTTTGAAAAAAAATCGGGTGATCCAGTGGCAGCAAAGTCACCGGGACAAAAAAAACATGACAGGTAAACCGTCGTATATGGAGTTGGATTAAAAATTTTCAATTTTGTAAATTTTTTTCTATTCTTACTTACTTACTAACCATCACGCCGTTTCCCCGCAGGGGTAGGCAGAGAGGACGGACCGCCAAACAACTCTGTCTTGGCACACACTCTTTGCCTCACTCACATTCATACATCGTCTCATACATTCTCTTCTATTATTCTGACTTTTGACATGACCCGACTCAAGTATCTGATTCACTTGATCGTGCCATGTCTTCCTCGGGCGTCCCCGACTTCTTCTACCATTCACATTCGCGTCGTATATTCTTCTTACACTACTTCCTTCGTTCATTCGCTCTACATGCCCAAACCATCTGAGGGTCCCTTTCTTAATCTTACTCATTATGTGCCTTTTTTTCTATTCCATTTTTATATTTGAATTTGGAAAACGTTACATTGGAAACCATCTTTTTGTTTTTGTTATTTGAAGTTTGGACATTTGTCATGTGGGAAAATTTTTGATCCTGTAAAGTTTATTTTTCTGAAAAAAATCCTTCTGGGAAAATCAAAAATTGGTCAGGGTTTTTTTTTTTTTTTTTAATTTAAATAGGTATTTTTGATATTTTGAAGTGAAGTGAAGTTTGGAAATATTCCGTGTTTGAAAATTTTTATTTTTCTGAAAAATTTCTTCCGGGAAAATTTGAAATTTGGAAAACGGCGGAAACGGGTAAATTGTATAAAAGTTTGAGAAATTCCAAATTGTTAATTTTCTATTTGACTCGTCGGGGGTGCTATTTGAAAATTTCAAAAGCTCTTTTTGAAATGAACAGAAGGGGCCACTTCGTTTTACAACTATTCTAAACCGTGCTGTCGATAACAATTAGAAATTAGACAGAATGTAAAAATGAGATGATTTAGATTTTCACGACCAAAAGTATTATTGTGATTTATTTTTGGTGTATTATGGTCCTTCTTTAGCCAGTGTTTTGAACAGCATTACAGTGTCCATCATCAAGGCACATCAGCCCTGGTGATGGATCCGTTCCCACTTACGTTTTAAAAATCAGACGTCAAACTGTGTTTCATTTCATACAAGCTAGGCAAATAAAATTCTAACACATCGAACAAGTACTGGTAATTCACCTTCGGGGTACATTTAACCCTAATAAAAAAACCGAATGAACATTAAAATTTAATAATTTTTTTTTTTTATAATTTCTTATTTAGAATTTTTTAAATTATTTTTTTAACATGCGTACATCTAAATTTTCTTTTGTACAAATGTCTTACAAAATGATTTATTTATGCGCATTTTTGGCCATATACCTGCACTCTACAGTATTCACAAATTATCAGAAAAATATACATTTTTGAATTAAATTAAACCCAACCTCTGTTTTTATCAGTTTTTCACCATTCACGCTGAGCTTTTCAAGTTGTAAAAATATTTTTATATATTTCCTGAAGCCATCTTACTTCGGAAAATTGGGCTGACTCCTCCATATAATGAACTTCCTGCCTGGAAATCTTGCAAGTGGTGCCTGTAATGTAACTGATGCAGGTTCGTGCGGGAAAATATCGAAACTGATTTGAATAAAAAATAGTTACTCTATTTAAAAACATGAAAATGTTTGCGTGATTTTGATACACTCTCCGAAATAAATTCTCGGTAAGTTAAGAATATAATATTTTAGAACACATAATAACAGACAATTTATTTATTGAAATTGCCTGTTATTGATTATTGAAAAAAATCTTACATGGTTAATATTAAAATATAAAAAAGTGTTCTACGTACCTTCCAAAACAAGAACCGATATACAACATATTAAATTTTATAATTTTATAAAATGGAGGCCTCAGTACAGGTGAGCTACCGAGTGAGGCCGACATTGCTGAATCTATATTTATAAAAATTTAGGTTCCGTATGCTTGCGTTCGCTAATCTCGGAAAGTAATCAATGGATTGACTCAAAATTTTTACAGAACATTGCATTTTAGCAGAAGAGCGTTTTTACATACTTTTTATTTGGAAGTTCCAAAGGAAAAGGATAATTTTATGCGTTTTAAATTGACTCATAATAGCTATATACCTATGCTTATGTCTGTATAGATGTATGCACCTACGTATATATTGTGTGCTTGCATTCACCCATGTTGAAAAAAAGTTATGTTCATTCTTTTAACATAATGCTTATTTACTTCTTTTACCCTTTCTATTTTCTACTTTTTATTTTTATTTTATTATAATGTTTTCAATTTTTAGCATCATTTATCTAGATCCATTTATTATGTTCACACTAGACTTCATATTTCATACAAAATAACAATACTCCATTGGTCACCATGAAACAGGCAGCCGCCTAGTATGGTGATCTAATATATCTTCTTTATGTAAAAAAATGTGTTAATTATGTGTTTTATAAATAAATAAATAAATAAATAATTTGTCATAGTTAACAGCGGAATGACAGTTCTAGACAGTGATGCCATTTTATTAATTTTATTAAAAGTTACAAAAATTTATGATACCTACAGTTAAGAATTAAAAGAATTTAATCGAATTTAAAAGTAGAATTATATCTAACAAATTATATTACTATTTTCACTCATTTGTTTTCTCTGTGCGTTTTAAATTTACTCATAATTGTACTGAATGTCAGTTCGTAACTTTGCAAAACCTACAAAAAATCAGATAAACAAATCGAATTATATATAACAAATTTTCAAAGGGTCAAAAAAGTGTAACGTGTAAAAAGTGTAAGGGTCATAAAAGTGACCAGTTGATTGATGTGTAAGTATTTTCAAAGTTGATCACCATTCGTGGGATGCCTCGCTCACGTTCAAACATAGGCTATCATACTCGACACGCAAACGCAGATCGTCAGAGAAGATCAAACCGCACTGATCGATAATGAACATGTTCGAGCTAGAATTATTCAGAGGCGAGCAGAAGAACTGGCGAATCGTCGGGAAGAAAGACTTAAGAGCTTACGTGTAGAAGCGCGAAGAAGACGAGCAGCACATTCATCTCAACAACGTCAAGAAGAAATAGATTAACGCCGAAGACGAATGCAAGTGCAACTTTTGAATAACCATGCTTCGTACCATCGAATTGCTTTTTCATACGAACCAGATATTCAATACAATACCTCATGTAAATTTGTTCAAATCGGTAAAATGGATAAAGTTTGTCCACACTGCAAAGCGATGAAATTTAAAGGAGAAACTTAAGGAATGTGTTGTGCGAGCGGCAAAGTGAAGCTACCTGAAATTGATCAGCCAATAGCACCACTGATAAATTTGTTGCAAGGAATTACTGATGATTCAAAACATTTCCGAAAAAATATTAGAAAATACAATTCATGTTTTCAGATGACTTCATTTGGCGCTATCGTTGTAACAGAAAATTTTATGCCGAGGTTTAAAATTCAGGGACAAATTTACCATAAAGCTGGGTCTTTGCTTCCTTTTCACAACAATCAACATAAATTTCTACAAATATATTTCATGGGAGATCAAAATGATCAGTTGAATGCACGCTGTCAAATCTCTACTAAAGTCAAAAGGCATATTGTTGAGTCGTTGCAAAAAATGTTACATGATAACAATAATTTAATTCGAATGTTCAAAAATGCAATTGATCTCATGCCATCAGACAGCCATAAAATTATCATTAGTGCTGATAAAAAAAAAAGCAAGTGAGAATGTTAGAAAATATAATGCGCCAACAATTAATGAGGTGGAAATTGTCATTCGCCACTGTTATCAAAAACTTTTAAAGCATATATCAACGTTGAGTATTGTAATTCTGTTAAATCCATATAATATATGTTTGTAAATATGTCAAAAAAGGCAGTGATATGGCTATGTTTGGAGTTACAAAAACCGTTCGTACGACATGCTTATAATTATACTCCTGAATAACTAGATCTATAATAACGTGATATTGTAAAAGCCTTTGAGGTCTGAATAAATAAATAATTTTTAAAAATTTACGAATGTTTTTTTTCTTCCTTTATATTCTACACTACAGCATAGTCACAGCAGATATTCAATTAAGCAATGTGTCTTCTTGGAAAATGCACAGTTGCTAGACAATTTTTGTTAACTCCTCTAATAATTAAAATCAGACAAAGCCACAGCGAAGCGTGGTCGGGTTCAGCTAGTTTTATTTAAAAATGTTAGATATTATGTCAAATAAATAATTTATCTCTCCCTAAAAAAAAAGAAGAAAAAAAAATATATAACCTAAAACCTGCCTCTAAATTTCGCAAGTGGTACCTGTAAAATAACAAAGTAAGCGTGGCGCAAGTACGTGTGGAAAGATATCGAATCTGATATGAACAGAAAATTAATTGTTCTATTAAAATATAAAAAAAATATCTTGCGATTTTGACAAACTCTACGAAATAAATTCTCGATTAGTTCGAAATTAAATAGTTTTTAAACCACCTGAAAAATACGAACGTTAAACATTATTTTAAAATCTGAAAAAAAAACCTTACTACATACCTTTCAAAAAAGCCTCATTTTTTTAAAAACTTAAATAAAACCCTTTAAGTTTATTAACAACCTTAAAAGACAGGGTGCCGTGAATCGAATAAAATCAACTGATCTATTAAAAAACTAATTTATCTGACTTTGGGACTCTGGTACTCGTCAACCCGTGGATTAATTAACCCAATTAAAAATGCATTTATCACACTGACTACCTGGTAATACCCCCATGGCGTGATCATTCAAGACTTCCAAAGTGATTTATTTGCTTGTATGGAACGATACACAGTGCGTCGTTCCATTTTGATATCGGATGCCCCGTGTAGAGTGTAGAGTGGCTGTAGAGAAAAAGAGTGGTATTTCTAACTCTCTTCTCTTTTCAGTTTGGTGATTAATTTTGTGAATGCGACTTACTGTTTATGTTTTCTTATCATTGAGTACTAACTTAATCTTTTTCTTCTTTTCAGCTCAAGCTGACGACATCGCCTCGTTTGCTTCACACAATCTGCCGGAGGTAATTTTAAAGTTAACATTTACATATCATTATGCCTTTTAATGTTATTTAACCAAAGTAATTAATTTAACACTAATTTTTTCCCGAGTTGTGGCCGATTGATCCGAAGCGTTACTCGAATAAAATTCAAGTACCTCTCAACTTACCTCGTTCTGAAGCACTTACCTACACACCTCATAACATATTTAAACGTATCTACCTCAAATTGGTGGTGTCAAAATTCATAATCCAAATGGCTTTGAGAAGTCTGGAATCTGGTGCGGTAATTACGAAAAACTCTCCTTTATGCATTATAGTAATTATAGTAAGTTGACATCCGCCGAGGAAACGGACGAAACAGAAATAGACGTTCTATTTCTTCCAAGTCCTCGGTTCGTTTCAACCTGATATTATTATTGTTTTAATTTGGGAGGCGGTGATGGATACAGCTGCCCCGGGAACCATTTAATGGATAACCAACATTCCGGCCATAGGTCACCCCGAATGGTTCGCAACGTTTGGAATCCCTCGGGTTCATGGGGTGATGTTTTGTGTTTGCTTACTGTGTAGCGGGCCGGATTTGCAGAGACTGGTACAGAGAGACTTTTTGACCCCTCCTGCCGGGCTCTCTCGACCTGTCGCCTTGCACCGTAGTGGGAGGGATGGATTCATAAGTTCGTCACTCCTGGACAGATTGACCCCCATATTCCTACTCACCCCGCAAACCTTTTTCCATTCCAGAACTTCCTCTTCTTTCTTCCTTTCCCTAAAAAGACCCTTCACACAGCACTTCCAAAGGTGACATTGGCCCCGACGGAATTCTTTTCTTAGGGCCTCCTGTGTGGAGCTAATGTAAAGAAAAATAGGTACAAGATTTTCGAGTACTAATCGTTGTTTTTGAATAATCCGTCCTAATTTTTATTATTAACCATTTACTCTATGCGGATTGTGGATAGTCCTCTTTTCGTGGTTTTGGTGCTTCAATTACAAAAAGTTGGCGACATTCTTTTTAAAAAAATGTAAGTAATATAACATTTTAATTAACATTTTATATTTCTGAAACCAATGTCATCTAAAAGTAAACAGGCATCTCGGAGTCTTTAATCGCCGCGCGCCGGCAGCGGATCAGTCCGGATCACTCCGGATCAAGAAAGGATAGCGACATCTTTTCTGTCTGTAATTGAAAAGAAAAAGATTTCCGAGTGCTTTTTTACTCCCTCAAAATACGACTAAACTAAACCTTTTTTTTGTAACTCATTCTTTTTATGTTGCTTTGAAATTAATGTAATCACACATGATATATTATTATAACCACGTCGCTATTCATTCAACATTGTTCGTTCCTATTTATCTCTAATTACATGTCAATCATATAATCATCTTTCGTCAATCAATCGTGTAATCATCTTTCTAATGAACCTATTTTCCATTTTTCTAACTGTACAATGACTACGAAATTGTCCCTAATTTTATTTGTGGTAAACCAATTTATTTGAACATAATATATTTTTTTGGAGTACTGAGTCGAAAGGAACTTTTTTGTTACAATAGAATGGCATTTGTCTAATTTTCAATTTTTTCTAATTTTCAAGCACTTTCCGCGCTCAAAATAGTTGCTTTGACTAATAATAAAATAACCTAAAGTTCAGCAACAAATATTTATTCTTTTATTTTGTTAGAAACGTAAATTTTTTCAAGAGATAAATATTCAAGAAAATAGACATTTTTTACAAGAAGCAAAAATAGTTTCAAAATAATAAATAAGTTTACTCTGTGGCAATTAGTTTTGCAATACTCGTATTATGCATGCTTTTTATTTTTGAAATATTATTCAAAACTAGAGTTGATCTAAAAATTTATATAAAAAAATAGTTATGAAATATAACGGGAAGATAGGAAACGGCGGTTACTCTCGATGCAAACTCGAATCACCACACAACACTAGTACGGAGAGGTTTGGTCCCAAACTCGTATTTTCAGACCATATATTGCAGTTGACATCATCCTACAAGCTTCTAGGGTTTGTTCAAACAGTTGATCGTGCAAACAGTTTTCATATCGTGAAGCAATGATGGATTTGTATAACTGCATTATAAGGTCGAAAATTGAATACGCCTCTGCTGTATGGGCCCCATATCAGAAAAATACATTAAGAAATTGGAACAGATTAAAAAAAAGTTTCTTAGATACCTGTATAGAGGGTACCCGCGATTCATGCATCATGAAGATCTGCTAACAAAAACGCAGTGCCAAAGTCTCCTTTCGAGGAGGAGACTTTGGCAACTTGCAGTAACGGCGTACAAAATCATCAATAATTTAATAGATAGTCCATACCTCCTGGAATGTTATAAATTATATGTACCGAACAACTACAGCCAGTAACGGTACCACGATCTTCTATGTCACGAGGTATGGCGCTGTTAAATAACGCTTCCGAAACTGTTGACATTTTTAACAGTAGCCTTAAAGAATTCAAGAGGCATTTAAGTGCCTCTCATTACCCGCCATAATATGTATGTATCTCATGATACTATTTAACATTTATTTTATTTATTCATACATGCGTAGTTTGTGTTACATGTGTATTGTAAATGAACACACAGTCTGTAATACACATATAAAAATATATAAAAAATATGTGTTGATGTTGTGTGATGATTCAAACTCGAATAATCACACAACATCAGTACAGAGTGGTAGGTGCAAACTCGAATCACCACACAATTCTAGTGCAGAGTGATGGATGCAAACTCGAATCACTACACAACACTAGTACAGAGTGATGGATCCAAATTTGAATCACTACACAATACTAGTACAGAGTGGTAGATGCAAACTCAAATCACCACACAACACCAGTACTGAGTAGTAGCTGCCAACTCAAATCATTACACAACACTAGTACAGAGGGGTCGATTTGAATCACTACACAACACTGTACAGAGTGGTAGATGCAATCTCGAATCACCCCACAATTCTGGTGCAGAGTGATGGATGCAAACTCGAATTACTACACAACACTAGTACAGAGTGATGGATCCAAATTTGAATCCCTACACAATACTAGTACAGAGTGGTAGATGCAAACTCAAATCACCACACAACACCAGTACAGAGTAGTAGCTGCCAACTCAAATCATTACACAATACTAGTACAGAGTGGTCGATTTGAATCACTACACAACACTGTACAGAGTGGTAGATGCAAACTCGAATCACCCCACAATTCTGGTGCAGAGTGATGGATGCAAACTCGAATCACTGCAGAACACTAGTATAGAGTGACGGATGCAAATTCAAATCACTACACAATATTAGTACAGAGTGGTAGATGCAAAATCGAATCACTACCCAACTCGAGTATAGAGGGGGAGATGCAAACTCAAATCACTATACAACACTAGTACAGTGTGGTAGATGCACACTCAAATCACTACACAATTTGGGAGGCGGGAATGGGTACCGCCGCCCCGGGAACCTTTATTGGATAACCAACACCTCTGCCATACGTTACCCCAAGTGGTTTGCTATGTTTGGTGATTTAGCAGGGGTGCCCAGGTTCATGGGGTGAGGTTTGTCTAGGTCTTGGAGGCAGATGACCAGGACACACTGAACTCGAGATTCCTACCCACTCCTAAAACCCTTTTCCTTCCCAGAACTCTCCTCTCCTTCCTTTCCTTAAAAAACCCTCCACACAGCATCCTTTAAGATGACATAGGCCCTGAGGGACATTATTTTCCTCAGGGCCTCCTGTGTGGAGCTCATGTAAAAAAAAAACTACACATAGCTAGTACAGAATGGTAGATGCAAGCTCAAATCACTTAACACCACTAGTCGGTATACAGAGTGGTGGTACAAAGCGGTAGATACAAACTCGAATCACTACACAACACAAGTCCAGAGGGATAGATGCAGACGTGAATCACTTTACAACACTACTACAGAGTGGTAGATGCAAACTTGAATCACTACACAATACTAGTTCAGAATGGTAGATGCAATTTCGAATCACCACACAACACTAGTACAGAGCGGTAGATACAAACTCGAATCAGTACACAACTCTAGTATGGGGTGGGAGATACAAACTCGAATCACTACACAACACTAGTAGGTGTACAGAGTGGTAGTACAGAGCGGTAGATGAAAACTCGAATCACTGCACAACATAAATAAGTACAGAGTGATAGATACAGACGAAAATCACTTCACAACACTAGTACAGACCGGTAGATGCAAACTCGAATCACTAAAAAACACTGGAACAGAGTGGTAGATACTATTAATATTGCCATAGAACACAATATAGAACCGAAGCTTTGGTTGAAATGTCTTTTGTCGTGTTTGGTGACCACGTCTGAATAGCTAGGTACTTCGCCACTTTTATCAACCCTTCCCCATTAACTTCAGCCTCACCCCTATTGGGGATACCATAGTTTTACTAGCTCCAGACGGTTGTGAGCAATTGGAACTCTTGCACAGTACTCACATACAAGCTCGCATCACTATCAACACTAGTACCCACCACATTGGTGATCGTACATGTAGGATTGAATGTGCAGTATTAAAATAGTATCAATGATCAATTGTTTTAACTCCGAGTTTTTATTTTAACAAAATCTTTAAATAAAATCTCCGGGGTCAATAAAAGATTTTGGATATTTATTTAGTGTTGGATTACAATGAGCTCGTATGGCTTTATTAGCAGGCGATAGGAATGATTCCGGGCCTCGACCTGGGTTTGTAATCCCATTTATCCAAGTCACAATCCCTGCATTATCGACTGCTACATAATATCACTAATGTAGGATATCACAGTAGTGATGTACTCTTTGGTTGATCTCGTTCTAGGTTCAAAACCCTACTGGATTTCGCCAAAGAGCCAAGAAGAAGAGATGCCAGCCAGGTCAGCGATTCCGCCTAGACTGCAATACCTGCACTTGCACGGCAGAAGGCAACGACTTCCTCTGCAGTGGAAAACTCTGCCCCGGATCAAACATCTCTCCTTCCGACCTCGTATGCGTTCCTGGTTTATCTTTCCATTATGATAACAACATTTGTTATTGTAACGCGTGGGGTTCCGACTATTGGTGTACACCAAGCACAGGTGGCTGCAATAATTGCAATAATGGCTGCAATAATTGCAATAATTGCTGCCCCTTATGCGGTGATGGTGGCGTATTGACCCAAATTGCTGGTGCATTGACCGGATATGTTGGTGCATTGACCGGAGATGTTGGTGCATTGACCGGAAACGGTGGCGCTTTGCCTGGAGATGGTGGTGCATTGACCGGTGATGGTGTTGATGGAGATGGTGGTGCCTTGACCGGATATAGTGGTACATTGACCGGAAACGCTGGTGCATCGACCCAGAATGGTGGTGCTTTGGACGGAGATGGTGGTGCCTTGACCGGAGATGGTGGTGCCTTGATCGGAGATAGTGGTGCTTTGTCTGGAAGATAGTGTGCATTGACCGGAGGTGGTGGTGCATTAGCCGAAGATGGTGGTGCTTTGACTGAAAATAGTGGTGCTTTGTCTGGAAGATGGTGGTGCATTGACTGGAATTGAGAATTCCCTCCTTTCAGAGTGCTGATGAAAGGAGGCAAAATTTGCACGTCAAATGCAACATAATAAAAATATATTCTTATTCTAAACATTGACAACATTATATAATTTAACGTTATTTCAATCTGTTAATAAATTCGAAGAACGCCGTCTCTGGAAATTCATTTTAAAGAGGACACGTTTGAATACATTTGTGCACATCGATAGTGTCTAAAGTTTTTCCGCAATCGCTGTTCAATTCGACGATGTTCCTAAAATAAAAAAAATAATAATTAAATTATATAATGTAGCGAGTCGTAATTTATTTATTTATTTACGCCTTGAAGGCTTTTACATGTAACATTGGTAAGTTTAATAGGAGCATCATAACAAGTATATAGTTCATAAATAATAAACTGAGCTTGATAGACGTAAACAGGCACAACATAAGTAAGTAAGTATTGAGTAAGTAAGTTGTACAAAGGAGTTGTTTATAATAAACTGTTTTTATACATTGAATAATAATATTATTAAATATATAAAATAAATTAAAAATTAAAATGGATTTCTACAAAATAAACTTAATAACAATAAAAAAAAAAAAAAATAAAAAAAAATGTACAAAGGAGTTTAACAAGCAGTTTCGTATTTGGGCTCAGGCTCAGTATACGATTCAGCAGTTATTGTCACAATAGTACTCAAAACATGATTCCAGTGATGAAATAAAATCCACACAATTTATACGGTAAACACAATCTTTATTAGTGTGGGTGCAATCAATTTACAAGTATGTCACAGTTCAATAATCGTAAATATACAATTATAACAGTAGGTTTATGGGTTAATAGAATAGCATCCCTCGTCCCTATTCGTAAGAGACAAGCGATGGAAAGGGAAAGTATTCGAAATTGCTCACTTATCAATTTACGCTCGAAATAATTAAATTTGCTAAAATAACGTTTTGATCCACCCAGTACTAATCCACCAAGCAAACTAATAAAGTCTCTTTAGAGTGATTTACCTGTACCTAGGTATCTAATCATACACTGATTAAAGTATTGTGACATGAAATGTGAATTTTGGCGTCGCCAACCCGCCAAGTCCTTCTTCCTCTCCTTTTTTAAAACTTTTTTAAATCTTTTCTCAAACATTTCCGTTAGCTTTTTCGTCCGCACAGGTAACATTGGTAGTTTTGCAGTTGGCACTGTTTTAATATTTGAGGGTAGAACTAGGGGTGAAACTTTCGACAAATCTGGTAAAATCGTTAGCTGAATAATAGTATTTTAACTTTTAACATATAAAAAAAAAAAATTTCGTCACTTTTAGCATTTCATGTAAAAGTTAGAATTTTGCCTTTACATACAATTTTTATATACTATCAAGTAACTGCAATCTGAAGATAACATCAAATACCTAGGGGTAAAAATAGATAATTTTTTGAGATGAAACGATCAAATCGAAATGTTGGTAATAATGCTAGGAGGAGGCATACCTACATTTTTAAAGAACATATTACTCTGGACAAGGAATATTAAAAACAGTTTATTTGGCTATAATCCTGTTTCTACTTTTTATTTACATAATATAGTGAGCTGGGGATTCTACCTAAAGACTAACATATATAGGCTCCAGATTGTTAAATTATTTTTTTTAGCAGAGGATTGCCAACATCTTCCTTCATCTTTATTCCATCTAAATTAATAACATAATAATAAACTTTTTTTTCATCTTTGTCCTTTTAAATTAATAGTACCTAAAATATATTATTATTTCAAATCAAATATCGACAAATCGTCACTCTACATGTTTTTATTTTATTTTTTTAATATTTTTTATATATGAATACCGCACAAGAGTCCCAACTGCTTCCGTCTGGAGCCAGTGAGACTATGGCATCCCCAATTGGGGTATGTTGTGAGGCTGAAGGTAGTGGGGAGGGGAAGGAGATAGGGAGGAGGAAGGTGGGGAAGAACCTAACTATTCAGATCTGGTCACCAAACACGGCTAAAGCCATTTCAAGCAACGTTTCAATTCTGAATGGTGGTCTTGCACCAGGGCGACACTGAGAGTATCTTCCACATGTTAACTCCATTATACTGTTTTATCATCCTCCAGATTAGTAGGTACCCATTATTTGTAAAAAACAATTATTGTAACAATATTGTTCTTTGGCTAGTCTTACACTCTTAAGTAAAATTTACGACTTAAGGGGAACGTATGCGCGGCCCATTTCTGACCGTTTCATACAAATCTTAGATTAGGATTTGAGATCAAAATACCCAACCAAACTGATAAATTATTTTTGTAATGAAAAGGTATATCAAATATCTAGTAGAGATATGAGCTACTTTATTTATTTTTGCTTTAAATTTAAAGGCATGGGCCATTAAAGGTTTTAGTGTTTCATGATTTTGGAGGCAACTTAGGCAAAGAAGAAACATAAAAACAATAATTTTACTATATTTATTTTAAAAATAAGTAAAAATACAATGAATAACATTTTTTTAATGTTTTTTGCACTGGACATTTCCAAAGCCTTTGACCAGGTTTGGCACCGAGGACTTGCCAGCAAACTGCCTTCTTAAGGACCTTCCGCATATTTGTGTACGTGGATCGCCGACTTCTTGAGGGAGAGGTCGATTCAGACGTTCACCTCTTCTCAGGGCTGGGCAAAATACATGCTTTGCTGTAATTGAAATACAAATTACAAAATACTTGTTTGCATGTATTTAAAATACGAAATACAAAATACTTTCATGTCGTGTATTTGAAATACAAAATACAGTATTTTTAACCATTTTTAAATACAAATTACAAAATACAAAATACATTTGGTTTTGGTAGAACCTTTGGTTGCAATAAATTGTCGTAAGTGCCCATATCTAAGGGTGCGTTTCCATAGAAGCAGAGCTAAGCAGAGCTAAGCAGAGTGAAACAGAGACGTGCTAAAATTGACTAATCATATTGCTCAGGAGACACTTCTCGTCTCCGCTCCACTTGTAAAGTTTTGTGGTATGGGACTTAGTTCCCGGCATGCGTTGCAATGCCATATTTAAAGAAATAAATTGTTTCTCTCTGCATTCCCATGCGTCCCCGTTACCCTAACGCATCCCTTTCCCCTCTTGCATTCCCCTTCCACCTTCCCTGCCTACACTCTCCCCTCTCCCGCTCCATCGCGCCAACCCCCTCCCGCGTTTCATATATTTAGTCCCAGTACATTCAGTTTTCAAACAACTCGCGTGCCAGCTATTACAATTTTTTTATGCAAATTTTCATTTTTCACATATTACAAATATTCATTTTTCTATATTATAAGAATAATCAATCAAATCTGGAACCTAACATAGGTAAAATATCTATGATTTAAAAAATCCATAGACAATTCTTTTGTTACAAAAAAAAACAGCTACCTTAGCAGGTTTTAAATTTAGCAATTCAATTTTATCAAATGCGCGAACTGTCAGACGTGCGAAGTTAAAATAGTCGTAAAGTTTTCCGAAATTATCCAATTTTCTGCGTTATTTTCTTAATTTTTCTTTCCGTAAGAACCTTCTGTAAAGAATTAGAAAGCTAAAAAAAAATTAATGAAATACGTAAAGTCATTCTGAAGTTATGGCGTGACCAAAGGAAACAAGGATTAATTTTTATATTTAAATGCATGACATTTGTATAGCGCAATTTTGTGTTATTTCACTTCTCTGCTCTTCTTTACAGTAATTAACTTAAAAATAATCTAGTAATCAGTCAAATTATTCCTATAGTGCTTGATCTAATATTATGATACAAAAATGTACAATACAAAGCAATGAAAAGTATAATATAATATGGTACAAAATGTACAATAACAGTGCTATTATAGCACAGGACAATAATAATAACTAGCATGACGTAAAAAAATGTACAGTACATTATAAAGCAATGATAAGGGGGCATACATTAATTACGTGAGCAGTTTTTCTTCCAAACTAGACTCCCCCCGCCCCTTGGTGAGATAAATTTGGGTCACTTCGTTTATAATTTTCAAGTAACGTGAGATTTTGCTGGACCCTCCCCCTTTTTTTGAGCTCACTTAATTAATGTACGCCCCCTAAGAGACCTACATATAATGATTATTAAGAGTGCAAAGGACAATAATACAGGATTCTAGCGTTTATAGTCTATGTATTATCTATGTGCGTTTATTTTTCATTATCATTATGAAGATCGCTAAATGTATTTGAAAATGTATTTTGAAGCCATAAGTATTTAAAATACCAATTACAAAATACATTTTTAGGAAGTATTTCAATTACAAGTTGTTATGTGAATATCTTATAATTCACGTTGAAACGGCAATTATTACGTGCAAAATGGCGTAAGGAGCCATATGATGTGGCTAGCTGAGAGGGAAGAAGACGGGATGAATACAACTGCGTACTTTTCTATTAATAGAGCGCCAAATCCTGTTCAAGACAGAATATGTCCACAGTTGAATTCACTACGCCTTCTTCCTAGAACGACGGAGAGCATTTAATTCTTCCCAGGGAGCGTGGGCACTATGACAATCACTTCTTTACTCATCATTAGGAACTACAGTGTATCGATATGAAATAACAAAGAGATTTGAATCAATATTTTCTATATTTACAATATCGAACATTTAAAACAATACGGTATTATAAACCAATTTTACAAGGGAAAAAAAATACACTACTGAAAACTCACCCCTGTATTGCGACCATGACCTTGAAACCTAGCTAATTCGGATTAAGTGCCTGCGGGCAGGCATGATGCACGTAGTGGAGCTTGGTGCTTCGTCCAGCATCCAAGAGGTGGTCCTGATGTGATCCTGCTGAGGTCGCGATGCCAAACCCCCCTGGGAGCATCAGGACGATGAGAAATGATCCGGTGTATTGCGCCAGCCTGGCCAGCAGTATGATGCCCGTCCTACGAGGCCATCAAGCCCAAATAGATGGATGCCTACGGGATTTGTTGACAGACGGAGTCGGCGACGAATCCGGGGTTGCGGTGAACCGGAACGGTCTGTTCTGCGTATCAAAATCAAGTACGCGGGTTTTTATATGAACGCCTCAGTAGGCGGCGGATGTTAAAGTTAAAACTCCGAACACTAATTAAATAAACTTCGCCGTGGCTTGCGAGGTGTAGCGGGAGTCCATGTTCGCCAATTGCACTTTCCCAGTCGCCAGATCAGCTAGATAAACGGCATTACTTATTCTCGTCGCACGAGGCGCCGACGGCCATTGATGAACCGAAAACTTCGTTAATTCCGGGCCGAACAATTCGGATCTTTAGGTTAATCCCGTTATTTACACATAAGGTACGGATCTCTTTGCAACGCGGAGTCGTATTGTTCCGGTATATTTTACATTATAAAACTTAAATCGCTAGGTGACTGTGCCCGAGAAAAACACGGCGTCCTCCCGTGTTCTCTCTCGTCCAGAGTGCCGTTTTAAAAACAAAACCCGTTTCCGCTCAGTCTGCCAACCTGCCGAGTATCTCGAATAAACTATTACCATCCTTCAAATAAAGGTACCTGCCTATCCGAGTAATAAATTAAAGTAATTTATATGTAATGATGCATCCACATCATAACATTACCCCCCTCGCCACAAAAATGTTCGCCCACGAACATAACAACTAATAAGGTTCCTACCCCTAATCTAAAAAAAAGGTCGGTCACAGGGCCTAAAAAAAATTATTCAAACATATTCTAGCAATCATTAGTAGACAGCAGTAAAAAAAAAAAAAAAAAAAAAAAATGATTAGTAGATCAAACATAGATTAAATAGTAATAGCGAATGGGTGTGCCGCAACTCCGATCGCACTCCATCATGCGTAAGGCGCGATGGACGGGCTTGCGATGCAACCATTCTTATTTAAACATAGCTTACAACTAAAAGAACTTAAAACTAAAAGAACTTAATATTAAGAACATGGTGAACTAATGTTCCGTGAACGGGGTCCGTAAACACCCACAGCATTGAAGATACTGGGTGAAGAACGGCTGACTTATGTCTTGGACTACCGTTAACGTTACATATACCGCATAATCATCATTAATTATGTAAGTTTAAACACTAATCAGTGGACAACACATCCTTAACTTATCTATACCTTTGTGTGTCCAGCACAAAAATTATACACAACCATATGCATTAATGCATCACTGACCCATAATAGGGTTTTAGAAAGCCATTTAGGCAACACTTTAGGGTGCAAGCAACCCTCACTTCACTGAATTTACGTCCCTTTTAGGAAAAATAAAATTGTTCACTACGAAGAGTTTCCTATTCTACCTAAATCGGTCGTACGGGTGAGTGTATGAAGTAAAGTAGCATCATAGGTACTAAAACTAATCAATAAATTTAACAAAATAATATGTATATTACTAAACTATTCTCTTTGTATATTCGCAAGCATATAAGTGGTTACTACGTGTTGAACTTACAATATTTCTCAGAATTTATTTATATTTGAAAACAGTCATGTTTCATATTGAAAGAGATAAACAAAAAGAAAACAATGCTCAAAACACATAGAGGTGTAGGACTGGCATCCCTGTGTGTTTCGAGACAAAACTTAATAATAAATACAAAATTTAATAACCATGAACGCAGTTCAATGGGATGTACCCTGAACACAATTGGAAGTGGGCATGTGTTCCAATTGTATTCGAGGTTAACAAACGTAATATAAAACAAATTATGTCATTCATCCTGTTTGCTTGCTCGTGCTCAGTCCAAAAAAAAAAATGTTACTAAATTAATTTCGAATAAATAACAATAAATAATTACGCCTAACGAAAGTAAGAACTTATAAAACAACTCGAGTTAATCTTACTAGAGTGGATTTTGATTGCAATGAATCATAAATACTACATGAGTTAGCATAAACGCACCCCCTCCAAAAACATGAACGAACAAAAAGAAATATTCCTGTGACAGGACTTTGACTGTCAGAATGTCGGGTCGTTTCAACTCGGTTGATCAGGCCGGGTTAAAACTCCCAAGCATTAAATATTAACTAGTAAATAAGATAATTTGCAGTATTCGGTAGGGATGGCCAGACCCTCCGAAGTATTGCCACAATAAGACTATACTGGTATATTATTTGATTTTACTATATCCTTCACATGAAAATCACCCGCAACTTTTCCGTTTAAGTCTGCAAGCGTATAGATTAGATTGGATTTTTTCTTTACTACCACATTCTGAACAAACCGAGGTGCCAATTTCTGTGCGAAATAATTCAATGCGTTAGATTGTGCAAAATTTCTCCGCCACACCACATCACCAACCTGATAGGTGATGTGTTTTCTGCGCAGGTTGTAATGGTCAGCTCCTTTTTGATAAGCTTTAAGAAGAGCATTCGAGACTTGCTCGTAAATCGAAGACAACTCTTCTAGTTTCTGTGCATAAGCTTTAGGTTGAGCACCCACTTGCGAATTGGATTCCTCATCCGCTATTGGATTACGGTGCAGATCACCGTCCAGTATCTGCTCCCGACCGTGCATCAGGAAATAAGGTGTATAACCTGTAGCGCAGTTTACCGTGTTATTCATAGCCGATTGAACTTGCGGAAGAAATTTGGACCAATTTCGGTGGTCTGATTCAACAAGGATCGATAACGCCGTACCCAAGGTTTGATTATAACGTTCGACTACATTGTTTTGAGGCGTATAAGACGAATTGTAAAATGGTGGTGGTATGTTATAACTACTAAGTAAGTCCTTAAATTCTTTCGAAACAAATTGACGACCATTATCACAGACGATAGTTCGTGGTACGCCGTGAACAAGAAAGATGTTTTCTTCTAAGATTTTAATTATGCTTCTCGCGGTGCCATTGCGCAGCGGAAATAGCCATGTAAATTTAGAAAAAACGTCTACACATGATAAGATTACGGTAAAACCTGAGTAACTCCTAGGTAAAGGACCTACTAAATCTATCGACAACATTTGCAAGGGTCGTGTGACCTTTTTTGGGTTTGAAGAGATGCCGTTAGGTGGGGCTGTACTTATTTTGTGGGCCTTGCAGACTGTACAACGATTAACAAATTGCTTAACATCCTTATACATATTAGGCCAATAGTAACGCAATTGCACCTTTTTATAGGTTTTGAATACCCCAGGATGACAAGCTCGCGAAGACTCGTGTAAATTTGAAAGAATTGCCTGTCTACCTTCCTGCGGAACTACCCTCTTCCAGGCAGTATCCTCGCACAGAGCTAGACTAGTCTTTGTGTGTCGGAACAATTCATTATTACGCATTTGAAAGTTCTGGAAACGTTGTGGAAAATCTTGGCATCCTTTCCAGGCTTTCAAATACCACGTATCCTTTGTATGTTCAGTGTCCACACCTGATAATACGGCAAGGTCCATTCGTGATAGCACGTCTGGAACAACATGTTGTGTCCCTTTGCGATGGACAACGTCAAAAGAAAATTGCGAAAGGCGAGAGCTCCACCGTGCAAGACGGCCACTAGGGTTGGACAAGGACCCCAGCCATTTCAAGCTTGAGTGGTCAGTAACTACTGAAAAATGAGCTCCTTCTATATACGGTCTAAAGTGAGTCACCGAGTCTAGCACAGCTAAGAGTTCCCGTTCAGTGATGCCATAATTTCTTTCATGAACGTTTAAGCAACGTGAGTAATAAGCGATGGGATGCTCTTGCCCGTCTACGTCTTGGATCAAAACTCCTCCAATCCCTGCGGAGCTCGCGTCGCAATGGATAGAGAAAGGCCTGGTGAAATCCGGGCAGCATAAAACTGGAGCCGTAGTCAACGCGCGTTTTAAATCTTTAAAAGCAGTTTCAGCTTCCTGAGACCACTTGAAATTGCTAATTCCATTTTTAGAACCTGTGAGTTTAGTAAGAGGGGCAGCTATTCCCGAAAATCCTTTAATGAACCTTCTAAAGTAACCGCACAAACCAATGAATGCCCGGATTTGTTTTGCATTTTTTGGGACTGGGAAATTTTTGATGCTTTCTATTTTTATTGGATCCGTACGGAGACCCTGCGAATCTACTAAATACCCTAAATATTTAAGTTCTGATTTGCAAAACTCGGATTTTTTTAAGTTTATGGTAAGACCTGCGTCTCGCAATCGTTCGTATACACGGTTTAATAGATTAAGATGTGACTCCAAATCTTCTGATATTAAGATCAAATCATCCAGATAGCAAAAAGCATTATCGTCGAATTCCGGACCAAAAAGAACATCTGCCAGTCTTTGCAACTCACTAGGGGCGTTTTTCAGTCCGAAAGGCATACGGGTGAACTCAAACAAACCCCGTCCAGGGACGACGAAAGCTGTTTTCTCACAAGAGTCCTTGTCTAAGGCAATTTGCCAAAAAGCCTTTGAAAGGTCTATAGAAGAGACGTACCTAGCTCCACCTAGCTTGTCTAGAATCCGCGATATATATGGCAAAGGGTACGCGTCGCGAATCGTGACATTATTGATTTTGCGAGAGTCTAAGCAAAAACGACCGGTACCGTCTTTTTTTGTAACGATTAATACTGGACTCGACCATGGAGAACGTGAGGGACGTATTACTCCTAATTTTAGCATTTCATCCACTTCTAATTCTAATTGTTTTTGTCTTGCTGGAGACAAAGGATAATACCTTTGTTTGATCGGAGGCCCTGTTGTATTAATCTTGTGTTTGACTAAATGCGTCAGGCCTAAGCCACGCTTCTCGAAAGAAATCGATTCAAATTTTTTAATAATAGCAGAGAGTGCCTGATTCTCTGAGGGACTTAAGGAAGAGGCTGGCTGAATTGCCCGCAACCCATTAATTTTGTTTTCCGAAGTAGGACCAATAGCTTTTGAAAACAGCTCCGGTGCGATATGGAACTGCTTCCAAAAGTCTATACCTAGGATAAACGATGGTGACAATGTCGGGATGACGTAGAAAAGTATTGTATGGGTAATTGATTTGTACGTCACCGGCAACGACATTGTACCCAGGACTGGCTGATTCGCACCGTCCGCTGTTGATACACTAAAATTAACCTTAACTAATTCTATACCTAACTTAATAAAAATCTTATAACTATCACCTCCCAAACACGATAATGAGGCGCCACTGTCCAACAGTGCGCTGTAAAAATTGTTAAATATATATACATTTGCATAAGGACGACCATCGTTTTCAATCTCCATCCCCTGTGGCAGTGGGCCCACTGTTCCAGGTGATGGGACTGAGAGAAACTGATGGACTAGTCGGAGCCAACTCTTCCATTCCCGATTCCTCTGCGCATAGGATGGGACGTGGTAAGAGAGACTCCGCCCTAGTTTTCCGACTTGTTATTATTAATTCTTCCTTTAACCGCTCCCACTTTTGGATTATTTCCCGCTGCGGCTTTTCTTTTACAGTCCGCTACAACATGTCCCGGTTTCTTACAATAAAGACAAAATTGATTCCTAACAATGGTTCTAGAAGTTCCTTCGGTATTTAGACTATTTCCATTGAAAGAAGACGGAGGTTTGTTATTGTTGTAACCCGCATTGGTGTTACTGTAGTTACGCCCAGCATGACTATAACTATTGCCATTAGAAGATTGTTTATAATTATTATAAGAAAACCCTGTACGTTTATAAGTACCGGTATTATTGTTTGACAAAGTTTTATTGGTAGGCCCAAATCTCTCTTCTTTATTAGTAGTATAGTTATTGCTTTTTTCAAATTTGTTTGAAAAAGAAGAAGAAGAAGTAGCAAATTCCTCCGGTGGTGTCGCATAAGACTCTAAGTTTCCTGCGTAAGTTGTTAACTGTTCGAATGTAAAAATATCTCTAGAAACTAATAAGTTAGTGTACATTGGAAGCAAAGCCTTTTTGGCAAGCCGCAAAAGTTCCTGCTCAGGAAGTTTAGCTTCTAGCATGTTATTTAGAGATTTCATTCTAAGTGAAAACTCAAGGACTGACATACCTTTTGGTTGCGTCATGTTGAAAAGTTTTACTTTTAAGTCCGTTTGTAGGTCATTTGCCTCAAATTGATTGATCAAAAGTTTAGACAGCTCGTCCCATTTCAAGTCCGGATGATATATTGACCTGAACCAAAGTAGTGCTAGTCCATCTAACAGATCAGGAAAAACGCGAACTAAATTATCCTGACTAAAATTTTTCGTCCTACATTTTTCTTCAATCAACAAGAGAAATTCTCTTATGCTCGATTTTCCATCAAATTTTATCTTCCAATTTTCCACATTGATGGTGGGTGATTCTCTATAAATAATTTTTGTGTGTTTAATTATTGTAGGGTTGTCAACGGTCTGGTTCTCAGAATCCGAATCTGAAGAATCCATATCTGTTTCTGATATTGTTGGCATCTTAAGTGCCTTATTAAATGCACGCGCCTGCGAGCGCAACGCGTGAGAGGTGGGTGCCGGTTCAAGAGAACGACTTGATAATTCTTTTATGAGATCCTCTTTAGAGGCGTTGTTGATGTTTGGGATAGGAGTTGACATTGTTAAAACAATTGGATAAAATAATAAAATAATGAAAAGTTGTTGTTAATGTTAATAATTATTGTTGATGTTATTTTTGTTGACGTATAATATAGATTGTTGATGATAAGTAGAACAAACCAAAAAAAAGAAAAAATTTTAAATAATGAAAGAATGGAAAAAAAAAAAAAAAAAAAAAAAATTTTTTTTTTTTTTTAGCAACCCTGTATTTTGTGGCAACCTTGACATCCAAAGTAATTCTGGCGTAGGTATTTTACTGAATTTACCACCGAAATTCCAAGCATAATTTCAAAAAAGAATAATCCAAAAAAAAATATTTTTTCAATAAAAGAAAAATATTCCAACAATTTAGTTAAATATGTCAAACTATTCCACCACTCTCAATAATCGATGTATTATTGTTTGAATTTGAATGTTGTTGATTAATTATGACCATCCTTTATGTATGATGATGTTTTAAGGAATAAATTATAAATTTAATCTCATTAAATAACAATCCCTTCATTATACTACACTTGTTAAATAATTAATAATTCTAACCAATTCACTTAAATTCATAACAAGAATTCTAGTTTGATGTAAACCCATCTGTCACTATTGACATTCGCTTGTCTGAAATAAACAGCAATTGACACTTACGATGTTTACCTTTTAAATTGCCTCTATTTTGAAGCATAGACAATAACTATTTTTTTTTTTTTTTAAATAAACATATGTAATTTTCTTTTATCATAGAAGAAATATTGTCTATGGTGATACCCGACGCTTCTATGAAAATAATATTTCAAATATTGAGGTTAAGTTGACGTATTGACATTTAAAACATAACCTGTATTACATGTCTACTGAGCACGAGAAACACCAAAATACATGACATAATTATACGTAAATTGCAACACTCCGTATTGCAAAGGACATTGTTGTATTTGAATTATAACGAGACACCATTGCACCATTAAATTAATGAATATTATTATGAAATTACAGTATCATACTGTTTTAAATCTCTGTGATAAAATAGCAAGTTGTAAAACGAGATTTTAGTTGATCGATTTGATGAATATAATTGTGAGTAAAGAATGTGTCTTTATACGAGCAACCCACGTTAAAGGCGTCAAATGTTATGTGAATATCTTATAATTCACGTTGAAACGGCAATTATTACGTGCAAAATGGCGTAAGGAGCCATATGATGTGGCTAGCTGAGAGGGAAGAAGACGGGATGAATACAACTGCGTACTTTTCTATTAATAGAGCGCCAAATCCTGTTCAAGACAGAATATGTCCACAGTTGAATTCACTACGCCTTCTTCCTAGAACGACGGAGAGCATTTAATTCTTCCCAGGGAGCGTGGGCACTATGACAATCACTTCTTTACTCATCATTAGGAACTACAGTGTATCGATATGAAATAACAAAGAGATTTGAATCAATATTTTCTATATTTACAATATCGAACATTTAAAACAATACGGTATTATAAACCAATTTTACAAGGGAAAAAAAATACACTACTGAAAACTCACCCCTGTATTGCGACCATGACCTTGAAACCTAGCTAATTCGGATTAAGTGCCTGCGGGCAGGCATGATGCACGTAGTGGAGCTTGGTGCTTCGTCCAGCATCCAAGAGGTGGTCCTGATGTGATCCTGCTGAGGTCGCGATGCCAAACCCCCCTGGGAGCATCAGGACGATGAGAAATGATCCGGTGTATTGCGCCAGCCTGGCCAGCAGTATGATGCCCGTCCTACGAGGCCATCAAGCCCAAATAGATGGATGCCTACGGGATTTGTTGACAGACGGAGTCGGCGACGAATCCGGGGTTGCGGTGAACCGGAACGGTCTGTTCTGCGTATCAAAATCAAGTACGCGGGTTTTTATATGAACGCCTCAGTAGGCGGCGGATGTTAAAGTTAAAACTCCGAACACTAATTAAATAAACTTCGCCGTGGCTTGCGAGGTGTAGCGGGAGTCCATGTTCGCCAATTGCACTTTCCCAGTCGCCAGATCAGCTAGATAAACGGCATTACTTATTCTCGTCGCACGAGGCGCCGACGGCCATTGATGAACCGAAAACTTCGTTAATTCCGGGCCGAACAATTCGGATCTTTAGGTTAATCCCGTTATTTACACATAAGGTACGGATCTCTTTGCAACGCGGAGTCGTATTGTTCCGGTATATTTTACATTATAAAACTTAAATCGCTAGGTGACTGTGCCCGAGAAAAACACGGCGTCCTCCCGTGTTCTCTCTCGTCCAGAGTGCCGTTTTAAAAACAAAACCCGTTTCCGCTCAGTCTGCCAACCTGCCGAGTATCTCGAATAAACTATTACCATCCTTCAAATAAAGGTACCTGCCTATCCGAGTAATAAATTAAAGTAATTTATATGTAATGATGCATCCACATCATAACAAAGTATTTCAAATACTGCCCAGCCCTGCCTCTTCTTCACACTTGATAAATGCTGGCGTCCCACAGGGATCGGTTCCGTCTCCGACTTTGTTTTTGTTGCACATCGACGACCTTTTGTCATGTGCACCAATTCATTGTTACGCGGATGACAGTACTGTTCATGATAGCTTTTTGTTTGACAAGCCCCCAAAGGGCTCATAAACTCCAACAGCTCGTAGGGCTTTGAAGCAAAGAATGGACGGTTTCCTCGAGAGTGTTTTCTCTTGGGGTAAAAATAATCTCGTTGAATTTAATGTTTCAAAGACCCAATCTTGTCTGATTACGTCTAAAAGGGGTCGAAATGAAAATCTAGTCTCTTTCAACGGAAGCAATCTTCCGAACAGGCCCTCCATTGATATGCTTGGTGTAACCCTAAGTGACCAGCTCAGGTATGGGGGCTCCATCGAAGCTAGAGTAAAGTTAGCCTCCCAGAAACTGGGCGTACTGTACAGGGCCCGCAGATACTTTAATAGTACACAACTGCTAACCCTGTACAAATCACAAGTGCGCCCCATGGTTGAATTTGGCAGCCACCTCTGGTCTGGAGCTCCAAAATACCTGAAAAATACCCTCGACTCTGTGCAGAAACGGGCGGTCCGTTTGATAGATTCTTCCATCTTAACGGACGATCTTTAGAGCACAGGCGTCGGTGGGAATGCTATCCCTGTTCTACCGGTATTACAATGGAAGATGCTCCGAGGAACTAGCATCATTGATTCCTTCGGCACCGGTGCATATTCGGGAAACACGCCAAACGCGTGCCCAACATTTTTACACGGTTGACATTTGTAACATTAGAACGGGTCGATCTACCAGCTACAAAAATAGCTAAAAAAATCTTACATATAGTGATAGCACTAGCGTACACTATTGTATTAAGATCTAAAAAACTAATATCGTCAAATATTATTTTTGGTAAAATTAAATTATTTAATTCAGAAATTAATTTAGATAAGTTCTTTGACGTATGCAATTTTGGTAATTTTGGTCTAACTGTGGGTTCTATATCTATTTATATTATTTTTTTTTTTTTTTTTTTTTTTTTTATTTGTTTATTCTTAAAATTGCTACATATTATAATTTTACTGGTCTTCCATTAAAAGCCTTAGCTTGTGGATGGAAGAAGAGTTGACATTTCATATATTATGTACAAATACAGTCACGTGTACAGTTAATACAATGCAGTTAATACAGTTAATATATTTCATATAAGTACAATTACTATTTACTATAGTCATGTATTTCAATATATATGTAGGTGCAGTTAATACAGACACATGGCAATCAGACCCGTTAACTAAAATATGCAAACATATATGTATTCAGTAAGAAGAAAAACAAGTATGATTTTTAGTGTGACATTCTCTAAAATACTTTTTGATGGAGTTCAACAATTGAACTTTATTCCTAATGCTTCTGATTTCTATTGGTAGGTTATTGAAAAAGAATTTTCCTTGGTGAGTATAATGGTGTTGGGCAAAAGAAGTGTTTAATTTGGGGCACACAAATACATGTTTAAGTCTAGTACGATTTTCAGTTATGAATGCGTATTTATCTTTTTCTTTTATAATTTGTACAATTGAATTTTTTATAAATAAGTTTTTAAATGTTGGAACTTTGAATTCTTCGAATATGCGATCAGTTGGGAAGTCTAGAGGTTTTTTTAGTATAATTTTTATTATTAGTTTTTGAACAATTTCTATGGGGGTCAGACTAGTTTTGTAAGCTGCTCCCCAACTGATAATGGCATACTGAAGAATAGACTGTACTAATGCGTAGTATATTGAGTATAGATTTTTCGTTGATAAGAAGTTTCTTATCCGTAAGAATATATGAATTAACTTCCTAACTCTTTTTATTGTATGGCCGATGTGATCTTTCCATTTTAGGTTTTTATCTATGATTATTCCAAGATATGTAATTTTATCCGCTATTTTCAGAAGTGAACATTTTTGTTGGCAGTGATTAGTATCGTGTTGTGCGAGAGAATGATTATGTAAGAATATTTGAAGATTTGGAGGTACAATGTTAGTGTTAATTTCGAAAGGAATGACATATGTTTTATCACTATTTAACGACAAGAGGTTATTGTCAAACCATATTTTTAGATTATTTATGTCTTCTGTAGCTTTAAGATTAATTTTTTCCCAAGTTTTTTCTTTTATTAAAAGAACTGTATCATCGGCGTAAGAGATAATTTGGCCATGCAATGGTTGAATAAATATGTCGTTTACATACAAAATGAACAGTATTGGTCCAAGCACGGTGCCCTGTGGGATACCAAAATTTGATGTTTCTTGGTCGCTAGTTTGGTCATTTATTTTAACAAATTGTGCACGATTGTTTAAATAACTTTCTATCCATTGAACGGCTTTATCATTGATGTTATTTAATTTCAGTTTTTTGATAAGCTTTGCGTGTGAGATACTATCGAATGCTTTTCTTAGGTCTATGAATATTCCTGCGCATTTATTTCCTTCATCAAGTGCAGAGTATATAAATGATGTTACATTTGCTATTGCATCTTGTGTGCTTTTTGTTTTTAAGAATCCGAATTGATGGGAATGTAATATTTTATTGTTTTCTAGAAAATCAACAACCCTTTTTTTCACAATCTTTTCAAATATTTTTGCTATATTCGATATTAGTGATATCGGTCGATAATTTGAAACATTTTGCGGGTCGCCGGTTTTAAAGATAGGGGATATTATAGATTTTTTATAATTTGTTGGGAATATGCCTTTAGTCAGACTGAGATTAATAAGGTGGTTTAGTGGTTTCAGTAGATACATTTTCATTTCTTTAAGAATTTTCACAGAAATGTGGTCAAAACCTGGAGAGGATCCGTCTTTCATGCTTTCTATTACAAGTTGTATTTCAGTTTCAGTAGTTTTTTTTAAAGTGGATAGTGTATTTTGTTTTTGTGTATTAGTTGTTATAGGTTTAGGTGCGTGTACAGATTTAGAGATTTTTTCAGCGAGATTATTTCCTACTTTAGAGAAATAAGAATTAAAAATGTTTGCTGTTAGTTTTGGGTCTTTGGATACATCTATGATATTATTTTCATGTTTTAAATATTTTATAGAATTATTTTTTTTCTTATTTTCAATCGCATAATTTACCGTTTTCCAAATAACTTTTAGATTGTTTTCTGAAGTAGAGATTATTTTTTTAAAGTAGTCGTCTTTACTTTTTTTAATTAAAGATGTTAATTTATTTCTATATTTTTTGAGAACTATCTTAGCATTTTCATCATGTGGATTTTTAATTGTATTTTTATATAGCCTCTCTTTTTCTCTAATAGATTTTATTAGGCCACAAGTGATCCAAGGTTTTATACGTCTGAATTTTGAATTCGTGTATAATGAGACCTCTGTTGTGGAGGTTTCAATATGATCCATAAGTTGTTTTTCAAACATATTTGAGCATTGTTCGACATCGTTAGATTGTAGTATCGTACACCAAGTTTCTGCTTTCAATTTTTCCTCTAAAGTGGCAATATTTGTGGTTTTTTTAATAGTAATTGGAGCCTTAATTTGTGATTTTATTTCACTATCATACAATAATAAGCAAGTGTGGTGGTCAGTAATATTCGTTTTCCAAACCATTGTTTTGATTTTATATAGGTTTTGTAATTTTATGTTTACCCAAATATGATCTAAGCAAGACGATTTTTGTCCATGCATTTCTCTAGTATTTTTGTTTATGCATGATTTAAAATCTAATTCAGTCATACAATTTAGGAACTCATTTTTGAAAATATTTTCTGATTTTTCGTTAATGTTAATATTAAAATCACCCGCGATAAAACAGGTTTTATTTTTAAGCGGTAGTAAGATATTTTTCATTTGAGTTATAAAATGTGAAATATTTGATTCGTGTGTTCTGTAAATGGCAATTATGTGATAAATATATTTATCGAGTTTAATTTCTATTTGAATACAGTTAGTCAGTAATATTGGGTGTTCTAGAATCGTGACAATACTGAATTTGGTGTGAACAAATATTGCGATTCCACTATTTTTATTAATATTTATTTTAGTTGGGATGTATGTATAGTTAGGAAGCTGAAAAGCTGGTGACTCATCATTTGTAAATGTCTCTGTTAATATTATACAGTCTGGTTGTAATATTAGGTTATTGATTTTAATAATAAATTCATCAAAATTTTGAAAAATACTACGAATATTTTGGTGTAATATGAATAAACCGTTAAATTTGTGTGGGAAAAATTCATTACAAGTCTCTGTGCTTGCACATTCGTATTCATGGATTTTGTAGAAATTTTCTAATTGGCTAGCTATGAAATCATCCATTTAAAATTAATTGAGTTGAGAGTTTCTATGGATATTACAATTTTATACTGAGACGTAATAGTTTTTGGTTTTGCTATCTTTAATATAAAATTTTTCCAATTGTAAGATGTAATGTTTGGTAGATGATCGGTTTGGAGATTTTTTAGTTTAGTTTGGTTAGAATTAGAGCGTTTCATGAATTCGGGGGAACGCGGCCGGTCTAGAGATTTACATATCCAATATTCTTTACATTTATTCTGATGCTGATTTATAATTATTTTATAATATAATATTAAAAGTTTACATAATATCATAATAAAAGTGATTATACTATAAGAAATCCTAATATAATAAGGACACAGGAAATATATTTGTTGTTCGTGGGACATATTAATTGTTTGTATTTCATTATGTTGATGTTCAGGAAATGACATTTCAGTTCGGTTGAGAGCGCTAATATCGTGGGAATGAGTAGATAGTCACAGTTTAGAAAGAGCCAATTCGGAATCTATGAGGATTGGTCGTGAATTGTCATCTTTTTTTATAAATATTAATCCGGCTTTTGTCCAAACGTATTTGTACTTACAATTACAATCAGCTGCGAACTGTCGCGTTAGATACCACAATCGTTTGGCGTGCGGAGTCAGGAGTTCACTAACATAGATTGGCGAGCGGGGACCCGATAATCCTATTACGACATTATTCAGTTTATCAATGTTTTGTTCACAGGATCTGTTGTATGTTTTTATAGCGTTATGTAGTTGTTCTTTTAACGACGTTGAATTAAAACGAATTATCACTGTCCTAGATTTCATGGTTGGAGGAATATTTTTGTTTCGTGGAGTGACTCTATATATATTTTCTATGTCGCTGGTGTTGAGTTGGCAGTTCACTGTCTTGCTGACGTTGAAGATGATGTCCTTCAGGGATTGAGTCGTTTCTTCTTTAAATTCCGGGATACCCCTAAATTCTAGACAAGTGTTATTTGATTCTCTGTTTCTCCTTTCTTGATCTCTCTCGATTTCGGTGATTCTTCTTTCTAATTCTTCATTTAGTTTAATCTCGGTGTTTTGCAATCTCATCCGTTGGTCCATTTTGTTGGAATCATCTTGAATTGATTTTATTGTTGATTGTAGGGAAGACACTTCTTGTTCCAGTCGATCGACTTTGCTCAACGTTTGTTCAATTGCTTCGAATCTTTTTGTGAATTCATCTAATTTCGAATTGTTAAAGTCAACTGATTTTTTTATTTCCGCCATGTCTTCCTTCACTTGACTGTTAAGAGTTTTTAGGGAGGCGAGTTCAGATGAAATTTTTTTAATTTCAATCATCACGTCTTCTATGGAATTGTTTGAAGTAGCCGTTGATTGAGGTGAGGTCTTGCAGTTTGGGCAGCGCCACGTTCTTCTTTTTTCATTGTTTGCTTTGCGAAACGTGGTTTCTGTTGTTCCTCCGCATTCATAATGGAACTGCTTACTGCAGGAGAAGCACGTGACACCATCGCTAATAGTTAGTTCGCATTTGGAGCAAAGCATATTGAGAAAGGTTGGCCGCCTCTGGGTTGTTAAGCGCGTCGATTGGTATAGAGGTAAGTACGTAAGTATTGTCTTTCAGCTACAGCAGTAACGCAGGGCACTGTATTTGTAGGTAGCACTGAAATAATGATAACTCGGGACTGCACTTTTCGCTTTTGTAAAAATTGATTTTTTGAATGACGCACTATTAATATTTCGGAGCAAATATGACACCTACATTCAAATGAATTCACTGAAGAGTTTCGGAATGTTTAATGATATGCATATGATACGTATACTGTCAAAATGTTATAACTTTTGAGGAGCGAATGATAATGACTGTCACACTTGACTGTTGTTGTTGTTCTGAATTTATTATGAAGCAAGTTAGCTAATTTTATTACATTATCATCTATTAAGTTTAAATTTGCAATGTGATTTCCCTAAGATTATGAATAACGTCTAAGTTATTTGAATCTACTGTAATATCATTGGATTCTTCTACTAGAATATTATCTAAACTATCTTCATTCAATGCATCTAATATAACATTACTACTCGTATTAATTTGTTCTAAATTATTCTCCAATTGCAATCTATCTGCTACTTCTTTTTTTATCTGATTTAATGTTACTACAGGAATTAAATTATTTTTGAAAATTGCCCTTTTTTGTCAGCTAATCTTTGTTCGTTTACTTGGGCAACCGGATAATTTTGTGAGAAAAGTAAATGTAATTTTTTCTATACAATAACATATCTGTTTCTAGTTTAGTTACATAAAAATATGAACGAACGATGAACATATTGACATCATTCGCCCATTTCATACGCTGCCTTGGAATACCTGCTTTTGTTTTTTGGGGTCTCAGATATTTTAGATATTTTAGAATAATGTTTGTACTAGACGTTTGTACACAAACTAAATATAATAGGGAGCTGGCCACAATGACACGCCAATGAAGTTTTGCACGCCAGTGGATTTTGGAAAGCCACTGGTCTTTTAAATGAATTTACTACTTTGACAAAAAATGCTTCTAGGTATAATGGCAAAACTGATTTGAGTACTGGATTAAAATAAATATTTTTCACTTTGGAGACTGTGGGAGACTGGGGTTTTTAGGATTTTAGGTTACTGGGATACTGGGAGAGGTAAACTGAATCTAAGACTGATTAAAACACTTGAAAAGAGGTTTGAACTTGGAGACTGTTAGTATCTTGAGTGTTGTTTCTTCTTGGCTGATATTTTTGAACTGACTTCAGGCAGAATGACGGCGATTTTGACTGCCGGCTTTACGTATATCCCAGTGCTGGTTTGGATCCGGGCAGTTCTGACTTGACTGACGATGATACGGCCACGTGGCCAACTGTTTCGAGGCAGTGCTGGGTCCATGATGATCACTAGGTCATCCTTTTTAATTGGTGTAGTTCGATGGTGCCATTTTTGCCGGACAGCCATGGTAGGTAGGTATTCCCGCAGCCATCGCCTCCAGAAGGTATCTGCAAGTTGTTGTCCGATGCGCCACTGGCGGCGTAGGCATATTTCCTCTTCTTTTTTGTCGTAGAAGGATAGTTGGGGGTGCTTCCCGGCTGACCCTAGCAAAAAGTGGTTGGGTGTAAGAGGTTCTTCATCACGTGGATCAACGGAAATGTGGGTGAGTGGACGATTATTTACCACAAACTCAGCTTCTGCAAGTGCGGTGCGAAACGTTTCTTCTTTTGGTGCTCTTTCCTTTAGTGTAGCGCTTAGGGCTTTCTTTACTGATCGTACTAATCTTTCCCAAGCTCCCCCCATGTGCGGACTTAGTGGTGGTATGAAGTGCCACTCGATGCCCTGGGTAGCTATTGCGTCAATCATTCTGGCGTCTTGACTTATTGACAGCAGGGCGTCCCTCATCTCGGTGTCAGCTCCGTGAAAGTTTGTCCCGTTATCCGAGTACATGGCTGCTGGTTGTCCTCTGCGGGCGGTCATTCTTTGTAGGGCTATGATGGCCGAGTCAGCAGTCAGTGAAGCGGCTAGTTCTAGGTGAATGGCGCGTGTCGAGAGGCAGGTGAAGATGGCTCCATATCGTTTTTCTCGATGCCTACCGACCGTGATAGCCATAGGGCCGAAATAGTCAAGCCCACAGTGTGTGAATGGGCGGACGTGATGCATAAGGCGGGGTGGTGGTAATGCGCCCATCAGAGGTGGAGTCGGTTTGCTGCGTCGAATGAAGCAAGTGGGGCAGGCGTGCGTTATCTCCCTGCTTGTTGTGCGTAGTCGTATTATGAAGAAATGTTTGCGTATTTCTGCTACTGTTTTCTCAGTACTAGGATGATCCGCCTTTTTGTGGTAGTGACTGATCGAAGTCGAGTGTAGGGTTCGTCGCCGTCCAGTATTATGGGAGTTCGGGCCACACTCTTTGTTCTTTCCAAGGCTTGTAGTCGGGTCCCCATTCGTAGTAGGTCATCTGGTCCAAAGAAGGGGTTCAGGGAATTGAGGCGGCTGCCAGCAGGCAGTTTATGACCTTGTCGGATGATGTGTAGATCAGTTGTGAAAGCGTTTTCCTGGGACCTTTTGATACATCTGTGTTCTGCTGCTTTTATCTCCTCGGCTAGTAGTGGGCCTTCTTCTGGTTTATTGGGCCCCATCTCTTGCATCGTCTGATGAATCGGAGGATCCAAGCTGTGGAGCAAATCAGCCGGTGCCATGAGGAGAACCGCTCTACTGATGGGAATGCTTCGCCCCTGGTGGACACAAGGCCAACGTAGTGAGGTTTGACTTCTAGTGTCAGGTCGTCAGGCCTGTGGGCGTGTGCCCGTTCTTTTGGCCATGCACCCTCCGGAAAAGTGAGAAAGGCTGGACCAGTAAACCATCTTCCTTCTGGTGTTAAGTCTGGCACCTCTAAGTCTCGTGTTCCTATGTCAGCGGGATTGAGTTTAGTGGGTACCCATTTCCAGTCGGGTATGTTGGTTAGTTCGTCTATTTCACCCAATCGGTTTGCCACAAAGGTTGAGTAGGCGCGTGGGTCGGTGCGTAACCAGCATAGTACAGTTGTGGAGTCTGTCCAGAAGCAGGTGCGGGATATCAGGGCTTTGCTTTCTTTTTGGATCGTCTGGGCTAGTCTCGCTGCTATGAGGGCGGCTTGAAGCTCGAGGCGTGGAATGGAGAGAGGCTTCAGTGGCGCTACCTTGCATTTACTTGCAAGGAATGTTACTCGTAAGGATCCATCTATTTTTTCGGTGAAGTAGGCCACGGCACAGCAAGCTTGCTCCGATGCATCGCAGAAAAGGTGTAGTGTTACGTTGTTTAGTTTGTTGTAGAGGCAACGTCTCGGGATTGAGATGCTGTTCGTGTGCAACAGGTTTAGCCAGTCTGTCCATGTCTGGGCGTGTTCAGGGGCAATGGGTTCATCCCAGCCGACGCTTGAGCGCCACACTGCTTGCAGTAGCATCTTAGATCTGATGGTAAGGCAGGCAACGAAGCCGACTGGGTCGAAGATCTTCATTACTATGGATAATAGTTGCCGCTTGGTAGGTTGTGTGGCTGTGTCGTGGGAGATTGCCTCACGAAATGAGTACAGGAAGCGGTCTGTGGTGGGGTCCCAGATTAAACCAAGCACTCGCTCTGTTTCCGGACCTCCGCTGCTGATTTGTATCGTGGAGCTGGCACGGTCTTCTATAGGTACGCTAGCTAGGGCCGCCGGGCTGTTGGACGCCCAATTTGTCAAGTGGAACCCTCCTTTCGCAAGCAGGGCACTTACACTTTGGGCGAGTGCAGCAGCTTCATTGGATGTGTCTGCTGCATCTAAGTAATTGTCCATGTGGAACTTGGTGCGTACGGCTTTTGCGGCGGCCGGGTACTTGTGCTCGTATATTTCAGCCACTTTATTTCGGATGAATTGGGCACTGCTTGGGGAACAGGTGGCTCCGAACATCATCGATGACATTTGATAGGTATCTGGTTCGTGATGGGGTGATGTCCTCCACAGGAATAGCTGGGACGACTGATCTTCTCGCCTTATTTTTATTTGCAGGAACATTTCTTTGATGTCTGCAGCAATAGCGATGTTTCCTTCCCGGAAGCGTATTATATTCCCCAGGAGGGAGGACAGCAGGTCAGGACCAGTAAGCAGCTGGTCGTTGAGGGAGGTTCCTCGGCATCGGCTTGCGGCATTGAACACCACTCTGATTTTTCCTGGCTTATTTGGGTTGATTACTGCAAAGTGGGGCAGGTACCATTTGCGAGGTGTGGTGGTGGAAGCTTCATGGCTTGATAACTTCTTGGCATAGTCTTTGTTGATAAGTTGATTTATTTTGTCGTTGTAGGCCACTGCTAGATTTTTGTCTTTTTCTAGCTTTTTCTCCAGGGATAGAAGTCGTTTCAGCGCACACTGCCGATTGTCAGGTAGCGTGGCTTCTGGATTGCGCCATAGTAGACCGGTTTCCCACCTTCCTACAGGAAGAGGACTAGTAGTTGCATTCATAAGTGCAATAGCCTGTTGTTCGCTTGCATTGACTCTGGTGGCTGATGTTACTCCGAGGGAGTCGATGGCGAAGTTGGTTTTTACTAGATCCCTCAACTGTATGTCTGCGGCCGTTTCTGGTTGTAGTGCCAAAGTGGTGGTCGTGTTATTATCTCTGGGGTGACTCCCCCATGAGCGATCCATCCTAGTACGGTGCGTGATGCTATTCGCGTAGTATCATTGTATTCACGAACTTCCCTTGACACGATCAGGTGAGCGTTATCTTGGCCTATTAGCAGCTTCGGGACGACCGACCTTCCTTGGATCTGTTGCTCCGGCAGGTTGAGGTTGCTTGTTGTGCTGGCAGATATGTGGAATGTATTACTGTTGCCTGCACCTCGTATTCTTAGTCTCACTCGTTGGGAGAGATTGTCGGAGGTGCACATTCCTTTCGCGCCATGGATTCGCAGTCCGTGAACTGGGCCGTTTGCTCCGACTTGTATTGCGGTTTCAGTGTCGACAAGTGTTACTGTGGATCCTTCATCCAGGAGAGCGAACACTGACACTTTTTCTTTGTTTGGAGTGCTTAATATGACTGGCGCAATTTTTAATAGTACTCTCTGTCCGGAGTCCTGGCGTCACAAGTTGACATTTTCCACGGCGCTTTTTCGTACGAACTCGGGATTATGTAGCAGGGGGTGGTGTGGAGATCTGCAATCCCCTACTTTGCACCATTGGTTTATTTTGCAGCTTCGTGAGTGGTGTTTTTCCAAGTACTTGCGGCATAATCTTCCCATTCGTACAGTTTCCCATCGGAGTTCAACATTTTTGGCTGCGAATTCTTTGCATTCACGGGTTTTATGATCGCCGCTACATTGGGCGCAGCTTTCATCAGCTGTTTTTCGTTTTCGGCTTGGTCCAGGGTAAGTATGTTCCTTACCCTGGACCAAGACCTAGCGATCTTTTCTTTTGGGCCATCCCTGATTTCTTCTTGATGTCCGGCATGTATTTGCTCATGGCTCGGTAGAAGTCACATGCGATCACTCTCTTCTTCCTCCTGGTACCCGGCATGTATTTGTTCACGGCGTGGTCGAGATCGTATGTGGTCCACCATCCCACTGTTTGGAATTACGTTTGACACCTCTTTCAGAAAGGCAGCGAGCTAGGTTATGGTGGCCGGAGCGTGTTGTTTGCGGATCTCGATTAGCCATGCCAGCCGCAGGGAACTCGGCATTTTGTCAGTGACGTCATTCAGTAATGCAGGATTGGTGAGATAACCTTCGGTTTTCAGGATCCGGAGAGATGCCACCAGGTTTTGTACGGTCCCGGAGAAATCTGCCAGGTCCTCGAGTGATACCTCGGTCGTGAGGTAAGGTAGTTTTTTAACCTTGTCTAGCATAAATTTTGCTAGGGAGTTAGCGCTGCCGTATCGCTGCTCGAGAACGCTGATGATCTCTGGGACTTGCGCAGGATCCATTAGTAGGGGACCTACGGTATCTCGTGCCTTGCCTTTGAGGGCGCGCTGCAGCCGAATGAGATTTTCGCTCTGAGTCATTTGGCAGGTGGCGGTGGATTGAACGTACTGTGCCTTCCAGGTGGGCCACTCGAGGGGGTCTCCGGAGAAGGTAGGCAAATCTTTTGCTGTGGATTGCCTGGCGATGAGGGCAGCCATTCTTGAATCATCTTCTAATGTGTGGGGGCTATCTTGCGTTCTGGAAGAACGGAGCGCCTCTGCCATCACAGAGGCGATCTGGGCCAGTGGGTCGTTGCCATGCTGCAACCATTCTCGGGTGTGCCGTGCTGTCTGATTGGCTGTGTGCGGTGGTGTAAATAATGGGGAATCCTGGCCGGAGGAGGCTGGCTGATGCTGGTACCCTGCTGTGTTGTAAAGTGGGCGGTCGGGTCCGATATGGCTGTATTCGGCCGTAGGGATGTTCTTCGCAGGGCCCGTCAGTAGTGTGTACTCTTGGGTGGCGGCGGCGGCGTATCCGGTTGGATCGGTTACAGCAAATTCATTGGTAGGCTGACCGGCTGGTGTGTCCATTTGAGTAGTTGCATATCTCGTTGCAAACTCTTCGGCTGGCTTGTGTACTTGAGTGGCATATCTCTAGTAGAAGTGCCGGTTGGTGCGTGCACTTGAGTTGTTGTATATCTCATTGCAAACTCTCCGGTAGACGGGCCGTCTGACGTGTGTACTCGAGTGGCATATCTCGTTGCGAACTCGTTCGTAGATGGGCCGGTTGGTGCCTGGGTTTGAATTACTGCCTGACCGAGGTTGGCTCGCAGGGTAGGGCTGGTTGGTGCGGGCTCCTGGGTAGGTTGGCTGACTGCTTGGCGTGTTGCAGCGTTCAGGGCTGCGAGCAGATTGGCTGTCTGCTTAGCGTGACGTCTGTCCCGAATGCGCATCTCTCGGCGCAGCAATCGCAGGGAGTCTCCAGTTGATTCAGAAGTTGTTTCGCTGCTTTTACTGTTGGATCCGTGGAGGCTCTCGGCGACACATTCTGGAGCAGGTTGGTCAAGAGTGATGAGGTCAGGGTTCCTGGCAGGGTTCGCACCAGAGAGATCGTGGCGGGTTCCGCTGGATGGCGTCTCATCGGTGTCTACGGTGCGTGGGCCCGGGGTCCGACGGGGTGCCACTGGCATGTTTCGGCTTGTTCCCGGGGCGTTAGGTTTAGACAGCGATGTTTCGGAAGATGTCGTGGTCTTACGGCCACTGCGAAGAGACGGCATTTCCACTGGGTAAGACTGAAGGCGTGTTATATGTAGATCCGACTCGAAGGACCAAATGTACTAGACGTTTGTACACAAACTAAATATAATAGGGAGCTGGCACAATGACACGCCGATGGAGTTTTGCACGCCAGTGGATTTTGGAAAGCCACTGGTCTTTTAAATTAATTTACTACTTTGACAAAAAATGCTTCTAGGTATGCCTTTTATCAACAATTCCTAAAGTTTTTGAAAAAATTCTTCTTAAAAAATTATTTTCCGATTGAACCACGTCATTTCTCCTGAACAACACGGTTTCTCTACTGGTAAATCTACCCTTACTAACTTGTTAATGTATCAAAACTATATATCTAATTCCATGTCTAGTAAATGTCAAGTTGACTCTATTTATACCGATTTGAGTAAGGCATTCGATAAGGTTAATCATGAGTTATTGCTGAATAAACTGCATAAACTCGGCATAGGTGGTTCACTATATAAGTGGTTTCACAGTTACTTGATCAACAGATTGCTGGCTGTTAAAATTGATGGTACATTTTCGTACAAATTCACTGCTACGAGTGGTGTTCCTCAGGGGTCACATTTAGGTCCAATCCTGTTTTTATTATTTGTTAATGATGTGTTATATATATATATTGACCTCTTCCCGTAGTATCTTGATCCTGTAAGAAGTTGGTTGACAATGTTGATCCACCTTTAACACCGTATAACTTGGCTTTGATGGTATATATCTGTATGAATTGGCAACAACGTTACTACAAATACCAAGGTTGCCAGTTTCTCGGTAAAAGTTTTTGATATATTGCACATAAAATTTTCGAACTTTGTATGGAAATCATACGCATCTTATTTGTTGATCCGTCCAAATTCCCATACGTTGCGGATCCGCCCAAATATCCGTACGCATTTGATCCGCTTGTGTATAATCAAAGATGGCTGAAAAAGGAAGCCTTCTGATTGGTCGTGTTGGGCGTGGTGTGTTGTGAACGAAGCCTTCTCATTGGTTGACCAGATATGGAAGGCACCTACTAAAAAAAGGTATCCAATTGTTCAGCTAAATTTTTTCAACGTTTATGAAGAATATATATTTTTGTAAATTCTCCACAAAATATTCAATTTGCTGCCCGCGGTCATTCGACAGGCGTTGCATCTCGCTCTAGCAGCATTATAGCGGCACTTTAAACAAACGAGACAGCGCTAGTTTGATCAAACCCATCTCATCGTGATTGAATCAGTATGCAGTCTCGTGTTAGTTTTCTAACATTTTGCTTAATGTATTTTATAAAATTCTAACTAACCATAACGCTTTTTCTCTGCAGGGGTAGGCAGAGAGGACGGACCGCCAAACAACTCGGTCTTGGCACACACTCTTTGCCTCACTCACATTCATACATCGTATCATACATTATCTTCTATTATTCTGACTTTTGACACGGCCCGACTCAAGTATCTGATTCACTTGATCGTGCCATTACTTCCACGGATGTCCACCTGAGAAAAAATCTCTCAGTACCTACCTTTATCATATTTGGGGATGCTGTGTGGAGGCCTTCTTTTTATGAAAAGAAGAAAAGGAAGCCCGGGTAAGGAAAGGGGTATGAAGGGTGGGTAGGAATCTGGGGGTCAGTGTGTCCAGGAGTGATGGACGGATGAATCCATCCCTCCCACTGCGGTGCATGGCGTTATTCCGAGAAAATCCAGCTGGAGATATCAAAAGGTCGCCTTCAAGATTAAGATTTGGGAGGTGGGTATGGGTACCGCCGCCCCGGGAACCGTTTTTTGGATAACCAATACCTCTGTCATAGGTCACCCCAAGTGGTTCGCTATGCTTTCCTCTTTGTGCGTTGCTTCGTAGCCAGCCTATCGGTCTCCTCTTTGTGCGATGCTTCGTATCTATCACTCTCGTCTACTTTAGTTTTCACTTTTCTCGCATGTGAGTGAACTGCACACAGATTCTATAAAATTATTCCAGTGAAAACTTCTTTAGGACCGTTGTGATTTGAAACTGGATGAAACGAAAAAAAGCCACACTAAAAATAGACAAACAATCTGTTATACATCTATAGCATTAAACCTGCAAGAGAATGAATGACATAGACTAATCGCTTTCCTCTTTGTGCGTTGCTTCGTAGCCAGCCTATCGGTCTCCTCTTTGTGCGATGCTTCGTATCTATCACTCTCGTCTACTTTAGTTTTCACTTTTCTCGCATGTGAGTGAACTGCACACAGATTCTATAAAATTATTAAAGTGAAAACTTCTTTAGGACCGTTGTGATTTGAAACTGGATGAAACGAAAAAAAGCGACACTAAAAATAGACAAACAATCTGTTATACATCTATAGGATTAAACCTGCAAGAGAATGAATGACATAGACTAATCGCTTTCCTCTTTGTGCGTTGCTTCGTAGCCAGCCTATCGGTCTCCTCTTTGTGCGATGCTTCGTATCTATCACTCTCGTCTACTTTAGTTTTCACTTTTCTCGCATGTGAGTGAACTGCACACAGATTCTATAAAATTATTCAAGTGAAAACTTCTTTAGGACCGTTGTGATTTGAAACTGGATGAAACGAAAAAAAGCGACACTAAAAATAGACAAACAATCTGTTATACATCTATAGGATTAAACCTGCAAGAGAATGAATGACATAGACTAATCGCTTTCCTCTTTGTGCGTTGCTTCGTAGCCAGCCTATCGGTCTCCTCTTTGTGCGATGCTTCGTATCTATCACTCTCGTCTACTTTAGTTTTCACTTTTCTCGCATGTGACTTCAACCGTCGTACTGTTTTTTTGTTCTTTATCAATTCCTTCGACCAATTAAATAACATACCTAATTGTCTCTTTCTACTCCATTTATATTTCACGTGTCAAACAGAAACGGACATAATCATACACACGATCACACATTGTTTTACCTACCACGTTAACCAATGTTATTTTTGGAAGCCGGATGTAATCGGTAATTTGATCTTCATATATTCTGTAACCGAGAATAATATACGGGTGCAAGTCCAAAAAATTTAAAGTTCGGAAGAGCCAAAAAACTATTTTTTCTCTAACTATGGTCTCATTACTTCTTCGGATATCCTTGTTGATAGATAAAAAAAAATTATTACCAAGTCAATTAGTTTTGTTTAAAAAACGAGCAAATAAAACGAAATATTTTATATGTTTTAAATAATTTTTTGAATATACTTTTAAAAAAGCTGATTTGAGTCAAACAATAGCATGGACTTCAGTCCTTCTTGACATGTGGTGTATTATGAATGGATCAATGTTTAAAAATTGTTTACTTCCATAGAATGCGTAGTAATGTATAATTTGAGTCATAATACCACATAATACGTAGGATTTGAGTCATAATTCTAAAAATGCAAATAAATCGCTTCATGGAACAACTATCTTAGAGCAGAAGCTAAGTTATATTCATTTTAGAAAATCCTATTTTTTTCTTCATGATAGGATCAGTATCGTTCTGCCACTGATTAACATGATTATTTACTTCGATTCAAGACTGCATCAAAAACTTATTTCTAAAAATTTTGGACTAGCACTTGTATGCTTCTCGTCAAAATCCGCAAAGTTGTGACCTCATTTGGAGAAACTTTCAACGGCGTTAGAAGTGGTTTACAGTGGTTTAGGACTTTGACACCTAATAACATGTACTTAAATGTTAAATTTCTTGCTTTTGTAAGCGGCTGTTGAAACGTTGTTTAAATTGTCGTTATTTTGCACGTGCAGTCTTGAATGATGAATGTTATAACACTTAATATAACGGCACATAGTAAAAAAATCTATCCAATGGATCAGCTAAATTTTTAAAACGCTTATGAATAGTTTCTTTTCTTGTATATTCTATATAAAATATCGTATTCAAACTTTTGTATTAAGTAATGGATCGCGTAAATGGGTCGTGACTCGTGACAGACTTAGTTATAATATGGTTGTATTGAATTATTTAGGTAGGTACTTTTTGTGAATTTTAAACACGTTCAATTTTCAAAATGACACTTAAATTCAAAGCCAATTCGAGTTCATTGGACCCGAGTTACAGACAGACATAAACCACGTTACTAAACAATGAAATAGGTCGGACCGCCAAACAATTCAGTCTTGACACTCACACCTTGCCTCATTCACATTCAAACATCGTCTCATACATTCTCTTCTATTATTCTGACTTTTGACACGGCCCGACTCAAGTATCTGATTCACTTGATCGTGCCATTACTTCCACGGGTGTCCACCTGAGAAAAAACCTCTCAGTACCTACCTTAGTCATCTTTGGGGATGCTGTGTGGAGGGCTTCTTTTTATGAAAAGAAGAAAAGGAAGTCGGGGAAGGAAAGGGGTATGAAGGGTGGGTAGGAATCTGGGGGTCAGTGTGTCCAGGAGTGATGGACGGATGAATCCATCCCTCCCACTGCGGCGCAAGGCATTATAAAAAAACAATACATTAACATATTATATAATAATATAATATAATAATAATAATAAACAAAACTTACATTATTATATTATATTATAAAATAAAAATAAATATTATAAAAAACAATACATTATTATATTTTATTATAATAAACAATACCTACTGGTTTACTAATTGATTAAAGGAGCCGATACCCTCCAGGCGAAAAGAACAAATAATTATTATGCGGTTTGCTTAGGTACCTAGGTAGGTACAAGACTCCCGAGAGACACAATGTATCACGTGCTGGTAAGGTGTAGGGACTGCGGAACGAGGGGAGGTGGGGTTTCCGGCCGGCAGATTGCTACTATGTGTGCGTGCGCCGTATAATATCATTGTTTTGAATATCGCAATCTCATTTTTTTACAGTAGCTCCACATAGGAGGCCCTGAGAAAAATAATTTCCCTCAGGGCCTATGTCATCTAAGGGGATGCTGTGTGGAGGGTCTTTTTAAGGAAGGGAAGGATAGGAAGTTCTGGGAAGGAATAAGGTATGTAGGGTGGATAGGAATCTGGGGTCAATGTGTCCTAGGAGTGACGGACCTAAAATTCCATCCCTCCAATTGCGGTGCAAGGCGATGGGTCGCGAGAGTCCGGCTGGAAAGGACAAAAGGCCTCCCTCAACCAAACTCTCTTATCCGGCCCGCCACGCAGCAGGGCAGACCTAACCGCCGCCATGTCCTGGACAAACCTGATACCATGAACCCGGGCACCCCTGCTTAGTCACCATACGTAGCAAACTGCTTGCAGAGGTGTTGGTTATACAGTAAATGGATCCCGGGGCGGCGGTACCCATACCCGCTTCCCAAATTGGAATACCTCGTTTATAATAATTCAATTAGTCCTTAGTCAAATCATCTCTATTAGGTATGCTGTGTGGAGGGCTTCTTTTAATGAAAAGAAGAAAAGGAAGTCCGGGGAAGGAAAGAGGTATGAAGGGTGGGTCGGAATCTGGGGGTCAGTGTGTCCAGGAGTGATGGACGGATGAATCCATCCCTCTCACTGCGGCGCATGGCGTTATTTCGAGAAAATCCATCTGGAAATTCAAAAGGTCGCCTTCAAGATTAAGATTTGGGAGGTGGGTATGGGTACCGCCGCCCCAGGAACCATTTTTTGGATAACCAATACCTCTGTCATAGGTCACCCCCAGTGGTTCGCTTCGTTTGGTGACTTAGCAGGGGTGCCCAGGTTAATGGGGTGAGGATTGTCCGGGTATTGGCGGCGGATGCATCAGCCCACCAGCTGCATGGCAGGCCGGATTGGGAGAGTGTTGAGGAGTCCCTTTGACTTTTTCCAGCCGTACTCTCTCGGAACATAGCCTTGCACCGCAGTGGAAGTGATAGATTCCTGGACACACCGACCTCCAGATTCCTACCCACCCTTTATTCCTTTTCATTTGGGGTCGTCTAATAATCACATGATGTTTTTTAGCAACTTTTTAACCCCCTCCCCCCGGTGATATGTGGTAAGGTTTAAGACTACCCCCCCCCCCCATACCCAAAATCACGTGTATTTTTTTTAGTACAAAGTATTTTGAAATTTTCAGAATATTATCACGAAAAATAAATACACGTGATATCTCATTATACCCCCCCCCCCACGTGATATTTCGTGTTTTTTTCCGCCCCCCCCCCTCTTTCGAGTCTGACGTGATTAATAGATGACCCCCAAGATGAAACTGTTAATCCTCTTAAAGTAAAAATTAATCTTCATGCTACGTACAGATGCTAACCCGCGACCTCCGGATTCTTAGTCGAAGTTCGTAATGGCGTACATATAAGTAATAAAAACCGTTTTCGAAGATTAAGTACATCCGTTCAAACTGTTCATCCTCTTAATTAGAAATGAATATACATACTACGCACAGATGCTAGCCCGCGACCTCTGGATTCGTAGTCAAAGTTCGTAGTCTCATTACTCAAGCCATCTCCAATAGGTGTGCTAACTCTATTTAATGGTTACAGTAGTTTTTCGAGTTCGAGTCTTTGGTCCCCACCTTAACTCGCATCAGAAAGTTTCCCAACCGGGTAACGATAAAAAGCCGCTCTAACTAGTCCGTACAAGTAGTTTGGCACGTGTTAGGTGGTAAATAAAAACACTTTTCAACGGTAAAGTACCATGACGCAATTGTGAGGCGGTCTATCCTCTTAAGTATATTTTAATCTTTATAGAACGTACCGATACTAAATGGACCTGAACAATACGACAGACGCACATAGAATATTTTTTATTTGCATTGCGCACAGTTCGCGGTCAAAACGTGGCAAATAAGAACGTACCTACGATTACCTACTAAAACGAGCAGAAAAGTTCGACAGACCGGCACCATCCATATATACATATATGGAGATCAACAAATAAAAACGTGTAAAATGTATATGTCACCGAAAAATGGGCGTGGCTTAGAGGTAAATCTCGATGACAAAAGTAGATCCACATGGATCAGGATTTGTATGCCAGCTTCGGTAACGGATCTAAAAATCCGGCCAGATCAACAAACCCAAACGGATCAATAAAAAACTGGTGTACCGTCGCGCAAAATCAACATAGTACGAGAGGGGATAAATATATATATATATATATATATTTTTTTTTTTTTTTTTTTAATTTCAATAACAAGGTTTGTACATGTATGTATGATGTATATAATAAGTATGGATTCATTTTTTTTTTCACAGACCTCCTCACTAGGATTTCCTGTTCTGAGGTGGCCTGTAGTTTTTTAAAATATTTGTATTTGGTTATGGATTGTCTTTATATCGTCTTCATGATGTTTGTAATTTTATTATCACTTTGATCTCTCAGCCATATTTTTACTTTTGTTTTAAATATATTCATTTCCTTTATATTTTTGATTTGATCTGGTAGAGCATTGTATAATTTTATAGCATGGAATTTATTATTTCTCTGTCCAAAAGATGTGTTCAAACTGGGAGTAACCAGGATGTTATTGCTTACTGACCTGGTTGAGTATTTATGTTGGGCAGTGGAGTATACATATATGTTTTTTTTCAGTTTAAATAAAATATTTTTTGAATAAAGTTTCTGTACATTGAAGACTTGAAAGTTATTAAATATTTCTTCCGTCGGAGTTCTAAGCGGAACTTTCAGTATTTTTTATATTTTCAACGATGTTCAAGTATTAATGTTTGCAGACGACCTGAAATTATTCAAAGCAATCAGAAACATTAATGATTGCCACATATTGTCAAATAATTTGTTGAGATTTATTATATGGTGTCATGATAACCGCTTGCAACTTAACATAAGCAAATGTCAAATTATGAGGTTTTATCGAATAAAGAATCCAATATTTTTCGATTATTCCATTAACAATATGTCGTTAGTATCTGTCTCGGAAATTAATGACTTAGGTATTTGGTTTGACACGAAACTCAACTTTATCAAGCATATAGAAATAATAACCAATAAAGCTTTGAAAATGTTGGGATTTATTTTAAGGGTATCTAGTGATTTCAATAATGTCAATACTGTAAAAACATTATATATGTCACTCGTAAGAAGTCATTTAGAATACAATTCCACGGTTTGGTCCCCAAATTATGAGGTTCATTCACATGCGATTGAAAGAATCCAAAATAAATTTTTAAGATATGTGAATTTTAAAATGGGCATTCCTAGTGAATGCCTAAATTACGATAATGTACTTTCTTCATTAAATTTAATAAAATTATCTGATCGTAGAATCATTTCCGATTTAACCTGTTTGTATAAAATCATTAATTCAATGTTTGATACCCCTGATTTATTATATGAAATCTCTTTTCATACTCCAGGCAGGTCAGTCACAAGACAGTACCTACCATATTATTGTAGCAATTCTAAGTCAACAAATCAATATTATACTCCTATGCGACGGATTCAACAGCTTGGAAACAAATACTCTGAAGTTGTTGATATCTTTAGTACATCAATTTTATTATATAAGCGCACCTTATTGAAGTTTTTTTCATCACATAAGGGAATAATACTTTGATAAAGCTATTAAAATTGACTAATTCATTGGCAGTATTTTGTCGGCTGAAAGAAAAAAAAACTATTTCAGATTTATTATATTTTGTACCTACCTGTGTGGTTTAAATTCAATACCTATATATTTTACTTTGTATTTATTTTTGTGCAAGTGTTTTAAACAGTAGTTTCCTGCACTATTTACCAGTATAATTTTGTTGATATTGTTATATATATGTATGTAAAAGCCTAAATAGGCGTAAATAAATAAATAAATAAATAATGGCAAAACTGATTTGAGTACTGGATTAAAATAAATATTTTTCACTTTGGAGACTGTGGGAGACTGGGGTTTTTAGGATTTTAGGTTACTGGGATACTGGGAGAGGTAAACTGAATCTAAGACTGATTAAAACACTTGAAAAGAGGTTTGAACTTGGAGACTGTTAGTATCTTGAGTGTTGTTTCTTCTTGGCAGATAGTTTTGAACTGACTTCCTACCGGTTTGACTTCTATTTTTATAGGGCAAACTCAGGTCGGACTTTTGGGGGACAGAACCTCCTTAATTTTTCTAAGGTACTTGTTTTAGGTAATTTCCCTGGTCGCTACGATTGGAAGTCAGCTATGTTAAAATTGTGTGTGATAGTTTTTGCCAAGATTTTGCCAACTCAGGATACTTGTTTTAGGTAATTTCCCTGGTCGCTACGATTGGAAGTCAGCTATGTTAAAATTGTGTGTGATAGTTTTTGCCAAGATTTTGCCAACTTAGTATACCAAAGCCTCACATCATTTTTATTGTGTTTACAAGAAAAGGTACAAGTATACATATGTGATATAAGGTACAATTTTAAACAGTAAATATTTTTCTTAAAGTGCAACAATCACTGATAGACGTCAGTTTTTGGGTTGTTTTTGTAGCATATACTCATTTTTAGGTGACGGTGTTTATTTCTTGATCCAAATTATTCCCAATTTCTCGAAATTGAGCTCCAAATTTTTCGGAATATGAATTCGCTGTCGTAAATAATTACTATTCAGATTTTTCCTTTGTTCATTGTTGACCAATAGTGGCTCGGCTGGTCGCATGGTGGGGGTGACGTAAATAGTCAACCATTTCCTTGGCGTTGATCATTGCTGTCTGGAGTCCCTTGTGGAAGCATTAGGTAGTTATTCAGATGTGTTTTCCAGTCCAATGAGGCTGCTGCATGTATTCATTATCAATTTCATTTATGTTTTCAATTGATTAGTTAGTTAAAGGACATAATAGCGTTGTCGACAAATCATTTGGAAGGGCCACCACATGCACATTATTCCGCTAGCCAATAGCAGCTCTCAGATTGTTGTGCTAGCGGCATGGTACTCTGTGAGAGCGTAAATTCCACTCTTGAATTTCCAGGGTTGTCATACGCTTTCGCGCACTCGTTCGATTGGATCGCACACGGATTCCTACGACACGTTTGATACAATGTTATCAAAATAAAATATATAATTAAATTTACCGACAAAATATATTTCAACGTAATCTCAAAATATTGTTGTTTACCTTGGTTACTGAAGTCCTCAAAAAAGGAAAATTTTTATATCGTATTTATTTATCTAAATATTCTACGGGACACTGGCAGTTTATTTATTACGTTATCTAATATACTTATTTTCAAATATTTATATGTTTTGGGATCAAAGCTAATTCTTTTCTATTCAAAGCTAATTCTTTTCTATCAGTACAATAAAAAAATCAGAGAGTTAAAATACAACCAAACGTCGTGGCTAGCGTTGAACTTCAATGCAGGAGAAAAGACAATGTCTACATGAGATAATGAGATTCCGAAGAAACTATTCCCGTTCCCTTTTCTCACCCGTTAAAGTAAAAATTTGGTGCTTTTGATGAAATTTTGCACACTTGACGTTAAAAAACAATTAATATTAAGAGTACAATGTTAATGTCTCCATCTGATTTCGAAAACCAATAATATATGTAAAGCCCGACAACGCCGGGGATTTCAGCTAATCACATATATTTTTTAAATTTGTTCACCGCGCATTAAAGCACAAGACAGCATTTCAACTTAGCAACAAAATACCAAAAATAATCAATCACATAATAATATGAATTGACAATTGCACGATGGGGCAAAGTTAGAAACCGCACAAGAGTACCAACTGCTCCTAACCGTCAAGAAGCAGTGTGGCGATGACATCCCCAAGGGTGGCATGCTAGGAGGCTGAGTATTGAGTATAGCAGGAAAGAGAAGGAGATGGGAAAGAGGAAGGTGGGGTCAAAGGGACCTAGCTATTCAGATCTGATCAGTAAATACGGCTAACGCCATTTAAAGCAACGATACGGTTTTGAATCTTCAAATGGTCATTAAGTGGCGTTTTTTAGATGGTTAAAAGATCCCCATTAAATGCCGATTCTATTTTTTCAGCTTTTGAACTGCTTGTGATCAGCAGAAGAAGACAACTATCGTGTTGCTAAGCTTGTCAGTTTATTACAATTTGATAGAAATAGAATCGACGTTTAAGGCCGGCCGCAAACGTCAGATTTTTCCATCCGATTGTCGGATCAGACAAAAATCGATGCGAAAACTCGATTGGTTATAATACCGGGGCGCGTATTTCCAAAGCCTATACCGGTTCAGTCGCGGTAGCGACGATTTACATTTTATATACACCTTTGTATGGTTCTTTTTTATCACTTTACATAAACAAAAATTGTTCTAAAATCTAGATAACATAATCTTTCCAATGATTATTATAAATTAATTTTTTTATTTATAAATATTTAAATTTTGTTATTTTTCCCATATATGGTACATATCCCATTATAATGATTATTTTTTATCACTTAGCAAAAACAAAAATTGTTCTAAATTCTAGATAAAATAATCTTTCCAATGTGTACACTAGAAATTAATTATTTTATTTCTAAATATTTAAATATTGATATTGAAAATGTAAATTGTCGTTAGCGCGACTGAAACGCGGTAAGGATTGTAAATACGCTACCGGGGCCGTGCCCATTATCGGACCGGATTGGACGGCCGGCGCGGCGGTAATGAAAATAGGCCTCGCGTTTCCGCCTCCGCCGTCCAATCGAATTTTGTTTGATCAGACAATCGGATGGAAAAATCTGATGTCCATTTAATGACAACGTTAGGTTTGAATTTCTGTAAAACGTCAGGTCCCAAAGAATCTTTCACTCAAGTGTACCGACTTTATCGAAATGAGTTTTTTCCAGGTCATTGGAAAATGCAGTCCGGGCGAGGAATTCCGGGTGGGCTGCAACACCTGCCTCTGTTCCGGCGACGGGACGGACCTGGCCTGCACCAGCCACGATTGCGACCTCCAGCCTGTGCAAAGGGGTGAGCCATCCACCAACCACCAACTACAGAATCCACAGCAGGTGGAGGGGATGGTATTACACGGTGGCCGGGTTTTACCTGCCACATTACTGTTTTTTTTGTGGAATGGGGCAAAAGATTGATTAGTGTGAAGGCACTAGGTCAATTATTCAGTCGTGATGGCAACCTATTAAATACTTATTTACTTGATTAGTAGGATGGTAAAAGTTCTGGAAGAAAATGGGATGTGAAATGTTCATATGTTTCTTTGGATTTTATTTTGCAATTGCTTATAAACTCAGGCTTTCACTAATCAAACTTACATGACTAATTTATTGAAAGGGAACAACGTTTGGCTGTTATAAAGGTCTGAGCCAAGGTTCCTAGAAAATTTATTGTATTTAACAATACGCTTTCTACGAACCTTGGGTCTGAGAAATAAAAACGTCCGAAGCACAGTATGCTTGGTGTGCTGACAGAATTATTTGTAACCGCTATGATGAAAAATGTGGAAATCCGCAAAGAATGCAAGGCTGATGTAAGCGTGATGAGTAAGATCAAGAAAGGAACGCTCCGATGGTTTGGGCATGTAGAGCGAATGAACGAGCAAAGGAGTGTAAGGAGAATATATGACGCAAATGTGAATGGTAGAAGAAGTCGAGGACGCCCAAGAAAGACATGGCACGACCAAGTGAATCAGATACTTGAGTCGGGCCGTGTCAAGAGTCAGAATAATAGAAGAGAATATATGAGACGTTGTATGAATGTAAACGAGGCAAGGAATGTGTGCCAAGACCGGGATGTTTGGCGGTCCGTCCTCTCTGCCTACCCCTGCGGGAAACGGCGTGATGGTTAGTTAGTTAGTTTAGTTAGCTAATAACCCAAACGGTTTCCGATGGATACAAAACATTCGCCGCGAGAACGCCATCACAACGCGTTTGCGCAGGGAAAAATTGAGAGATTAGTGAATCTATATCATCAGTGTCAATATCCCGAAAACTAACGACTTTCTTACTAAGTTTGTTTACACGAATCGGCCTGTCAGCACTTCAAAGTATAACGTTGACTTTTTGGACACCCTGTATAATTTGTTTGTAGTTTTAAATAAATCAAAATAACATTATAATTAACTCTGCTAGTTTGCTTAGTTCTTTATCGTGACAGCTGTTTCGTGATATATTTAACGATAACAACATTAAAGAGATGATAAGACGATTAATTCAACGTTATTTAAATAAAGTATTATAAATATAACATCTCGTCAGGCGCTCGGAGCAGCCTGACGCCTTCTGGCCGGTCTCGTTATCCCTTATTAAATAAGAGGGATAATTAACATTTTGAGACCTCAAAAGTGTCAAATAATGTTTATTGCTCTGTGTACATTACATATTATGTGAACTCAAAATAATTTTATCGTAAGCAGTGTGGACGTATAACGAGTTTTAAGAATATGTGCAGATTTTATCGTGATTCGTCATTAGATGCGAAGTGTTTAAAACCCAGAATGGGTAGCGAACATTTACCAGATGTGATCATTTGTTCGGTCGATGGGTGTCATAGCCGTATCCCTGCGCACCCCGCACCCCGCTGCTCACCGCTCCGCCCACAGTCGCTGTATTTACGACTGTGGACCATATGACCCGTTCGGTGTGTGGGCCACCGAAGCGGCCTTCTAAGAAACGCACCAGAGAAAAGAACCAACTGATGACCTCTGCAATCTCTACATCCCTAGCTGCCCCCGCTGCCAACCGCCCGCGCCTGCCCCCCGCCCCTAAGCACATGGACTAGGAAGTCATCGGACTGAACCCGCGCCCTTCGGTTTCTACCAGTGCCGTACGTATGGAGTGATAAATGACAAAATAAAATACCTAAGAGATAGTGTTTAAAACAAAAATCAATAATAATAAACAGTTCACAGTGACAATTATTACAGTGTATTACGAGTATATACATTTTCGTTAGCGTTGATTATATGTTATTTTTATGGTTTCTTTGCAATTGTTGTTATGAGCTGCAGATTTATTAAATATAGGTTTTGAGTATGTGTGAGTAAGATTAAGTTAGGTTAAGTTAGATTAAGTAGATGAAGTTAGATTAAGTTAGACTAAGGATGTTACGTAGATTACTGCATACATAAGGTAAATGTATTATTGGGGGGCAAGAATTCCAATAATCCATGCGCTTGATAGCTGCAAGACGAGTTATTTTCTAGCCTCCTACATAGTTAAGTAAATTAAAATACGTACATATAAAAAGATATTTTATTTAATTTAATTTATTGGGGGGCTAGAATTTCCAACAATCCATGCGCTTGATAGCTGCAAGACGAGTGGTTATCTAGCCCCCTACATAGTTAAGTAAATTGAAATACGTACATATAAAAAAATATTTTATTTTATTTAATTTATCGGGGGGCTAGAATTCCAATAATCCATGCGCTTGATAGCTGCAAGACGAGTTGTTATCTAGCCTCCTAAGTTAATTAAATTCTAATGTAAAATCCAAGCTAATTTGTACAGCGCTCTTGAGGCGATTTTTCGCAAAAACAGCGCTATATAAGTTGTCCAAATTTATTATTATTATTATTATATGACTATTTTTACAGATAGTGAAACTTATACTGATATAAAACCCGAAGAACGATCTTTCAGCCCAGGTATGTTCAAAACAAAAAAGGATTAATTATAAGAATTTATAAAATACAGTTTTGTAAGAATACTAAAATGCACCCAGCAACGTAAATTACTGCACCTGGATAAATTCTTATATCAAGAAAATGCCTTATTAAAAAAAAAACTATTTTCTACGTGGAGCCCCGAGGTGCAACTTTTATCAGAGAATATTATTTTTTACGATTTTCCACATGGTGCCACGAAGTGCAGCTTTTACCAGAGGTGTCTATTTTTCACTATTTTCCACGAGATACCCCGAGGAGCAACTCTTACCAGAGATTACAATTTTTCACAATTTTCCACACGGAACAACGAAGGCACGAAGTGCAGCTTTATCAGAGGTGACTATTTTTTCACTATTTTCCACATGGAGCAACGAGTGCAGTTTTTACCAGAGGTGACTATTTTCACTGTTTTCCACATGGAGCAACGAAGTGCAGTTTTTACAAGAGGTGACTATTTTTCCCTATTTTCCACGTGGAGCCACGTGTTGCAGTTTATATCAGAGTGCCACAAAGTGCAGCTTTCACAAGAGTTGTCAATTTTTCACTATTTTCCACAAGATACCTAGAGGTGGAACTCTTACCATAGATTATTATTTTTCACACGGAACCACGAAGTGCAGCTTTACGCTTTTAGCTTCTAACTTTTATTTTAATTATATAAAATTGTTTTGCTAAATGATTTGTAATCAATATTTTGGGCACATCGCTATTCCGTGGATCGTTATATCATCGATATGATTTGATGCATTGTGTACCCAATGCCAAATCATCTATTCCATCAAATTTATCCCACCAACGATTCCCCTGTTAATTGCTTTCTTTTTATTACTTTATCATAGTTGTTTATCTAATCAACATCGATCTATCTGTCTAATCAACATAAACCTATATGCCCAATCGACATGAATCTATCTGTCTAATCAATATCAATTTATAAGACTAATCGACATAAAGCTATATGTTCAATAGACATCAATCTATCTGTCTAATCGATATCGATCTATCTGTCTAACTTACATCAATCTGTCTGTCTAACCGACATAAATCTATCTGTATAATCGACATAAACCTATATGCATAATCGACATCAATCAATCTGTCTAATAGATATCAGTCTCTCTGTCTAACCGACGTAAATCTATCCGTCTAATCGACATCAATCTATCTATGTAACTGACATCAGTCTGTCTGTCAAACCGACATCAGTCTCTCTGTCAGAGAGATTAAATCTGTATATCTAATCGACATCAATGTGTCCCTTTAATCGATATTAATTTATCCGTCTAACCGACATACATCTATCTGTCTAAACAACATAAATCTGTCTGTCTAATCGACATCAATCTCATCGGGAAATACAGCATTGCTCGCTATTTCTTCGACAGCTATTCCATCAATATAATCAATAGTCTTCCCTTGGATTATTTTATGACATCGACATCTATTTCTTTGCAAAAACTACTTGCTCGGTAACTGTCCCATGGACTAAAATTTCACGGTTCAATTTATATATGTATGCATTATGTTCCTAGTTCCTACGTACATGCATGATATATAAATATCATAATATAATATATTCTTTTGCTTCAGTGGTACCTATCAGGTTATCGGCGTTCCTAGCCTATTTTTTGAGATGGGCCACTTTTTGCTAAACCAAAACAGCAAAACATATTTTAGTCCAGTCATGGAAGGAGCTGTAGAGTGCGTGTGCAGGAACCTAAGCGATTCTTTCAGAAACTTGTTCAGGGTTCTTAGGGTGTGAAGATAATAAAATTCCTGACGTCTAGGTGATGAGCAAGGGGGGGGGGGGGGGGTGGGGGGGAAAAAACGGTGCGTTACAGTGGAAAATTTTATGAAAATAAGTAAAAGCTCATAAAATTATCTACAACTTTTATTCTATACTAATTTTCGAAATCCCAGCCGTTATTGAGTTACACACTTCACAAATGTAGATATTTTCGAAAAAAAAAACATTTTCATCACATTTTTCATCAAACATTCCTTCATATCGTCTAAAATATTCATCAAAGAAAGAAATTTATTTGAAAGAAGTTGTAAAGAATTTAATTTCCTTTTAGAATATAATATATAACTAGCCTTTTCCCGCGGCTTCACTCGCGTGGTATTAGGAGATTCCCACTCCGCCTCCTCCACCTTCCCTCTCCCCACTCCCCCCGATCAACCCCTTACCCCCTCCAACTGCACCCTACCCTCCCCCCTCCACCTTTCCTCTCCCCACTCCACTCATCCATCAACCCCCCACTCCCTCCCCCTCCTTCTCCACCGAAGGAGACACCCTGGCGCCTATTACAACAGAAGATCTACCAGCACCGGAGGTCCTTCTAAAAATAATATTTTGCCGCTGCACTAAGGATTGTGCAATTGGCAGATGTGGATATTGTGGATGGCAAAAAGCAATGCTGACCTGTTCTGCAGCGTGCCTCCACACTGCCAAGGGAGATGCCTCAATAGCGTTGCCGAGGACGACGATGAAGACGACGTAGAGCCCATTCAACGAGAACCATCCACTACTGAGGATGAAGATGCAATCGATGAACATGTGGTTTTCCACAGAACGTCCACTAAAAGGAGTCATTAAACTAATCCGTTTGATAGATTCTCCCATCTTAACAGACGGATTGCAATCTTTAGAGCACAGGCGTCGGGTGGGAATGCTATCCTTGTTCTACCGGTATTACAATGGAAGATGCTCCGAGGAACTAGCATCATTGATCCCTTCGGCACCGGTGCATAGTCGGGAAACACGCCAAACGCGTGCCCAACATTTGTACACGGTTGACATTTGTCATATGAGAACGGGTCGTTTCTTCGACTCGTTCTTGTGTTCAACAGCTCGGCTGTGGAATGATTTGCCGGCCTCTGTGTTTCCTCCTTCCTACAACATGGGTCTCTTCAATTCCAATGTTCATTCCTTCCTCTCCTCAAAAAGACCCTCCACACAGCATCCCAGATGACATAGTCCCTGAGGGAAATTATTTTCCTCAGGGCCTCCTGTGTGGAGTTAACGTAAAAAAAAAATTGTTTTAAGAACTCTAAAAATAAACGAAATCCAAGCCCAAGGTCCCACAATCCGCTTCCAACAATCCGCTTCAAACAATAAGATAATAACAGCTTTTTCTGAAAATGATGACATTTTACTGAAATACTTAAAATTGCAGTAAATATTTACTGGTTGGAGATTAATTTTCATATGCATGTATATTCTAAAAGGGAATTAAATTTTTTACAACTTCTCTGGAATAAATTTTTTTCTTTGATGAATATTAATATTTAGACGATATGAAGGAATGTTTGATGAAAAATGAAAGGTAAAATGACTTTTTTCGAAAATATCTATATTTGTGGAGCGTGTAATTCAAAAACGGCTGGGATTTCGAAAATTACGTATAGAATAAAAGTTGTAGATAATTTTATAAAATTTTACTTATTTTGAAAATTTTTCCTCTACGACATACTGTTTTTGAGATATAAGCGTAAACCAAAAAATTGAGACCTTCTCCCCAGCCCCCCCCCCTCCCCCCACCCCCTCTAGCTCACCACCTAGACGCCAGAACTTTTAGTATGTTCATACCCTAAGTACCCTAAACAAGTTTCTGAAGCAATCGCTTAGGTTGCTGTTCACGCACTCTACACCTTCTTTTGGACCATTCATTGACTAGACTAATTTGTAAGATTAATTGTATGATTACTCCTCAGACAGAGCATATAAATACAACTCGTTCTCTTGCAAACCCAGCGAACTATTCGAGACTCGGTGCAACCAATGCAAGTGTTTGTGGAACGGAATAAGCGCGGAATGTTTCAACGCTAGATGCCCTGGATATGGTAATTATTCAAACAATCATTGAAGAATTCAAGTTCATCGACATTTTGTTTTGAAGAGTTTTATTTAACAGGAACATTTGTTACTTAATGTTTATTTATGTGCCATCGGTTTCGACACATCCATGTTATTCACGAACAATCTTAAAACTAACTTAAAATTTATACTTATATTATACTAGCTGACCCGGCCACACACTGCTGTGGCTCTTGAAACACAACCCCATCTACTGAATGGTTACCCAACCTCGATAACCAAGTGTTGTGTCGATAAATTAACTCACACCGCCATCTGTTAGAAACTTATATAACTTACAAATAATTACAAAGCATTGTCCTATAACAAACTTTTAATGAACATTTAATTCGCAATAATAAATATTGAGGTGACATTGATCTTACCTCAAAAAAGCTAACAAAACTCATCTACTTCTTCAAAAAATTAAGAAACATCTTGTCGATGAGGGATTTAAAGAGAGTATATTATGCTTTATGCCACTCTCGACTGGAATATGGAGTAATAGGATGGGGCTCAGCAGCATCTAATCACATAAATCAACTTAAGATAACTCAGAATTGCATCATAAAGACCATACTAAAGGTCCCCATAAGGACGTCAATAACAGAAATTTTTAAACAGTTTGATGTTCCAAGCATACAGAAAATCTATGCCAAAAACATTCTGGTACATCACCAAAAAATGATTCAGAGGCAGACACCTCACATGCTCATAAAACCAGAGCCAAACAAACAGACATACTTAATATAACAAAATGTAACTCTTCATTTGGACAAAGAAGTTCTGAATTTTTAGCAGTAAAGTTATATAAAAAACTCCCACTTAGTATCAAACAAATTAAAACTAAAAATAGCTACATTAAGGACATTAAATGTTGGCTGAAGGAACTATCGGAAAATAAACTTACTAGTATACTTAAAACATCTGAAGAAGTTTCTGGAAAACCTTATCCAAACAATGAAGTTAAACCATAGAAGTCTCTGAAAACTTATCCAAAGCATAGTCCCCCTCAGCACAGGATATTTTCTATTTTATATATACACCTAACTAACATGTTTCATATAAAAATGTAAAAAATAATATATATATATATATATAACTACTAAATAAAAAAATAATCGAGATAAAAAGCATCCGAAACCGGTAGCAGATAAATACAAATATTAAGAAACAAACCCGCATGTGAAATAAATCTCTTGAACACAGAATGTCTAGAATTTGTTACATAGTTAATGCTCAAGAAATGTCATGCGTTAGTCCAATTAAAATGAATGGCACAACTGAGAATACAACTTTTTTGCAAAAGAAAACCGGAAATGTGGAAAATCTCGTCGATTGCCATCTGTCCGCACGGTGTGCTGTACAGTATAGGGGTTTAGATTCGGGTATTGCATTATTTATTTATCAATGCAATAAGTAGGTACCTACCTAAAAGATCTAACATATGTGGACATTAACAGAGATGTTAGTATTTAAGAAACCCAGTAGGTACCCCAAGTGGTTCGCTACTTTTGGTGACTTGGCAGGGGTGTCCGGGTTCTTAGAGTGAAGTTTGTTTGGGTCTTAGCGGTAGTTGCGCCTACCCACCTACTGCGTGGCGGGCCGGATCGGGAGAGACTGGTTGAGAAAGTCCTTCTGACCTCTCAAGCAGGACTCTCTCGGAATATCGCCTTGCACCGCAGTAAGAGGGATGTATCACTCCTATATACTGACCTCCAGATTCCTAAATACCACTCGTACCCTTTTCCTTTCCGGAATTTCTTTTCCTAAAAAGACGCTGAATTCTAAATAGCTTTGTGAACGTTTCTCTTAACCCATCAAACCTAACCCACCCCAACAACGATCGTCTACTGTTTTATTGTCTTCATTTAGACCCGTCCACATATACACTCTACTTAGGTTATGAAGAGGCAGTCGTGGGCGGAGGGCGTGAAACGACCATCTACAATTTTATTGTCTCCATTTTGGCCCATCCCCAAATTTGGCCAATCCACACAAACGCTTCATCTAGATATTAAGGAGAGGCCTCTGCCGGCGTGAGCGTGTCGAGACGGCCTCATGTTTAGTAAAATTAGTTATAAAACGAACGAATGATTTCCCAGGAATGACTTTTTCCCCGTCCTTTTCTTGCGTCCCGAGAGAAGTATTCCGAACTAGTTGCCACAACAGTTGTGTGTGCGCAGGGGACGCCAGGTCCGCCATATGCTCCCTCAACAAGTGTCGCTGGAGCCCCACTTCCGTGTCCCACGTGGCCCACGTGCAAGGTATCCACTGCCCCTACTCATTATCGGTATCTACGTGGGTCATTCAAAAAGTAATGCCACCTGTATTTTTTCCTTTATTTGTCCATTTTTTCTTTTAACTATCTTTATTTAATTATAAAAAAAAAATAGGAGGCTTTAGTTTTTGACTGATCCTTGTAATTGATCAGCAATTAATTTCATACAAAAATCAGAATTCATCCTGACCCCAATCAAGATCAAGAACATTCAACTGTTAAACCAACTGGCATTGATGTAATTTCAACAACATTCCATTGTCAATTAGGTATTTGAAGTCGGTCGACCAAATAATAAAGAAATTCTAGAAAATTGTACTCATGAAATATTAAGTAATTGATAACTAGCTGGGGTACCCGGCTTCGCTCAGGGAGTTTGAACTGACATATGAGATTGAACTGACATTCGAACCCACGATGGATCTTGCTTTATATACCCCTATCAATGGGTAGCCCCACCCATACAAAAAAGGCTTCGAATGGTCCACAATGTTCCAGAACATTCCACAACATTCGAGAGTGTTCTGAAATGTTCCACAATTATCCCGATTCCCTATTCCCGAACATTCCCGAACATTCCAGAATGTTCCGGGATGTTCTGGAATGTTGTGGAATGCTCTCGAACACTATCGAATGTTTTGAACTGTTCTAGAAATTTCTAGAGGGTGAAACTTCCAACCCTTATATCTTCAAAATCACGCCCTTCAGGTAAAAACGGGCACCTTCTTCATGGATGGGGCTAGAGGGCTACCACACCATATAACTCCCTTAATCGTACCGAGACTCGTTTCTGAGTTTTAGCGGGACGCACACTTTCTTTTATAATAAATATTGATTAGGTTATAATGTTTTATTATGCACTTTTTATTATTATTAGCACTCGTGTCACTTGGGTGAAAATGGTTTCTGGGAAGGGTGGCATTGCAAAGTGTTTTCACACGGATGATCATGGTGTGAATATAATCGAATTTTTGTTTGAATCATTTTACTAAAAACAAACTTCTAGAGGTGATTGTACAGGATAGGACAAGTAAAAAAGATATTTTTTTTTTCCGAAATTCAAACGTTTTAAGGTAGTCTTCGGATAATGTTCTTCTATGTAAAATATTTTTGTATGAGAAAAAAAATTGGAGTTTCGATTTTTTTTCACTTCTACCATCACGTAGGATCATCTCCCGAAGTTTCTGCACTTTACACTTTACACCGGGACACCTGTATTTTTTTCGCTCCTTTTGAACTATTTATTGCACTTTTCCAAATAATGTTATCGCTCGGATTCATTGGTTATATTTTTTTTATTTATTATTTTATAATTTTACAATAAGTTTAATTTTTTTTTACATGTTATACAGTGTTAAAAATGAATATAAAAATTGACTTTCCTCTCCACAAAGAGACAAGGTTCTTGTGTTTGGTGAGGGAATTCATGCTCAATTAAATGTTATCATGTAAGCAATTAAATAATAAAATATTTCAAATAATTACCAAAATATAAGCAAGAAAAACTCAATACATGAAGAAAAATTTCAATATTAAAAAAAAAAATAGTTATGCTAATAGAAAAAAATAGAAATTATAGAAATTCTTGCAGTGGTTTCAGGTAATTTTTCAATATAAGTTGGAATTCATGATAATGTTCGATAATTTTTAATATATATTTTACAAAGGATAGTATGTACTTGTTTAAAAAAAAATCGATTTCTCCAGAAATATTTAATCTGTACTTGGTGACAGATTATACTAAACAAAACATATTAAAATGTTCGCAATCTTACTTTGGCGAAATTAGGATGCTAACGAACCTTGGAACAGTAGGTATCAGTTTCAAATGCAACGTTTACATCTAATTGAAAATTGGTAGATGATAAATACATCACTGTGTCAGCCCACGGAACCGTCAAACTGGTATCTGTCTATCGGATAGGATTATTATTAGGACAGGTGTCCACTCCACCACTCTACTAGCTATAATAATAACTTATATAACTTCTTTATTCTATGATTGTGCGTATTCAATTATTACACCAATATCAAAGAAAACTTTGAAGTCCAATCTCCTTTTATATAATAAAAGAAATAGCCCTCCACCAATCTTTTCCACAGTTATTTAAAAATGATGGGTCGTTGTTATAAATAAAACTATTTTCCAGGTCCTCTATATAATCCTTCTCGGTCAGGTGGACAGCCAATATCGTTTGAAGTGAGGAAAGGTACAAAATAACATTTAAAATAAATTAATTACATTTTTTAAATTGTTTCTGTTTTTTGCCAAACGGTTTTAATACTTTTTAAACATGGTTATTTAACCTTTATTTATTTAATAATACACAAACATCTTGCCCGGAAACACTAAAACTCAACTCATAAAACCTTCTTTGAGAAGCATTTGCCGTAAATAAAAATAGATACCTTCCAACTTAATAAAGTAAGAGAATTTTTATGAATATCATTTATTTGTTTCTGTTGCATGTTTGTATTATATACTGGCAAAACTTTACGCAAACTGTAATTGCCTTCGTCTGGATTGTCTTTCCACAGAATCTAGAAAGTCCACGCAACGCGCACCACATATACCCATATATGATATATTTAAACTAAACTGTCACCAAAACAAGTTTGCACATAATGAATTAATTAATATCAATATTGTTTTGCAGGCGTCAGTGAAAATTCTTTGATCCCAGGAGAATTTGCCGGATTTTATCCACTTGGGGGTAATAAAAATGATTAAAACCTTAAATTACCTTAAAAATAAAATAATCCGACACTTTTCACGCACACCTACATAAATACATTGAAACTTATCTCTGAACTAAACAAAAAAATCATCATAACAAAAAACAACATATTTTACAGGTGATGAAACAAAAATGCTTTGGCCAAAAGATCGAAGCCGCAAAACTCATAATCCAATAAACGGTATAAAAATTCGCTAACCTAATAAATTATTTTTGATTCTTGGTTGCGACAGCTTTCATTGATTTCAAACACACTAAATAAGGAAACGCCTACTGTACTTATTTAGAAAATCATAAAACCATTTTTAATCTGAGACAGAAACCTAAATTTTAACACTCCCACTCTACTATCTACCGAAACTACCGGGTAATAAAAATTAAAACAGATTAGTTCAATTGGATATTATGCTTTAGTAATAATTGTAATAGTTAATTAGTGAAAAAACTTATATTTTTCCAGGTCAATATTTTCCAAACAAAATTTCACCATTCCAACATAATTATCAATCACAACAAAAACAGATTTCACAACCAGCTCGCGATCCACTGACGGCTCAAAACCAGCTCGTACAGTTATTGTCACAAAACCCGCTTTCACAACTCTATCCACACGATCAACTAGCAAATCAAAATCAGCAATGGCTGGATGATCAGGATCCGCAAAATCAACTAAATGAACAAGCGCTAGAAGATCCCCATAATACACTAAACAACCAAATGTCGGAAGATCAGAACAAAAAACTGTACATACAAATGTTAGAGGATCAGCTAGAAAGACTAAACCAGATAATGCAAGATCAGCTTCAGAAGCTAAATCAACATTTGAACGACGATAAACAAAAAGAACTATATCAGCGTATGTTGGAGGATGAGATTCAGAAATTAAAACAGCAACTGCTTAACGACCAACAAAAAGAAACCGATCAGCAAATGTTGAAAAACGAAAATGAGCAGTTGCAGGATCAGCTTCATAAACTAAATCAGCTTTTGCGAGAGTATCAGCAAAAGGAACAAAATCTAGAAATGTTGGCAGATCAACTAAAAAGAGAAAATGAGCAATTGCGGGATCAGCTTCAGAAACTAAATGAACAGTTGCTCAATAACCAACAAAATGAACAATACCAGCGCATGCTGGAGGATCAGATTCAGAAACTAAATGAGCAATTGCTAGAGAATCAGCAAAAGGAACAAAATCAGCGAATGTTGGAAGATCAGCTCAGGAAACAAATTGAGCTGTTGCAGGATCAGCTTAGGAATTTAAATGATCATTTGCTCGAAGATCAACAAAAAGAACAATACCAGCGTATGCTAGAGAATGAGATGCAAGACCTAAATCAAATTCTTAGAGAGTGCCAGAATCAAAAACAACATCAAGGATTGCTGCTGGATCAACTACTATCACAAAATCAGCAATTAAAGGATCAACTCCAGAAACAAAATCAGCAATTGCTAGGAGATCAGCAAGAAATACAAAACCTGCTTTCACTAATAGATCAGCTAAAAAGACAAAAACAAATGCTGGAAGATCTGCTGCAGAAAACAAGGCAGATGTTGGAGGATCAGGCCCAAAAAGAAAATCAGCAATTATTGGAGGATCGGTTAGAGAAACAAGATCACATTATGATGGAGAATCTATTAAAAAAACTAAACCAGCAATTAGAAGATCAGCTTAACAGGTTAAAACAGCTATTGGGAGATCAGCTTCAGAAGCACGAACCACTTTCATTAGAGGATCAGATTCGACTGCAAGAATATTTAGATCAGTTGGAGAAACAAAATCACCAATTATTGGAAGACCCATTGGAAGATCAGCTTTTACAGAACTCATTGCAAGATCGGCCACCGATAACGAAACAACGTTCACACAATTATTTACCGAAAGCTAATTCAGAACTAAATCTTTTTACCGGTATAAAACACATTACCTATTTTTTACATCTCTGTTAACTTGACACTATTCATTATAAAACTGTGAACATCGACTCATCAAATAATTTTTCACAAATTTTGGAAACCCGCATTTAAACAAAAATTATATATTACATTTTTATAATATAAGCGTAGCAATTATACGCACGCAAGCGTAAGTTTAAAAAAAATCGTGGAATCTATTATTATTTTATATTTGGTTTAATTTGGACCCCAGAAGTCGCTTGCAGGTAATGAAGCATATATTATGCTTACAGCTACTATTACCTACTAATAAGTGAATTGTTTATTCATATAGAACATTGTTTGAAATCCACTAACAAATATTAAACACATTACATTATATTACATTTTAATGGTACAAACAACAATTTTCAGATCAACCAAATAAAGACGATTCATTAGCAAAATTATCAGGTATCTGTATCTATATCGATTTTATAAAATGAACATTAAGACATAATATAAACCGGCCAATTGGTCCGAAAAGCGTCGCGCGTTGGACCTGGCATTATTGCACAAGTTATGTTTCACAACATTTTCAGTTTATATTTAGGGTAGTAGTTGTAGGTGGGATTGAAATATGGACAGGTTATTCACTAATAAATGTTTCACGTCGTTTTACATTAAACTATAAAATTTTCTTATATTCTTGATTACACTTTTTACGTACATAATATATTAAACACATACCTTATTATTATACTAATTATTGAAAGCTAAAAATTATTAATACGAATTAAAACCTCGTAAATACAACTAATATAAAATATTGTTTGATAATTTTAAATTAGGTATTAACAATTTGGTAAAAATAAAATAAAATAGTATATAACTTTACATAATTCATTTCCAGGGCGATTTGGAAGAAAACATTTTTCACCATTCAAACAAAATAACCCGCAATCACCATATTCCACCATGGGCCAAAACCAGCCTTCCTCAGAAGAGCAGATGGCGCAACAGATGTTAATAAAGAATCAGCGATTTAATACCAACAACCCGTTCTTCTTAAAAAATCAGCCTTCATTACAAGATCAACTTTCATCCCTTCGTAATCAACTAATGCAAACAAATCAAATAAACGGTATCAAAACTTTCCATTAAATAATTCACAATATTAATAATGTCAAAAAGGATGCAAAAAGAACTACTTTGGTTTGACCGGAAGTCGAATTCCGCTTTGACCATTACCACCAATTTGGCAATTTATCAACTTTACAACCGGAACTCTTCATCTTATTTCTGATCATGCCTATCACAATAAATTTATTTTTTTTAAATAAATACGCTTTTAAAAAAAATAATTAACTTTAAAGTAACCTAAAAGCTCTATAAATACTGAAAAATTTATTTTTTGATAAAAACATGCACGTTGTACAAGTGCAGTAACTTCGGGAGGCGGTGATGTACGTGTGATAGTACCCACGAGTAAGAAAGTTTAACTTTTTTTTTTAAATTTTCAATGTTTGATGAAAGTGTTTATTTATTTCATTTTTATTATTTTTTTAAATAATTGTTTTTTTTAAGGTGGGATTTTACTTTATGGTGACGTAATTGCTTGAATCTATCGTTCAGAATCTGCTCCCAAAGTTACTCCGAAAGTGGAGACAGTACAGTACAGCTTGTAAAATATAAATACTTATAATATAACTAACCCTCGAGGTATCGGAGCTATACAAATTATAAAATTATTATTATTATCCATCAACAAATGTAATTATTTTTTAGGTGTAAATAACGGTTGGTCACCAATTAAAGCAAGATCAGGTATAAATTATAAACAACGATATAACTTTTAAAAATATTAAAATCTTTCGCAAAAATAACTAAAATGCAACTTTATATTTCAGGAATTAAAAATAATTCACCACTAAAACAAATTAGTGGATTAAATGGTCTATCTCCATCAAGTCTTGCTGCGCATCAAAATCAAATAGGTGCCCTGAAAGGTCAATCGGCTTCAGGTTTAGGTGTGCAAAAACGTTGAATAAACCTCTATAAAAATAATGTACCGGGGTAACGGATAATTTGGTTTCGTTTTAAATTAATTTCTTTCGTTTACAAAATAAAAATTAAACTTATAACATTTCCGACATTTTTCACGATTGACCCCATTTCTTGCAAACTTTCGTCCAAAGTCGTCAAACCGATTTTGAAGAGATAATGTAGATTTGAAAGGAGAATTGTTGTAATTTTTGGAGAGGGCGTGGAAAATTTGATAATCTTACAGAAAAATTATTAGGGAGGATGGAATAATCTCGCAAACGAGCTCTGGAATATCTTTCGCAATGTCAGCAGCCCAATAGTGTTATCCCCATAACACTAAACACATGGTACTAGCGGCCTCTGGTGGTTAAACTGTTCATTTGTTACTTGGTTTCATTCAAATTCACCCACGGAAAGATAAATAGTATGTATTCTGACTGGAAACTCTGCCTGTACCCGATCTTGTACCAGTACCTGTACATGTACCTGTACCTGTACCTGTATCTGTACATGTTTCTATACCTGTACCTGGCTGACGGTACTATCTGTAGGGACCCCCCGCATGTCTTTTCGGCAGATCAGTTCTTAACACTAAACTTCCTTCTTGCCGCACAGTGGTTTCATCTGTTTCCGATGGTGCAATGTTAAGTGTAGTGAGTTTACGGTCTATTTGCAATGCGCCGAGAAGACGACATCATTTTTTTAAATTAGACACATAAGAGAAACATATCTAATCATAAATCCTATTTTTAATGCAGTATTTAATATCTACACAATTAATGTAATATTATTTCGTAGCTCGTGTTATTTATAACACCAAAAACACATTTTAATGATGTTGTTATGGAAGAGTGAATGACTTTAGTCAAATCATAAACATGACAAATTTTATATTTTATAAACACTTTAAACTCTGTTTCAAGGTTAAAGAAAGAGTTGCTTCACCTGCTAGGTTTGAATTGCCTGTGTCCTAAGAATAGGAATAAAAAATGAAGTCTTTTTACCATGAGATATCACTTTTACTGCTGTACAAATGTACCTCCGGATTTACTTTAAAACCAACCACGGCCAGGGATGCCTGTTGGTGATGGTCCGCTGCCCTAAAGTGGGCATCTCTGTCCTGTAAAACATTTTTATTCTGTGTCTGAGGCATAATGTAAATGCGCTTATAAATTAACGATTGTAGTTACTCCTTTTCGTTATTTGTTTTTGGGGTGTTATGCCGTGTTGCGCTACCTCCTTCTTGAGCCAACGTTGGCTCAAGAAAAACAAATAACAAAAATATTTTTGGCCGTGAAAAGCACCGTAGTTACTTCTCATCAGTTAAATTTTTTTGCAGGTCAGAATATTCCTGGAGGTTTAAAGTTTAAATCTAGATCAGGTAAAAACGATTCTAAAAACCTTAACACGCACTTTTAAGATAGCAAAAAACATGCAGCATAAACTAATTTCTGATTCGGAGGCTGAGCTGTCTTGATTATATTTATATCTCTGCTTATTTCTTCGACGGTAACCCGTCCTCTAAAGTTTAACAGAAATATCATTGATTTGATGTTTGGCGATGTCTCCTGGTTCTCGGGATATTGGAACAATTGACGAATCGGTTTCTTCAACCACTTCATATCATATCTCACAGCTTGGTGCTTTTAACTTCCAACGGTTATTAGTAGCAGCGATCTGTTAATAGCCCAACGGGCTCAACCTGTTGATTTGGATTTTTACCGATTATGATCACTTTATTTTAATGAACGTAAATTTGATACCAAATTCATTAAGAATTATCTTGCAGCTTTCCTGAAAAATACTTTAGCTGTTAGACGATCAAAGAATGACTTGACATTGAGTGAGGAATCATCTGATATTTCGGAATCATCGAATTCATTAGAACGCTCCTATGATCTGATTACGGATGAGTTAGAGCGATCCAGTAACTTGCTTGAACTGACTGATGACCCTTTAAATGGAATGATTAAAGAATCTACTGACTTGTTGAAGAGGGATGATGACTGGGATGCGTCGAATGATGTTTTGGAAAGGAATACCGACTTTAACGACTTAGAAGAGTCTAAAGGCGCGGAATCAAATGAAAATATAGGTATAATATATAACTATGGCATTCCTTGAGTGACGTTAAATTATTTGCATGATTTTAAAAGAAAATCCAAACAATCTGATTATCATTTTTTTCATTTGAATTCGCAAGAGACCCAACTGCTCCCGATTGTCATGAATTGAACAATGACATCCCCAATTAAAGTATACTGTGAAGCTACAGAAAGTGGGGAAGATAAAGAGTTCGGTATGGAAGTACCTGTCCACAAACATAGATAAAGCCATTTCAAGCAAAATTTTTACTATGGATGTCTCTCGCCAGGGCAATTCTGAGAGTACTGAGTGTCTACCAAAGAAAGTATCTAACACTGTGCACAACAGAGACAAAAAAGATTGAACATAAAGTATTAAAAAACAATGATAATAAATTTGTTGCTTTTGTTATGGTTATGGCCGACGCATGTATGTACCGAATAATTTTATAATTCACATTGTGGGCATCCATCGGACGCACGACGGCTATAGCTATGAACAATTATACACTAATGGGTTTGGGTGACTGGCTTATTGGCTTATTGGTATACCGGTGAGTAAAAATACGTATTGAAAAATTACTGAATTTGTCAGGTAAACTCCTCGGTCTTGGACTTTCTTGGTTAAGTACTTGTACTTAGTACTTAGTACTTGGACTTAACCAAGAAATACGTTTGACGACCTCTGGGTTGAGTTGATAGGATTCTCGGCTTTGGATCCAGAGGTCGCAAACTAAATTATTATATAATATATTTGCAATTTGTGGCGCGTGACATAGTGATAAATACTCTCAGTATCGTCCTAGTGAAAGACCACCATTTAGAAACGAAATGGTGATGCTTGAAATTAATTTAGTCGTGTTTAGTGACAAGATCTGAAGAACCAGGCTCATCTCCTTCACTTTCCTGCTCCATAACCTGCCCCGCAGGCACAGGGGAGTTGGGAATCTTGTGCAGTCTTACTATACGTAAAAATAAAACATTTAGAAATCGATACGTACTGAAAAATAAAACGATTACAAGTTTTTGTAGGATAAAGTTAAATATGACATTTTACTCGCACAAGAAATAATGTTAACAGTTTTTTTTAATTCGGTTACAGAAAATAAAAAATCACCGGTCGATTCAACGGTTTCTATATGGGAAGGCTCTCCGTTACACAGTTCGTATATATTTTTTTAATTATTTTTTAAAAAGTTTTTTCTGAGATACATCCGACATAACCCAAGTTAATGTTTTAAAACCTGCTCTTTAAAAGAAATCATAATATTTTCCAAGAAGTCGATTTAAATCCGATTCTGAATCTCTGTTAATAAAGCGGTTTATAGAATATTACATGTGATACAAATTTTTCAAATCTCCAAAAGCATTTTATTTTTTAATGCAATTATGTATCTTAAAATTAAAATTTTTATTATATACATTGAGGTGACTATAACTTTTTGTATTTCACGGGAGTATGGCGGGGAGGGAGGGTGGGGGGGGGGGGGGACTGAGACCTGTTCTTGCACAAAAATATTAAGCAGATATCAGGAAAAAATATCTCGTTATTCATTTAATCATTTCCTATCGATATTCCGAACCAGTTCAAAAGAATTTATATAGGAAAAATGAGCGATTGAATGACCGTTTTTATCATCTGGTCGGAAAAAAATCCACCATTAGTACACGATACTGAACAGAATCAAAGAAAAACTACTTAATTTTATTATAATTACAATAAAATATCTTAGTTTGAATACCACTTTATTACACATCTTTAACCAAACGGTTTCGGTTCAATCAGAACCTTCATCAGGGGCGAATAAAACATAAATGGTGTATTAACCAATGTACCCACACATGTTTGCTCCATTTGAAAACATTAAGTTCATAGTCACTTGTTTAAAAACGATTGAATATTAATGATAATGTATCATAATCATCACAATGTAGCCTGGAAGCGAGAACGATCCACGGACAAGTGTATAGCTGGGAAGACTTATAAGAGAGGCTGCACTACTTGCTTATGTTTACTGGACGGGTTTACCAGCCTTTGCTCAAGGTCGTGTTTCGAACCTACTCAAAATATTCTAAGTATGTAAAATTAAATAAAACAATTCTTTTAAGGACATGTTGTTTCACAGAAATAAAAAGTAACATTGTCAACAAATGCCCATTCGGTGCCATTTATTTTTTGCATATGAAAAGTTCACGATAAACGCCGATTCTAGGTGCGTTCCAGTATTAGAACGTCAAAATATCAAGCCAAGCTTAACATCATAATAGTTGTCCTCTTCTGCTGATCGCAGTTTGTTCAAAAGCTGAAACGGGCTTAGAATCGGCGTTTAATTGGAACCTTGAAAAAAAACAAAATGGCACTAAATGCCCATTTGATGATAACGCTATATATATATTTCTAAAACAATTGGTCCGGAGTTTTTTTAAAGCTCCGCGAGGTACAGTTTTTTCACGTGTGATAATATCTGTATCGTCTTTTGAAGGGTTGTAGACAAACGATTTATTTACAGCATATGTTTAGATAATATTTTCACGGATTTCGGGAAACAAATTGTGTTCACCTAATTTTCGATATTAGTAATCGATAAGCTGCGATTTAACCCCCCGAGGTAGCTAAAGGTAAACCATTCATTGTTGTTCTTGTGATAAACTGACATTGTTTGACTGATCGTTTTTTCAGCAAATATTAAAAAGTACCAACATGTTATCAAAGCTATGGTCGGGAACCATTTATTGCATAACCAACACCTTTGCCATAGGTCATCCCAAGTTCGCTACGTTCGGTGACTTAGCAGAGGTCCTCGGGTTCATGGGTGAGGTTTGTTCGGATCTTGGCGGCTTTACGCATCTGCCCACTAACTTCGTGGTTAGCCGAATCGGAAAGACTGGCCGAGGGAGATCTTTTGACCTCTCCAGCAGGACTCTCGCCTTGCACCGCAGTAGCAGGGATAGATTCCAAACGTCAGTCACTCCTAGACGCACTGACCCTAAGATTCCTACCTCTCCATACCCTTTTCCTTCCCAGAACTTCTTCCCTTTCCTTTCCTAAAAATACCAATCGCACAGCATCCCGGGTGTAAAAAAGAAGCCGGAGTGTATTGACACACCGGCCTCTTTTTCCTTAGGACTTCTTGTGTGGAGCTAGTCTAAAAATTGCTGTATTCGGTTTTATTATTTTCAGGTGTGGCAAAACTTCTTAGACGGAACTTTTGTAGTATTTTTCGTCTGGCAATGTAAATTAAACGGTTTGCATTTTTTTGGTTTAAGAATCTTTTTTTCCGTGTACCTAATATCAATTATCGTGTAACTATCGCTATAGACTCCATATGTTTTTATATGTGAGGGTGCGGGACTCTACGAGCGGCAGAGACAGGAGATAAATGAAAGGCGTGCAGTCGGTGTAGTGAGTCGTTGGGGCTAGATAGCGAAGGTCAATGAAAAGGTAACAGGCTGTACGCAGGAGTGCTGTAGATGAGGTGTTGATGAGAAGACTATCGGTCTGCAGGTCACCAGCATGTTGCTCGACACCGTGTGTGGTGGAGAATGACCTGGTCTTCCAGGCCGTCGCTCAACGCCGTACGTGGCGGAGGTGAACGGCGATAACTCGGTGAGTGGAGCCATCTGCAGGTAGTCCTTGTGAGGTGAAGTGTGTCTCAGTGAAAGCAAGCCGCGATGGGCTTCGGTAGCTGCTGAGATGATGAGCTGCTTTCTGAACTGAAATGCAGTGGACCTTATAGTCGCAGGAGCGGAGCGGTGGTTGTAGCTAATACGGTAACCATTGAGCTGATGAAAATCCTCCAGGAAGCTGCACTGTACTTATTATATAGGCGGACTCTTTCAGTGGCTTTTGAGAACGTCGAGTAAAAGGCGAATGCGCGCAAAGTTGGGAAACCTCTCGATCATAAATATACCAAACCACCCATCTCTCGATCATTCTCGCCACCGCGCACCGTGCCGGTAGGCGTGTGTTGACTCGAGACCTTTCTAGCAGTTGGCGAAATTATTATTAGGCGTGCTAAATGGTACCGTGCCGGCCTAAGTACAATCGCGTAGGTAGGTAGGTAAGTACCCAGCGTGTCTCATACATTCTTTCAGTGGCGGAAATTATTGTGCGGCCGCCACATTTGTGTATTAACACAAATGTGGCGGCAAATGTGTAATTTATTGCTGGGATTACCCAGCAATAAATTTTTTAACGAACCTAGAATTTCATCTGGCCATAATTGTATGCTGGTAACAATAGCATTGTATCCCGCCTTTACAGCGGCCTTTTTACCAACACCAGCCAAAACGCCAAATGCAAGAGGTTAAGAGAATCATTTAGTATAATTTAGGAAGCACTGGTAATTTTCCAGTTAATGCCACTCATGTAGAATTTTAATCTTGTTTTGTGAAAAATAGTTTTAGTAGTTTTTCCGCATTTTGACAATTCCTTCGGAAGACGAAACAGTTATTATTATACGGAAATCTTATTTTACCTAACGGCAAATAGTATTTTTTTCATAATTTCTCAGTTTTTTGTGGTATTGAGAAAAATACACTTAACAATTTTTAAAATCTCCGGTTTTTATTGCCTACATAATTATACTTAAATTTTCAGGTCATAGTAACTCTATAAAAAGTCAAAAAAGTCAAAATTCCTTCGCAAATCCGTATGACCAAAAGCCATCATTTATCGTTAATGATTCAACAAGTCAATTTCCATTAAAAGTTCAACAAGGTCAATACCCATTGGCAAGTCAACAAAGTCAATACCCTTTGGAAAGTCAACAAAGTCAGTACCCATTAATAAGTCAACAAAGTCAGTACCCATTGACAAGTCAAAAAAGTCAGTATCCGTTGAAGGGTCCACAAGGTCAATATCCATCATATGCACTTGGACTATATCCGAGTAATTCTGGAATATCTGTAGCCAATATTCCAAAACTGTCAGGGCAAAAAGTTATATATCAATTTTACGTTCCGAAAAAGAATCGACCGAATTATCTGGGAGGACAGTCCCAAAGTGATTTACTTTACAAAGGACTTGTTGCCGCCCGCCCGCTAACTGAATTGGATGGACAATATCCGACAAAGGTTTTCGTTAAACCAAACAAAGGTAAAACTAATATTTTAGTACCCAATTAAATTGTTAATATGCAAATAGCTCTTACTTAAGTATGAGTTTTTTTTAATTTAAATTCGACATTATTTCTGTTTTCTTTTAATAAAATAATTATTATCTACTAGTGATACAAACCCGAAACTGCGGGGTTTTTCCAGTACAGTATGTTTCCATACAAAAGCACTTATTAGAATGTATGAATGAACTTCTTGCACAGATGAGAAGGAAATTTTTCACCTATCACTTTCTATCCAAATAAAAACGATCTGTAAACGCCTACTTAACATATGTACATAGGTCGTATAATTCACTGGACGAATGATAACTAATCTCTACTACTCGTAAGTAACAAACTCACATGAATTTATAAATGTACTGCCAATTAGAACTCAAGAAATTAAAGAACGCCCTAAAATTGTGTATTAACCACACCTATTTATTTTTTAATGCAGAATGTAGTTTGAAAATTTTTCATGTTGAGAAATTTTTTTGAAAAAAAAAATCTTAGCTTAATTCTTAGAAAATTGGTCAGAAAATGGGTCGGTAAATGGGCCGGAAAATTTTCATAAAAACACTTGTCTTCGATTTTCTTACGCGAAGTAGGAAATTTTTCATGTTGGAAAATGCGAAAAATTTGTCCGGAAAATCGGTCGGGAAATCGTATGAATGAGATATTCAAAGTTTTTTAAATTTTCTTTTTGCTGTTTTTTCGAGGATGCTCTTTAAAAACTGACAAAGGGCGCTGCTTTGACAGAGGGCGCCTCTTTCCTTTACTCTAATCTTAAACTGTACAGTCAATAGGATAATAATACTGTCAGATAATATAATTATTGAGATGCCAACACATTTCTGGGTAAATGCAACCGTCCGTTTCTCCCTCTGAGGAGATCTCAATGTATTTTTTACTAAACAAAGCTCTGTTTCTTTGCTTATATCTTATGGCATCGCTTGTTGGGTGAAAACGGTTTCATCCAATTAACAATTTTAAATTATTCGCATTAAACGGTAAAAAGATTAATTTTGTTTGAATAATTTCATTGTAAACAAATTGCGATAATTATTTAATAGCGTCTGTCAACATGATTTTCATTATTTTCAATTTTGAAAATAACGAAAATCATGTTGACAGACGCGAGACAATACCCTATAAAACGTCAACAAGATCTAAATCCAAATTATTATCAAGGACCAGTGGCGGACTAAGGGGGGGGGCGGGGGGGCGGTCCGCCCCGGGCCCCCGGTCCTGGGGGGTCCCCAAACGCCTCCATGTTCCCTTGATCAAATCCTAAACAAGCCTTTAAGGCACCAGGACATTGTAAAAAATTTTTTGGTCATTTTTTTATTTCATTTTTTGAAAGATGCACTTGTTAAAAATGCTCTCACCAATTATTTTAAAGAAATTCGAAAAATTGACGCAGATACAACATTTTAGGTGAAACGTTTGAAACAGTTTTGAATTATCCTTCAGCAAAACTTTGAATGCGTTTTTCTCGAAACTTTTTAATGTTTTTCAACCTGGTTGACAACATATTAAACCAACTATACATCCGATTGACATGCACCAATTCCTGTTTGAAAATCCAGTGTCTATTGCATCATATTGGGGAGTTTCGGTATCTAAAAAAAAAGATAAAAATGGCAGACCAGCGAATTTTGTTTTCAATTTTTTATGGTAAATTTTCATCGTTCATAAAAATAAAAATAAAATAGAAGGGGTTCCATAAATAATTCCTACGTGATGTCATATAGGCCAGTGCAATTAGCGCCAAAAAGGGGGTCGCGATCGGAATTATTCCGGTAGTCCGAATTTTTTTATATGTTTTATATACTCATCTCCTGATGTAAAATCTGAGTTTTCGACCTTGGGTCACTTGAGCTTTCGCCGCCATTTTGAAAAAACCAGCCGAAATCGCGCCAAAATCTAGTTTTTCTCAAATATCTCGTTTCCAATAAAAAATTCGGATAAAGTACGTTTAAAGTTTAGTAGAACATAAAATTACCTACAATTTTTATTTGACAAATTTTCTTCTATCTCTAATAAATATCGAGATATGCAGTCGTAAAAATGTGTAAAAGTTAAAGAAAACCGGTAAATTGCCCGACTTGGTTTGGCTTTTTGTGCGTATCTCTTTTCCAGTACAATTTTGTGAAAAAATTATTGATACGAATTTTGTAGAGAATAAAATTTCTTAAAAGATGTAGGTATACGTTTAATGTCTTAATCGCAATAACGTATCTAGATTCTAATAAAAAAAAATCACAAAAATTAGGTCAAAAACTGAATCCGATGTTCAGTGTTCGCATTACTTGATTATTATTATTTTTAAACAATTACTTTTGAATTAACATGTAACATACATAACAGCAACATTAACCATAAATGTAATCAAAACATATAAATAAAATTATACATAGATGTGGTAAAAAGACTATAAACGAGAGTGGGGGGTTACCCCAGGGTTGAATCAGGAACGTGGGAGTAATAAGTAGAGATGATGCCTACACGAATTAATAGGGATGATAAATACGTCCAAACTCTCATTGATTGGTTTACTTGCCATGAACCATTTCCTAAAACAAACGTGATTATGTCTATAAGGCACGATCGGGGATAGCAAAGTAACTTGTCACGTGGCTGAAAAGATGGGGGAATTTGCTGTCTAAAGTTATCAACCAGAACTTTGGAAACCTTAAACACTTAAAACCTACACGTAAGGATGCGATAGTTTCTCTTGCGGCGGTAACCAGCAGCATATAAAATCAGGATGTGACTGTGACAATGGATCCATTAATGCTATCCCATCATATGTGTATTGCCAAAAAGTGTGAAATCGAATTAAAAGAATATTTCAAAAATGAACTATCTCCCGTCGCATTGTCTCTTTTCTCAGAGGAAGGCGTGCGCAAAGGAACCAAGTCCATATTTTACTCATTGTTCAACCCTCTACCAAATAATACAGAACTGGAAAGCAGTAAAATACACGTTGTTGATGGGGGATATTTACTGCACAATGTTGTATGGGGTCGTACTCAACCTTTTTCAATTATTTTTCAGCAATATGTCAGGTATGCACAAAATCATTATGGAGCCAATACAGTAGTGGTATTCGATGGATACCCGGAGTCGGTTGAAAAGAAAAGCACCAAGGAAAAGTTTCTGGGAAATGAGAAGAACAAGTTTCGTTTTAATTCCCTACTCGTAGCCTCATTCGAACGATAGCAAATAACGACAGTACAAGCTGAAGAGGATGCCGATGTTCTCATAATAACCACAGCAAAGTCGTTATCATCTCAACATGATGCAGTCATAATCATTGGTCAGGATATCGACCTACTGTTGGTACCTACTCCTCACAGCTCTCTTACCTCCAAACGTATATTACCAAAAAGTTGGTAAAGGAAAATCACCTAACGCGTTGTACTCCAACAAATGTTTTAAACACAATGAAACAGTTGAAAATTTTTTATTAATTCATGCCATAAGTGGCTGCGACACAACGTTTGGTCAATGTATATACAAATTTGGTAATATTCTTCTCAAAAACCACTCAGTAAATAAAACTTATTCGTGTATTTCAAGATCCAAAAGCAAAGCGAGAAACAATCACTTTCGCTGCCGAACAATTCTTTGCACTTTTGTATGGCGGCAACGAGAAATCAAAATTGGAAAATTTAAGGTAGGTACATTCTTTTTGTCAAAGGAGTGAAAAAGAATAAATTCAATTTATCCAGAATACCACCCATCATGCAGTCCAGTAACATGCTTCAAGAACATACTTGCAAGTGCAGGCTTGGCTTGGTCACCATAAAGATCCAACGAATGGGGGTGGAAGAAGGACGCTGTTGGGTTACTAACTCCAGTACCAATGATGAAGGAGGTTGCACCTCAGGCGTTGCTGAACGTTATATTATGCCAATGCAATAAAGGTTGTGCTGGAAAGTGCACATGTAGAAAGTCGGGTTTGAAATAATGCTCCCTACTCTGTATGCACTATAATGGCAGCTCACGCGAGAATGCTGCGGAAGCCTTCGTTCATGATGATGACAAGGAATTCGTGACCCAGTCGCCACAAATTCGGCTCACGAGACATAGGAAGACTATATTGAAGCTGTTCGGGGGCCGTATGTGGCAGTAAGAAACTAAAGTCAATAGTCAAATATTTTAAGAAAATATATTTTTAATTATAAAAAATAAAATTACTACTACTACTAATCTTTCTATTATCTACAGTTTTAGTTCCAGTTTCACTTATGTATTGCACTTCTAATTTTTTCACTTTCTTTTAGGCCCTTTAAAATATACAAGTAATTTAAACGATTCAATGGCGTTCTAAAGGGGGGGGGGGGGGAGGGGAGGCCTCTGGTCCCCGGGGCCTCCTTCAGCAAAACTTTGAATTCGTTTTCCTCGAAACTTTTTTAACTCGTTTTTCAATCTGGTTGACAACATAAAATTTACATCCGCCTGTATGTATTTTTATTGCATTTGTATTTTCATTTGCATTTAAAAAGTCTTAAACTGTTCGAAAATCCAGTGTCTATGGCACCATTTTTTTTAGAATTCAAAATTCCCCTGTGGGAAAATTAAAAAAAAGGGAAATATGTTGAAACAGCGAATTTTATTTTCGAGTCTTATGGAAAATTTTCAGATTTCATAAAATAAAATAGAAGGGGGCCCTTTCTAAAAAAAATCCCTATGTGCTGCCATAGTGACTTGATTTTCTAACAGTTTAAGACTTGGTGCATGCAAATCGGATGTATGGTTTTTCTAATATGTTGTCAATCAGGTTGAAAAACGTAGTTTTGAGAAAAACGCGTTCAAAGTTTTGCTGAAGAATAATTTAACATACACGCGGTTTAAAACGGTTTAATATAAATTGGTGTATCTCCATGAATATTTCGAATTTCCCTAAAACATTTTATTAACAAATGCATCTTTTAAAAAAGGGATTAAAAAATAAAGGTAAATTAATTTTACAGTACCCTGGTACCTTAAAACCTAAACAAGGGTTAGGTTTTTGTTTAGGGAACACGGAGGTGTTTGGAGGCCCCCCAGGACCAGAGGCCTATGTGAACTGAATAAAAATCTTGTAAAATTACATCAACTTTTACTAGGGGGAGGGGGGGGGGGGCTCATTCAGCTTTGCCGCCCCGGGCCTCTGACGGGCTTAGTCCGCCATTGTCAAGGACAACTGAGCAATTTATCAGTACAGCTTACAAATGTTTTAAATGGACAATTCCCAAATGTTTTATCAGAAAACTTTCTAAACCCTTGCCGAGGACATTTATATACTAGTCTAGGAGACCAGTTCATAGATTCAATGGGACAACGTATTAATAATATTCTTCCTTGAGGATTGTTAAGTAAATTGCCAGGATAGTTGCCAGGGTATTTTGAACAAAATAAAGGTAGGTACCTACTTTGATAAATTATTGTTATGCAAAATCATAACTTTTCTTACCATTTTTTTTAAAACAAAAAATTTGAACAAACATTACAAAGTTAAAAATAATCTCTAACTTATGAAAACAGAGTTTGAAATATATATAACACGCATAAATATATTTTATTACAATAAAATTAAAAATTCCGAAATACTTAACAGTATTTTATCCGACTTGAACCCCGGACTATGCTAGAACAACCGACAAAGGTCGTCTACAAAGAAAATGCCATCGGACTGCTGACATTCCAGAGCTCCAGGGCTCCGTGAAAGTAACTCCTCATCCGCCCTATTCCCTCGAAGCTGCAGTACCCGTCCAATAAAAAAATTTGCTTTATTTTTGCAACTATAATTGTAATTTTATTAAACTATCAAATGGACCGGGAAAGTATTCGTAATTTTAGAATTTTACCATTTTACAGTATTATATTAAAGTCTTTTACTTTCTAAGCCAACGAAAAAAATAACAACTCACGATCAAAATTGGGGAGCTGGACGCAGTAACAACTTGTGATGAAAATTGAAATTTAGGGTAAAATGCGTTCAAAGTTTTCTAAAATGTGTAGTATTTCACTTGTAAACAGTGATCTAAGCTTTGAGTGTAGCTCTGTCTGTATAAAACCTACAGATGAAATATTTACCCATCAGATAAAGAAGGCATCGGAAATAACAAAAAGGTGATGGGAGCCAAAACAGTTGTGATGCAATGCTTTTCGCGGCCGATAAATTAACTAAATTCGACATGGGATTGGAGCGATGACTTTGTGCTTTGTTTATATTGTAGGGAACTTGCATTTATACCTAGGCTTTCGAAGCGAGGCATCGGAATTTGATGGGGAGTTGAATTATGAAATTACTTGTAGGTGGTGTTATTTTTAGACACAAGGGTAAGAGAGGGCTAATCATTGTTACTATACATACATGGTGCTGACCATTAAATACAATTTCCATGTTCCGTTTTCAATTCGTTAAATATAATATTAACCTACATATTCCAAAATAGCTGAGCGATACGATAGATTTTTTACGATTCATGATTTGATTTTCTATTAAATCGTTAATCGATAAATCGAAAAAAAACTTTCTCAAGAATTCGGTCGCTAATGTAGAAGGGCGTTAAAACTTCCGAATTTGCAATTTTTTTAATAGATATTTTAATGATTGAATTTAATGGTTGACAGTAAATCTATCTAAATAATAATACTAAAATATTATAATATAAACTACTATCAAATGTTAAAATTATTTACGCGATAAGTGTGTTTTCAGGACCGTTTTTAAATTATATATCCGGACCGTCCCCGAGCTATTTGCCAGAACAATCCAGTAGCGTACTAGAACACGACCCTGCTAATATTTATAAAGGGCAGTATCCGAGTTCTCAAAATGGACAATCGAGTTCTGTAAATAGACCTTGGGGCAATTTACCGGGACATATGCCCTCGCCTAATTTGCCAGGTCCATATTCGGCAAAAGGATTTGGTAGACAAAAGAGAGGTACCAGCATTCTAATTATTACTCGTACTTGATACAGTTCATGGATTTATTATTCAGTTACGTGGATTCAATGACATAAAGAGATTATTTACTCCTACTATTACTTCATTAAAATTGTACAAATCCAAAAACATCACCCTTTAAAAGTGCGGGTGGAGTCTTCAGTTGCTACTAGTATCTGTTGACACGTAGTTCTAACATGTTGACATCAAAGCTCCTAACTTTTACAATGTTCATAATGAACTAAACTATTGGTTTCGGGACTTAATGTAGTAATGACGAAATCAATGTTTAAGATTCAATATGTAAATTAAAAACAAAACCCTTTCCTGATGCTAGTGAACATAAATTAAAAGGACGAAAAAGTGAATTGGAACTTGGTCAACATCTTTTTAACCTTTTAAATAGGAAAAAGAGAGGCAGATCCATAATCGATATTTTTTCTTCAATAATCGCAAATTCACTTTGTGGCATCATTTTAATTTAATGAAAATAATAACTTTGTATTCATCAAAATAATCAACGTATTTCAAAACCAATTGTTTTTCGTCGGGATTTATCCCGACGAAAAACAATTGGTATAAGGAAAATTAACAAACATAAGAATAGACAAACAATTACAGAAAAATAATTACCTATAGACAACAAAAAAACATTCCAATAAGTGGTGATTAATTGGTTATTTGTTAGGTATCACAAAAATTGTATTTTTTTATCTGTAGGTGTTTATTTAACTATACTTTTTAGTCTAATCTTATGTTTGTTAATTTCCATTGTCGTTTATCCAGACGAAAAAACCATTGGTTTTGAAACATTTAAATTATTTTATTTATTTTAAATACATAAACGGCTATACTGCCTTTTATAAATAAACATATAAGAGAGTACAAAATTTAGAAAAAAAATATCGTTACATAATAGTAGTTTTAAACTTAAAAATAAAATACAATTATTTTGTGTATCACAACAAAAAAGAACAATGAGAAATATCATTGTTGAGTGAATAGTGATATGCACAAAGTTGCTTATTTTTATTAAACCATAATTAATACATATTTTTTACAGAACTCAAAAGATTGTACAATTTAAGGTTATGCTTTTATTGGAATACTTACTTAACCTAACACTCCATCCATTTGGGGATACCACTCTAGGACTTTTCCCTTTAATTCAGTTTTATTATTATTATTTTGTCACACGGCGATTGAAAAAAAATATATTTCTGTAAATATTAATTAATTGCAGAAGCTTACCAAAGTAGTTCACTTGGACAGTTCCCAAGTGATCCACTAGGACAACTGAGTTCACTCGGACAGATCCCGAGTGCCTCACAAGGACAACTGAGTTTACTGGGACAGGTCCCGGGCGCCGCACAAGGGCAATTGACTAGTTTTCTTGGGCAGTCACCAATAGTTGGTAGTTGGCCCGGGCAGAACGCCATGAAAGGATTTGGTAGACGAAAGAGAGGTACATAACAAAACGTTAAATCTTTAAAAAAAGTAAAAAAATATAAACAAAATAATTTAAAAAAATACTTCACGCAACTCCATGCAAATAATAACAACAACGAAAGATATGATTGCTATACATAAAAAAAGTTTATTTTAATTATAAATTTTTAACGTAAATAAAACAAATAATACTGAATAATTACATAAATCGAGATGCTGATTTCGTTTTAGATGCTGGTCAATACTTAAAGGGTCAACAAAACCAATACGGTCTTAAAGATCAAAAAGGACTTTCTAGTCCACAAACAACCCAAGGATATAAAGGTCCACCAAGTCAACAAAGTTCACTCGCAGGGTTCGGTAGGCAAAAGAGAGGTAGACTAAAAAAAACATTAAATGATGAATCATACTATCAAATCTTTAAATACTTGTGGTACTAAAATTCATAATTGTTGAAAATTATTAAAAAAACACAAATTAGTGTAAAAAATACCCATGCAATAGATTCACGAACCAAGACTTGAGAGTTATCTCATTGTAGATGCTGATCAATACTTAAAGAGTCAACAAAGCCAATATGGACTTAAAGGTCAAAAAGGACTTTCTAGTCCACAAACAACTCAAGGATTTAAAGGTCCACCAAGTCAACAAAGTTCACTCGCAGGGTTCGGTAGGCAAAAGAGAGGTAGACTAAAAAAAACATTAAATGATGAATCATACTATCAAATCTTTAAATACTTGTACTAAAATTCATAATTGTTGAAAATCATTAAAAAACACAAATTAGTGTAAAAAAATACCCATGAAATAGAATTCACGAACCAAGACTTGAGAGTTATCTCGTTGTAGATGCTGATCAATACTTAAAGGGTCAACAAAGCCAATATGGACTTAAAGGTCAAAAAGGACATTTTAGTTCACAAACTACTCAAGGATTTAAGGGCCCACCAAGTCAGCAAAATTCAATCCCAGGGTTCGGTAGGCAAAAGAGAGGTAGACTATAAAAAATCAATATTAAAATATGAATAATTTAATCAGATCTCTAAATATTTGTTGTATTAAAACTCATAATTGTTGAAAATCAATTTAACAAAAACACATAAATTAGTGTAAGAAAAAACATATGGAATAGATTCATGAACCAAGACTCGAGAGTTATCTCATTGTAGATGCTGATCAAAACTTAGAGAGTCAACAAAGCCAATATGGACTTAAAGGACACCAAAACGCACAAGGATTTATATCTAAAGATCAACAAAGCTAACTCGCAAGGTACTCGAAAAAGAAAGGTATACAAAAATTAATTTCATAAATAACATAATGGATAAACATAAATAAAAATAAATAAAACATTTCACACTTAAAACTACAAAAATACTGAAAATTTAAATATTTTAGTTTGCATCAGAGAATTATTTACGTCGAGTAACGAGTAACTCCGTTGTATAAAATAGATGTTAACACGCGTTAAAGGGTCAACAAGCTAAGACGGACTTAAATAACAACAAAGTACATAGCATTTTAAATCGGTCTAAAAAGTCAATTCGCAGATTTGATAAGCTAAACAGAGGTAGACTGGAAATTGATTAAAAATATAGTTATTTCATTAAATAATTTAATTTACAGAGTGATAGTGATAAAAAAAGGTTTCTTAACAAACAGCGGATTTCTTGAAACATGTCTACCTACTTTATAAAAAAACTTTTCCAGAAGCTTTTCAATTACACCAAACTGAAGAAAAAAGTCTAAACAATTTACCAGAACAATTTAATTATTCAAATGAACTGGCCTCAAATTATTTATCGGTAAAATTATTCCCTAGTATATTATAATGATAATCCCAGTGATGACTGGTCAACCAGAATTAGAAGGTCAACCATACAGGTTAGGTTAGATGATAATTTCTGAGTAAATTTTTACCAGGGCGACTTTGAACAACTGATTGTTCAATGGAGATTTAGTCTGAACTAAATCTCCAAAAACAATAACTTTTGAAAAGGACAAGTTGGGTAAATTAACCCATTGTACTAACCAATATGTTAGGACAAATTCCAGAGTAAGGAAAACAAACGGATAAAGATTTCGGGTGGTAGAAGCCAGGAAAAACTTGTGACATGCGCAATGCACAAGTCAGATGCTCAATCAAAATGAAGTGAGATTAATGCAGCCATGTACCACGTGGTTATGTGCCCAGCGTAGAGCCATTAGATGGTGCACTATTATTACGGGTATACATACGAGTATTGAAATACAAAAGAGATATATGCTATGGTGTGCGCCCCACTTTCGGCGGACTACTACACCTAATGGGAAATGGGAATAGTTTGCATACGGAAAGAAGACGGGAATGTTTATTCATTTAGTTGACTTTTTTAATTGAATACGGAAAGAATTCGTTAATTTAGTTTAACCTTCGTTTAGTTTATTCGTTAATTATTCGTTCATTTAGTTTATTCGTTAATTGGTTAACAATATCAGCGACACCGGGAAGCACAGTCCCACCCAGTAAAAACTGCGAATAGCACATCTCTTATATTTCAATATCTTTGCCATTAGGCAAAGGATTACCTCTCGTTAGGTTTTGGTTGGGAGACCTGCACGTAAGTCTACGTGTTGGTCACTTTTGAAGCAAATTTCTTGGTAAAGAGATCGTGCTTGCATTCCAAACGTATGTAAGTACTGATAGTTAAATTATACCGCTGATAGTTCCATTGTGTAACCTTCTCCTCATCCTAAAAAACATCGCTTTTTATAACAAAGATAGGTTACAACGGGATTCTCAGCGGTAGAACCAAAAACATTTTTTTAATGCACCGATACCAGTTTCTTTTTGAGGAAATGCTTTAGCAAACCATATCACCCACCAAAAGTGTATCTCTCCCCCATGTGTCATCATCAAGTTATGCATTATGTAGATGGTTTTTTTAATGTATTATGTAGAAGGTTCCCGGAGGTGGAGGATTGGTGCTGTCTTAGTGCTGTTTTATCAATTCATGCCCCATAGGTTAGGAGAGAAGGAGGTGCTTGCGGTGTTCTCAGGGATGTAAATCTGCATGTTTTTCTTAAACGTGTTTATAACTTTCAGGAAGACCAATGGGTATTTATAACCACGCATACTAAGGATCACAGGCACTACGTTAATTATATTTTTTCAAACATGGATGTGTTTTTATTACTGCACCTTTATGTAAACATATAACTGAATTTTAAAAACTAATGTTGTTGTATAGGTATGATTTATAATAAGATTATTTTTATAGCACCATTACAATATATATCAGAATGTATATTATATAATATTGTGTAATAATGTAACACATAAAAGTTTATTAAACACGATACTAATTTATTGTTTGATTATTTTTAAATCCATTGATATATTTTCCCAGTATTCATTTATTTTTTAACAAAATTTGTAGATAAAACCATAATAAAATTCTTTTAGAAAAGTAGTTCAACTACAAACAAGTAGGGCATCAGAAGAAGAAAAAAGAGAGTACTGGGAAAGAGGCAGTATGATGAGTTCACTTGCGAGAATCAATGGGAATGAGGCAGGATGATGTGTTCACTTGACAGAATCACTGGGAATGAGGCAGTATGATGTGTTCACTTGCCAGAATCACTGGAAATGAGGTAGTATGATGTGTTCACTTGCCAGAATCACTGGGATCATTCCTCATGGCAGTATGATGTGTTCACTTGCCAGAATCACTGGAAATGAGGCAGTATGATGTGTTCACTTTCCAGAATTACTGAGAATGAGGTAGTATGATGTGTTCACTTTCCAGAATTACTGAGAATGAGGCAAAAAAAACACGTTGACTTTTCGTAATAGAACAAAAGACAATCTTTATTATTCTCACAAATGTAATATACATAGAAAATAATATAGATGGCGCCACTGACACATTTAACAATTTTGTTATCTATATTCTAACACCCCCACTTAACAAAATAAATGTGCATTTTTAAACAAAATGCATAGGTATTGTTTTATTTAGCTTTAATTCCCAGCATGTGCATGAACTTATCATTATAAGTTCATGCACATGCTGGGCATTCTAAGTTGATAAAAGACCCTTGATTAACAAGTCAGCAGGCATTTTCTGAGCAGTGGTGGCGTAAGGGGGGCGGAGGGGGTGGTCCGCCCCGGGTGCCAAGCACCAAGGGGTGACAACGACAACTCACTCGTACAGCCAAAGAATGCGCACAAAATCTCCCTCTGTAAAGACATACCATACGAGTAACAATAAATAACTACCTACTCTTGTATCTAGCTACTTACATACCTACTAATAACATACATGTATTTTGAAACGCATAGCAACTATATTTTCTTTTTTTTGGAATGTAATTTCCAAATTCCCTAAAATAATGAATTCATTTTGCGCTTGGTCTGATCTTATACCGCGCGTAACTTCGTAAAAACTTCGTAAAACTAACTTAAAAAATGTAGGCGTGTCCGTTAAACGACTATCAGAGACAAGATGGAGTGCTCTCACGATGCTGTTAGACCACTGAAGAATAAATTTGAGAAGCTTGTATCAACACTCGAAGAGATGTGTGATCCCACCACCAGCAAAGAAAACGTCGAAACAAGAGAAGCAGCATCAACACTCCTACCAGCTTTGTCTGACTTCAGTTTTCTATGCTATCTTTCATTTTGGTGTGAAGTCCTAGAAGAAGTTAATCAGGCAAAAAGTACATACAAAAATCTGGGCTAACATTGGAAAAGTTTGTAATAAAAATTAAAGCTCTTAAATTTTTTTTTAAAATCAATGCGACTAAATAGTGGAAAAGGTTATTTGCTACGCAACAAAAAAATGCAAGGACTTAGACATTCCAATTGAAGGAAAAGGAGGAAGGAGGAGATTTCGAAAACGTACGCCTGGAGAAATAGACCGAAATCCTGGACTTAAATTACCAGAGGAGCTGCAGAGAGCAATGTAAGAATGTCACGATAGATTTTACGAAGAACTGGACTATCGTTATAGGGCAATGGATTTTATTCTGGTTTTTTAATTTATTTTTTTTAATTGGTTTTTAAGGTACAATCCCGTTAAACCGCAATAAAGCAGTTTTGTCAACAGGATGTTAATGTTCAGTTACAATTTAAACATACATACATAATATTATTACTATAACTATACAGATTATCGCAATTAACACATATGAATTAATATAAACTATCTCTATTTAGCAGCCATTGTTTCAGCATATATCTGAATCTATTTGTAGAATCGCAATTTTTTAAATTAATTGGTAACATGTTAAATATTTTTGGCACGTTATATTCCAGGGTTCGCCGTCCGTAGTTATTATTATATTTTGGAACAATCATTCCTTCATTCTTCGTGAACCTTGTATTATAATCATGTTCTACTTTCCTCTTATAATTAGACTCAGACATATGCTGAATCAATATTTTATACGATAATAAGGCCTGCACCGGTAATATTGTTAAATTCCCATACAACAATGATATGTTTCGTCTCTGTGAAAAAATATGTTTTTGAACTAATAACTTAACCATAGAATTTTGTACTGATTGTAGGTAGCTCAAATTAGTCTTGCAAGAGTGTCCCCAAGTGTTAATCCATAATATCGTAAAGTTGATTCTGCGAGTGATAAGTAAATGATTTTTAAAATATTCACCGGAACGAAACACTTCAGTTTGTACAGCCTACCCACTATCGCCCTCAGCCGTTTACAAATTTTGTTTATTTGAACATCCCATTTGAAATTACAATCAACAGTCACTCCCAAATAAACATATTCATTTACAAGTTCAATTCTATCGCACATGCAGGGCTGCAAAATGTTTTGATGAATACATCATGAGATATTATTTTAGGCGTTTTCTGAGATGAAGCATGTGGAGATCGTATGTGCATCAATTTTATTTTTTTGGTATTAATGATTAGACCTGCGTCCTGTGACCATTTTATAAGGGACGTAAAGTCATGACACAAAGTCATGACACATAAACATGTTGCATACATTTAATCGCAATGGATAATTGTTCATCAGATACGACAAGAGCAGTGTCGTCAGCATACACAAAGTGTTTTACATATTTAAATAGTTTATTCATTATTGATACAAATATAATATAGAGGGTTGGACCCAAAATTGACCCCTGCGGGACTCCAGCATAAATATTTTTTTCCTCCATAAATGGAGGAAAAAAAACTTTCCTCACTAAAGTGTTAGCGTTAGCGTTACATTTAGTGTTATTCAGCTTAAACATTGGTAACATCACCAGAAGAAGATCTTCCTGGAATGGTTGCAAATCTGAAGAGACAGGGAAATCAATTTTGATAATGTGATAGAATATTTTAGTCAAATAATGTCTCGTAAGCATGTTTCGTATTCGGTGTTTTATTTTAAGTAGGGGTGCTCAAGACAAAACCGCCCCGGGTGCCAATCTACCTTACGCTGCCACTGTAATAGCCATGGACACCAATCCCAAAAATTTACCTTTATGTCTAATGTAGTTTTTGATTACCCTCGTATATATATGAGTATTTCTCAAAAAAAGTGTACATTTCGGAAAAATAAACTAGAAACAGTTCAAAAATTACACATTTTTAATTAATCATACAAAAAAAATATATACACCATTTTGATAATAAATTTTGATGAAAATAACGAAGAATAAACATTACAATCGTATTAATCCGCAAATATTTTTTTTTTTTTTTTAAATATCAATTTTTATGTATATATTTTTATATCATACAAAATAAAATTGCCACCTTACCTACCTACTTCATGTGTTTATACTTCATAAAATGCGAGTAAAACATTATAATATGTGATTTTTTGTAAGTTTTAGGGTCCTTAACTAATTGTAGTTTCTGTACAAACTAATTTTCAATGAGGTTTCATAATAAATTAATAATTTATGCACAAAAATCAAAATGAGACATTGTCATTTACTTTTTAGTTACTACTCTTTAGTTACGTTTTATTTCTACTTCCACCGTAATTTCTGAACCCATTCATTAAATTTTACATGGGCAACATTCTGGTTGGTTGGTTGGTTGGTTGGTTGGGTTGGGTTGGGTTGGGTTGGGTTGGGTTGGGTTGGGTTGGGTTGGGTTGGGTTGGGTTGGGTTGGGTTGGGTTGGGTTGGGTTGGGTTGGGTTAGGTTTTTTTTTTTTTTTTTTTTTTTTTCCTGAATGTTCTTTCTATTATTTACCTTGCTTATTATTTATCAAGGTTTATTTTCATCTATGAGTTTACTTAACTATGTGTTTTTTCTTTATATCTTTGCATGCGGGAAAGGGCTGGGTGTTTAGTATGCATGTTTACTTGAGGATAAGGGAAAGGATTTGGTTGGGTTAGGATCCTATCATGGGCTATTAACTGCTCCAATATTCATTTTACAGCTCGAGGGAACCATGAAAAACCTCAGCCGGAGCAGTGTTGAAGATCTGTAATAAAATTTGGATGCCTCGTTAAGTGGATAGTTTCTTACCCACTTAACTTGGCCATTTTTTGGGAAGGGGAAGTGTTCTTCTTATTTGCCATCGTAAGTTTTGGTTCAAGTTTTGAACTTATAATGTATTTAATTTAATTGAAGAATTTTGATACGCGTGATTTTAATATTTACTTTGCTTTAATTTAGTGTTTCTTGGATCAAATTATTTATGTTGCCCATTTTTTGGGAAGAGAAGTGAGAAGTTTGTTAGTTGTTTTGTAGTTAAAATGTATATTAAATTTTGTTGACGTAAGTTTTGTTTCTAGTTATGTGGTTATGGTTCATTTAATTTTATTGACGTGTGCGCGTGCACATTGCGCGTGTTTTTAGTTTCTACTATATTTTAATTTTTGTGCGTTCCGTCCATTTAAAATATTATTGTCGAATTGCTTATAAGCAGTGATATATCACGCGTGATTTTACTTTCCACTTTCCTGGTGTTATTTGTTCTGCTCTGTTATTTTAGTCGGGTTGGGTTAGGTTAGGTTAGGTTAGGTTAGGTTAGGTTAGGTTAGGTTAGGTTAGGTTAGGTTAGGTTAGGTTAGGTTAGGTTAGGTTAGGTTAGGTTAGGTTAGGTTAGGTTAGGTTAGGTTAGGTTAGGTTAGGTTAGGTTAGGTTAGGTTAGGTTAGGTTAGGTTAGGTTAGGTTAGGTTAGGTTAGGTTAGGTTAGGTTAGGTTAGGTTAGGTTAGGTTAGGTTAGGTTAGGTTAGGTTAGGTTAGGTTAGGTTAGGTTAGGTTAGGTTAGGTTAGGTTAGGTTAGGTTAGGTTAGGTTAGGTTAGGTTAGGTTAGGTTAGGTTAGGTTAGGTTAGGTTAGGTTAGGTTAGGTTAGGTTAGGTTAGGTTAGGTTAGGTTAGGTTAGGTTAGGTTAGGTTAGGTTAGGTTAGGTTAGGTTAGGTTAGGTTAGGTTAGGTTAGGTTAGGTTAGGTTAGGTTAGGTTAGGTTAGGTTAGGTTAGGTTAGGTTGGTTGTTTGTTTGTTGGCCGACGATGCGGACAGACGTATATATATATATATATGTATATATAGGTTTATGTTACGGCATTTAGTGGCTCAAAGCGTCCTTTAATTACCGGAACTTCTTGATCATTTCGACTTACTGGCTCATTTGGGCACTTAGTGGCTCATCGTTTTTTTTTTTTTAAGTCCATCATATCAAACTCGATGAGACGAGTCGAACGGTGTAAAAAAAATTTTTGAGTGAATAAATGACATTTTTACGTGGACCGTTAATGCTCCGGAATGCGTTTTTTATCAGTAAATATTCATCAATACTTAGAACATCAACTGGGTACACTTTTTATCGCATCTATAACCATCACGGCATGCGACGTTGCCGGATGTTCTCGTCATACAATATCATTCAAACTCCAAGTCGTTTATCAATGCTTTGCGATATTGAACTCAATGGTTTAATTCCTCAAAATCTATTATCGCATGACATTGCTATGTCAGATTGAATCTTTTTGCGATATGTTATATGTTGTATTCTATCTACATAGGTAGCCAGACTGCCAAGCGCTCGCTGTGGACTGTTAGAAGAACAGACATTATATTATAATATTTAGCGGCTATTCGCGCGGTTTTTTAAAATTGAAGATTGATTTACGAATTGCTTTTATAATATCGTTATTAATTTTGTGTTAATTGTTTTTGTGTTTATTACAAGGTTTATATTATTACGTATTTTAATAAACATTTATGTAGTTTTTTCTTTAATAAATAAAATATTTGCTACGTAATTATGCATTTGTCTTTTGCGTTCCGAAAGCATAGTCAGTTGTAATGTAATGATATCTATACAGGGTAATGTAATGATATCTATACATCTACCGGATCTGTCGGATCTGCCCTGATGATGGACACTGCAACGATGTCCGAAACGTTGGCTAAAGAAGGAGGTAGCGCAACACGGCACAATACCCCAAAAACATATAACGAAAATCTATACAGGGTTTTCTAAAAATTTCAGAAATATATTAGGTACTCATGTTATATGTTTTTTCATACAGTTATATTATTATTTTTAAATGTTTTTTTAGTAGAACGTAATTTTTATAATGGATTATATTATCATATTTAAGAAATCTAAGAAGTTTTTCATTTAAAAAAATGCTCTGTACTTTTAGGTAATTACTTTACGCGTGACTATTTTTCAAAAGCATTGTCTCTAGTTGTATTGTAGTAATCAAAAGGTGTTTTATTGTTGTTTTGGTGTATTTTATAAATAAAAATTATGAAAAAAAAAACAATAATTTAAAAATAAATTACAATATACGGCAATATACGGGTATGGATACCGCCGCCCCGGGAACCATTACTGTATAACCAACGCCTTTGCAAGCAGTTTGCTACGTTTGGTGACTAAGCAGGGGTGCCCGGGTTCATGGTATCAGGTTTGTCCAGGACATGGTGGCGGATAGGTCTGCCCTGCTGCGTGGCGGGCCGGATAAGAGAGTTTGGTTGAGGGAGGCCTTTTGTCCTTTCCAGCCGGACTCTCTCGACCCATCGCCTTGCACCGCATTTGGAGGGATGGAATTTTAGGTCCGTTTATTTTTATTTTATAATATAATAATGTAAGTTTTGTTTATTATTATATAATATGTTAATGTATTGTTTTTTATAATATAATATAATAAAGTATTGTTTATTGTAATTCAAAACTATATGTAAAGGTATCTACCATAAACCATAAAGGAACCATATGGTACCTATATACCTAGGTACCGAATGCGTGACGCATAGTATTTAACTCATGTGCACCTATTTAACTCAATGCATAGCAGACGAATAGTATAAGAAGTCGGGGCAGACATGACACGATTAAGTGAATCAGAGACTTGATTCAGGCCATGTCAAGGGTCAGAATAATAGAAGAGTATTTATGAGACGATGAATGAATGTGAATGAGGCAAAGAGTGAGTCTCAATACGAGGTTTACATCAGTCTTACATTCTATGCCGATATCTCTCTCCCAATTCTCATAAAATATGGTTTTACCACACATCGCCTGAGGGATCTCATTTCGACAGCATTTAGTTTATTTTCATTCTTCCTCTGCCAGTTTCATGCCTCACTGCCATACATCAGGGTAGGCACCAGGACTCCATTGTGGACTGCTAGAACGGCATTCAGTCCTTCATTAATGGAGTTACCTGCAATTACCCTTCTTTCAGCCTTCCCATCTCTCTAAAACATACTACCCAGATTCACAACACTCATCCACCTGCTCCAAGTAACTAAGAGTAACTAACTAACTAACTAACCATCACGCCGTTTCCCCGCAGGGGTAGGCAGAGAGGACGGACCGCCAAACAACTCGGTCTTGGCACACACTCTTTGCCTCGCTCACATTCATACATCGTCTCATACATTTTCTTATATTATTCTGAATTTTGACATGACCCGACTCAAGTATCTGATTCACTTGATCGTGCCATGTCTTCCTCGGGCGTCCCCGATTTCTTCTAAGAGTATCTACCTATTGAAAAATAGGAAATTATAATTGCTCTTGAAAAGAGAAACGTCTTCGCGGCCTGTTTCATACAAAATTTAGTTCTGGATTTACAGTTAAGATACCAAATTATTTCATTACAGAACTTCCTCTTCTTCTTTTCCCTAAAAAACCCTCCACACAGCATCCCCAAAGATGACAAAGACGCTGAGGGATTTTTTATCAGGTGTAGTGCTAATGCGAGAAAAAATACAATTTAACCAATTAATATTATTACATACTAAACTCTCCCGATCCGGCCGGCCACGCAGTAGATGGGCGAACGCATTCGCTGAAAAGAACTAAAAAAAATTCACCCGTTGAACCCAGGCACCCCTATATAATTCAGGTTAGTTCTCCCTCAATCAGTCCTGATCCGGCCCGCCACGCAGTAGATGGGCGAACGCATTCACCGAAAGACCTAGACTAACCTCACCGGATGAACCCGGGCACCCCTGCTAAGTCACCAACGGTAACGAACCACTTGGGGTGACGTATGACAGAGGTGTTAGTTATCCAAAAATGGTTCCCGGGGCGGCGGTACCCATACCCGTCTCCCAACCTTAAGGTATAGGTTAAGTGGTTCGCTACATTTGGTGACATAGCCGGGGTGCCCAGGTTTTTGAGGTGAGGTTTGTGCGGGTCTTGACAGTGAATGCGTCTGCCCACTAGCTGCATGGCAGGCCGGATCGGGAGAGAATGATTGAGGGAGTCCATTGACTTCTTCAAGCTGCACTCTCTCGAACCGTCGCCTTGCATCGCAGCGGGAGGGATGGATTCATACGTCCGTCACTTCTGGACACACTGACCCCCAGATTCCTACCCACCCCTAATACCTTTTCCTTCTCAGAACTTCCTCTCCTTCCTCTCCCAAAAAGTCTCACCGTCGTTATTACGCGAGGCTCTAAAGGGGGGGGGGGTCGGAAAAATACGAAATATCACAAGGGGGGGGGGATATAATGGGATATCACGTGTATTTATTTTTTGTCGAACGCATGATAATATTCTGAAAATTCACCATACCGTGTACTAAAAGAATACATGTGATTTCGGGTATGGGGGGGGGGTAGTCTTAAACCTCACCACATATCACCGGTGGGGAGGGGGTTAAAAAGTTGCTAAAAAACATCACGTGATTATTGGACGACCCCAAAAGAAAAGGGATAAAGGGTGGGTAGGAATCTGGAGGTCGGTGTGTCCAGGAATCTATCACTTCCACTGCAGTGCAAGGCTATTTTCCGAGAAAGTACGGCTGGAAAAAGTCAAAGGGACTCCTCAACACTCTCTCCCAATCCGGCCTGCCATGCAGCTGGTGCATCCGCCGCCAATACCCGGACAATCCTCACCCCATGAACCTGGGCACCCCTACTAAGTCACCAAACGTAGCGAACCACTTGGGGTGACCTATGACAGAGGTATTGGTTATCCAAAAAACGGTTCCCGGGGCGACGGTACCCATACCCACCTCCCAAATCTTAATCTTGAAGGCGACCTTTTGATATTTCCAGATGGATTTTCTCGAAATAACGCCATGCACCGCAGTGGGAGGGATGGATTCATCCGTCCATCACTCCTGGACACACTGACCCCCAGATTCCTACCCACCCTTCATACCCCTTTCCTTCCCCGGACTTCCTTTTCTTCTTTTCATAAAAAGAAGCCCTCCACACAGCATCTCCAAAGATGACAAAGGTAGGCACTGAGAGATTTTTTCTCAGGTGGAAGTAATGGCACGATCAAGTGAATCAGATACTTGAGTCGGGCCATGTCAAAAGTCAGAATAATAGAAGAGAATGTATGATACGATGTATGAATGAGAGTGAGGCAAAGAGTGTGTGCCAAGACCGAGTTGTTTTGCGGTCCGTCCTCTCTGCCTACCCCTGCGGGGAAACGGCGTGATGGTTAGTTAGTTAGTTTCTTTTAGATCGATTTTATCCATATAGATTGGAGGTGACAACTTAAAGAAGCGTTCGAATCAATGAACAAAGTAAATTATGAAAATATTTTTCTAATAAGTTTATTCATAATTTTTCGAAAACGCTAATAAAACTAAGATAAAATAATTACGTAGCAAATAAAAGAAACTACACCAATATGTATTTAAATACCTAATTTTATTTATGATAATAATAAAATAAACCTTAACACAAAAAAAAACAACCGTAAACACCAAATAAATAACAATATTAATTAGCAAATCATACTCCAATTTAAAAAAAACGCGCCAATAATCAGTTCACGCACACTTACGATAGTCAAAACAATGATATATTATACTGCGCACGCACACATAGTTGCAATCCGCCGCGGCCGGCTGGAAACCCCACCTCCCCCCGTTCCGCAATCCCTACACTGACTAGGTTATTATGTTGTACTGAGAGGGTATCGGCTCCTTTAATCAATTAGTAAACCAGTAGGTATTGTTTATTATAATATTTATTATTATTTTATAATATAATATAATAATGTAAGTTTTGTTTATTATTATATAATATGTTAATGTATTGTTTTTTATAATATAATATAATAAAGTATTGTTTATTGTAATTCAAAACTATATGTATAGGTATCTACCATGCCTCTTTGCCTCACTCACATTCATACATCGTCTCATACATTCTCTTCTATTATTCTGACTTTTGACACGGCCCGACTCAAGTATCTGATTCACTTGATCGTGCCATGTCTTCCTCGGGCGTCCCCGACTTCTTCTAAGAGTATTATAATTGCTCTTGAAAAGAGAAACGTCTTCGCGGCTATTTCATACAAAATTTAGTTCTGGATTTACGGTTAAGATACCAAATTATTTCATTACAGAACTTCCTCTTCTTCCTTTCCCTAAAAAAACCCTCCACACAGCATCCCCAAAGATGACAAAGACACTGAGGGATTTTTTATCATATGATAGCAACTAAGTATAATAATAATTTAATAATGAGCAAAATTAAGAAAGGGACCCTCAGATGGTTTGGGCACGTAGAGCGAATGAGCGAAGAAAGTAGTGTAAAAAGAATATATGATGCAAATGTGAATGGTAGAAGAAGTCGGGGACGCCCGAGGAAGACATGGCACGATCAAGTGAATCAGATACTTGAGTCGGGCCGTGTCAAAAGTCAGAATAATAGAAGAGAATGTATGATACGATGTATGAATGTGAGTGAGGCAAAGAGTGTGTGCCAAGACCGAGTTGTTTGGCGGTCCGTCCTCTCTGCCTACCCCTGCGGGGAAACGGCGTGATGGTTAGTTAGTCAGTTAGTTTCTTTTAGATCGATTTTATCCATATAGATCGGAGGTGACAACTTAAAGAAACGTACGAATCAATGAATAAAGTAAATTGGGTAATATATTTCTAATAAGTTTATTCATAATTTTTCGAAAACACTACTAAAACTAAGATAAAATAATTATGTAGCAAATAAAAGAAACTACACCAATATGTATTTAAATACCTAATTTTATTTATGATAATAATAAAATAAACCTTAACACAAAAAAAACAACCGTTAACACCAAATAAATAACAATATTAATTAGAAAATCATACTCCAATTTAAAAAAAACGCGCCAATAATCAAAAACGGCCGCTAGAAATGATAAATATGTGTGAATAATCAACAAGCAACATCCAAACTGTTCTGTCAACCTACCTACATATGTGACTATATTGGTAACATTAAACTTGGCAACGTAGCGTGATGCGGTAAGTGTGTTCTTAAAATAGATCAACGAATGCACGTTATTTAAAGATATATTTTTTTAATAAATAAACATAATTTTTGATTACATATTATAGCTGACCATATTTTTGACAAAATTTAAAAGACAGCATGTTGGTACTTCATCTACGTAAGTATATATTACATGCGAAAGAATGAGCTACTTAAGTGGCTTCTTCTAAGATGAGCCACAAAATGTGGTATGACATAAATATATATATATGTGTATATATATATTTATATTTATATATTTATTATTATTATTATTATTACTAAATATATATATATATATACTATATATATAAATATGTATATATATATATTTAGTAATAGTGGTAGTACACATAACAACAACCTAACCTAACCTAACCTAACCCAACCTATAAATATTTTGAACTTAACCCAACTTATAATATATTTTGAACTTAACCTAACCTAACCTTAGGTTAGGTTAGGTTAGGTTAGGTTAGGTTAGGTTAGGTTAGGTTAGGTTAGGTTAGGTTAGGTTAGGTTAGGTTAGGTTAGGTTAGGTTAGGTTAGGTTAGGTTAGGTTAGGTTAGGTTAGGTTAGGTTAGGTTAGGTTGTATGGATTGTTAGTATCTACTATTGGTACCTTGCTTGTTACACACAAGGTTTCTCCTAATTCTTTTTTATAACTATTCCTTATATCTTTGTGATTCTTTTAATTTTCGTTTTTTTCATTAATTTCTTTAATTCTTTTTGTAATTTTTTCTAAGAACGCTATATATATTTCACTTGTTTTTTTCCGTTTCCAGATTTCTGTCCTATTCTCATCGGTAATTCCAAAGTTTTTTAGTTTGTAATTTAATCTGAATCGGTCTATATCAAAAATTGAACATTTTTCTAATACGTGGGTGCTGTCCTGAGTAGATGTTTTGTCACACGGGCATTTGTCATCGTCTATTATTTTGAAGCGTTTCAGGTATTCTTTGAAGCACCCATGTCCTGTCAACATCTGTGTTGCGTGAAAGCTGTTTTCCACGTGTTTCCCTTTTATAAGTGCCGTGTTTATATTTGGAAAGTACTTCTTGGTTATTTTCCCCGTGCTTTCCCCCATGTATCTTATATCCCATTTATGTTCTGTTTCTCTCTTGAGTGTTATTTTTGTGAAGCTTGGAGGTACCTTGCTGTAGTCTGGGCACTTTTTAAGTAATCTTCCCTTTTTTGCTGCTTCATCTGCCTTTTCGTTTCCCTCTAATCCTCTGTGCGCCCTAACCCATTGAAATTTTACCCGGTTTTTATTTTTTCGGCATGTTTCTAATTTTTCCAAACACTCTCTAGCTATATCGTTCGTAGTTCTCACGTCCCTTAATGTTTCTAGTGATGATTTGCTGTCTGAGTTTATAGTAATGTCTTTGTCTATTATTCCCTTTGTTTGTACCCATTCTATGGCTTTTTGAATAGCTAACATTTCCGCTTGGTAAACTGTGCAATAATCTTCTAATTTATAAGATTTTGACACCCAATCTTTCCCAGCTTCCTTTATAACAAGTCCAGCGCCCACTTTTCCATCTTGCTTGCTTCCGTCTGTATAAATTTGGATGGGATCCTCGTTAATTTTATTATCATTTTCTAACTCGATTTTTATATTTTCTCTTACTATTTTCCCCGGATGTGGTAGTGCATTTATATTGCATGTAGTCATTATTTCCCTATCAGCAGGTAGGAAGTTAGCGGGGACACCCCTTCTGTTTATTCTGTAGATATCTTTAATTTCTGATATTTTTAAATCTATTGGTGGTGTGCCTGCTAAGGCTAAGGCTGAGGTGGTGGAGATTGTTTTATACCCTTTGCAAATTCTTATTGCGTATTGACGCTGAATACTTGCCAGTTTTTTCCTATTTTTGACTCTTTTACACGTATCGCCCCAGACCCCTGACCCGTACGTGAATATCGGCACAATTGCTCCGTCGTATATTGTCTTTATTATTTCGGGTGATAGCCCCCACGTCGGTTTTGCCGCTCTGCATAAAGCTTTAAAGATTGTTGTGGTCTTACCGCAAATATAATCTATGTGTTTGTCCCATCTAAGCTTATTATCAATTATCATACCTAAAATTTTGATTTCCTTGACCGGTTTTATCTCCTTGCCATTCATGTTTACGTTAATGGTTTTTTCCCGAGACTTACTCATAACCATGATTTGTGTTTTTTTTTCCGAGAATTCTAATTTAACTTTTTTACCCCAATTGCTTACTTTTTCTAACGCCTTTTCCGCCGTTTCTTTTGCGATTTGAAGATTTTTCCCGTTTACAATTAAAAGCACATCGTCGGCGTAGGCTTGGATGTAGACGTCTGGACCAAGGTCCATTTGTAGGAGTTCGTCCAGCGAAACATTCCAAAAGGTTGGCCCGCCAATCGATCCTTGAATGCAACCTTTGGAAACACATTTCTCACTTGAGCTGTTACCGTGCCTTATTCTTACTTTCCTGTCTTCTGTATAGCTTCTTACTAACGTTACCAGGCTGGAAGGGCATTCTTTTTCTATCAGTTGTTTCAACAATTGTGGCCACCACGCATTATCAAAAG